>CM053764.1:60461448-60499858 GCA_028658305.1 Pachyuromys duprasi
TTTCTCTAAGTTCTCCAGTTCCAGGTTCGTCTCCCTTTGTGTCTTCTTTATAGATTCTAATTCCATTATCATGCTTTGTACCGTTTCCTTCAACTGATTGACTGTGGCTCCTATTTTGGTTGTTTCCTCTCTGCTTATCTTTGATTGTTCCTCTATGTGGGCAGTTAATTTCTTCTCCATTTCTTTGAGTGTCTTGTTCATTTCCTCTTTTTGTGTCTCCTCTTGTTCCTCCAATATCTGTATAATCAACGCTTTAAGATAATTTTCCTGTGTCTCCGCTGAATTAAAATCTCCACTGATTTTTGGTGTTTCTGGTGGGGCCATGGTGTCTTGATTTTTGTTGGGTGAGATCTTTCGCCGATTTCTGGGCATTTGTTTATATATAATCAGGGAGCTGTTTTTGCTTTAAGGCTGTACTTTAGTCTGAAACTGTCAATCTCTTGTGTCAGGAGTATTCTTCAAGAAGATCAGGGAGTTCCGGTTGTTTGTTAGTGTGTGTGTTGTTGTCTCAGTTGAACTCTGTTGTGGGTTATGTGTGCCCGTCTTCGTGCTCTGTGCTATAAGCTGTGAGCACTGCAGGCTGGTAACTCCTTTGGTCTGGAGGCTCTACTCCTCACTCTGTGCTAGAGTCTGAGTGTCCAGGTTTGAGATGTCAGCTGTGGGCTGTAGACTCCGCCCTGGGCTTGCTGCTAAAGGCTCTCCCCTGGACTGGAGATTTGACGCCCCCTTCTGGGCCAGGGGCTGTGCACCACGGTCTGAGATGATATTTGGGGCACACACAGTGGGTTTGGTTTGGTTGCAGGCGTTACCAAGGGGTGTGCACCAGCTGTATGCAGGCCTGTCTGAAATGGTGCCCGAGGCCTTTTCTGTTTGGCCCGTGGACACACAGGGACTGAGGTTTTTGTTTGTGGACGTGTGCAGTGTGCAGTGTGGTCAAAATGGTCCCCCGACCCTCTCAATCTGGGGTGGTTCCGGCGATTGGTGTGCGCCTGCTGTACACCCGTGGGTTGAAGCAGAACCCGGGTCCTTCCCAGACTTGCCTGCGGACTCACACAGGGACTGCGGTTTTCGCAGTTTGCAGGTCAGTGAAAAAGGTACTCGGTTCCTCCTCAGACTGCCCGCTAGACTGTGTGATCCAGTCTATTATGGCGGGTGTGGGCGCCCAGCATTGCTACTTGTTCAGATCAGAGCTGTGCGTCACTGGTCACCCGGAGATATTTCCGGGTAATAACTAGGTGTCCCTAGGGTTTTCCCACTTGATTTTCTCACCGTAGGAGTTCCGCTTCACCTGGCAATCACAAATGCTGGCGTTTTAGGTTCCAGAGTTCAGTCTCCTGGTCACTGCGTTGTTTCTGCTGTCCTACTCCTCAGACACAGTCTTATGGAGTGTTTGTATGTGTATGTGTTTCTTGTGGCTTTTCCCCAATTTAAAAAAAAATCTTTTTTTGCTTTGTTTGTCTGTTTTCTAATCAGATAGAGAAATAGAGGAGAGGAGAAAGTCAGAGAGAGAGAGAGAGACCTGGATTTTGGTGGGGTGGGCAGGTTGGGGAAGTTGTGGGAGTTATTGAAGGAGGCAAAACTGTGAATATATTTAAAAGTTTTCAATAGAAAAGGAGAAAATATTTCATGATTTCTTTGTTTTTAATTGCTGAGTAGTATTCCATTGTGTAAATGTACCACAATTTCTGTATCCATTCTTCTACTGAGGGACATTTGTGTTGTTTCTGGATTCTGGCTATTCTGAACAAAGCTGCTAAAACATGGTTGAGCAAATGTCGTTGTTGTATACATGAGCCTATTTTGGATATATGCCTAGGAGTGCCAAAGCTGGATCTTGAGATAACACTATTTCTAATTACCATAGAAAGCACCAGATTGATTTCCAAAGTGGTTGTACAAAATTACATTCTCACCAGAAATGGAGGAGGGTTCCCCTTTCTCCACATGCTCTCCAGCATGTGTTGTCACTTGAGTTTTTGATCTTAGCCATTGTGATGGGTGTAAGGTGAAATCTCAGGCTCGTTTTGATTTCCCTGATGACTAAGGATGTTGAACATTTCTTTAAGTGTTCCTCTGCTGCTCGATATTCCTCTATTGAGAATTCTCTGTTTAGATCTGTAACCCAGTTTTTAATTGGATTACTTGATTTGTTGTGGTTTAAAGTCTTGAGTTCTTTATATATTCTGGATATTAGCCTTCTGTCAGATAAAAAGTTGGTGAAGGTCCTTTCCCAATCTGTAGGCTGTTGTTTTGTTCTGATGACAGTGTCCTTTGCTTTACAGAAGCTTTTCAGTTTCATGAGGTCCCTTTTATTAAAGATTATCCTGAATGAGGCATCCCAGATGCAGAAAGAAACAGTTGGTATATACTCACTTATAAGTGGATATTAAACATAAAACATAGAGTAATCACACTAAAATCTGTATACCTAAAGAAGCTAAGGAAGAAGGAGGACCTGGGTAACATGCTCAAACCTCATTCAGAAAGGCAAACAGGATAGGGTGAAAAGGCAAATAGGAAGAGGGTGAAAACAAGGAACAAGCCAGGAGCCTACCACAGAGGGTCTCTGAAAGACTCTACCCAACAGGGTATTAAAGTAGATGCTGAGACTCATAGCCAAACTTTGGGCAGAGTGTAGGGAATCTTATGAAAGAAGGGGGAGAGAGAAAGAACTAGAGGGGACTGGAACTTCACAAGAACAACAGAACCAAAAATCTGGGCACAAGGATCTTTTCTGAGACTGATATTCCAAGCCAGGTCCATGCATGGAGAAAACCTAGAACACCTGTACAGATGTAGCCTATGGCAGATCAGTCTCCAAGTGGGTTTCCTAGTAAGGGCAAGAGGGATTGTCTCTGACATGAATTCAGTGGCTGACTCTTTGATCACCGCCCCCTAAGTGGGGAGTAGCCTTACCAGGTCACAGAGGAAGACAATGCAGTCAGTCCTGATGAGACCTGATAGACTAGTATCACGGGGAAGGGGATGAGGCCTTCTCCTATCAGTGGACTGGGGAAGGGACATGGGAGGAGAAGAGGGAGGGAGGGCAGGATTGGGAGGGGATGAGGGAGGGGGCTACAGCTGGGATACAAAGTGAATAAATTGTAATAAAAAATTGAAAAAGAAGAAAAAACTTATTGTTGTTTATGGAATTGAAAGTTGGTGTTTTTTAATTTAAAAAATTAAAAATTGAAAAAACAATTCTCCTAAAGTTTCAGTCATTAATCTTTGCAAGTATTACCTCATGTCTTTTATTTCCTTGATTTTCCTCATTTTGTAGTGAACATGTATTTAACATTTTAACTCTATGCTTAATGGCTTATTCTCATTATAATGTACTGTACATAAATTTCCCTGAGACCATTTTGTATGCTGAGCTTTTTGTTTATTGATTGTTCATTGAATTGAAACTACTATTATATTCCAGTCTACTGGAATGTCTGATTGCAATAAAATTTTTAATTTTTAGACATTTTATTTAATTCTTCTATTTTAATCTGATAGTTTAAGATAACTATTTCTCATTAATGTTGCAAATGTTTCATTTAAAATTTACTGAATAGATTTATTTTGAAGTCTGTACCTAATAATTCACACACTCATATATTTACTTATATGCTAGCTTTATAGATTCTTGTTTCTTTTGGTACTTTCTTTGTGGTGTGTTTCTACTTTTCAGTTGCCATTTCCTGGGAGTATAGGCTTTAAATGAAAATATTACCGTGTTCTTTCTTTCTTTGGACCATGTGCAATGAGTCCACATGGAAACCGAGGTCAGTGTCAGGACTGATTTATGACTTTAATGCCTTGTATGAGGAAGAGGTTTTTTCTTTCTTTCTTTCTTTTTTTAAATCACAACCAAAGATTGTTTTGTCTGGTGGTTTGATTTTCCATTTAGCCATTATTCTGGTTTCCAGCTTTCCTGAAGGAAAATCTGTGTGTTCCTTGTCTGATTGATACTGAAACCTGGTTAGAGCCACAGAGAATCCATTTGATGATGATGCTTCCAGGAGGCTACCCACTAAAGACTGGCCGCAACTTCCATCATTCTAGCTTGGTGAACTGCAAGATGCTGTGGATATCCTACAGTGTGCAAGACGGACATAGCAAAGAATTGACTCCAGAGAAGGTGTAGGTCTTGCTTTCTGCACTGTGTTCCTCTACTCTGGCTTATCTGTTGAAGTTCTCTTCATGTACTTAAAGGGACTTAAAAACTATCTCAATCATTATGGGAAGTTCTGATTTCCTGTCTCATATTTCATTCTAAACTAGTTTTCTTCTCAAAGGCTGCTGTTTTATCTCTAGATAAACCATACGACACTTTGATTAGTCTATATTTCTATACTTTAAGAGTCTTATGGATTTCCTCACTTGCTGCAAGCACTACTCCAATAAATTTCAGATTTATATATGAGGATGTATCTGTAGAACAGACATCTAAAGATTTAAGCTGTAGGAACATGCATTTTAAGTTGGTCAGAATTGTCATGTGCTATGATCATATAGTATTTATTCAGTATTCCTTTTACCAACACTGGGAAGGCAACTTTCTTATACAAGTTTGCATTCATCCCAACAGGCACAAAGTGGACCTCACAGGAAGGAAAGGAATGAAGCTTTCTGTGGACTATCAAGTGTACCACATTCTACCACAATAGTTTCAGGGAGTGGCCCTCTCTATCTCTCTTTCCTTCTCACTGGTGAAGCATTTACCAAAGGCCTTGGTAGCATTTCATTGCACTTTTTAGCAAGCATCCCCCAAACCTGTGGACAGTTCATCATCTAGTCACTTTACCATCGTCATGCTTCATCTGGACAATTCTTGTTCCAGGCTATGAACAAAATATTCCAGGAAAATGCAGCAACGAGAAAGAAAACATCTTGCTGCCTGTGGTTATTTGAATCAGGATGCTCGTTGCCTTTGTTTTAGAATCTTCACTCTTTTTCAAATCAGTGAAGTCTCCTGTTCTTTTGACTGCTTGATGCTGACTAATAGAAAACAGATTCAGGGAGAAAGAAGCTCAGAGTCTGGATTTGTGTGTTTGCTTCCTTGGCTTGTTCATCCATCCTCCGTAGACAAACAGAACCAGGCATCTAATTAGAAGGAAGTTTGGCATATTAGCAGATACCACACTATATTTCATATTTTCTTTAAGCAGGTTTCTTGGTGGAAAAGCTGGGCATGCGCAGGGTCAAAGTGCTCCTTTGTACAGGTCTTCATTTACCTTTCAACAGATTGCCTTGTCTGGGGCTATCTTGCTTGAAAAAAGAGTTTTAGGAGGGGCTGAAGAACTGTGATTTTAAAATCCCTACCTTTTGTTCCATAGTTAGTGTTGGAATTTTTCAGTAAAAGATCCTAATTAGAAATAATTGATTTCCCTGATGTCAGAAAGGTAGGATAATTAGTTATCCTCCTGTGCCTATTTTCAGAGCAAGGATTTAGAGACCCAGTTATTTCCAGTGGTATTCTTAGTTTTGTTTAAGATTTTATTCCTCACTTTTTGGTGGGGCTATCCAGATGAGTTCTTGAGTATGTGCATTATGTGTTTAGTCATTATTTGCATTCTCGTCCTCTTTTCAGCTCAAATGGCCATATATGGGCCCACTGTAGCCCATTCATGTTGGCTCCTGTGTCGTTCTGTCATGGCCCATTTAGCTTTTAATACTCTTATTTCTTTCTGATATAACCTGATTTCTCAGGTGTAGCTTGTCTACTCTCTTCCTCTGACCTGATACTGGATATTCTTCACTACAATCTTTGTGGCTGGTTTTTTTTCTCATCTGCTGGGAAAATTAGCTTATTTTAAGACTTATTTGCACTTTCTTTTTTTCCAAATTGAGTATTTGCCTGTTTTTACTTATAGTGTGCTCTGTTGTCTCCTGATTGATTTATAGGAATTGTGTCTGAGAATAGAAAAATTAACTTTTACCTATGATATGAATTTTAGATGTTGGTCAAATATTCAAATATTGTTCTTTGTTATTTGGCTATTTAGTATGGATTTTACACCCTTATTTTCAAAATATTTATCTGTTTTGCATTATGGCATCTGATTTAATTCATATTGAACACCTGCTTTCTCAATTTTGGAATATTAAAAACATGTTTTCTAATATTTGGGGAGTTTCTTTAAACAAACTTTAATCTTTTAATAAATTTTGATCATCTGGATTTATTCTCATATCATGATGTGACCTGAATCCAATTTAGTTTCCCCATATACTTAGAAGTTATCTTTATACAATTGGTTAAATAACCTGACCTTTTCTTACTGATCTGATCTGAAATATTAGAAATTTCAAGGAGATTCTTAAGAAATGTCTATTTTAATCCACTGAGTTGTCTGTAACATTCATGAAATAGTATTGTTTTAGTCTATAATAGGGAAAGAGTTTTTTAAAGCACTATTGTCTTAAAAATTTTTCAGTGAAAAGTTTTGCTTAATATTTTTTCTTTTATTTTGCCTATTCTGAAAGACATAGTTTTACAACTTTTTTGGTATTGTGTTCGATTTATAGAGTAACCTAAGAAAACTCAACATGTTATGATGATTCCTTACTGATATATTTTTCTTACTTATATTTTTCTTTCTTATTTATGTAAGTTCAATATGACTCTTTACTCCATCATTCAAACTTTCTTTTTTGTTATTTATTATTTTTATATTAATTGCAGTTTATTAACTTTGTATCCCAGCTGTAGCCCCTCCCTCATTCCCTCTGAATCCCACTCTCCCTTCCTCATCTCCTTCCTGCCCCTCTCTAGGTCTACTGATAGGGGTGATCCTCCTCCCCTTCCATTTGATCCTAGTTTATCAGATCTCTTCAGGGATGGCTACAATGTCCTGTTCTGTGCCCTAGCAAGGCTGCTCCTCCCTGGGGCGGGGGAAAGGGGTCAGAGAGCCAACCATTGAGTTCATGTCTGAGATAGTCCCTGTTCCCCTAACTAGGTAACCCACTTGGATACTGAGCTGCGATGGGCTATATCTGGGCAGGGGGTCTAGGTTATATCCATTCATGGTCCTTGGTTGGAGAAAGTCTCAGAAAAGACCCCTGGGCCCAGATATATTTGGTCCTTGTGGAGCTCCTGTCCTCTCCAGGTCATATTAACTCCCCCTTCTTTCATATGATTCCTTGCACTCTGCCCAAGGTTTGGTTATGAGTCTCAGCATCTGTTTTGATACACTGCTAGGCAGAGTCTTTCAGGGACTCTCTGTGGCTTACCACTCCTGTCCTGTTACTTGTTTTCTCCTATTTCCAATGTCCATCCCATTTGTCTTTCTAAGTGAAGATTGATCATCTTACCCAGGGTCCTCTTTCTTGTTTATCTTCTTTAGGTGCACATATTTCATTATGTTTATCCTATCTTATAGGTCTAGTACCCACTTATAAGTAAGTATATATCATGTGTGTCTTTCTGCTTCTGGGATACCTCACTCAGAATGATTTTTTCTAGATCCCACCCTTTACCTGCAAATTGTATGATTTCCTTGTTTTTAATTTTTCAATAGCGTTATTCACATGGAGCACATAGAAGTGGTATTACTTGTAGAATAGGTGCCGCTACCCACTTTCAGACTGGGTCTGTCTATTAATTAAGGCCATGAAGACAGCCTTCCCCCATAACAGGACTTAACCTCAGGATAACTTGTTCTAGACAATGGAAATTAGCCATCACAAAGGTGGAATCATGTGTGTGTGTGCGTATGCATGTGTGTGCATGTGTGTATGTCTGTGGATCTGTATTATGTATATGTTATAATAGCAGGAGAACATATAGGTATTTCTATTTTAATAAGAGACCTGGTTCTGAGGCTGGAGAGATGATAGTGATTAAGAACATTAGTTGTTCTAGCAGAGGACCATGGTTTGAATCCCAGTACTCACAAATGCAGTTCCAAGAAATCCAACACCCTTTTCTGGCCACCACTGGTACTGTAAACACATGTCACACACACACATATGAAGGAAAAGCACCCAGAAAACATAAAATAATACAATTTAAATTTAAAGAAGAGTTTCTATTCTATCAACACAGAATATTACATTTTACTAGATGACTTTTTAGTTATAAGTTTTTACACTAAATCTGACCTTTGGAAGAGCAGAACTTCCTTTGACTCCTAAAACAAGAGGTGCTTTGATATATAAAATTATTTTTTTATTTTTGTGTTGTGTAAAATTTTATGATGTTTGCCACCATGCTTTGCTATGTAAAATAGTTTTATTTAGTTCTGTGTTGCATAGTACTTTAATCATTTTTGCCACCAAAGACAAGGATTGATATGAAATATTAATTCTTTTTTCAAAATTATTTTTAAAATATGTACTATTTTTGTCTGTATTGGGTAAGTTTAAAATATAATGGAGCTTTCCATTTTGGCTGTATTTTTATAAAACTTGGTGTCTTTATGTAGTTACCAGATGAGAAATGGCAAATGGGGTCCTCTTTTGGTGTTCTTGTTCTCATTAATGAAAGAATTTAAGGGTGAACGCAAACTGAAGCCAAGACCAATTGCATCAGAGTTTAAAAGAAAAACCCTAGGGCAAGCCAGCTGTGAACCTCAGCAGCTGACTCAAGGAAGACAATGGAGAGGAGACAGGGAAAAGCATTTGAGCTGGCATGGAAGTAACATGTTATTTCTGAATAACTCAGAAAAGCAGGCTTATTTACAAAGCTGAATATGAGTTATAACCTACTGTGCTAAGAGTGAGGATCCAGGGAAGGGAAAGTAAACATCTCAGTAAAGGACTAATTATCTACCTTTTCCTTAGCATGGTATAAAGTGAACCCACTTTTCAAGAGGTTGCCCTTCATCCAGGTCAGTGACCTTATCTAAATGGAATGTCAGGCTCCACCCAGTCACCAAAAATCTATTCTCTGAGCCAGGTTCTCCTTAGGGGTTTTTATTGCTCACCCTAACAGACAGAGTCCTAGAAATACATTTGATATATAATAAACTATGACAGATTCTCTCTCTTTCCAGGAAATCAGACATTTTATTTTTTTAAATTCATTTACTGAAAATAATTGATTAGACTCTTGTGTCTGATGTAATTTTTTAATGATTATTTCTATTTTGTATGTTTCATTATTTTCTTGAGAAGATATTTTGTGATGTATCAGTTTTGTCTCTGTGTGCCCCTCTCTGCATGTTTATTCTTGTCTACATCCAGTTAGTGGATTTACTTATTAGTTTTGACATGTTTCTAAGTCACTTTATTTAGCGTATCTTTCTTTTTTCAATTATTTTTCTTTTATTTATTTATTTATTTATTTATTTATTTATTTATTTATTTATTTATTTATTTATTACAATTTTTTCACTTTGTATCCCAGAAGTAGCCTCCTCCCTCATCCCTCCCAATTCCACCTTCTCTCTCTCTTCTTCTCCCATGACCCTCCCTCAGTCCACTGATAGAGGAGGTCCTCCTCCTCTTCCATCTGACCCTAGTCTATCAGGTCTCATCAACAATGGCTGCATTGTCCTCCTCTGTGGCCTGGTAAGGCTGCTTCCCAAGAAGAGGAGGTGATCAAAGAGCCCGCCACTGAGATCATGTCAGAGCCGGTCCCTTTTCCCCTACCCACTTGGAGACTGAGCTGCCATGGGCTCCATCTGTGCAGGGGTCCTAGGTTGTCTCCATGCATGGTCCTCGGTTGGAGTGTCAGTTTCAGGACAGACCCCGGGCCTCGTTGTTGTTGTTGCTGTTTCTGTTGCTCTCCTAGTGGAGCAGTACCAGTGGTCCCCTCCAGGTCTCTCTCCCCCTTCTTTCACAAGATTTCCTGCACTCTGCCCGAAGTTTGGCTGTGAGTCTCAGCACTACTTCGATACCCTGCAGGATAGAGACTTTCAGAGGTCCTGTCCTGTTCCCTGTTACCTCTGTTTTCCAATGTCCATCCCATTTGCCTTTTTTTTCACTTTTATTTTATATTAATCATAGGTTATGTACTTTGTTTCCCAGCCATAGCCCCCTCCTGCAATCCCTCCCTATCAGTGGACTTGGAAAGATGAGGGAGGGAATGAGGGGATAGGGTATCTTTCTTGCGTATTATATTTAATCAAGATTTTCTTACTAGTCTGAGCTGAAATCCTATTTTAATAAGTAAGTTTATCTCATTTGTATTTTTATTTGAAATGAGTATCTTCTGCCTTTTATTTAGGCTCATATATTACAGTATTTTTCCAGAAAAACAATGGAATTGAATTCTGCTCAGTTCTTTCCTTTTCACCTAAGATGCTTTTGACTTCTCAGCTCTTAAAGATCTGCCCACTTCCTTCCCAGACCTGCACCCCAGTCAGTCATCACCATGACACTCTTCTCTCATGGTAATCTTCCTATTGGTTTGATCTGAGTCTCAAATAAACCCAGGGCCACACATGGTCACGTGGATTTTCCATCTTTCATTTTGTTGGCAGACGCCCATTTTCTATTTAGCTCAAGTTTCAATAGTAGGTTTGGAATTGCTTGTGTCTTTTCACTCAATTTCGAACATTCTTTGTGTAGGAGTATAAATGAATGAAACACTCCTGTGAATACTTTGAGAGAATTACTTCTTTCAGTGTTCATAGGAAGACGTCTAAGAGAAGTCAGACTTCTTCAGGATTATTGTCTGTTTGTTTTTGTAGGTGACTTAGTGATATCTATCTATCTATCTATCTATCTATCTATCTATCTATCTATCTATCTATCTATCTATCTATCTATCTATAGTTTTCTGTTTGGCCATCCAGTCATTTTATTATACCTTTGAGTTGAGTCAGCTTTTCATTTTGTGAGATCTTATATATTTATGTTTTATAGCTTTCAATCTTTTTATCTTTTGGGAATTTTCCTTGAACTACATTCTTAAATACTCTCTTCCATTAATTTTTTTTAATTTCTGTAAACTTCTAAAAATTTATTTATTTATTTATTTATTTATTTGGATGCTTTGTTTGCATGTGTATCTGCCTACCAGAAGAGTACATCATATCTCATGGGACTACTGTTATAGACAGTTGTGAGCTGCCATCTAAGTGGGAATTGAACTCACAACCCCGGGAAGAACAACCAGTGCTCTTAACCACCAAGCTATCTCTCTAACCTTCTAAGGTACTTTTCATTCTCATTACATATGCTTATTTTGGGTTTTGTGCTCTCCTTGTTCATTTACATATTAAAATTCCCCTCAGACTTCCTTTTAGTGCTGTTTATTTTACTTTACTTGGCTTGCCATTTCAATCATGTGCCCTTAAAAAATATTCTTCCTATGTTTTCATGAACTCTGAGCATCCTTTGTGTTGCCTCTGGGTTAGACCTTCATTGTTCCCACTGTGTGCACCTGTTCCCATCATGATACTACACCTGTACAGACACATGCACTCACTCCTTTCTTAAGTAGAGGCTTTGTATGCTCTTAGTGAGCAAACTTTTCTGTTCTTTTGGAATGTGACTAAAGGTGATATTTTAATTTGCTCAGTACTAGTTTTGTGTGAGTGAGTGAATGTGTGTGTGTGAGAGAGAGACAGACACAGACACAGAGACAGAGACACACATGTCTTCTGCCACTGCCACAGATTTACTCACAACTCCTAAACCAGCTTCAACTTCATATTCTTCCTTTTGAAAACTGTGACAAAGTGCTGTTCCTGGTCTCTAGTCTGTTTTACTACTGCAAATGCTTTGTTCTCTCTTGTGCATTTTACTTCTTATTCCTTTAAACATGTCTGTGGCAATCTCACAGGCTGCATGCCGGTCTGGCTGCCTCTCTCCACATCTCCCACCATCTTTCTTAGAATCTCGGTGCTTTGTTTAAAGATTCCTTTTTTATTTTTTTTAAACTAGATTTGTTTTAGACAGATTTGTTTTCCTTACTGCATTAGGATGAATCTCTAAGGAAGAATGGGAAAAAAACCCCTAATTTTATGTACTTCCTATAACTCCTAGATTCTATTTTAAGTTGTCCATATTTTCTCCTTAATATTTCCCTGATATAAGGATATTTTCTTTTATTCTCCATTTTGTGTCATGGAGAATCCTTGATATTTTTATGTCATTAACTTCTCACACCTGTAGAGTTATTTTCCTCGGCCTTTAATCATGGTGACAGATTAGAAACCCCAGTCTGTCATCACTGTAAAACCACTCGTAACAGTGTGTAGCCCACAGGATAGAATACACATTGACTTAATCTGAAGCTCATCACGACTTCTTGTTTTTACCCGAAGGAAGAAAATAACCACACTCTAGATTAAAATTGAAATTGCCTAATAATTACAAGTTATTTATGCTGAGATTTTATACTAAGTTCTAGTGATGAAAATGTGATGGGTATTTCTTTGTGTCTGAAATATTATTCATTGAGTGAGACATAGTGAAAACCAGTGAGATGTACCTAAAGTGAAAAATACACCATAGTCCCACATCCCAAAGTCAATCTCATGAATACTATTAAACTTTGAGCCACTCATTTATTTAAAAATATAGTGAACTCTTAACAGTTCATTGCTGTGGTCTGAGTCAGAATCACAGCATTCTGTTACTTCCTCATAAAGACCACGCCTCTTAAAATTGGATCATTTTCTGGTCTTATGTCTGTTCGTGAAATGGGAAATGACATGTGCTGCAGCAATGAGGCCACATTAAATAGACAATACTGGATAAACGGGCATCATAAATTATAGTTATATTTTAGCACAGTATTTCAATCAACTCTTTTTAAGCCAACTTTTCTGTTAGTTCCTATTATATTGGCATTCTCTTCATAACTACATTTTGAACTATTTTTATCCAGTTTTACTTGGATTTTTTTACTCAAGGGATAATTCTTAGGTTAAATTCCAAGTTTGCAAAAACTTATGTTCTATTTTTCCTGGTAACCATGTTTAATACACTTTGTGGGATGATGATGATCTTTTGTGTTCTGTCTCTGCTCTACATCTTCTCTGTATATATGGACACATAGTGGTTGCTAGACTCTGCATTGCTCGTGTTTGCTCTTCTTTAGTTCTGCTGGTAACTACAGTGTTTTCCCTAAAAAGGCTCTATTTTCAGGAGAAAAAGGCTTGCAACTCAATTGATTCATTTTAAAACAGCATTTCTTTAACTGCCTGGAGTCATCTGAAGAAGTCTGAAGACTCCAGTATCATTCAGACCTCTTAATCTAGGTATTTCTCATGATCCTATTGTTGTAAGGGCATGTTTGCTGTACTTCTGGGACTCTCTGGAAAGCCAGGAGCCTGGCAGCTCTCAGGGCAGAGTTACTGTGTTTCCAATTGAAGCCTGGAAAGCATTATCCACATCCTGGGAACTGTGCAAGCAAAAGCAGAGTGCCAACATATAGCACAAACAACCAACTTTATGAACTATGGAATCAGAGAGCTGAACCTGCAGATAACCCCAATAAAGAATTATGTGTAAACTGTTGCATGAAAGCCATTTTTGTTGCAGAAGCAATAACACCTTTCCATCAACTTTGTACAATTTTAATAACTTTAGTGAATGCTAGTAAATCACATTGACCCTTAAGGTCTCTAGATGGTCAGAAATAAACATGCGCAGATGAACTATGTTGCTGCTTTCCACTCTGTTGTGCAAAAAAAAAACTATGTACAAGGTCAGACCAGGGCTCCATTTATATTGTTTGTTAACCAATTTGTTCTAAAACCTGTGGCCCCTTATTAATGTATGCATTCAAGAGAACACACCGGTTAGGGCTGCTGGTTGTAGCCACTAAAGATTGGGATCTTTGCATCTCTCTCTTTTTCTAACAACGGGCTTAGAAATTCCATCAGTTAAAAGTTCATGTGTCATTTTAAAGTTTTTCATTTAACTAGAATGCTTAATGTGTAGTGTAAATGTAGTGTCAGACTTGCTATGAAACTGCGCGGAAGAATTTTAAAATGGATGTTGCAAAGTAAATTTTTCTTTTTTCATTCATAGTGGTCTCAGCTAACTTACTAATTGCTTTTTAGTTTTGTTTGACTTGATTTTTGTATTTTTAATAGTGTGGCCTTTGTCAGATTTCTAAATGTTACTTAATTTTAAGGTTTAATAGTTTCTTTTCAGAACATGAAATTTTAAATGAAAATGAAATGATACAGAACTACTGCTTGTATTGGATGTAGATAAATTTCTAGTCATTCATACTGACACCATCTTTGGTCAGTAAAAAATGACGTAAAAGTTCTGTAAAAAGAAAAAAAAAGAAAGAGCAATTTAATCTGACATGCTTAAAACCAATTATACATTAACACCATCTGTTTAGTGGGCCCTCAGAAGGCCTGGATGTATTGCCAGAGCCATCTTTAAGATTTATGGAATGATTTTAAACCTTTTTTGACCAATATCTCCATTCATTTTAAAACTTAATTATTAAGTTAGGAAGCAGGTAGACGAGATCAGTTTACAAACATTATAAAGTACCAGCGCCAGTGTCCAGTGTGTCTTTCCTCACACACCCTTTAATCTCTCTGCAGCACAAACTTGTTGGGGCTCAAATTAAGAATCTATATTGGTCCCCCTGCCTCCAGAGGGAGGAGCAGCCTTGCTAGGCCAGAAAGGAGGACGTTGCAGCCAGCCCTGAAGACACCTGATAAACTAGGGTCAGGTGGAAGTGGAGGAGGACCTCCCCTAGCAGTGGATTTGGAAAGGGACAGGGAGATGAGGGAGGGAGGGTGGGATTGGGAGGGAATGAGGGAGGGGCTAAGGCTGGGATACAAAGTAGATAACCTGTGATTAATTTTAAAAATAAAAATTAATATAAAAATTTAAAAAAGAATCTGTATTGGAAGCTGCAGATGCAATATCTGTATATTACACTGTGAGAAAAGGCAAGGTTTGTTTCCAATTCCTTTTGCTGTTATTTTCTACCTTTGTAAATTATTGAAGGCCACACATTCTTTCAACTTATATTTTATGTAAGTCTCAAATGGTATCATAAATAGTGCATGCACAGACATATATTCTTGTAGTAGATGAAAAACTGATGCTGCCATACAGTTAAGCTTAATGAATTTCTTAAGCTCCTTTTTAATTCTATTTCATGGTAGCTTTGCATTTCATGGAGTTTGAAAGCACAACTTGTAATTGCTAATGTCTGAAGTTAATATAAGTAAATCAGAAAGGTCAGTGCTGCTTTTTGGCTTAAAATTGATTCATAAATAGACACCTCCATTTTGTGTGTTTTCTTAGTGTGTCTTTATTGGCACATTTATATTAATTAATTTAAAATAGTAAGTTGCTGGGTTAGTCATTTATTATTCTGAAATAGCTATTAATAGCATATTCCTTAATCTATTTTATTACTCATATAAGTTGCTAAAGATGCAAATGCTGCATATTTTTTCTGTTGTGTATCTTAACCAGCTTTATTCTTTCCCCAAGTAAGCGAGGCCATTTTTCTCTTCAGGCAGCTAGCTCTCTGGAGGCCTTGCATGGACCAGCTTGCATCCTGAGAGAGGGTGATAGGCTTCTCTGACTCTCCTGCATGGGAAGGTGCAGACACTTATCATCCCTGGGCTTTCTAAGAGAATAGTTCAGATCAAAAAGAGGTTCCCAGGGAGCCATTAGCAGAGTTGTTTCCACTTGTCACTGGTCCCTAAGAATATTGATAGGCATTTAAAGAAAAAGATATATATTTTAAGTTTTTTCAAAGCTTTGAGATCATGGTTGCTAAAAAAGTTGGAATAGGTAGGTGATAAGAGTAAATCTCTAGGGGTGTGTGTATGTGTGTGTGTGTGTGTGTGTGTGTGTGTGTGTGTGTCTGCACAGAGGGATTTTTGAGACACTTGCTGACAATCCTCTGATATATTGCCTGGGATAAGGTATGATGTCATGCATATCACTGTCTTTCTGAGAGCACAGAATCAAGTAATTTAGGTCTCTTCTCACTCCTTGAACACAGAGTAGCCTACCCTCCATTCAGCAGTCAAGCTCCTCAATTAATCTGGCTCCGTTAATTTGATTTTGGCAAGTATTTATGAGCAGAAAAAATTAGGAAGAGCCAATCAAAGTAAACCAGAGCCAAACAAAATTTATGAGTTATGGAACAAAATCCCTAAAGGGGAAAATGACTTCAACATTTGGTATGAAAGAGAGACTCAGGGACCTTTATCCATGATTTTTGAACTATGAATGATTACTGGACAGATTCAGAGAAAGAGAGTTGGTTCCTTAGTTCGGACCTACTGATTAAAGCACCGGGTTCCAACATATAGTCCCAGTCCAATAGGTAAACAAATGGCCCTGATTAAACTAAACAGGTCACGCAACAAAACCAAAAATCGTGAATCTGGGAAATAGAAAGTAGAAACCAGGAGGAGAGGAGCAGGAGTGAGGTAGAGTTGGGAGAGGGCTAGAGGCTCAGCTAGAGCTGGAGAGCAAGCAGTGAAGTGCTTGCTGTTCTTGCAGAGGACTCACATTCAGGACTAGCGTCAGGCACTAACCACCTGCAACTATAGCTCCAGGAGTCTTAAAGCTTCTGTAGGCACCTACACACAGACACACAAACACACAGACACAGATGGACAGAGGGACACACACAATTAAAAAATAAATCTTTTCAAATCAAAAGGGTATGTTGTATTAGTCAAGGTTCTCTAGAGTAACAGAACTTAAGAATAAATCTCTTCATATATATAGAAAGGCAATTTATAAGAATGACCTACAGGCTGCAGTCCAGCTATTTCAAAATGGCTGGCTGTGAATGGAGTGCTAGTGAAGGAATGGACATGCTATCAATTAGACGGCAAGCAAGCTAAGAACAAAAGCTTCCTTCTTCTATGTCCCTATCATCCATCCATCTATCTATCTATCTATCTATCTATCTATCTATCTATCTATCTATCTATCTATCTATCTATGAATCATCTAGCTATGCTTCAAAGTGTGACCTAGGTTAACAAGTGTCTTCCTGCCTGAAGTTCTGGGTTAAAGGTGTATCTTTTTCCCAGATTGGAAGATCTGAATTAAAAAGTGTCTTCCTAACTCAAATGTCCAGATTAGAAGTGGATCTTCCTACTCCAAATTAAGCAAAACCAAAACAAAAATAAACAAAATCCCCTTACAGGTATGTTCTCTATTTTGGGGTTTTGTTCTGGATATAGTCAAATTTAACAATCAAGAATAGCTATCACAGTGTGTTAAGAACAATCAAAATGTATGTATTTGTGTGTGTGTGAAATTGCAAAAGAACCAACTTAATAACTAGAAATTTACTGTTGAGAACTTCTACGCATAGAATAAATAATGAGGTCCTTCTTCCTAAGAGACCACACCTTCTTGCTCTGGACCATGCCCTGAGCAAGAGAGTAGGTGAGTGAGCTGTAAACTTAGCAGAAAAACCTTCTGGACATGAGAAAAGCTGGAATCTGGAAAGGCTTATTAGAAGTGACAGGCAACACTGGCACTTCAAAGTCCCTGCTGGTGACTTATGACATCCTCATATCAAAGGCCCTCCCTGTTGTTGGAGATTTTGTGTGGGAAAATACTTACTCAAATGACACTAAACTCTACACATGTGGCAAAATAGGCCTCCATCCCTTGTATAGTGTTGATATTTTAACTACTAAATTTGCCTCTTGCTCCAGCCTTCCTTTACTTCTTTAAAATATATGAATTCTTTTCTGAATATAATAAAATAAATAAGACAAAACTAAAGCATTAGAATTGGACAAAACAAACAAACAGGCAAACAGAAGGAAAGAGCCCAAAAGTAGACACAAAAATCAAAGACCAACCCCTGAGCATACTCAGATTCCATAAAGACTCTCAACTGGAAGCCATAATACAAATGACTTCAACATTTGGTATGAAAGAGAGACTCAGGGACCTTTATCCATGATTTTTGAACTATGAATGATTACTGGACAGATTCAGAGAAAGAAAGAGTTGGTTCCTTAGTTCAGACCTACTGATTAAAGCACCGGGTTCCAACATATAGTCCCAACAAAGGATCTGTACAGACCTGTGCAGGCCCTGTGCATGCTGCCCAGTGTTCATGAGTTCAAACGTGCTCTGATCATGTTGATTTAATTCTGCATCAAATCTTCCTGGCCCTTAGCTTTTTGTTTGTTTGGAAGACTTTAATGACTGAGTCTGTTTCACTAGGGTTTATAGGTATGTTTAAATGGTGTACCTGATCTTATTTAACTAGTGGTATCTATTGCAAAAATTATTTGTTTGTTTTAGATTTTCCAATTTGGTAGAGTACAGGTTTTTAAAGTATGTCCTTATGATTCTCTGGATTTCCCTGGTATCTGTTCTTAAATCCCCTTTTTCACATGTAATCTTGTTAAATTGGATATTCTTTTGTCTGCTTTTTAGTTAATTTGGATAGGGTTTGTTAGTCTTGTTGATTTTCTCTAAGAAGTAACTCTTTGTTTCATTGATTTTTTTTGTATTGTTTTTTGTTGCTGTTTGTTTCTATTCTATTGATTTCAGCCCTGAGTATTATTATTTTTGCCTCCTACTCCTCTTTTGTGTGATTTATTCTTTTCGTTCTAGAGCTTTCAGGTGTGTTGGGTTTTGTTGTTTCATTTTAGATGTGTATGAAATATCTTCAATTTTATTTTATTTTATTTTTTAAATGTAGGTACATAGTGCTATGAACTTGCCTTTTAAAGTCACCTTTATTGTGTTTTATAAGTTTGGGTATGTTGTGTATTCATTTTTATTCAATTCTAGGAAGTCGTTAATTTCTTTGTTGACCCATTTTTAATTTGGTAGTATGGGACTCCAGTTGAAATTGAAGCCCCAATTGAGACCCCACTACAACCTGACAGAGGGTCTGGACTTACGTCGAGACAGGCTTCAGTTTCTTGTTTAAAAGCAAAACAAAAGGAAAAAGAAAAAGAGCAGGTCTAACTTTTCATTTCCCAGAATAGATCAGCGTAAAACCACAGAAAATGGGCAGCCAATCAGAGGCCGCTTGACTCTCTGCCAGACACTCTGTTGGACCATCTGGCAGGAAAAATAAGGTTGCTTAACTGTCAGGTTAGAAATAGTCTGTCTTATGATTAACTAATGTCTGCTGACCATCCTAAAAGTTGACCACATTGTGAACGCTTCAGTCATACTAAAGATTTCCCAGTCCACCCTGGAATTCCTCTTGAGTACCTATAAAAGAAGCCTGCGTGCTCACATCGGGGTCTTTCGCTGTCTTGCTTTGCATGGGCCGGGATCCCATTGCACTGGACTTCTGCAGAATAAAAGCTGTTCGCTGTCTGCATACTATTTGAGTCTGGGGTGTTTTCTTCAGAGAGTGCGGGACCCTAGCAGTAGTGGCTTGTTTATTTTCTGGGATTTCGTAAGCTTTCTGTTTATTCTGTTATTAATGATATCCAGCTTTACTCTGTGGTCAGACAGGATGAAGGGTGTTATTTCAATTTTTTTTCTATCTGTTGAAATTTGCTTTGTGCCCACTATGTGGTCAGTTTTGGAGAAAGGTCCATGAGGTCTTGAGAAAAAAATTATGCTCTTTCATGTAGAATGAAATGTTCTTTAGGCATCTGTTAGGTTCATTTGGTTTAGAATGTAAATTATACAAATTATTTCTCTGTTTGTTTTTGCCTGGATGACCTATCTATTGGTGAGAGTGGGCTATGGAACTCTCCTCCATCATTGTATGAAGGTCAATATAAGATTTAAGGTGTACTGGTGTTTATTTTACAAATTTAATTGTCCTTGTGTTTGGAGCAGAGATGTTAAGAATTGGAATGTCCTTGGTGCATTTTTCCCCTCTAATGAGTATATAGTGTCCTTCCCTATCTCTTCTGATTAGTTTGGTTTGAAGTCTATTTTGTCAAACATTAAAATGGTTACAACAACAAGCCCCTTCTTAGGGGCTTGAAATATTTTTTTCCATCCTTTTACCTTGAGGTGATGTCTATCCTTGATGTTATGTTTCTTGAATGCAGCAGAAGGATGGATCCTGTTTTCACTTTCATTGTTTCATCCTGTGCTGGATTGTGACTGTTGACATTGAGAGATATCAATGATCAGTGTCTGTTGATTCCTGTCTTTGTCATTGTTGCTGCTATCGTTGTTATGTGGTGTGTGTGTTTCCACTCTTTAGATTTACTGGTCTTGAATAATTATTCCTTCTGTTTTTGTGGGTATGGTTAACCACTTTAGGACTGAGTTTTCCTCTTTGCACCTTCTGTAGGGCTGAATTTCTGTATAGATATTGTATAAATTTTGTTTTATCATGAAATATCCTATTTTCTTCATCTTTTGTGATTGAAAATTTTGCTGGTTATAGTAGTCTGTGTTGTCATCTCTGTTCTCCTAGGGTCTATGATTATCTGTCCAGTTGCTTCTGGCTTTTAAAGTCTTCATTGAGAAGCTGGGTATTATGCTAGTCTGCATTTATATATTACTTGCTCTGTTTTTCCTTCTAGCCTTTAATATATTTTATTCTGATTTTATTTAAGTTTTGATTATTATGTGAAGGGATTTTTTTTTCTGGTCCAGTCAATTTGGTGTTCTGTATGCTTCTTGGATCTTGATAGCCATCTCCTTTTGTAAGTTAGGTTGTTTTTTTTTTTTTTTTAGCTTTAACATTTTCTTTGACCATCACGTTTGTTTCTTCTATCTTTTCTTCAATGCTTGACTCTTCCAGATCTTGCATTCTGTTGGTGAGGCTTGCCTCTGAGGTTCCTGTTTGAGTTCCTGAATTCTTCATTTCCACATTTCAGTTTGTATTTTCTTTATTGATTCAATATCTACATTCAGGCTTTGAACTGTTTTATTCTTTTTCTTCTATTCTTTGTTTGTGTTTTCATACATTTATTTAAGGTATCCATTTATTTCCTCTTTAAGGACCTCTATCATATCCATAAGAGCTGTTTTAAGGTCTTTTCTTGTGCTTCCACTCTTTTGGAATATTCAGGGACCATTGTGGTAGGGTTGCTGTGCTCTTGTGGAGACATATTGTTCTGTCTATTATTGACTGTGTTTTTACATTGGAATCTAAGCATATGTGTTTGTTAAGACTGTAATTCTGGTCGTGTCTTAGTTGGGTGGGTGTTTTGTCCCTTGGATTCTGTTGCTTTCTCTGGTTCTTAGGACAGTGTGGCTACTGTGTTTTCTGGCAGGGAATTCTTGAGTCTGATTGCTGTAACCACTGGAGGTTCCAGGAAAATGTGTTTTTGGGTATCAGGAGCTGACACTTAGGAATGGGAATGGGCTGGGAGTGCTGATGAAGGGGTCCACAGGAGAGAAGACAGCAGGGTGTTCCACCAGACTCTGCGTAGTCCCCTGGGAATGGGGACAGAGAATGAACAGAGGCAGAGGTGGGCAGTCTACTACAGAGTTGGGCCTGAGACTGGAGAATTGGCTTGGAGGAAGGGAGGGGAGAGAGAGGTCAGCTTACCTATTTTTTTTTTGGCTGGGGTGTCTGTAGGTTTCCAGGGAATGCCTGTTTTAGTTGGGGGCTGCGGTAAAGCAATGAGCGTTGGGGAGGAAGTTTGGTTACTGGGAAGGAAGGTTGGTCTGGTCTGCATGAGCCACTGGATGGGCAGAGCTTCAGCAGGTGGTCTGCTCCAGAGCCAGGAATAAGACTGCAGAGATGTGTTCAGGGAGAGGTGAAGATCTCTAGCCAGCCTGCTTGCTTCCCTGCCAGCAGTCACCTGCATGTTCCCAGGGAGTGTTTTCTGGGAGTGGAGGCTGAGCTAAAGCAGTCAGTGAGGGAAGGAAGTCTGGAAGGGAAGATCTGTGTGATTGACTAGAGATGGGAAAGAGAGGAGTTGGAGGCTGCAACAGGTGTCTGCTACAAAGGTAGATGACATATGAGTATTGGATTTGGAGGTGCTGAGGGAGAGGTGAAGAATTCCAATTAGCCTACATTATTCCTTGGCTAGAGTGGCCTGCTGATTCCCAGAGAATCCAAGTATACACTTTTTAAATAGGCTGTTCTTGCTTCTTTTTAAATTACATAATTCCTTCCCCGGGAACATAAAAAATAGAACTTTTAGCAGGTGCCTATAAAATTCTCATATCTGCTAGTAGCTCCCACCACACCCGCACCAGCACCACACAGATCAGCAGAATTTCACTGAGGTTTGCTCTGAGAAGGTTTCTTCTAGACGTAGAAGGGATGCTGAAGCCATTAGATCTCAATAATATGATTTCTAAACAGAGCCGCACAATGACAGTGGTAGTCAATATGCCAATAGAAATGGGGGAAATTTCACAGGGCTTACCCCTGTATGAAAAGCTACATGCTGTCAATGGCTACTGAGAGAACGTAAGCCAGTCTTCCCCAGGGGCTAGTTCCCTTATAGTTTATACAATCTCAAGTAGTCAGTCTTAAACACATGTATGCAAGAACAAATTTAACTGGACTCAGCGTGTGTGAGCCTGTGTGTGCAACAATAATAATTAAAGAAGAAATCATGAATTTGAGAGTGACTTGAGGACACATGGAAAAAGTTGATGCTGGGAGAAGAGAGATTGGAAATAATCTAAATACAGTATTTATATGTGACATTCTCAAAAAAGAAAAAAAAGAAAAGTAAAAACCAGCAGCTGGGAAGATGGCTGAGTGAGGAAAGCGCTTGCTGAGTTCAGATTCTAGCACCCATGTGAAAAAACAGTATCCAGGAACATGGCTATAAACCCTTGGTGGCCAGTCAGTGTGGCCCAACTTGCCGGCTCGTTTCAATTGTCTTTAAAAAAAGATGGAGTGGAAGTCACCTGCTATTGACACCTGGCCTTCCATCCATGCATATATACATACACCAGCACACACACATACATACAAGCACATACATATGCATGCAAGCAAGCAAAACTAGCAAAAACCTCAACCAACCAAAGAAATATATGCCAAGGAAAAGATAAAAAGAAAGGTGTATATTCTCAACAGAGTTTCACCCAAGAGGAGATGTGGCCGTGATCTTGCTACTACGTTTGTACTACCAAACCTTACTCCTTGTTTAGAATTGTTACTGACATTTCTCTTTGGGGATTTGGATTCATTGATCACACCTGGCAGAAATGTCCCTTCTAATCTTGTCAAAATGTTTGAGCTTTTAGGAATCCAGATGCTGGTTTTTCTGTGGGTTTGGTTTTTATCCCCCAAAACCCCACTTTTCTATGACTTGTTCCACTCTCAGTAAGTCCAAAATGGCCAGAAAGAGCCACTGTATAAAAGTTCATATTGCTGAAAGCTCTGCTTCGGCGGATCTTCTAGGAAGTTGTGACAATACACAGGCAGTGGGTCCCAGGTGGACACCGAGCTCCGAGAGCAACTGTTGTCCGTCTGTAAAACAGAAACAATATTTCACGATATCTTATAAAGCTGCTGTCATGTGAAAGCAGTGGTAACTCTCCCAGACTGAGGAAATATTAGGTCATGTCATAAACTGCCTGATGCTCAGAGGAAATCACACAGGTCGGTAGCACCCAGTAACACAATTTCTCCCTGTCTATTGCCAGAAGATAATGTATTTATGAAGATTTACTCTGCTTTTCAACTAGGATTTCATCATTTTTCAGTTTCTCCTCTCCCTTCCTGAGTTCACTGATATGCTATCATCACCAATATTTGTGAAGTTTGGGCAGTCTGAACCACTTGGGAACAACCTCTAAATTATTAGGAATTATACAAGAATTGTACAGAAGTCTTAGGGAAGATAAAAGAGAAAGTGTTCAGAACTTTCCTTTCAGCACTTCGTGCCATTACTGGAAGCTTCAGGAGAATATCTTTGAGGTTGTAGGATTAGAGAATCTTATGGGTTTCTAATTCTAGCTGGTCCTTTAAGCTTTCCATACAGTTAGTTTTTCTACCTTGCCAGGTAAGATTACTCTTTGTAGGAAACAGAACTATTTACTTAGAGATGATCTAGTACCAGCACTGAACCAGCACTGGAGCCAAAATCGACAGTGAGTATTCTGGTTTTAAAACATGATCTAGGAACCTCAGAATCAGCTTGCAAAATGAATTACAATTAGATGTTAACCACATGAAGAAATCATGCCTGGAGAATGGCCATGTGAGGAGTCTAGTATCTTTCTCATTTCTACAGATTTGTGGCCTGGGTAAACAGTGTATAAATCAGAATATTCTAATATGTCATGGTAACAGGTAATCCCAAATCTTGGTGATTTATATCAGTAAAGAGTTACTTCTTATTCACACTGCATGGCCATTATAGGTTAGCTACAAGAGGCAGGAACTCTGCTGAGTTCTGGAAAATCAAAACAAACAAACAAACATTAAAGGATCACGTTGCACCACACCCATATCTAAAGCATTTACCTCCCGGCTTTGCACACGTTTCACTTGCTAGTAATGCAGGTCAGTTTTAATATCACGGGGAAAGGAAATGCTTATTTCCCAAGGAGAGCAGCTAGTATTCTCAAAATTAATAAAATTAGCTAGTGGTTAAAGTTTTCTTTTCTTCTTTTCTGCTTTAGGATTTTCTATTAAACATTGTTTTTTTAAATTTTAATTTAATTTTTATATTTATTTATTGCAATTTATTCACTTTGTATCCCCACTGCAGTATCCTTCCTTGTCTCCTCCCAGTTCCCCCCACCCTCCCTCTTCTCCCCCTATGAACTTCCCTAGTCCCCTGATAGGGAAGGAGCTCCTCCCCTTCCCTCTGACCCTAGCTTATTAGGGTCTCATCAAGGCTGGCTGCATCATCTTCCTCTGTGGCCTGGCAAAGCTGTATTCTCCAGGGCAAGGTGATCAAAAAGCCTGCCACTGAGTTCATGCTAGAGAGAGCCCCTGTATCCCTTAATAGGGAACCCACGTGGAAACTGAGCAGCCTATGGGCTTCCTTTGAACTGGGGTTTTAGGTCCTCTCCATGCACTGTCCTTGGTTGAGGTATCGGTCTCTGCAGGACCTCCTGGGCCCAGGTATCTTGGCTCTGTTGGTCTCTTTGTGGGGCTTCTACACCCTCAAATCTGTCTATCTCCCCCTTCTTTCATAAAATTCCATGCATTCTGCCCAAAGTTTGGCTATGAGTCTCAGCCTCTGCTTTGATACCTCGATCAGTAGAATCTTGAGGCTATCTGTAGTAAGCTCCTGTCCTATCCCTGTCTTCTCCTGCTTCTGATGTCTATTACATTTGCCATTCTGAATGAGGTCTGAGCATCTTTCCTTGGGTCTTCCTTGTTTAGCTTCTTTAGAAGTATAGATTTAAGTATGTTTATCCTATATTATATGTCTAATAATCACTTATGAGTGAGTATATACCGTGTGTCTTTCTGTTTTGGGGTTACCTCACTGAAGATGATCTTTTCTAGTTCCCACCATTTGCCTGCAAATTTCATAATTTCCGTGTTTTTAATAGCTGAGTAGCATTATATTGTGTAAATGTACCACAATGGAGGAATGTATCCACTCCTCCGTTGAGGGACATCTAAGCTAGTTCCAGATTTTGGCTATTGCGAATAGAGCTGCTATGAACATGACTGAGGAAATGTCCTTGTTGTATATGTGAGCATATGTCAGATATATTCCTGGGAGTGGTATAGCTGGACCTTGAGGTAGCACTAAGGTCAGCAATCAATAAATGGGACCTCATGAAACTGAAAAGCTTCTGTAAAGCAAAGGACACTGTCATCAGAACAAAACAATAGCCTATAAATTGGCAAAGGATCTTCACCAACCCTATATCTGACAGAGGGCTAATATCCAGAATATATAAAGAACTTAAATTAAACAGCAACAAACCAAGTAATCCAATTAAAAAATAGAATACAGAGCTAAATAGATAATTCTCAATATGGGAATATGGAATGGCAGAGAAACACTTAAAGAAATGTTCAATGTCCTTAGTCATCAGGAAGATCAAAACAACCCTGAAATTTCACCTTACACGCATCAGAATGGCTAAGATAAAAAACTCAAGTGACAACACATGCTGGAGAGGATGTGAAGAAAGAGGAACCCTCCTTCATTGATGGTGGGAATGTAAACTTGTACAACCACTTTGGAAATCAATCTGGAGCTTTCTCAAAACATCTCATTTTTATGTACTATGTCCCCAAAGACAAGATTCAGTGAATTGCAACTGAACAAATGACTTGTATTTAAACTGCTTAAGCTTCTACATGAAAAAAGACCACAGACCAGGGAGCTTGAATGATAACAATTGATTTTTACCACATTTACAGCAGTTAGGTGGTCCAGAGAAAAGCATGGCTCATTCTAGGAAAAGATTCTCTTGTTGAGTTTCAAAAGCTGCTTCTCATGACTTACGTGTGCTCAGAGAAGGACTGTGCAATCTCCCTTGGATGTCTTTATAACAGAGCAAGAACATCCTGAGGGCCTCAATCTTACAAACTCATTTCCCTCAAGTTCCCAAAGACCCATTTCCAAACACAGTCACATGACTGGTCAGGATTTCAACACATGCCTTTTGGAAGGACACAGAATTCAGTCCTCCACATGCCTACTCCCACCATCTACAATTAGCTTTGCCTTGGAAGCCCCAGTGTCAATGTTTTATTTTTACTTTGTTCTTGGTGGGCATGCGCTTTGGAATACCTTGATTCAGTGCTAGGACTCCCAGTATTTCCAGGGTTTTGTTGAGCATAAAGCCAGCTTCAATTTCCAGGTTGGTGTTCAGTGTTTCTTCTTTGGCTTGACAATGGTTCGCCCTTCCCCAGAGCCTCTCAGATTATCATACCTCAGTGGTGAAGCTGAGTGGAAATCTTTTCCTTTTATCGTAGAAAACTCTCTGTTCATTGTTGCATTTCATGTGCTTGAAATTTATTGTGGATTGCTTTCCTTGGTTCTTTCTGTTGTCCTCATGGCACAGTACCCCAGTTGATTTCAGCAGGATAGAATTAATCATTCTTGTGGATGGCTGACATGTTTATATTCTGTTTCCTTTCATCACTCATTTCCTTTTGTCTAGACAAAAATGCCGTTTACAGTTATTTATAGGCTCCCATTCTCCTGCTGGACTTCTGTCACTCTTCTCCTATGTCACATTCTGACTATTTTACGCCTCTCTTTGAAGCACATTGGAGACAATCCAAGGATCTTGGGATGAAAATCAGGGTCAGAACCCCTCACTCTGCCTGTGAAGTGCTGCAGAGCCTAGCTCTGACATTCTGTCCATTTCCTATACTGCTCTCGTCCTCATCTTGTCTGCCTGGTTTTCTCTCTTCAGTGGCCTCATGCTCTGGTCTTGGTCTTTGCTGCTCTCTCATCTGCAGGATTTTTATTTGATGGTTGGGTATACTGTTTTTCTCCTCAATGAGACTTCACTGGCCCTGCTAAGAGGCCAGGACTCTTGTAGTTTAAGGATTCTCACTAGCCTGTTCACGTCTTTTATAACAAAATAATGACTAATAACGTGTTGGTAAGTTAATTGCCCTCATTAGAGTATGCAGTACTAGCAGAAGTCCTACCTTCAGCATGGTGGAACTCTCCAGCTCTAGTGGTGCCCAGCACAGTTAAGCAAATGGGATATTTTATCACTGCGTCACAATTTGCTTTCTTATAACTTCTATCTGGAAACCTATTTTGGTCCTCTGGCATCTTGCAGAAGGTACTTAATATTCATTCGTGTAAAGACTTGTTAAATATTTAAGGCTATTTGGGGTCTTAGTGTGCATTCTTTTCCCTATGTTTACTATCCATGGCTCCCTCAGCTATGATGCAGACAGGCAATGTGTGTTTATGACATTCTCTACCTGCTCAACATGTGTTTGGTTAAAGTTATTGCACACTTTCTTTTGACATTTGGTCCTTCACCCATTTCACTGTCCTCAGAAAGGTAAAGGAATACCTTTCTGAGAAATGGCTGTAGTTATGTGGAAAGTCTCCTTAGACACACTCTTCCCTAAAGATGACCAGCTGCCTCTGTGCCTGAGATAGGTTTGTTTGCTCTGTTCAGTTAGTTAAAGACATGATGTAGGTGGAAGGATGGCAGAGAAGGAAAAAGTCCCCTCTTCACTCTTGAGTTAACCTCCAATCACCCCTTCAGGGCTCAGTGCTGGCAGGGATTTTTAATATGTCACTGGCCACTAAGATTTTACTTAGTTCATACTTCTAGTGAGTGTAATCACTGTACTTTAGAAGGCATGATTTTTACCTGTTCTTTTGAACTTTTTTCTTCTATCTATGTAGATTCCTCAACTGGATCCCTAAATTTTTTCTTTCTCCTCCTTTGTCTCTGTATGCATGTTATTGGGTTAGTGGATTGAGATACACACTTAAGACCAGGAAAACTGTCCTTTTGTGTTGAGTGAAAAATATATGATCTCACAGGATCATATATTTGGTCCCATGTGAATCCTGATTCTGCTTGGCTTCCCTTGCCCTTTGAGGCAGGATGTTCCATGAATGAGAAAAATCACATTTTCTTGCTGTTTTGTTCTGAAATGCAGTTCTCCATTTCTGTCAGCAGCATGTGAGAGTCCTTAGCAGATCTTGTTTAACAGAACATCGTTGGGGGTAGTGCTTGCTTTCAGGCTGCTAGGCTTGCTCTGTGTACTGAAGGTCTAACACATTGCTTTCTGCTCAGTGCTTTTCTCATCCCAACCTTCCACGTGAGAAGCTCTCCTCAATATATCTGCCTTTAGTTGGATCAGAGTCTCTGTGCTGAAAGAAACTATTCATTTCAATATTGATTCATTTTCTTACAAATCCATGCTATATAGATTGAGTCTAATACATTATGCAGCAAACCTTGAGCTATTTGAAATCAATTGGAAAGACTGAATATATCCTTAGAGTACTTTGTGATAATGAGGTTTATGCTACCTTCTCTTGACTGCTGGTGAGAAACTCTAAGGAAAGTTTGAGGAAACATAGTCAAAAGTGTCTACATAGTGCTTGCACTGTTTATTCTCATCTTCCTACTTTTTCTGGTTCTGTATTCTTGAAGGAATAGTGCCAGTGCTCTCATTCCATTTTACATAAGGAAATTGGTAAATGTGTGTATGTGTTTGTATGTATCCAAAATACTAAACATTTGCATGTATACTGCTAATTTTGGGAATTTTAAGGGAGACATAGTTCTGTTGAATTTTAAGTTAATCTGAGTGTACTTGGTAGGGATATTTGGCTAAGATGTTTAGGAATCATGCTATGAATTTGCTTTATTACATTCCATGTAGACTGAAACTTTTGTGGATGAACTTAGAATATACAGATGAATACTATCAGCTCATCATTATTTGCTTTCACTTATAGATTGCTGGGAACTTTGTGCCTCTGACAGATCACTGAGTTTCATTTTTATAGTGGTAATATTTGGGAATATGAAAAAAAGACAGTCTGTCACATTTTATTGTTAGTTTATTGAGACTTAGTAAAGGCATTTCTAATTTATTTCTTTGTTTTGTACTTAACAATCAAATATTTAAAAGAATCCACTGTGCACTACATTTGTGTTGTTGTTGTTGTTTGTTTGTTTTCTATATTTGGCTTTAGGCACTGAAGATATATAAATAAGACAGAGTTATAAGTAGGGCACAGTTGTGTGCCTGTAAAGCATTATATGTACTAGTAAAATGGGTATTACTTATGTTATTGTGAAAAATTAAACCTGTTGTTTTAGACATTCTGCCATATTGCGATGGTGTAAGGTGATAGAGAATTGGAAATGCAAAGGGTATTGGGTAGGTAGGATGGCATATTTAGATGGAAGCAATTTCTTTAGATTAGCAATCTCCTTTGGACTGAGGGCATACTTTATTTTTAATGTTATACCTGTTGGTGAACAGATGAGCTTACTTAGCTATTCATGGATGCATTTTGCAGTTTAAATATTTGTGTTGACCAGTGGCAGTGTTCACCGTAAGAAGTAGTAAACAAACAAAAATGCATCACTGCACTTCCATTAGGTTGAAAGAAAAGGATAAATGGCTTAAACAAATTACAAGTATTTTCAGACTCAGGTTATACTGTTTCTTATCATATGATATGATAATTTAAGGCCACAATCACCAGTACTTGTTAGCAAAGTTAAAAGTTAAAAGTAATCACTGACATATTGAAAGCATATAGAGTAATATAAGCATAGATGTGTTTATTCTGTGTAAAGGTGCCTGCTCTCTGGCCGGAAGTTAGATGGCTGTCATGGCATCATCAGGGGAAAAGCAGACTCTGAAACAGTGTGCATAAAATGGTCTTACTTCAGTTAAAATAAGTAATATGTATTTTTGTAACTTTTGCCTATGCATTATTGCATTATATAATTTTGAATCATTAAGAAGCAGTGCTTTTCAATATAAAAAATTGTCATCTATGTTTTTTACTTGTATGTTCAACTTTTATAGTAGACTCATGGTTTTATTTTCATTTTATGTTATGGATGTTTTGCTTACGTGGATAGTTATGTACCGTATGTACATAGTATCTACAGGGGCCAGAACAATCCCTTAGGACTGTAGATACTGATGGTTGTTGGCTGCCATTTGGGCACTGGAATTGAACCTGAGTCCTCTGGAAAAGCAGTTAATGCTGGTAACTGCTGAACCATCTCTCCAGCCCCTACCATTTACATTTTAATCAACAAATATTGTTGATTTTTTCAAATGCTTTCACTGAATTACTGTAAAATGGTATGCTGTGAGATGATGCAAGAATTGTCCCCTGTCCCATTATACTTTGGCTTTAATTTTAAAAATGTAGTTTTGATATCCATTTCAACACTCTGTCCTTTCCCCGGAGTGTTGCCTTAACTTCCACGCAAGAACAGTTTTGATTCCTGGATGCAAGTTTGAATCACTTTGTTTTCATGATCATATAGCAGGCTTCCCTCTTCACCTTGTGTGCTGAGACGTCACTGGGATGAGAAATATTTTCAACTGTAATTAATTACAAAGGAACCTTTGCCTCTTGTGGATGAAAGTATATTTGAAATATAAATAAAGTAGGCTGGACTGCTTGACTAACATGTTTTATACATGTCAAACATTGATGGGTTAAAATCTATGTATTTTTCACATTGTGAATTTGCACAAAGAACAGGTAGAAACACTTTCTATACCTTTCACTCATGCTTTTATGTATCCATGTGCTAGGGCATTGCTAAATAGGGCCGCATCATGGGTTAAAACAGAAATCTCTACCGTTGTGCTATGCACATTCCAGAGGTGTGCTCTGAAAATAAATATAGTGCAGAGAGCAATTAGATAGGAGTTCATGAAACATGCTATTCACGAGCTACATGTTAGGGTAAAAGAGTAAAGTGGTGCTAATATCACACGATATGACACTGAGGTGATTCTTGTGGCATCACTAGCCAGCAGATTCATTTTCTAGATTTTCAGTTAAGGTAAGATACTGCAGCTGACAACTTTTGTTTGACTCATGTACATATGTCTGTTTGTTATTTTAGAACATATTCTTTTGATCTCTGTATTTTCAATGAATTATGCACGAATATGGTCATACTTTCAGTATATTGGAGTAAGTAAATATGTTTCTATAATTAAAATTATAAAACTATTAAAATGATCTTCTAAAGGTGTTTGTTCTATGCCAGTATTTTTATTTTTCATTCATTCATTAATTAATTTTATATTCTGGTTTATTCGGCAGTGACAGTAGGTGCTGGAGGTAGAATAGTGACATGGCAGATGCTGACTCTGTTCTCATGAAGCTCACTCAGGGAGACTCTCACCAAACCAGATGAAATATGTGGTGGGAAGGTGGTGTCATAGGGGATGTTCTGGGCACATGGAGTGGAGCCTTGAACCTGTGAAAACAGGAATGGTTTCTCTGACGAATGAAACACAAGGTACAGCCTGTTCTAGACAAGTCCATCGTGGAGATCTTATTCCAGAAGTTGGAACTCTCTGCCTAAAGCCAGACTGTGGGGGAGAGCACCACAAATACTCAGGGAACAGAGAGACACTCAGTGCAGCTGCAGGGAAATCAGAGGCAGCGTGGCTCCTCGGGAAGAGCTAGACAGGTTGACTGGGCAGCGCATTTTAGAGACGGTAGTAGACCGATCTCGATGGAGAGAGGAAGCCTGCTGGAGATGGGGAGGATGGAGGTGGAAAAGTAGGTCCGTGGCTCACAGATCCTCAGCAGTTTGTCAGAACGTTTAAAGACTGCACCAAGCTATCAGCTGATGATGAACATGTGCTATGTCGAAGTTCATCATTTAGAAAGAGAAGTCAATGTCTGTGATATCTCTGTGCTACATGTAGCTGCACTACATACAACAGAGAAAGTCCCTCCAGGTGAAGACAGGCACCAAGAAACAACAAATGAGACAGCGCATATGCACTTGGTATTTTGCTGGGAGGAGAACAGTGGACTGTGGCCTGGGGAAAAGATCTGCATGGGCACAGAATGACCCAGTGGTCTGGAGATGGCATGAATCAATGTGTTGCATTACTGATATGTAGCAACAAGCATGTTGTGTTAGTTAGGCAATACACAACCAAAAGATTTTTTTCAATTTACACATTCCATATTTTCCCACTATTTTGTTGTGGCTGGTAAGAGGATCAAGTCAGGGGAGTGTGATATTTTCTGACCATCTTAAAATAGTTGTCACTTAATTAAGCACTTCAATTTCAAGGGTCCTTGCACAAGGTGCCAGACAGTGTAAATAGCGTTCTGGAACCTATTTAGAATCTGCATTTACGACGTTGACAGCACAGTACCATCCATCTGTGTTACACTTCCCCGGACCTGTGAAGTGATGAGAAAGTGGTTTCTCTTTCAGAGCTGAACCGCTAGGATTAAAATATTAAAATGGAGAAGAAGCTGGAGAATTTTAGAATGTGCTATAGAGAACCATAGAGGAGATTTTTATTCTCAAAATTTATTTAGCACTGCTCTTTCAAAAATTTTGAAAGGTAATATAGTTTTGTTGATGGAAAGTGAGGTAAGAGTTGCTATTTGGAGAACAAGTGAGGGAGAAATCCAAGGTCAGCTTGCTTTCCCTATTGATTATGTATTCCCGGGCACCCTGGCAAGGAGCCAATCTCATCTTGAATTCCAGCCAGCAAACAAGGGGAGGATTGTGAGCCCAAGAAGTAGGGCTGCATTTCTAGCGGGTGGGACTAAGAGGCACATTGGAATTTTAGGAAAGTCTGACACACTGAGGTCTCCTCCTCATGACAGTGAGGGCTATGCTATTCAGACCATAGTCAGGCGATTGCCCATCTCTCACTTCTCCCAGAGGTTTTATATGTGCCGAGATACTTTCCCTTGCATCCAGCCCCCGAACTCTGCCAAGAGACAAGGGATTGAAACATAAATCTCATCTTATTACCAAACCTAATTTGTTCCCTCTCATTCGGTCTGCATGCCTGATTCTCGCCGTGTTCCCCTGGCATAATGAATTTCTTAACCTAGAGTTTCGATAAAATCCTCCATAATTTATTTTTATCTTCAAATTTGTCATAAAAATGCACTGACAAGGCACAGCCCAAGGCGGGGTAGAGCAAGCTGCCTTGATCTGTTTGTACAGAAGGAGATGCACTACAGCTCTCAGGTGGGGATGCTTACTCTCCTCTTTGTTCCTCCAAAGAACATCTATCAATTCCAGCGAGGGTTCCAAGTAGGAAAATAGGTAAAAGTCTTTTTGCACGTAGGAGCCGAGCAATTCTGCTGAATGAGAATTTACTTGTCTCTGTTAGTATGGCTGTTTATTTCATTTGGTACAAGTATGATGTTAACATTTAAACAACGGAGGAAATCATGCAGGAAAGGAGGCACTCACATATGTTCTGAGATGGCACAGCTAGAATGCTATTTTTAGGATAATAAGATCAGTGGTTAAAGTGTCATGCACTGAAGATTAAGTACTGGAGGAAATTAATCGGGAGACAAGCACAGGGTTATGAGGAAGAAATCTCAGTCTCTCATTAGCGGAGTCAATCAAGAATTTTCAAGGAACAGTTTTTATCCCTGGCATAATCTTGGGGTCCCTATCTTAAACTTCAGGGAATTCTTTAACATTTGTTATATTTATATCCTTTCTTAATTAAAGATCTCAAATCTTGAAGGATACAAAATTAGAAGCATCTTTGAGGTTCTCAGCACCCCCGGGAAGTTTCAGTATTTCAACTGGGTCTGAGCTCTTTCACTCCAGAGCACCCCTTGACACAGAGTCTGTCAAATGAGAGTTGTCAGCAACTGTCACTCAGTGCATACTTTAGTTAGAGCGAAGGCAAAGGGGAAAAGAAAAAAAGCAAAAAGGACACAGCTGACAAGGAAAGGTCAAGGCAGGAAGGTGTGGAGAGAAGCCACTAGGAACTGTTGGTGACTCAGGCCAAGAGAATGTCCCTTCCCTTTCCTTTGTTGTCTAAAGTAAATCTCTGCCTGACTCTCTTACTTTGTAACGAAAGTGTCTTGACTATTCCTGGGGATTTCAAAGCAGGTTAAACTTGTTTGTTGTCTAGAAACAGATGGGTAATTGTGAACTGTTGAATAATCCCGGGTAACTTATGTTGTTGTGCTTATTTATTTATTAAAAATGTTTTCAAGACTTTCATGCTGTATTTCCATCATTTCCGTATCTCCCTTAGGCTCCTCAACTCTTCCCATGTCTCCCCTTCAAATTCATGACCTCTTCTTCAGTTATTCCTCTTGCCACCCCTCCTCACACACACACATTCCCATGCACACCGGTGTATAGAAACACAGCCTGCTGAGTCCATTTGGTGTTTCTCATAAGTATATATATATAAGGCTAACCAGTTGGGATTAGGTCACCTATCCAGGGCTCATCCCTGGAGGAGACTGTTTTGCTCTCTCTCAACAACCGTTGGTCACCTGTAGTCTTCAATCTAGGGTAGAGCACTGTAAGAGTTCCCTCACTTCTATTGGTGGTGTCACTGGGCTCTTATTTAGATATTTTTGAGATTTCATGGATGTATCTTCCCTGACACACTTAGAAGACATTATCTAACAGTAGACTCCCTGACCTTCTGCCTTTTAAGATATCCTCAAGGGTTCAATAGTGACATTTATAACTTGAAGGTAACGAGTAGCCATCTAATTGGACATCAGGCCAACTTAATAGGAGGAGGGCATTCATGCCTAGTACTGTAAACCCAGTTAATTACAGCTGGAGATGTCATAGTCACTAGAGGAGAAACGACTACTGTCACTTCCCTAAATCAGCAGAACTTCTATCTGTATTCTGAATACTAATCTTTATGTCAATAGATTAGTGTAGCTCTTACCGCTCATCAATGAGGCGACAGTTTCAGAAAGCAACAGCTTGTCAAAATAGAAAGACTGAACATGGGGTGACCAAAGCCAACTGATACATCTATAACACAACCCTATACCAAAGGCTTAGGGGACACCACAGGAGTGGAGGCAGAGAGACTTTTCTGTGTTTGAATATGTGGCTCATTCCCAATAGAGTGCTACCTTTTGGGAGTTACTGATGTAGCCCAGAGTGAGAAAAATATGAACCCAAATAAGAAAGTAAGTGTATGTCAGGGCAGGAGCTGGAGAGAGTGGTGAGGGTGAGTGACATGTCTCTGCCTTGCACTGTCTTCTCAATCATCCGTCCCATTAGTAGGAAACTGTGTTCTCTCTTCTCACAGAAGGCAACGGTGAATAGAGAGCATGCATTAGGCTCAGGTGTTCTTTTTGAGCCTGACATTATTTGCAATTCTTTGTTTCAGGCAGGCACTCTTGATTTCCTCACTGGAAATTAATAGCTGCTATTCCTAATGCCTGCGGGCCAAGTTTTCTCTGTACAGTACTACAGTTTCTCAGCATTTCACAGCCAATTCTCCATTACTTGAAAATTCATAGCAATGTGTCTTTAAGTTTTCTTCTGTCTGAGGCAAAAGAGCCATTGTATACTGTCAGGAAAATTATCTGAAATACAGAAATAAGAAAAGGAGAATACTGGGAGTTCTTTCTGAGCAGAAAGGAACATGTCTTTTCATTTTGAATTATTATAAAATATGTGCTGGCAGAGGTTAAATTGTACATGTTTGTTTAGTTGATGAGATAAGCTTCCAAAGTTTATGTTTGTGGTTCTGGTAAGCATTAGCCAGTTTTGCATCTAAGTAAACAACCTATTAAAGTGTATACATACATATATTTGTCTGTGAAGGCATCTTCCTTAAGTAAACCTTGGGTTTGTTTTATTTGCTCACTGGTTTCATTGTATGCATTTCCAAGAGATAGGATTTTATCATTTTGAAAGTAATTCTCTGACAATGTGTGGTGAAAAAGGGTAGTCTTTTTGAGAATCAGAAATTTAATTGTCAAACTGTGAATTTATTCTGATGAGTGTCTTTTGCTTTACAGAAGCTTTTCAGTTTCATGAAGTCCCATTTATTGATTGTTGATTTTAGAGCCTGTGCTGTTGGTGTTCTGTTCAGGAATTTGTCTCCTGTGCCAATGAGTTCAAGGCTCTTCCCCGCTTTTTCTTCTAATAGGTTTAGTGTGTTTGGTTTTATGTTGAGGTCTTTGATCCACTTGGACTTTAGTTTTGTGCAGGGTGATAAGTATGGATCTATTTGCATTCTTCTACATGGAGACATCCAGTTAGACTAGCACCATTTGTTGAAGATTCTATTTTTTCCCATTGTGTGGTTCTGGCATCTTTGTCAAAAATCAGGTATCCATAGGTGTGTGGGTTTATTTCTGGGTCTTCTACTTGATTCCACTGATCTACCAGTCTGTTTCTATGTCAGTACCATGCAGTTTTTATTACTATTGCTCTGTAGTACAGCTTGAGATCAGGGATGGAGATACCTTCAGAAGCAGAAAGACACACATGGTATATACTCACTTATAAGTGGATATTAGACATATAATAGGATAAACATACTAAAATCTGTACACCTAAAGAAGCTAAGCAAGAAGGGAGACCCTCGGTAATATGCTTAATCCTCATTCAGAAAGGAAAACAGGATGGACATTGGAAGAGCGAGAAAACAGGGAATAAGATGGGAGCCCACCAGAGAGGGCCTTCGAAAGACTCTGCCCGGCAGGGTATCAAAGCAGATAATGAGACTCATAACCAAATTTTGGACAGAGTGCAGGGAATCTTATGAAAGAAGGGGAATATAGTAAGACCTGGAGGGGACAGGAGATCCACAAGGAGAACAACAGACCCAACAATCTGGACACAGGGGTCTTTTCTGAGACCAGTACTCCAACCAAGGACCACCTAGAACCTGTACACAGATGTAGCCCACGGCAGTTCTGTCTCCAAGTGGGTTCCATAGTAAGGGGAACAGGGGTTGTCTCTGACATGAACTCAGTGACTTGCTCTTTCATCACCTCCCCCTGAGGGGGGAAAGCCTTACCAAGCCTCAGAGGAAGACAATGCAGCCACTCCTGGTGAGACCTGATGGGCTAGGGTCAGATGGAAGTGGAGGAGGACCTCCCCTTTCAGGGGACTTGGGAAGAAGCATGGGAGCAGAATAGGGAGGGAAGGCAGGATTGGGAGGGGACAAGGAAGCAGACTACAGCTGGGATACAAAGTGAATAAATTGTAATAAATAAATAAATTTAAAAGCTGTTAATTTAATGCTCTAGAGTTTTAGATTACTATATTTATCTTTTAATTTATTTATGACAATCACTCAGAAAGAGACTTAGTTTCCTTATCTGAAGATTGCTATGATGGTTCTAGGGAATCAGCCAAGACTAAACGTCACTTGAAGGAAATTGCAAATTCTAAAATGAAACGGAAATTATCCCATAGAGTGGCTGTTTTCGTTTCTTGTTGAATTTTTATATATTTTTATTCCGGTGAGCCTCCATAATAACAGCCTCAGAGAAACAAACAAAATTAGGGTAATCAAACTTAGAATAATTGAACAAACTTTTATAGACACAAGAGAATCAATGCCTGTTCTCATAGCCAAAGAAACACATGTGTTATTTAAGTAAGTCGACTGCTGTGAATGAATTCCCTGTATTTGTTTTAGGCAAAAGTGATACCTGTAGCTGGACTGGATATTATTGTGTCAAAAGACCTTTGCAGAGGCTCACTGTCACCAGGAATCTTCTGGTCCTCCAAATAAGTACTTCTTGGGTTTTTGCTGCACTCTGCCCACATTCTGGACACAGTCTTTAAAAAATCACCATGGTAAGAGCTGTTCTAAAGAAAGGGCTTTAGTGTGTATAAAGATAAAAATCAGTCACCAGAAGGTTACATTCAGGTGGAATGACAACAGACATTTCCTTTGTAATGCTTGTAAGTGACCAATAGACCCCTCCTTCTCTCATATTGCAGAGAACAGTACAGACATTCACTTCTATTGTTCCAATTTACCCTGTGGTATAATAAAACAGCTCTCTAGGGCAAACACACTTCTGAGGCTCTCTCCTAGCAACAAATTGGGAGGATATAGATTTTAGTCTGTATCTTCTATCTACATTGGAAGTAGTTTAAGTCTTTTACAAATAAGTACGAGCTTCCGCTAACCTATCAGTTATATAATTCTTGTAGAATCCTCTCAGTGATTGCATTTTTATGCAACAAGCCATTATTATGCATTCTT
>CM053764.1:60500358-60540562 GCA_028658305.1 Pachyuromys duprasi
CTGCTGATTATTATCAAAGGTATGGCTGGAGGCCTGTCACCTAAGAGAGCAGTTGACTTCAGTCAGTGGTTCTCAACCGTTGTAATGTTTCGACCCTTTAATACCATTCTTTGTATTGTGGTGACCCCAACCATAAAATTATTTCTATTGCCAATCCATAAATGCAATTTTCTAATGTTATGAATTGCAATGTAAATCTCTATTCTCAGACAGTCTTAGGCCCCTATGAAAGGGTCCTTGGCCACTCAGCAGGGTCTTGACCCCCAGGTTGAGAAATGGTGCTTTAGTGCTAGGCACAGTGAAGGTGTAACCTCAGGCACCTCCCCGGGGATTAGGTAAATTTATCTGCTTCACCTTATCTTTATGAGCTTCAGTCACCCTAATTTCCTCAGTTTCTGTGGAGTATTTACTCTTCAAATGTGAAAAGGAAATAAAAGTAATTTAGAAACTCCTCTAAACCCAAATTAGAGAGGATATTTTCAGCCGTTAAAAGGATGTTGTTCTGTGATTCGAGTAATCAAGGTGACAGGCAAAATAAGCAGGAATGTCTTGTGTTTTCTTTTCCCAAGTTACATGATTTAAAAATTGTCAGCTAAAGTTTCCAAGGTCACCCAGGATTTTGATTTAAAAATATTGTGGGGTTTGGCAGTAGAATCTTCTCCTGATGGACAGAGAAATGTGTGCAAAATGAGACTCCAGAAGCCAGGCAGGTTATTAAGCATAAGATGTGGTCCTGGTTTCCTTCAGAGATTCGCAGCACCAAAGAGCAGTGCAGGGAGCCTTTCAAGAGAAAAGACAAACATTCCCATCAGGTGATACACCAGTAAAGTTCACCTTGCTGCTTCCACTTTCATTTCCTGTGAAGCAGAATTTTCAACAAGTAAGTGGTATGTGTCCCTGGAGACAAGGTCAAACCCATCAACTTTTATTTCTAGTTGTGAACAAATAAGCCAGTGTTTCCAATCAATTAACACTAGTATGCTTTGATTTAGGTATGTAAGCCAACTAACAAGGGAAGTACGCAAAAGTGTCATATGATATATCAAGGGACTCTGGACAGCTCACCTATGGCAAACATAGCTCTGACAGGCCTTGCTCTTCTCCTCCATTTTTCTGCCTTGCTAAAACAAAACAAAACAAAACACAATACAAAACAACAACAAAACCCATTAGATTACCTTCCTAAAGCTAGCCCCCAAAGTCTATTCCCTTATTTGGCCACTTCCTCCTCTTCAGGCTGACTACCAGCTATCACAGCATTGAAGTCCAGCAACCACAAGCCCCCTTTGGATCATCTAATTAACTTTTAAAATTAAAATTAAACATCTCATCCTAACAGAGGGTTTCCTCCTGTACCTTTGTAAACTGCCTTTTCCTATGTGCAGAGTCTGGTTCCTTTCTATCCAGAGGCTGTCTTTTATTTCATGCCCTTTCCCTCCTCTTTCCCCTCCTTTCTCCCTCCCCTTTCTCCTCCTTCTCCTCTCCCCTCTCCTCTCCCTAGTCCCCTTCTCTTTCTCCCTTGCCTTCTATCTCCTGTCTTTGTCTCTTATTCCCTGCTCTTTGTCCTTCTGGGAAAAATAAATCTCCTTTGTGCTGAGAACTTGGTCTTGGGTGTCCTGAGCCAATACCGTTCCTCACAATAAGTCTGAAGGTACAGAAACCTATAATTCTGATTTTAAAATTGGTGGAAAGGTTGATAACAAGGAAAGACTGAAAATAAATGAGAAGCTGCTCCTATAATATAAGAAGGAAGACTCCCAGGCACTCCAACAAAGGAACTGGAAAATATTCCAAAGGCAATGAAGAAACAGCAGGCAGGAAGGGACTTTTGTCTCCCACTAAAACCCAGGCGTCTTGTTTTTGAGTCATGGCGCTGCGGAGTTTGAAATAGAGTGTACGTCTTTCCTTTGGGTTTCACGAAGCTTTTCAATATTATCAACAAATTTTTGGATCATGCACAGCTTAGAAAGGTGTAAATGGGGAGAAGCCAAACTCAATAAAAGCTCAATGTGAACAGAGGAAAGGATTCTTCTGCAAACATTCTGTAAATTGTAAAATTAGATAAACCAGTGAATAAATTAGAGCAAATTTCCTACCTAATTTTGTCTGGGGCACAGTCGAAAGCTTGCCTAACTTTGGTTTTTTGGAGAAGCTGAGGCAGAGGAAAGGAGTGGGCAGAGGAGGGGGTGGTGGAGAGGGACAAGATGGTTCTGTGGAAGGGTGTGAGCTGCCTGTCACATTGCTGTTAGCCACTTGAGCCCCCTCCCTGCCTCCACGTGGCTGGGCTGTTTCCGACCTTACCCCACATTGCTTGCATCCCTGCAATGCAGGAATAATGGTTCTCACCTCTCAAGTAGTTTTGAAGAAGAATTAACATAACACTAAGACTACCCTTAGCACATTGCCTATTAAGCCCCTGATAATTGGTAGATGGTGTAACTGCTTCTTGCTATCCTCGTCATAGAAAAGAAGAGTGAAATTAATCCAGTTCTGATAAAATTAAGTCCAATTCTTGTTGGTCTCTTGGTTGTGAGTCTGAAGTAAATTGTAAATATTTTCTCTGAGTGATTTCTGGAATTGCAGGTTAAGATTTGGGGTGTGTGGCAATGATGTCAGAAGGCAGCCTTAAAGTTAAATTTGTCCCTCTAAGCTCAAATCTCCAGACGCTCAGCTTTGCCAGTTCACCAGTTGGGTGTTTGCTAAGCAGTTACTGTCTTTGGAAACAAGGCTTTATGTCTTTCTGGTTTTCATTGGCTTTCTGTTCTGGGTTAAGTCCCGCAGCATAGTTGCTTTATTAGAAACACAGGAGTCATCCGATAATCCTGAGCCCTGATGTGTCCAGCAACTGCAGTGTGACAGGGATGCCGCCTTCCCTGTGCTCCGGTTGATGAGGATAAAGCACTATAAAGCACAGATCCCAAGTGCTGACCACATGTCAGCTTCCTGCCTCTTCTACAGAACAGAACAAACAACAGCAGTGGACCCTAACACAGGCCAAACAAATTCTCAAGAATTTATGTCATCCTGTGGCTTGTCCTAACAAATAGTTTAGGAGAAAAAAAACACATGTCAACAGCTGGTCATGACTATTTTCTTTTAAAAATTTATACTCACCAGGCTTAGGGGTAAATCTCTTTTCATATAAAAACATCACTGTGCTTTTGAGGATGAACAATGCTTGCGTCTCAATGAAAAATAATAAGAAATGGGGGTTGGGAATCTCCATTTTATTATAATTAAATTGGAGAAAGCACCAGATGATTGTTATAAATGCTACCTTTAGAAGGCTGGAAAAATATAAATCCTAAAAGCAATTTATAGCCTCACATTGTTGACCACTTCCTGGCTTCTTTTTAGGCCCTTCCTAGTGACAGTCAGAATGTTTTAGAGGATCAACACTGTTACTTGATTAGCAGCTGACAGCCTGGCTGCTTCTCAGGATATCTGCAGCTTTGAAGAAATTCTTGACCTACTTCTGAATTCATGTATTTTTTTTTCAGTAAGTTCAGCCTTTAGTGATTATCTTAGCCACAGATATTTACTCCACTAACTGCTCAAAGATGAAATGTGTCTGCACAAAGCCAAACACACTGCAGCCACATGACTACTCTCATTTTGAAGAAACCAATAACAACAACAACAACAATAATAATAATAATAGTTTTAAAAACTAGGTGATGGCTTGTTTGTGCTTTGTTTTTTTTTTGTGGAAACATGTTATGTAGTTCTTCCATTGTTTCCTCATTAGCATTTCTTTAAATTAGATTTTTCTACCAGACTACAAAAATATGACAGCATGCAATTAATCACAAATTAAATGCTTTTTAAAAATTCATGTGTGTATACTTAAGAACAAAATATGCCCGTAATTAATAGAGCTATGTTTTAAAATTTAACATCCTTCTCAAGGGCTTAACTCATAATTGGGCTCCCTTTGAAAGCTTTAACTTGAACACATACACGTGTAAGAATCTACAAAAGGAAGATTTATGCCAAAAAAAGCATAGAGCTCAAATGTTTAATACCTGATTCTCTATGCTCTGAGCACCAATCATCCCCACTTAAGGACACCTTCAGAAACACTCCTTTGAAATCTGGGTTTTATAAGGAATAGAGAAAAAAGAAAGAAATGAAGGCTGCCGAGTTCATCTTGCGTGTTGGACAGTATGTCTTGTGTTGCATTATACTTTAACATAGTGAAGTTATTTTACAGTTTAGATATTTAGAGTTGGTTTACATCTCAGTGGGATGCGGTAACTAAGGATTAAAAAGGATCCTGAAAGGTGGTAAGTGGCTGGTGGTCCAGGCCCATGTATCTTCAGAGGGATATGGTTTCTCTGCACATGGGTCAGACGAAGCAGCTGACTATTTCCTTCTAGTCTGTAAAGCAGTGTTGATGAACTGCTACTACATTAACATGTTTTCATTGTTTTGTGCCTATGTAAACCTGCATTCACTGATCTGTTTTCTTACCAAGTACTCACTGAGTGCTTCATGCCTGTAAGGGCTTACAGCTGACTGTCCCTCACAAACTCATGCCATGAGGCCTGCTGGAAGGTGAATATGCTTTGGGGCAAATTTTGGCATCCTGACCACTCTGACAAAACCAATGGATTTATATCTTGAACAGTCATAATAAGATGGCATTATTGAGAGGTGATGAGATTTAAAAAGTGGGCCTACATAGACCTATAGAAAATAGAACCTATAGAAAATAAGTCATTGAGTGTGTGCCCTGGGCAAGATATATCTGTTCCCCTGACCTCATTTTTTCTGCTTCCTTGCTACCCTTGACAGCCTCTTATTCTGCCTAACCTCAGGCCAAAGCAATGGGCTTAGCTGAGCCTGGACTGGAATCTCTGAGATTATGAGCCCAAATAAATCTTTTTTCCTTTCAGTTTTTTTTAAAGTCTAGAATTGGTTACAACTATGGAAAAATCTCACTAATATGGTGTCTTTCAGGAATTATTTCATGATATATATGCAGACAAATATTCTGATCAGACCTTTAAGTTTTGCTGCCAGTATGCAATAAACACTAAGGGTTATGCTTAGTTTTTATTCTAGCATATATCTAGAACATATTCCTTCTATGTATTCTTCTCAATATCCCCCAATTTTAGGTGATACAGAGTTGCAAAGAACAGGTCTGCCTGGTATACCTACCAGCTTCACTGACAGAAGGTCTAGCTTAGTGTTGCTGCCTCAAGGAAATTTCTTCCAAATGATGCTACTGAGTCCTTGGCTGCCTTTCTCCTCTCTTCTTTGGTATTGCTTGGAATTCAGGTACAACAGCCACAGCTCTTTCTTGGAAAAGGAGGACCAGAAAGCACTCAAGACAGCAGAGCAGAAAGGTGAAAGTCAGCTGGCTAACAAGTGGCAGAAGATCTCCCAAACCAACTTTGGATTATCTATCTACATGTTTTAGAAAAAGAAAAGTCAAAATCCTCCCAATGCAGCTAGTTGTGACTAATGGTAGAATATTAAGCTTGAACTTGGAGGTGATGTGCTGTTTGTCTTTGTTCACAGTGACTTTGTATGTTCTCCTCTCACTAGAACTGCCCTACCTCACCCAACCTCTAGACTCAGGCACAGTTTTCTCATGAAACATTCTGTCAAAGCTCTGTGATACATGTTTCCTTTGTTGTTGTGGAAGCTATCTTCAGTTCCCTAGAGAACATGTTTTGACTGAATAGTATGCATATATATATATATATATATATATATGTATGTATGTGTGTGTGTGTGTATGTGTGTGTTCTTAGTTATGCTATCACCATCTTGTAGTTGGATGAATGTTATAAACATTATCAAGTGTAGATTAACAGAAGAACCTAGTGTGTGGAGATCTACTTCTCATTTTTCCATTTCACACCAGAATGTCTGAACTTTAAGGAAGCTAAATGATTTATTTGCCCAAACTTCCTCAAGTTCTAGTCAACTGTGAATTACACTGTTTTCCTCAAAGTCATCTTACCATTCTACATCTAAACCTTCAATTATGTAGTCAAGTCATGTCTTTCATCACATTAGTCATCACATAGTTACCTTTAGGAAAACAATAGATACATACGAGAATAAAAATAATCTGACTAATGTTCCCTTTGCCCATTTTTAAATTCTTACCAGACAACACAACGGTAAAGGATGTCACACACCCAAGTTTCCCTGTGTAGAACTGACTCCTTGAAAATCCTCCTAATGAGTTGTCCAGCCTGGGTTTCAAAGTCTGTGATGTGGAGTCCTTTAGCAATACCTTTGGAAGGTTATGTTGCACATAGCTGACTGGCAAGTACGAAATAACTCTGGAAACCCAGCATCTCAGTAATGGCTGTCCTTTGCGAGACAGTAGAGCCAGACAGTTTTCTCTATTCCATGAATGCCCTCCTTGACTTTCCTTTTTTGCTCTCTTCTTTGAACATTTTGTCAGTTGCTCTCTGCATGTATTATGTGAATTGCCTCTTGTGTAAATCCATTTGACTTACACTGAATTGTAAACATTTTGCAAGTAATTGTGAAATATTTGATTTGAATTCACACTTTGGAGTTAGACATAGCAGCACTTCAGTTTCTCTGTATAGGTAAAAAGTTGGTGTGGGTGGATAAACCATCTACTTACCATAACCATTTGTCTATCTAACTTATCATGTATTATATCCTGATTATGGTTTCCCTCCCTCTTCCCCTCTTTGTTTCTCCTCCCCTCCCTCTTTCATCCAGATCCACATCCTTTCTGTCTCTCATTAGAAAACAAGCAGGCTTCTAAGGGGAGAGGAAGGGGAAATGGGGAGGAGGGAGGGAATATGAAGAGAGCTAAAATTAAAGGGCCACTTTGAAGGTAGTATGGAAACCTAATACAATAGAAACTTTCTGAAATATGTTCATTGATCCTCTTGTGTTCAGAAAGCCTTGTCTTTTTGCTGTCTCCCATCCACCCTGGCTCTTATAATCTTTCTGCCTCCTTTCCTGCAGGGTTTCTTGAGCCCTGAGGGAAGGGATGTGGTGGCAACATCTTGTTCAGGGTTGAGTGTTCTAGGGTCTCTTACTTTCTGTCTGTGGATGTGTGTGTTTGTTCCATCTGCTGCAGGATGAAGTTTTACTGAACAAGATACTGATGAATGAGAATAGCAGAATGTCATTAGGAGTCATGTTGGTATTATGTTTTTTGAATGTATACACCTTACCCTTGTTCATTCAAATGCTGATTTCTCTCCCCACTATCTGGTTTCAATCTGGACATTGCATTGTGATGCTTATTCTAAGCATCACCTGTCTCAAGTTTGTGTAAACATGCCACCATTTGTTCTTCAATTTGTCAATTAAACATCCAGCCACAATGTTGAGCAATGGAGAGGATAGGGTGGGACATCCTGGTTCAGAGTGGGAGGAGAGGAAGGAGTAGGAGGGAGGAAAGGAGGAGAAGCTGCAGGAGAGGTCTTGGAACCATATAGAGAAATGAACTGGACCTAAGATATCGCTAAAAGCAAGTATAATGGGTGAATCTGAATGGCAGGAAACTATGTGGTCTTGGAGGTTTAGGATGGAGTAACTATTGCCCAGCATTGTGTTCTAGGTTAATTAAATAAATCCTAGTCTCTGTGTGGTGATTTGGTTATACAGCTGTTTCAGATTAACTGCAGCTTTACTAAAATCTATATCAATAGTAAATATTAATGACAAAATACAACAGAGTCACTTTTATTGCTATGTTCCTTTAATAGAACAGGAGTATTTTGGATATAATCCCACTGCCATATGTGTGGTGGGTAAAAATATTTTCCCTTTATGTAAAGCTGCTTCTTTGTCCAAATGATGGTGCCCTTTTCCATGCAGGTTTTCAATTTAATGAGATCCTATGTATTAATTGTTTCTCTTGGTGCCTGTGCTAATGGTGTTCTCTTCAGAATGTCTATTCTTATGCCAATGAGTTCATACCTACTTTCTACCTTCTCTTCTGTCATGTGTATCTGTTTTTTTTTAAATTGGGCTTTCTGATCTACTTGGACTTGAGTTTTTTGAAAAGTGATACACATGAAACTATTTAGATTATTATGTTTGCAGCCATCCAGTTTCACTAGCACCATTTGTTGATGATGATGTCTTTTTTCCCCCCAATGTGTATTTCTGCCTTCTTTATTCAAAAATAAAGTGTTCAGAGGTGTGTCGACTTATTTCTAGGTCTTCAATGAAATTTCACTAATCAGTATATCTGTTTTTGTGTCAGAACCATGCTGTTTTTATTACCATAGCTTTATAATGCAATTTGAAAGTGATATCTTCAGCATTTTTTATTATTACTAAGAGATATTTTAACTATCTGATGTTTTTTTATGTTTCCATTTAAAGCAGAAAGTGATTGTTGTTTGGTATTGTAATTACATACGTTTTTGTTTTTAAACAATCATCATTATTGTATCCTCTGTAATTCTGTTTATTTTGCATTGTATTCTCCTATGTGGAAAAATAATACACAGCTATCACTGCATGCACTGGGAATAAAAAGAAAACAAATGTGTAAAAATATCCTCATTAGGTGAAACTCTTTTGTGATAACTAGTGATTACATGGTCACAAAGAACCATAGATTATTGTTGAAAAGTAACTGGCGTTAGCTAGCTCCATGCCTTGTTTTCTGCATGAGGAAGCTGAGCTGAAAACTTGTCACAGGCCCTGTGGTTAATGGAATCTGACCACTAATACTGACCTGCCTGCTGAGTGACCTTTTGTGACCTGTTGCTGCCCATGCTTGCCCCATTAAGCTCACTTTTGAGCTGTTCACTCTTTGTTGCTTCATTATGTCTGCTTTAAAAATGATTATGAGCTTAACATGAAGTATTCATTACCTAATGTGTCTCCACGCCCAGTTTTTCTTCCTAGTCTTTATAGTTATATGATGACAAATCAGATACCCTCTTCCTGTATTTTTGGGAAGTGTTATTTGGTAAAATTTTTTTTTCTCACAATAGGCTGCATTTTTTTCTTTTAAACCTTGACCTTATGTTGAAAGCGCCCTGCTTCATTAAATGGTACTCTGAGACCTTGTCTCCCTGCCTTGTGCTCCCGCCGCCCTTGGGTCTGCTGCAGCTCCATTTGCCAACCAAAGGAGAGCGTGAGCAAAGCTGCGTGCACTCCTCACTGAAAGTAGCCCTGTAGGCACTGCTAGTCGAGGAGGCAGCAATGTTGTGGGGTGTCTAACAGCAGGAAACTGCTTAGAGGTCGCACACAGCGTTTAGTGTTATAGACTACTCATGAAACCATTTAGTGTTTAAAACCACTTTGAGCCTGGAAGAGTAACTTGTAAACTTAAATAAAGTGATTAGATATACTCTGTGAAGTAAAGAAAGGGATGATTGAGAGAGAGTGTGCTAAAGGTTGTGACTTAGGGATGGAGCGTCCTCAAAAATTGATGTGTTTAAATAATGTCAAAGTATGTGTAAAATACTAAAATGTCTAGAGATGTTTAACAGCTTTTAAGGTAACTTTTAATAAGTCTATTCTAGTTTTATTTAACAACCAGATAGGAAAACCACTCTTGCTGAAACATTAGAACATAGACTCATAAAATAAAACACAGCTTCTTGGTGTTTGTAGTGATATTGTAAGGCTCTATGAAAATAAAGAGAGTCTAAATTAAACAATAATAATTTGGAAGCAGGATGTTTCCTGGGATTAATGACAGACTGGGTGGAGTTGATGGACCATGGCTGTTCTGTGGGCCATTAACCTCAGTTGATCATTAATTTCCAAGAAATACCTGATGGTGAGGTCATTACAGTAATTATCAACTTAGAGAAGAGAAGGATTGTAGACTCCAGAGTGATGAAGTTAAAAGAATGGCAATTAGTTTATATAAAGTAAATGTTTCACAAGTTAGAAGGCTGTAAGGATTACTTGGGTTCTCAATTTGTAAAAGGGAAGAAAGAAGAAATCGCCATTCTTTTCAGAGAGGTTTCAGTGATTGTAGGGCAAAGAGATATGGCAGAAATGCACATAGTAGTGGCAGGGGTGTGGCTCAGTTGTAGAGCACTTACTTAGCATGTATGAAGCAGAGGGTTGGAAAAACACACATAAACACACACACACACAGACACACACCTTAAAATATTAAAAATAGCAAAGACATTTTCGGTCAAGCTTGTCTTTACTCTCACACATCAATTTGTGTTGATTCACAGACCTAAAGACAAGGAGGGCCCAGAGAGGATGCTTTTATCTCACTCAGGACGGCAAGGGTATCTGGGGTGGGGATCAGCTCTGTGGAGAGCAGGGGTGGAGGATGGGGTGGGAGGTGGGGAGAGGACTGGGAGAGAGAACAGAAATCAGTGAGGGGGCATCTCTGGGACAGGGAGTGTGTGGGGTCTATGGGGGTAATTCTATCTGAGACTGACTCTTAGCAGTAGGGTTAAGGAACCTGAAGTCAACACCTTCTGTAGCCAGATAGAGGGAGGGAGACACCAACATACCCGTAAAACCTTCAACTCAAAATTTGTCTTGTCTACAAGAAGTGTAGGGATAAAAATGGAGCAGAGACTGAGAGTATAGCAAACCAACAACTGGCCCAATTTGAGTAAAGAGCCAACCCCTGCCTCTATTAATGACACTCTGCTATGCTTACAGACAGGAGCCTAGCATAATTGTTTTCTGAGAGGCTTCATCCAGCAGCTGATTTGATGCAGAGACCCACAGCCAAACAACAGACAGAGCTCCAAGAGTCTTGTGGAAAAATGGGAGCTTGAAGGAGAGAGGGAGCTAGAGGGGTCAAGGACACCACAAGAAGACCTACAGAGTAAACCAGCCTTGGCCCCATGGGGCTCACAGACACTGAACCACCAACTGAAAAGCATGCATGGCCTGAACCTAGATCCCTACACATATGTAGCAGATGTGCAGCCTGGTCATCATGTAGTTCCCCTAACAATGAGAGTAGAGATTATCTATGACTCTGCTGCCTGCCTTTGATTCCTCCCCCCCTAGCTGGGCTGCCTTGTCTGGCCTCAGTGGAAGAGGTTGCACTTTGGCTTGAGGTGCCAGGGTGGGTTGGTACCTCTGATAAGGAGAGGGGGGGAGGAGAAAGGGCATGAGAGTGGACTGGGAGGAGAGAAAGGAAGGGTTGGGATTGGGTTTTAAAGTAAGTAAGTAAATAAATAAATGGAAAAAGAGAGTATTTCATTTTTAAAAAATTTTTATATTAATTACAGTTTATTCACTTTGTATCCCAGCTGTAACCTCTCTCATTCCTTCCCAACCTCACACTCCTTCCCTCATCAACTCTCATGCCCTTCCCAAGTCCATTGATAATTGATAGGAGGGGTCCTCCTCCCCTTCCATCTGACCCTAGCCTATCAGGTCTCGTCAGGAGTGGCTGCACTGTCTTCCTCTGTGGCCTGGTAAGGCTGCTCCCCCCTCATAGGGTGATGATTAAAGAGCCAGGCACTGAGTTCATGTCGGAGAAACCCCTGTTCCACTTACTAGGGGACCCACTTGGACACTGAGCTGCCATGGGCTACATCTGTGTACAGGTTCTAGGTTATCTCCATGCATGGTCCTTGGTTGGAGTATCAATCTCAGAAAAGGACCCTGGGCCCAGATATTTTGGTTCTGTTGCTGTCCGTATGGAGCTCCTGTCCCCTCCAGGTCTTTCTTTCTCACCCTTCTTTCATATGATTCCCTGCACTCTGCCTAAAGTTTGGCTATGAGCCTCAGCATCTGCTCTGATACCCTGCTGGGTAGGGTCTTTCAGAGGCCCTCTGTGGTAGGCTGCTGTCCTGTTCCCTTCTTTTCCCTCTTTTCTGATGTCTGTCCCATTGATGAAAATTTTTCAACATGGCAACCTTTTGGCAGGATTTTAGTTTGGCAAGGTACTATGTCAGTTACACCAGTTTTATTGAGTCAAACTAAATAAACAGGGCCACTGAAAAGGACTAGGAAGAATCTGAGATGTCTTTTGTGCTTACATTCTCCAGTTTTCAGTGAAGACCATGGAATGGGTCTCAGTGTCTTTCTGTTCCAGTGGAGCCCTGGAGATCAGTTAATACCCACTTAAGGAATCCGAGCTCTCTTAAGGTCAGGTCCACCGTAACTAGAGTGCTACCCAGGAAGATGTGCAGCTCTTTGGGGGTTGTAAGTAAAGCTTATTGATGGTATTTATTTAATTTTACAACTGATTCATTCTAGGTTCTGGGATCTGAGCAAAACAAAAATTATTAAAAGGGCAGTCTCCCACTGTTTTAATTGAAAGTTGACTTAAGAAAACCCCACAGGCATCTGGTTCCCTGCTATCCTGTTGTGAGATCCAGTGGTGCCAGTAGGTGATATTTCAAAGACAAAGATGTCTATGCCTAAATGGAATTTGAATTGGGAGATTAAAGCTTAGACACAAAGGTTGCAAATAACATTCCGGAGTTTTCCATGTTCACTCACCTTCAAGTCTTAAATTCTTGTGCTAATTTCAACGTTCTTAGCCACTTACAACTGCTGCATTCATGAGTTCAATTATCTGTTCTTCCAACATTTGTCAGTCACTTTCCATGTGCCAGGAACTGTGCTCTGTGTTGAGAGTCTAGCAATAAATAAGACATAGTTCCTGACTTCTAAGAATCACTATTGCAGAGACACTGACATGAAAGAAAAGAAGAAAGCCTGTGAGCAACTGAGATAAAAGAGGCAGAAACACAAAAAGGAAGTGGTCTATCCCCATGAGAGATATCAAGAAAGCCAGGCAAGCACCCTGAAAATATTTGATCTGAAGGTAAAAGGATGAATGGGGGTTGTGTTGTGGCCCATACAGGATGTGCCTTTCTCCATAAGAGAACAAGAGAACTGAGCACATATGTGAAGGGCAATTAATTCAGTATGAACAGGAGAAAAGGGAAGGTGTCTGGAGATGAGACTAAATGTCAAAAGCTTTGGATCATGAAAGGCTTTTTACAGATAATGACAGTGCATTTGGACTTTATGGTAGATTTATTATAACATTACATGTTTAGTATATTATGAGAGTCATTAACAACTAGATCAGAGTAACTGTAACGTAGAGTCAGGTGATAAGAATGAATTAAAGTATGTTAAGCAGGAAGTAATCTTCATATTTATATCTCTTTAGGGCTGAATCGTTGGGTTGAACAGCTTATCTGAGGGCTCCTCCTTGGAGACTACTGATTCTCCCTTTCTCAGTGGCCATTGATTACAAGTAGTTTTTCATCCAGGGTGGTCAGAGAGAACATAAAAGAAGAAAAGTTTCCCCTCTATTTTGAACTTCATTGGTCATTGGTGACTTGGTGTATTCTTGAGTAGGTAAAGAACAACAGTGGCCAAAGCCTGGTGCTGCTCAGTCTAAACTGCTGGTTAACAGTGTAATCAAAACTTGAACCCACAGCTTCTGACTCTGAATCCTACTAAATCTCATTTCTCTTCCCAATCTCTCTTTCTGCTTTTACCTCAGTTTGTTCACTCTCACCAGTGCCCATTGCAGTCCTGACTGATAGCATGTCCTTTCCCATCCTGTGGCTCCTCCACCTCCTATGTAGTTATCCTTGTTGAATGGAATATTGAGATTTTGCTTTGCAGGGCCTACACTTGCCAGATGCCACCTTTTCTCCAGTCTTCAGGGCCCACGGGAGCTGAGCTGGACCCTGCCATGACTCTGACTACCTCAGCTCTGACTCTTTATCATATTTTAGTAATTCATTCAGTAAATATTTTAAGCATCTGTGTGTGTGTGTGTGTGTGTGTGCGCGCGCGCGCTACATGCTGGGTGAAAGAATAGTCCTTGATCTCATAAAACTGTAGTCTCACATTCACCTTTGGAAATAGTTTCTTACTTTGACTTGTTAGTATAATTAAGAAAAGGGAAGACCAGGGCAAACAACCCCATGTAAGGCATGTACTTAATAATTAAATCAAACTGGAAGAAAGTGATTATCATAATAATATCATAATAAGGTTGTCTTATATTTTCACTTGTAAATAAAGAACCATGTCAGCTTTGGAATGTAGTAACACTGTCTTGTATTAAGATTGTTTCAAGAGGATATTAAGACTCATAACCAAACCTTCAGCAGAGTGCAGGGAATCATATGAAAGAAAGGGGAGTTAGTAAGACCTGGAGAGGACAGGAGCTCCACAAGGACCAAATATATCAGGGCACAGGCATCTTTTATGAGACTGTTTCCCCAACCAAGGACCATGTATGGATATAACCTAGAACCCCTGCTTGGATGTAACCCATGGTAGCTTAGTATCCAAGTGGGTACCCTAGTAAAGGGACTATTTTGGACATGAACTCAATGGCTGGCTCTTCGACCCCCCTGCTCCCTGAAGGAGGAGCAGCCTTGCTAGGCCACAGAAAAGGACATTGCAGCCAATCCTGAAGAGACCTGATAAGCTAGATGGAAGGAGAGGAGGTCCTCCCCTATCAGTGGACTTAGAAAGTGGCAGGGAGGAGATGAGGGAGGGCTTGGGGGGATTGGGAGGGAATGCCGGGAGGGGGAGGGGGCTACAGCTGGGATACAAAGTACATAACCTGTGACTAATATAAAATAAAAAATAAAAAGTATAACATAAAAAGATTGTCTCAGATTTAATACTTCCTAAATTTAACTATATTGTAAATAGCTGGTGATGTTGCCTTTAATATTTATCACAAAATTTGAAAAAGAAGCGGCTCCAATGCTAACTGGAAGCCAGAAAGATCTTGTTTTATCTCCTACTACCTGTGTGAAGAGCCTCCATTGTTTCTTTGTCTCTCATCAATAAAATGACAATGTTGAACTTTATAACCCTTAAAATATCTCCTTGCTGTGAGATGTGCTGATTCAATTGCAGCCTAATGTCCACAGCAAAGAATAGGAATCAATAAATGTATTTATTCTCCCACGGTTTATATACTGCTAACCTTCGTCAAAGATAATTGCTCTTGCATACTCTATAACATAGGTTCTACCAGATTCCAAACAAACATTTTTTCCCCTTAGTGAATGGATGGAGATGTTGTAAGTGAGGAATCATTTTATGTACTTGTTAACAGTCAACCACAATTGTGTGCCTTTGACCCAGGCTGACATCCAACTCATGGTCAAAGTATCCATTTGCTTTCCTTACTTTTACTTCCAGAATAAACCTTGCATCCCATATCTAACTTTATAGTAATTTGTAATTTGTGATTTTAAAAGCTGGTTTATCCTTTACCTGACAAAAAATATTTACTTACCTTTATTATCTTTTAAAATTATAGCCATATAAAATCCCACCCTTCCCCCCTCATCTCCTTTCTGGTCCTCTCTAAGTCTGCTGATAGGGGAGGTCCTCCTCCCCTTCCATTTGGCCTTAGCTTGTCAGGTCTCTTCAGGACTGACTACAATGTCCTCCTCTGTGACCTGGTAAGGTTGCTCCCCGCTCGGCGGTAAGGAGTTCAAAGAGCCAGCTACTGAGTTCATGTCAGAGACAGTCCCTGTTCTCCTTACTAGGGTACCCACTTGGATACTGAGCTACCATGGGCTCTATCTGAGCAGGTTCTATCCATACATGCGCCTTGGTTGGAGAATCAGCCTTAGAAAAGATCCCTGTGCCCAGATATATTTGGTTCTTGTGGAGCTCCTGTAATCTCTAGATCTTACTAACTCTCCCTTCTTTCACATGATTCCCTGCACTCTGCCCAAGGTTTGGTTATGAGTCTCAGCATCTGAGACACTACCTTTCATTGAACATGTAGTTCAGTGGTTCACCTAGAATGACTCACCGCCAGCAAGCTTCAGGGATCCCTCTGTCTGTCTGCTCCCCAAGCTTGGGTTATGGACATACACTGTGTTGTTCAGCTTTTATGTGGGCACTTGGGATGTGAACTCAGGTTTTCATACTCATGTAGAAAGAGCTTTACTGACTGAGAAATCCTGTTATTTTTTCCTTTTTTAATTATTATCATTTATTACAACTTATTTATTTTGTATCCTGGCTGTGGCCGCCTCATCTCCAATATTGTCTCTTCCAATCCCATCCTCCCTCATCTCCCCCTATGCCCATTCCCTAGTCCACTGATAGGAGAGGTCCTCCTGCCCTTCCATCTGACCCTAGCCTATCAGGTCTTATCAGGGCTGGCTGCATTGTCTTCCTCTGTGGCCAGGTTAGGCTGCTCCCACCTCATGGGGAGGTGATCAAAGAGCCAGCCACTGAGTTCATGTCAGAGACAGTCCCTGTTCCCATTAATAGGGAACCTTCTTGGAGGCTGAGCTGCCAAGGGCTACATTTGAACAGGGGTTCTAGGTTATATCGATGAATCATCCTTGGTTGGAGTACCAATTTTAGAAAAGACCCCTGTGCCCAGATGTTTTAGTTCTGTTGCTCTCCTTGTGGAGCTCCTGTCCCCTCCAGGTCTTACTATCTTCCCCTTCTTTCATAAGATTCCCTGCACTCTGCCCAAAGTTTGGTTATGAGTCTCATTATCTGATTTGATACTCTGCTGGGTAGGCTCCTGTCCTGTTTCCTGTTTTCTCCTTCTTCCAATGTCCATCCCATTTGTCTTTCTGAGTGAGGATTGATCATCTTACCCAGGGTTGTCCTCCTTGCTTAGGCTCTTCAGGAATACAGATTTTAGTATGTTTATCCTATATCATATGTCTAATATCCACTTATTTGTGAGTATGTACTGTGTCTCTCTTACTGCTTCTGGGATACTTTACTCAGGATGATATTTTCTAGTTCCCACCATTTGCCTGCAACTTTCATGATTTCCTTGTTTTTAATTGCTGAGTAGTATTCCATTGTGTAAATGTACCACCATTTCTGTATCCATTCCTCCACTGAGGGACATTTGTGTTTTTTCCAGATTCTGACTATTCTGAATAAAGCTGCTAAAACATGGTTGAGCAAATGTCCTTGTTGTATACTTGAGCATCTTTTGGATATATACCTAGGAGTGCTATAGCTGGATCTTGAGGAAGCACTATTCTTAATTGTCTGAGAAAGTGCCAGCTTGATTTCCAAAGTGGTTGTACAAGTTTACATTCCCACCAGCAATGGAGGAGGGTTCCTTTTTCTACACATCCTCTCCAACATGTATTGTCACTTAAATTTTTGGTTCTAGCCATTCTGATGGGTGTAAGGTGAAATCTCAGGGTCGTTTTGATTGCATTTCCCTGCTGACTAAAGATGTTGAGCATTTTTTAAGTGTTTCTCTGCCATTTGATATTCCTCAATTGAGAATTCTCTGTTTAGTTCTGTACCCCATTTTTTAATTGGATTACTTGATTTGTTTAACTTGTTGAGTTCTTTATATATTCTGGATATTAGCCCACTGTCAGATATAGGGTTGGTGAAGATCCTTTCCCAGTCTGTAAGTTGTTGTTTTGTTCTGATGACAGTGTCCTTTGCTTTACAGAAGCGTCTCAGTTTCATGAGGTCTCATTTATTAATTGTTGATCTTAGAGCCTGTGCTGTTGGTGTGCTGTTCAGGAAGTTGTTTCCTGGATATACATATATTTCATAAGTATGTCATACAGTCTTCAAATAATTTGAGATTATCTTTATGCTTTTTGCTATTCATTTCAATTTATTTAAAATTATTAACATTTGTTATTTGGCCTAGAACATGGATTTATTTTTGTAGGTGCTACATAATTCACAGGAAAACAATGTGTGTCATGAGTATTTAACATTCTATAATTTCCATTCGTTAACAAACTGATTTATACTTGCTGTTTAAAATTCATCCTCCTTTCCATAACCCAGCCTGTTTTTGAACATTGCTGGTTGAGAACAAGAACTCTAAGACACTTGAGCATTTTTGTTAAGTTTCTTAAAATTGTAGATCTTTAATTTTTTGTCAAATTTGGAAATTTCTCAACCAATATTCTTTTAGGTATCTTTTCTGTCCCACATTTTAAGAAATGTAGTCACTCATCTATTCAGCCACTGAAGATCATATTACATTTCACTGATATTTCTGCTTCTTTTAATCCGTATTTTTTTGTGTGTGTGCTTCATCTTGGACCATTTGTACTGCTATGTCTCAAAGTTTTTCTTTTAAAATGTCACACTCCATTATTGCAGCCTGAGTTACAAAGCAGGCATTATAATTTCTATTTCTTGCAGATCAAATTGGGGCTTTGTAAGTCTTCTATATAGGATTTTCAATCTTTTCTCTATTTTTAGCATATATTAACTCAGGCTGTAATGGTGGTTTTAATACTGCCTGTGTCTATCTAGATTCATTTTGGACAGCCACCTTATTTTTCTTTTTGCATACATGAAAACTTTTAATTTATGCCAGACATTTTGGATACTGATCTATTGATTTCTGGGTGTGGTTCTATTTCTAGAATTGTTCTTTTTACATCTGAATATGTATGAGGATAATGTCAGGTTCCTACTCTTCAGCTCTGCCATGTGCTCTAGAACGTGCTCTTGTCCCTCTTGAATCAGGGTCTCCTCTAGGCTCTTCATCTAAGCAGGAAACCATGAAGCTCTCACCGTGCTTACAGAGGGTGTATTTCCAGCCATGCATGATCAGTGGGAACTGTCATTTCTACACTTCTGAGTACCCTTAGTCTTGGGTATTTTCTTCAGTCCTTTGTAGTGAGTGGGAAGTATTATATCCTTTTCCTGCATGTCTTCTTGTTTATTCTGCCCTGTAAACAGCATGGCTCCTGACTTTCTTGGATTCCTTGCTTCATTTCCTCAACTCAAGTCGTTCATGTGTTTTACTTGGATTTCCCTTCCCTGGGGCACAACTGTCCAGGAAATAAAGTGTGGCTAGCAGAGTTAAGGCTTGCCTCATCTGTTTTGTTTCTCAGAGAGCACTTATCTCCAATTCCAGAATGTTGGCTATCATGGCTTCATATGTTTTGTATGACATTTTAGTTACTTAAAACAGAAGAATAAAATTGAGTCCTGCTTTTATATCTTGGCAGTCTTGTTTTTCTTTTTGTTGACTTGATTCTAGGAACCTTACATGAACTGAATAGTCCTCATAATTACAATTATTGATATTTATTTGTTTGCTTTTCTTTTCAGACACTCAACTCATAAGAGTCCAAAGAGTTTATTGTTATTCTTAATATTTTAGTAATAATTTAGAGTAAATAAAATCAAAAGATGGTTAAGAGCATCCTTATCTATCTATTTATCATCTATCTACATATTTTTCTCTCTATCATACACATGTGTTAATCCCTTATATTGCATTTAAAGCTCTATAAACCTCTGTTTTATACAGCCAAGAGATGTTTGGTAAAAGCCTTTTTTGTAGACACAAAAGGTTGATTAAGTTTTATTTCAACAAAATGAGCAACAAGGTTTATGCTTAAAATGTAAAGGTGTTACCTGCCCAGCCTTTGCTCATGCTGAATAGTAATAAGCCTTTAAGTATGATTGCTGAATATTAAAGAAGAAACAATGATTCCAAGACCCAGAAGGGAAAACTCCATAGCACATATAAATATCTCATGTATAATTTTTATAATTTTATTACAAACCTAAAATTTTATTTTGTGATTAAATAAATATGAACATTTAAATTTCATAGTAAATAACCATGTCTTTCTGCCTTACAGCAGGAAAAATCTTTCCCATCAACTCCGTCTGCTTGCCTCAGGTTCAAGAAAGTCAAGGCTGAGAGAGTAAGCATAAACTCTGCTGACCTTAGCCCTGATCTTTAATCTACTAAGCAGTGAGATGGAGAGATTTCTGAGAACATTAGCATTAACAGTGGCTGGGCTTCTTCCATTGCATTAATAACACTGTGTCTGTGTTTGTCTGCTTGATGTGATGATAGCTTGGGGAAGGAGAATTAATTCCACATATTATCTACATAAAGGATAACGAGTAAAATTGGTTTCCCCTAGGAAGTTTCCTTGAATTTGGGTATAAGCCAATTGACTTCAGATTGGTCCCTGGCTCTTGGATGACTTTCAAGCCTGGAGGTTCTAGGAAGATGAAAAAGGCCACATCTGAATTTCAGGGCAGCAGATGCAGCAGGTTTCTGAGGACCCCTGTCAGGAAAGTCTCTTTCCTTCCTGAAAAGCAAACTGCTAGTTTGTTGACCATCAGGCGCAATATATATATATTTCCCACATCCAAGCATTATTTCCATGGAGGTAGTTTTAATTCATGTAACTTATGCTTAAATCATTTGATCTGTGAATTTGACAGTTCCTGTAGGTATTTCAAGTAACAAAAATTACAAACAAATGAACAAATAGTGAATTAATAAAGCTTCACAGGCAAAATGAAGAAATATGTCCTCTTTTGTTTGTTTTGTTTTGCATAACACAGTTACAGAAATGCTTTCCAAGTTAGTTGTCAGTTTTGAAAGGCTGTCCTTGTTAAACTTGCACGAGGAGCTGACAGATCTTAGTGACTCCATCAGGAAAATTTAGAATACACAGCTTTCATACAGGTTTAGAATGGAATTAATTTTTATAAGACTTTAAGAAAACTTTAATCACAGCACTTGGGAGGCAGAGGCAGACAAATCTCTGTGAGTTTCCAGTCAGACCCTGTGTCCACAAACCAAAACCAAACCAAACCCAAAACCAAAAAAATCAAACATAAAAGAAAGCCATTTGATGACTAAGTAAAGTAAATTAGTAAATTCACTAAAACGCTTACTTCATTATTTTGACTGAGTTTTGTTTCTTGGTGTTTGTTTCTCTTTGTTTGTTTTGAGACAGGGTCTCAGGATGTACCTCTGGTTGGCTTGGAACTTGTAATATAGATTAGGCTGGCCTTGAACTCACAGAGATCTGCCTGCTTCTGCCTTCCAAATGTTAGGATTAAAGGCATGTGACACCATGGCTCACTAATTTACTTCATTTTGAGGATACCAGCTTATCAAAAGTGAATTGTAACAATTTTTTCACAGGAAACTGTTAATAGTCCTTGAAGCATGTATGAACTCATGAAGAATTATTGTGTACTAACAGCACAGACAGACGGGGAAAACACCTCTAAGAGAATATTGAATTTATTTCATTGCTTTCTAAATATGTGTATTTTTCCCAAATCCCCACATTAAAATATCAGCTCCCCAGGGTTTTAAGTAGAGAGAATAGGGTTTCCATTCTGAGGCTATGGGAACCACCTTTTCCCTTCTTACCTTCAAACCAGACATTGAATACGTTGGTGTCTTGATCAGTCTTACCACGAATGATGAGAAATACATTTCTGTTGTTTTATGAGCTAGCTAATTGATGTTATATATTTTTCTTTTAAAAAATATTTATTTATCTTTATTTTATGTGCATGAGTGTTTGCCTGCATGGATGTCTTCACTCCACTTTCATACATGGCAGCTATGGAAGTCAGACGCATGTGGTCTCTTAAAACTGGAGTAACAATTGTTTGTAAATCAGTGTGAACTACAGGGTTAGAGCCCAGAGGAAGGACTCACAAAATGAAATAACAAACTCAAGAAATAGACTGATTATAACCAGAATCAGAGTTGAAAAGGCTTTCCCATAGGTTGAACACTTTACTAAATGATGATGAAGTAACTGGACAAATATTTACATATTCTTTTTCTTTAGGTTAGTTACATTTCTAGACATGGGACAAAAATACCTGAGAGAAAAATGTAAAAGGAGAAATTACAAATGGCAGCTCAAGGTTTCTGAGTGTTTGTTCTGTGGTTGGTGAGTCTGATCTACTTGGTGGACCACAGTAGCCGTTGCAGCATGTAGAGCAGTTTCTCCTTGTGGTGGCAGAGAGGGGAAGGAAGAGTGAGGGACAAGATGGATCAGTAGCACATCCCAGTAGCTTGCTTCCCCACCAAGCTCCCACATCCCCCAACAAGCAGGTGGGTACCACAAGTCAACACATGAGCCTATTGAGAGAATTCATATTTAAATCATAATAATCTTAAATTAAACAAAATGGAACAATAACCCTCATATCCGTAAAGCATGTCCTAATATTTTCAAAGTTTCTTCAAATGTGTTACTTTAAAAAAAAACTTCTTATGGAACTCCTGTTTTCTCCAGGTCTTACTAACTCCCCTTCTTTCACCACCCCCGTGGGAGGAGCAGCCTAACTAGGCCACAGAGGAGAATATTGCAACCAGTCCTGATGAGACCTGATAAGCTAAGGTCAGAAGGAATGGGAGGAGGTCCTCCCTTATCAGTGGACTTAGAGAGGGGCATTGGAGGAGATGAGGGAGGGAGGGAGGGTGGAATCGAGAGAGAGAAAGAGGGAGGGAGCTAGAGCTGGGATACAAAGTAAATAAACTGTAATTAATGTATAATAAAATAAAGAAAATAACATCCTCCCCCCCAAAAAAGCAAAAAAATTTCTTAGTGATTCTTTGTGGATTTTACATCATGTACCCCAACCCCACTTATGTCCCTGTTCCTTTGTATCTACTCTTCACCCTTGCACCCCCCCCCACAAATAAAACTAAAAATAAACAAAACAAAACAAAAAACACCTTATCATGGAAGCTGCAGTATGTCACAGTGTGTCCTCAATTATACCCTTTTGTCCACACATCTTTACTTGCAAATATTCATTGCAATGAGTCTGGTTCAAGGCCTTTGGCTTCTACTACACTATCAATACTGGATTCTCTCCAGGACTCCTCTTGAATATTTGTTGCCCTGTATCATGGAGATCCTGTAGCTTTGGATTTGCAGGATAAGCCATTTTCATGTGGTCCAGCAGTTCATAGATTAGGTAGATGTTTGGGTGTGCCAACTCTAAGCTCTGGATTTGGGCCTGGGCTGTATTTGACTTGGTCAGTCTCTCAGACCTCCAATGCTTACACCACCAGGGTGAGCTCTCCAGCACTGTCCTGGCTAGCTCATACAATGTTTCAGCCAGCATGGGGCAGAGACGGCTCTCAGGCTTTCCTGGTCTCGGGGCTGGGGCAGGCTCATCTACACCTTTACCACTAGGGGCAGCTGTGATGTGCTGTCCAGGTGAGGTGCAGGGCTTGCTCTCCAAATGCTGCACCTCCCCCATTCTCATGACCTTAGAGTCAGTTCTCCTGCCTGCTTCAGGCAGCAAGAGGAGAGTGGCAGGGGAGAGCATCCTGCCTCACCCACATCACCCGCAGGGGTGACGAGATGTGGGGCCAGCTCCCCTGCACTCACAGGCTTGGGGTTAGCTCACCTTTACCCGGCCACCAAGGCCATTTCTACTGTGCTACTCAGGCCTGGTGCAGGTCCTGGTTTCCTGAGTGATGCAGCTGGTGAGCGGTGGGGCCAACTCTCTTGAGTACCACAGCCAGTGAGGGACTAACTCTGTCCAGCCCTTGGACATTAACATGGTCCCAGATGGCATCCCAGGTCAGGAACATCTTTATGGACTTTGGTGATGAGTCATGGACATCAACATAGACCCCTGTTGCTGCATGGCCACAAATTCAGACATGGCCCTCAGTGGCAGCATAAGCCATGAGGGTCTATGTTTACCATGGCCTCATGTGTCAGGACAAGCTACACACATCAGGCTATTCCTCTCCACTGTCACATTCCACCCTCACATCTCCAGTTCTGTCTCTCTTCATAGTGCTCACACAGTTCTGGTTCTCTTTCTCTCCCATCTCTTCACTATATGTATATTTGCACATCCTAGTGGCTCTTGATGCATGGTGGTGGGTGAGCCAAAATTTTTACTTTTAATATATTTCTCATTTACTTTTAGTTATAACACATACAGAACTCTAATTAAAAGAGCAGCTTTTTAGAATATATCCCAGTGCCAAATTGGTGAAGCCAATATGAACAAAGTCTTGCTGTATTCATATTTGCAAAATAAATAACACAGCAAAAGGATGCAAATCTCTGTAGAAACTTGAAGTAGTCAAAGAAAGAAGAACTTAAACTAATACCACATAAAGATTTTCAATTTATAATTATCATAAGCTTAGTCCTTTATGGTGATTTGTGATGATAAAAAATTTAGAAACAGAATTTTAGGAAAACGAAATATGTGAAAGATGACATGAAATTATTAGAAAAACATTCTTAACAAATAAATCTTGAAAATAACAATTGTTAATTGATGTTGAAAGTATTTGTCTAGATTAGCTGTTTTTACCTTGTGAGTCATGACTTCTTTGGGGCTCAAATGACCCTTTAATAGGGTGTCATATCAGATATTTTGCATATCAGATATTTATATTATGATTCATAACAGTAGAAATTACAGTTTTGAAGTAGAAATGAAAATAATTTTATGGCTGGGGGTCACCCCAACATGAGGAACAATATTAAAGGGTTCCAGTATTAGGAAGGTTGAGACTCACTGATCTAGATCTTACATGTGAGTAGTATAGTAGGGGCAAAGGTGAGCCAGAGCAAGGAAACTTACCTGTATCATTCAGGGTCTTTAGAGTAACAGAACTTACAGAATGAATCTCTCTATATGAATAGAAAAGAGGGTTATTAGAATAAATACAGGCTGTGGTCCAGCTAGTCCAACAATAGCTACCTATGCTCAGTAGTTTTCAGTCCATGCCAAGTAGGCTCTAATGCCAGTGAAGGGATGGACTTGCTAGCTAGGGCAGGGGCAAATAGACAAAGCTTTTTTCTTCCATGTCCCAATATAGGCTACCAGCAGAGGGTGTGCCCAGGTTAGAGATGGGTCTTCCCACCTCAAAGATCTGAGTTAAAGGTGTGTCATCTCACCTCAAAGACCTGGATTAGAAGTGCATCTTCCTACTTCAAATATTTAAATCCCTCAGAGGTGTGCCCACTAATTTTGGAGTTTTAGTTAATTCTAGATGTAGTCAAGTTGACAACCAAAAAAATATCCATTACACTACCTATTGCTCATTAGTGCTTTTTTATTTTGGTGGCTGCATAAAAATAGCTAACATTATGTTGCAGAATTATATTTAGGGTTAAATATTTTCAAAAAATTTAAGTGAAAGAAATTGTAGGTTAAATGACAAGAATCAATGTGTGTGTGTGTGTTGTGCAGGTACATGCCTGTATGAATGCACATTTGTTGCTGTACTTACATCGTCTGTTTTATTTTGCTCTCTTAACATCTCTTTCTTCCTTGTTCACCCTAATTCCTTCCAACACCCCAATACTGGTAGGAGAGAAAGGAGGACAGTGGGGACAGGGGGAGGAGTTCTGTTTAGATACTTCCTGCTGGTTAGGGTCTTCTGACTCCTTTTGGCATCCAGTCTTCCTTTCAGGATATCTCGACCTTCTTGTCAAACCACATCAGCAGCAATCAGGAGCAGCAGGCGGGAGCACCAGCAACCTTCTTTCTCAGTAACACCCTTCAACACTCTCTGAGCCCTGCCCTTATTCCCTCTCAGAGTCTTCAGATTTTTACTATCTGAAGCTGGCAGAGAGCACCTCTCAGAGCCCACACGAAGTAAATAGTTTGCTGCTGTGGACAATCTGAATCAATCCCATATCCCACACCTGGGATTGAAACAAAAACATGTTTACAGATCATAAACCAACACTTCCACAATACACATTGGTGCGTGCACATAGGATACATATGGGTGTGGAGGTCAAAGGTTATGCATCATGTCTTCCTCTATCATTTTCCACCATATGTTTTGAGGTAGAATAACCTACTAAACTTGGAGCTCACAGATTTGGGAGTACTAGTTGGCAAGCAAACTCCAGAAGCCTTCATGTTTCTACATCTCCAGTGCTGGGGTTTTAAATGTGCAGCACTGTGCCAAGCTATTATATGAGTGATGGGGTTCTGAGATCAGGCCCTTTTACTTGTATGGCAGGCAGTTTACCTACAGGTTGGCTCACTGTGTAGTATTGTCCTTGATTTTCCTCAAGTATGCTCAGACCATCCATCTCTTCTATTGCTAGAAAATTTACTCTGGCCTAACTAGTTGAAGCAGATGTTATAAACCTAGAGGTGCTTAGAGGAAGCCAGGATTCATGTAAAGGTATTCAAGCCACCACATATCTCTCCTTGACATGTGGCTTGAAGAGTAGACCCTCAAGGTGCAGCCTTGAGAGATAATAATGAGGAGGAGGAAAATGGTGGTGAAATGATGAACAGTTGCTATAATGCGTTCTAGAACACCAGTTATGGTTCCAATGAATACAAAAAATACATCAATTATACTTAGAAATGATAAAGCTTGTGAGGAAAGGAGGTGGGTATGAAATACTGAGGCATGGCTTGCATGGAAGATAATTAGGGAAGGGCTCCCTGATCACACTTGTGAGATGCGCTTTGTTGACAAAGTTGTGAAGAAATGTGAGAGATGGTGTTTCCACCCAGAAGGAGAAGAGCTGATAGAAAGGCACCAAAGGTGTAGTATTTTTGGCTTGTTAGAAGAACAGCAGTAATGCCCATGCAATTGGAAATAAATGGATGAGGAGAGAAGAAGCTAGAGAGACTAGGAAAGGTGGCTATGGGCTTTCATATGTCACTAAAACAACTTCGGCTTTTTGAACAGAAGATAATAAGGCCTGATTTAACTTTTAACAACATCACCTTGATTCTGTGGAGGCCAGAGAGAAATATGGAAGCTATTTGGAAGGTTTTGTTATTATGTTGGCATTCCCTAATGGTAGGGTGCTAGTGATCAAAAAGGAGGGAAATGGGCTTCTGGAATTAGAGTCAATAAGGTTTGCTGCTGGGTACGGTGTATGAGGGAGGGACAGCTCAAGGGTAATGCTAAGGCATTTTGGTCTGTGTTTCTAGGAGTGCAGAGCTGCTGTGAGCAGGTATAAGGATGGGAAAGCCAGTAAGAAATTAAGATTGTAGGCACGGAGAGCTTGTTAAACATCTGTAGTATGTTGAAGAAGATGGAAGAAATGAGACTGGGGCTAAGGAGATTGGGCAAGAGATGCAAATTAGAGAAAAGCAGCAGCTTGTCAATATCCATTTTAAAACACAGAATAATGTTGTGTAGAGCGGACATAAAGGCAAAAAAAGAATTGTGAGGGACAGACAGCCCTGACCGTTCTAACAGAGGAAGGTCAGGAAGACAAAGAACTAAGCAAGGAAAAAGGAGCAGCTAGTAAAGGAAAAGGACACTCTTGACTGAACAGTGGCCAGAAGCCAAAGGTCAAGGAAGAAACTGAACCATGAAACCAGAGCTTCTGGGACCTCTGACCAAAACATGTATATCTAAAGGAGGGATCTATATTCTCCAGCAATATGTAGTCAAGAGCTCCTAGGTGAAATGCTTAGACAGAGGATCAATCAAGAATGCTTGATGCTGCAAGCAAGTATGATCTCTGGGAAAAGCATGAAATGATTCTTGGTAAATTTCTTTACCCCCTTTACCAGCAGTTTTTAGGACTCACAGCCATTTGGATAAGTCCACAAAAATTGAGTGCCTTTGATTTTTATTAATGAAAGCCACTCTCTGCATCTAGCACACAGAAAGAATGACAGTTTCATCTAGGGGAAAATACATTTCAGTCATCTACTATGCAAACTAAATGAAGTTCTGTTATAAACAAATATTTACAGCAGGGGAAGAAGTGTGGTGTTTTATGTTATGGCTCTGGGGTCAGAGTGGTGACTGGATATCCAGGGCTATGCCCTTTTGGGTGTGTACTAACTACTAATGCTGAGAATGAAAATTGAAAGTATTTTGTATTCACGTATTATTATGCATATATTCTGAAGTGCTATAGTAAAAATTGTGGACATTATCATATTTTGCAGTTATTAGAGCTATGTGAGAAAGTTTTCCTAGGTCTAGATTTACATCTCTAGCTAGCTCTCCTTGGACTGAGGAGACATTGGGATATGAATGTATTCATGCTTTGCTTCTAAATTCGTACTTTCCACAGATATCTATGTTATTTGCCCTGTAAGACAGGGCTCCACACTTTGGAGCCTATCTCAAAACAGGAAGCAAGCTGTGGCCATGATGAACAATCACACATAGTTTTGTAAACTTTCTCATGTCCAATCAAAATGAATTACTTAAAGAAAAGGATAGTCATTTTTGGCTATGGAGAGAAGAAAGCTGACAAGACGGATACCTTATAAAGATTCTGAGATACAAGTCGAACTTGTCATTGCAAAGTGAGAGGTGAAGTCCAGCATCCCCAGACACAGCGACAGTGCTCTAGGGAATGACACTGCCTGGAATCCTAACTCTGCTGTGCGGTGCACACCTCCATTGTCTTGTTATTATTGCCATCATTCTTTTGGTGGTGGTGCGATTTCTTAGGGTTCCAGCATTAGACACCTTGTGAAAGGAGGAACCAAGAGGATAAACAAACTTTTAGTAGATACTTGAAGTATCTATAAGTAGGCACTATAAGTAGATACTTAAGTATAGTAGATACTTAAGTAGACTCTTGAAGTTACAGAAAGGAAAAGTCCTATAATATATCACCTGTGGGCTTGAGAGCCAAGGAAGCTGACAGTGTTTCAAAGAGCTCAGAGCCGTAGAAACAGTGGAGTACATCCTAGTCTAGAACTGAAGGTCTGTGAAGCAGAGTGTGGAGGACAACAGATGGGTACTTGAGTGTAAGCAGCAAATCTAGGCTTCTTCTGCACACCTATTCTTTTCAGAGCATCCCCTCCTCTGCCGCCCAGTGAATTGTATGATGCTCACCCATCTTGGAGAGGGTCATCTACTTTATTCAGCTCACTGACTGGAATGTTAATATTTCCTACACACAATTTCTTTGGCACACAAACATACCTTGTTATTATAAAATACGTTATTATTTACGGACTTGGGTATCCTGCACTCTGGTCATCTCTTTCACTGTTACCTATAAGAAATTACATTTAGCTCTGGGAATTGAGAGTTTTCCTTATTTTTGTTTCCATCATAACAGAGTTGTTGCTACATTTCTCACAGTTATCTTCTAGGTATTAAATAAAATAGAATATATGACAGTGCTCTGTCTATCCTGATATATCATAGGTGTCATTGTTCAATTTCATCAAGTACGACGGTGTTGGACAAAAGAAAAAGCAGTAACAAACCTTTTCTATGGGTTTTTGCTTCTCCTGTGACCAAGGAAAATGACAGCTCAGAAAAGGCTTGAGCTTTGTGTTTCTGTGAGACATGTCTGTCTCCAACTATGGCAGGCTTGATGTAATGCAAAACAGTAATGCGATGCCTGAGCCACAGTCTTGATTGACTCAAGGCCTTCAAAAGTAAAACATTCCAGTTCCATTATATTTTATTTCCTTCAAAACATGGAAGCAGATAAGGTGGTCTTGTTATAACAAAGGACATAGTCAAAATCTGAATAGTATGAACAACTTTAGCCAAGAACTGGACAAGCTACCAGATTCTCTCCCGGAAACGGGCCACTCTGAAGTTAAAGACTGTGTCTTCAACAAAGAATATCTCTGGGAGAAAAGAGTTTCTCTCCTGACTCCAGTTTCCTCCCAGCATTCCACATTAACCACTCCATCTTGCCTTTTAGGAAAGTGGATAAACAGTATGTTATTTATTCTGAAAAGGGTTCCTTTAAAGGTGTCCAGGAAAGTCCTTTTGGTAACTCAAAAAAGTTAATATTCAATCCAATCAGCTAAGAGAGCTCCAAGGCTGTGAGTAACTTTAAAAGTGACTACATCATCATATCCCCTATACCCACGGACTTCACAGCAGAAGGAAAAAACGCAAAGAATATTATTTTCTTTTTCCTCTGTCCTTTAAGTGTACTCTATTAGCCTCTGTGTGTGACAAGTTCTTTGTTATTGTTAATAATGTTAATTTAAACTAGCTAGATTTTGTTTATTTTAAAAATTAATTGACTAACTTTATATTCCAAAGCGATTTCTCATTCCTCCTCTCCCCCCCCCCCCCATCCACTCCTTCCTTTTTTCTCTTCAGAGAAGGGGAGGCTTCCCATGGGTATCAGCCAGCCTTGCCATATCAAGCTAGAGTAAAGTTAGGTGCACCTTCTTCTGTTGAGGCTCGATGAAGCAGGCATTAGGGGATAGGGATCCAAAGGCAGGCAACAGAGTCCAAGACAGCCCCTGTTCCTGATATTAGGAGTCCCACATGAAGATGGAGCAAGTCCTTTTAATTGGAGTATTTTCTTACAGACCAGCCTGTTAAGAGTAGATGAAGGTTAAGGTGATCAGTATGAGTGAAGTATATTCAGACCACTACTGGTTGGCAAAGACATACAGACTCCTCAAGGTTCAGGTTACAGACACCTCCTGTGATCTGTGGACATTGTTTTGGCAGGTTCTCAGCCTCTGTCTTCTCTTTGTTGCCTTTCTTCCAAGGCATGGTACTCCTGTGTGCTGATTATGCTTCAACCAATGACCCAGGCAAATGCTTGCTGTTCTAGTAATATGCCAGAGGTCACGGGAAAGGTGGAGAAGGTGGGTCACCTGTAGCCAAATTTCATTTATCTCCCTAGTGTCTGGGTTGTGGCTGATGCTTGCCATAGAACATAATAGATGAGTGCACCCTCGACTCCTGTGTCAGACACACCTTCGAGGGCTGGCTGACCTTCATTCACACCGACCTCTGAGGAGAGGCCTGAGACTCTGCATTTCAGGCATGGTAGTATTCATGCTCTGGGGATATAGGAAACATGTTGAGGATCAGAGGATTTATTGGTCTGGGAGGCTCTTAAACATTCCAATTAGATTCTGGCTCCACTTGCAGTGAAAGCCCTAATACAATGTACAACAAAGAAATATTATCATTTAACAGCATTTCCATAGCCTGTCCCTTAGGAGTGAGCATAAAATGATTTCATTATATTTATCAAATCCTTTCTGAAAAACATATTGCTCCAAAAAATCAGTTAAGCATTTGTGACCAAATAGAATGAGTAAAGCGCCATAATTGTCTAAAGAGTGATATACAAGGAGCTCACCAGTGCTATCTGGGTGCGAAAGATCTTAGAGCCCCTTTCATCCATCAAAGGTTTTCCTCTGTAGACGTCAGCCAGGAGGTTATCTGTGTCGTAAATGCTATGCAAAGCTTTCTGGATCCTTTCACTGGGACAGGTTGCCTCCATTGACTGTGTTATCAATCAGGGCATAAACCACAGCCTTATTGTTATCTGAATCTCAGAAGTTCACCCTGGCACAGTAACTACTGGGGAATTATGAGTCATGGGATTGCTTGAACACGGAGAGTATTGTGCTGTGAAGATTACAGAATCTTATTAGAAAAGGCTCTGCCCCAGATTTGCAGCAGTTAAAATCAGAGGATTTCTTCAGATACCTTAGGGAAGATGAAAAATGTTGGAACCTGTTTCTATTTACTCATGTGCACTCCCCGGATGCAAAGCCAGCCAGCAGGAGCTACAGCAGATCTTACTTATTAGTGCGAATTTCCCCTTTGGGGCATTATTTAAAAATATTTGTACATATTTCAAATCCCTCAATCTGGTTTGTGGCAAATGGTTGCTTAAGCAGCTTCTTAATTATTTTGTTCCAGGTTTTTGCAGAAGGAGTGTTGCAGATATTTGGCACAAAGCTTAGGGTTTTCAAGCCTTTAACTACCTCCTCAATACATCAGGAAAGAAGAAAAAAAATCAAGGGGTGTTAAATTATTACTCTCTTTGTGCAGTATGCACAAATAGAATTGATTGTGGACTTCAGTGCAGGAAAGAAATACTTGCACAGCTGCATGGCAATAATTTTTATGTTTGTTAAAATTACATTCTTGCTCTTTTGTCATAATACTCCAGAGTGAGGCCTGGGAAGAATGGCACTGTTGTAATAAGAGTAAACAGAGTCACTCTGCCAATCTCAGGTCATAAATTATCTCATGAACATGCGGATTAAATGTACGCAGGATCATTTGAGATCAGTGGTAGATAAATATGAACAAATAAAAACAAGTGTTATTTTACAATGACATTAGGCAGAATCATATACTCGAGGAGACAAATGAGTTACGTGCTCAGTTTAGATAAGTTTTTGTTTCCACCCTATGCTTGAGCCTGCACAGTCAGTTAGAAGAGTGTGCATCAAGCATAGTGTGACTCAGAATTGTCCAATTTGTGGGATGAAGGTGTCGAAGACCCTAGATTGTCTGGAACTGTCATGCAGTCAATTCATTCTCTATAGTCTTGTTGAAGATTAGATGGTATTACTTCATAATTTGAAGCTGATTTTAACCACAAGCCTCACAGACATACCCAGTCTCAACTCCCTGAATTTCTAGCTATCTAGTTGTATGCATATAATATTTCATTCCATATTGAGGCCTATTTACATGTACATATACAGACGCATATATGTTTTCAGAGAGCAAAGGGAAGAGCACTAACCAGTGTGAGAAGGGCACTCAACATATTCAGACTCTCCTGCAGCAGATAGTAAATGAAAGTTAACAACACTGAGCTTCCCACCTTCGGCCATTAAAAAGAAAGATAAACATCATACTGTATTTGTATATCTGTGACTGTTCTCCAAGACACGTGAGAAACAGAACTTAGAAAGAAATACAAAGTTGGCGTGGATGCAGAATTTGGATTCTTCTAAAAATGATTATGTTGAGTGGTCTTCCATAAAGACAAAGAGGGCTTTGCTTTCTGGTAAATTAAATCATCATGGGAAAATAAGATACAAATATGTATATATATTTGTATATTTAATACACACATATACATATATGTGTGTGTAATACATACATACATACATACATACATATATATATATATATATATTTCACATTACATGAGCCCTTTGAAGCCCATACCACTGAAAACTATTACCTATTGGTCATAGAACTATGTTAGGTTCATTAGGTTGTAAAGTAAAGGAACACATCAACAAGATAAAAACTTTAAACAACTCCAAGATAAAATTTTGCAATATGTTTATGATCTTCACTAGGTTAATATCACTTTGTGGACACTAGTTTGGCAATGAAAATAATAGATACATGTCAAGACAATCCAAACAGCTTGAATCCACAGACTTCAGCTCTAGATAGGTGACTGAATGCTCCCTGAAAGATTGGTGGTCACCTATACGCTTTTGATAGGAATGAGTGGTAATTCAGCAAGTCTAAACTACGGACATGGATTCTTAGAGGCACATTTATTTTGATGACTAATATGGTGAAACCATCACAAAATAAAACAAAATATAAAACACCGAACAAAACTCAAGACAGAGAGAAGAGATTCTGCAGTGCAAATTGTTCATTTTCCCAAGAAGCCGTTAGAAAGAGTTTTTATCTGTGAAGTCACACGACTGGTAGACGGCAGAGCTGGAATGAGAACACCCGTCCGGGGCAGGATAACCTTGCTGTAGAAACTGCCGCCCAAGGAAGACTTCTTTTAAATGTCTTCTGAAAGTTTGTTCCTTCACAAATAGTTCACTTCACAAATAGTACCTTGATTCTGTTTGTGTGTGAGGGTACAGGCAGGAAGGAGACAGTTACACAGGGGATTATTTACTTTGCATGGAGAAAAACACTAGGTAAACAGATGGTAAAATAACATAACAGGAGTAGGATGGGATCTAACCCAGGTCAAGAGAAGGTCAAGATAAGAAAGCGGTTCTTGAGGAAGAGGAATCCGAACTTGTCCTTGTGGCTTGTCGTATGGGCGGAGGTGAGCTCTGTGAATGTCCTAAGTAGGACTGCTACTGCAAAAGAGTTGGCCCATTACCATTCCGTACATTTTAGTTGATATTAAATTGTTTCTAGCTTGGGACAAATATGAACAACACCGTTATAAAACTTCAGAGAAGGTTTTTGTATGGAACAAAGGAAGAAAGAGAGCCCAAGTAGCCTCAGAAGGACAGTGACTGGAGACCAGAGGGCCAGGAAGAAGGGGATCGCTAAGCTCCTGAAGGCTACTGCAGGGTCTGGTTCAGGTTCCAAAGAACTATCTTGATACTGAAGTATCTGTTCTTGTCATGCACAGAATAAGTACTGGATTGATGGGAGAAAAGCCTGAAGTTTTAGTTATCTAGTTTCCTCTTAGAATTCAGACACATTTTTCAGAAGGTCTATGGTGCCGGTCACAGAAATGACCACTCTTAGAAGCTTTACAAGGCACCGGATATCAGGGATACGGGAGCCATCATATGCTCTCTCTGGGCTGCCAGGGGCCCCCTTGTCACCTGTTACCTGTGGACAGTGGACCTATCCCGTCTCACTTTTAGCCTTGTTTAACAAGTTTGCTTTCTGAAAGGCTTTCTCTTTTAATCTTGAAGTGGGTTAGAGGATCACTCAGCCAATTCCTACACAAGAGATGTCCTCGGCTCATAAACTCTCATTTTTGAAGTTTCTACATCTGAAGACGGGACCCTTGCCCTCATACCTTCAACCATCAACTAGGCTGGCCTTCCCTGGGTGGCTGGTGTGTGCTCCAGGCATTGGTATTCCTCAGTGCAGTTATAACGGGCAGTTCTCCTCCTGGGCAAGCCTACAATTGCATTAACCAATGGGCCTCTCAGCAGGGGAAAATGGAACCCGGTAACTCAGAAGAGAAGATGAGGAAAATTTTTCCCCCTCTTCTCAGTCTGATTTTTGGGTAAAAAAATAAAATAAAAGCACTTTCTTTTTTCTTGTTTGATAAATTAAAGTGTCAAGAGAAAGCTGTGTGGATGGGGACAGAAATACAGCAAGGAGAAATATTAATTATTACTGAAGGAGCTTTCCTGAGTAGGCCCTCCTCACACACCCCCTGACATGGTATGCAGAGGTTCGCTCAAGCTACTGCTGCCTGAGACTGGAAACTCTATATGGGACCAAGAAGACTGGGTGACACTCTCTTTGTTTCCTTGCTTTCCAGAACTGATAGATACAGGTTATTGCACTGTTTGGCTCTCGCTCTCTATCTTTTCCTGTTTTTTTTTTTTTTTTTGTAGAAGTTGAAAGTAGAAGCAGCTTTGACCATCTCGAGATAAATCAGTGCTGAAGACAGTGACATTTACGGAGAGCAGCAGCGCCAGCAGCCCCTGTCCCAGTCAGTGACAAAGCCAGCGCAGAGGTGGCAGCTGTGGTTGTGCTGGGAAATCCAGCAGAGCCGGTTGCCCTTTCAGAGCTGCTGCAGGGGCAGAGGAGACCCCACTAATGGCCTCCAATCCATCCAGTCAGAGAAACCAGGCCGCTAAGCAGATAACGGAAATCCCAGAGATAAGAACCTAAGCTCTTTGGAGCAGGAAGCATGGAACAAGGACTTTACCTTGAACTCCCAAAGGCTGTTCTGGGTTTTGTGTGGGCAGGGACACAGAAGGCATCCCTAATTGCTGATGGTTGGAAACAGACACTGGGAACAGGAGGGCACACCAGGGTGAGGGCAGGGAGTGGGGATCACTCGGCTTGGAAGCATGTGCCACAGCAGAAGCGGAATCAGAGGTCTTAACCTGTCTGAGGACTGTAAGAGCTCATTTTCTTGCTTGGAACACCTAGTCAGTGGCTAGACACCTTTACTAGTTATTCTGGAAAATTATAACAGAGATCTACTTTCTTCAAAACTGATTGTGGAAGTGTTGGGTATCACAGTGTCTGGTGACTAAGGGTAACATGATTACTGGAAAAGCTTCTTTGCATACATCATCTTACATCTCGCATTAGTCAGTGTTGTGATGAGCACTGCTCAGGTTGGGTCTTGCACAGCATGGCCATGACCACCAGTCCTAACGACACTGCCATCACAAAGGGAAGGAAGGCTCATTGCCCGAGACCTGGGGAAAGGAAGGAACCGTTCTTTTCAGATACCCATCCTCTAACACACAAAGCTCCGGGTTCCCTCAAGAAGGCGTGGAGGTTTTTAGCTCAGTGTCTTCTGGCCTTGAGGGAACACTGATCCCAGCGCTAACTCTGATAGATATAAAACCGCATTTTCTGTACGTTGAAAATGCAGCTGCTGCGAGAGCCTGAGAAAGCAGGACAAAAGTGTTTTGCCTGGGGCTGGTCACAGCGCAACAGGAAGCTGGTTTTTCCCTTGGAGGGTCCTCCAGGCCCTCTGGAACACAGGCAGTGCAACTCTTCCCGTTTCCTTTTGGATCTGGCTCTAAAATCAAGTCAACCCTGACTTGAAAGCTTGTCATGAGGTACAGAAGCTAATTGCTTTGTTTTCCAGCACACCCCGCCCTCACCGCATCCCTTTCTCCTAGGGGATGCAGAGAATGAAAGGTTCTCTAACCTAGCAAAGCCTGGCTAGGCGCCTTAGAGTTAAGCAGCCAGCATTTCCGTGTGCAAGTGAAACCCTTATTTGCTACCTGTTAGCAACAATACTTGCAGCACATTCCCTGCAGTTGTGGATTTAGAAGTAATACCTAGAGACACGGATTTTTAGGTGGCTTTTAGGTGGCTGAGGCCTTGTGCCCTCTAAAATGGGTCATTGTACATCTAGCTTATGGCACAGGAACTTGGCAGAAGAGTAATACAACCAAGCTCCCACTGGTTGCACCTCTGCTTCAGCTGGGTCTGCTGGGCTTGTGATTTGTCCGCCCGCTGTTTTTATTTGAAGGCGTTGGTAACGTTTACCCACTAGGTGGCGCTGCATCCTTTGTTCTCCGACGGATGCTTTCACTTTTCTAAAAAATACTTGGTTTGGGTGGGGACCGGTTACCTTGCTGTGGGAGGTAACCTGTGGGACTTGGACTATAAAAAGTGCACGGTGAAGGGGCCTGCTGTCAGGATGGGAATCAGAATGGCGACACCGTAGTTTGTTCCTTCAACTCCAAAGAAAGCTAAAGGCAATTAGACTGGCTTTGAAATAGGCACACTTGCTAAATGTATAGTAATGGGGTCTTACTAATCCTGCTTTTTAAAAATTCTTATTAGTTTTGTTATATGTTAAAAGCCACCTTAAAAGTTCTGTATGTGGTTTGGTTGTGTGTACGTGTGTAGTTGTAGTAGTACTTGGAAGTATTTAGCCAACAACTTGGGAGAGCAAAATTCCTCAATAAGTATCAGTTGTTTTTATTTGTGATTTAATTTTTCATATTTTATTTAACTCAGACAACTTAATATTTTTGTATTAAATGTGAACTCTGATTGCCATTATTTTCCTTAATTTCTGAACTGACTGCACCATGGGTCCCTGCACACTTCAACCTTCTCCACCTTGGTGTGTCACTGTACCTTTCCTGAAGCATTGTCCCTCAACCTCTACTGTATGTCATATTGCCAGGTGGGCTTAGCACCTGTGTGGGTTAGTTTTCGTTACCTTGACATAGTTAGAGTCACTTGGGAAGAGGAAAATCCAATCCAGGAATTGCCTACCTCAGGTTGGTTTGTGCGCGCATCTGTGACAAATTTTCTTAGATGATGATTGATGTAGGAGGGCTCAGCCCACTGTCGGCCATGCTGTGCTTGGGCAGAGGATCCTGGGATGTCTTAGAAAGCATGGGAAACATCCCAGTAAGTGGCATTCCTCCGCGGCTTACTTCACTTCCTGCCTTCAGCTTCCTGCCTTAGTTCTTAGGTTTCCCTTGATGGAGCTGTAAGCCAAATACACCTTTTCTCCTCAAATTGGTTTCAGCCAGTTCTTTTTAAAAATGAAAAGTGAACTAGATCGTTACCTTGCTAGCACCAGAAAGGAGGCAGAGTCCTATTTGAGGCAACTCTCTCCTAAGTTGGGCAAGAAATAATAGATGATTCTTGCCAAAACACCAATTCTTAATGAGTGTTTGCACATTTGCTAGAGAGTAAGTGTGTCTGAGGGAGACACTTCAGCCTTGCTGACCAGAACCACAGAGGTCAAGAAGTGGTCACCAACTTTGTGACCATGGGAATACCATTTCATGAATCAAGGCCATCTTACAAAAGTGATTGTCATTGATTGCTATTAGACATTCTTCTGGGTTGAATCAAATAAAACTGAGTCTATTTGGCCATTTTTAATTAGAAAAATTATACATGGTTGAAGCTAATAAAACTTCTGTATTTTAAACTGGGCACATGATAAATGGAACCACTTTCCCACTATGTTTTTAATTCTGAGGAAGCACACTCTGATTCTTCTTCGCACTTCATATCCCTCCGAATGGTAAGGAGCTATTAAAAAAAAAAAAGCCTGATGTTGGCACTGTAAAAACTCAGTTTTATTCCCAGTCTGAGATGATTCTTCATTGCTGTTTTTCTTTGGAAGAGTGATTCTCCTTCGTTAGAAACAACTGGCAGATGTTCCCTGCTGGGTGGCTCTCAGTTTCTGCTGGATGCTGTGCAGTAGTGTTCACGGTCCACCTGCAGTATTGAATTGCACACCCCCCCCCCCCGCCTCTGGACCACCACCAGCTTCCGATCCCTGCCCTCCCTATGCAAAGTGCACAGCAGCTCTCCACAGTTACACCTGACTTGAACTTAGGGAGATGAGGTTAGTTTTGTAGCCTATACCTGACTTTCACGTTAATAAGTTTGAAGAGAGCTTGTGACTTATGAAAATCAGGAAGGTCCATCGGAGAATGAGTATGCCTGAGCATTTAACAGTCAGTCAGCAAGCACTTCCTGAATGTTGGTCATACACTTGGAAACCCTGACCAGTGATTGTTTACAGAATGTGTTCACCAAACTATTCTTCACAACCAGCAACCAATTTTGCTGTGGAGGAAAATTAGGAAACACAGGTGGGCCATGGTATAGCATGCAAAGGAGGCTCCAAAGACGGCTCTGTGTGGAAGGGAGTGTATTTGACAAATTTCATCTGTGGCATAATTCTGCCTCCTTTGACTATGTCTGCCAAATATTGAAGGGTGAGTTGGGCATATAAACTTGTTATTACACACAAATATATCTGATTCTTACTACATTTGTGTGTGTGTGTGTGTGTGTATGTGTGTGTGCCTGTATGTCTGTGTGTACGAATGTGTGTGACTCTGGGCCGGCAGTGTACAAGGTCTGAGGACAGCTTTTAAAAGTCAACTTTCTCCTTAATGTAAATCCTGGGTCTAGCACTTAGGTTGTCAAGTTTCGCAGCAAGCGTCCTTATCTTCTGATACATATTGCCAACCTCAAGCCAAGATATTTGCGGAAAAAGAAGAGAAGAGCAGTGCTATGGTCAAGGCCACAAGTAAAATCTACTGCTCCATGACTGAACTCTGGACATTCAACTTTGCTGTTTAATACCTCAGTTTCTTTGTCTACAAAATGGATATACTAATAGCAGTTATTTCATAGTGTTGTTGCAGGAAGGAAGAAAATGGATAAAATCTGTAAAGCACATAGAACATATAGGCCATGGAATCTAGGTAAATATTAGCAACTCTTTGTGCCAGAGAATGTCTCAGAAAATTCTGAATTGTGTGAATATGTGATCGTTTACGAACTGTGTCCTGCAGGTACTGTGGTCATCTTGGTCTTCCTTGAGGCCATCTGCCTTCCTCATCTGTTTTCAGTTTTGGAATTATTATTTCATTTAGCAATGCTTCAGTGCTCCAATCCACTGGCTTATTATCAGTGGGTACCTTTCTTGCCCCCTGACATTTAAACTGAAACCTCTCACTCCTTAATTCCAGTTCCTCTTTCCTCAGCAACATGCTTTTGCATTGGTGCTGCCTTTCTTCTTTCTCTGTCTTCACCTCTTCCTGATATTTGCTGAAGTACAAACACAGTAAGGCCAACTTCCCTGGAGAGGACTCCCTTGGGCTCACTCACAGAACCTCAGTCTGAGTGACACCAGCTGCAGAATGCATGAGCCTGGTGCCTTGGGCTTTCCTGGCATGTTCCCATGAATCCAAGCTGAAGCAAAGCAAAGGCCACCCTTACTTTTGAATTTCCTCAAGGGCTTTAATGTAGAGACAGACGAGCTCCCAGGCATCCCTCACTTTTCAGTACATTCCTGGACATAAATGTGGAGACTGGCCCATGTGAGTCCTGTGGCTCAGAGTGGGGCCTCGGAGCTGAGAGATGCTGCCTGCATTTGGCTTGAGCATCCTGGAAGTACATCTCTTGCTCTGCCATCTCACAATTTTTTTTGTTTTAAACTTTGTTTGTTGTGTTGCTCGTGCTTGCACTTTCTTCTTTTTCAATTCAAGAGTCTTTTAAACCTCCAAGGGAAGCCAAATGTTAGCACTGAGTTTTATGAGACCAATTACTTTTTGTTTGTTTGTTTGTTTTTTCAAGACAGGGTTTCTCTGTGTAGCCCTGGCTGTCCTGGAACTTATGCTGTAGACCAGACTGGCCTCTAACTCAAAGAGATCCACCTGTCTCAGTCTCTTGAGTTCTGGGATTAAAAGCGTGTGGTACTATGTGTGGCAGGGAGAAATTACTTTAATGCTCACTGATTTTCATAGTGTCTCCATGTATCATATTATTTATTGAAATATTTATTATTCAAGATGTTATATGTAGTCCAACTGTTAGGCCCAATTGGGGGACGCTAACTTCCTTAGGGGGCGAAGAGAACTC
>CM053764.1:60541062-60578387 GCA_028658305.1 Pachyuromys duprasi
TTTTGTTTTTTTAAAAATTTATTTATTTTTATATCAATCACAGGTTAGGTACTTTGCATCCCAGGCATAGCCTCCTCCCTCATTCCCTCCCACTCTCCCACTCCCTTCCTCATCTCCCTCCTCCCTGCCCCCTCTAAGTCCACCAACATGGGAGGACCTCCTCCCCTTCCATCCAACCCAGCTCATCCTGTCTCCTCAGGGCTGGCTGCAATGTCCTCCCCTGGGATCTAGCCAGTCTGTCACTCCCAGGCTTGTATGGGGGAGGGTCAAAGAGTCAAGGCTGGAGTTTTTAAAGGGAGAAGGGCGGGAATCTCAGGGGTTGCAGGCTTGGTAACACTGGATTGGGTAGTTGACTTTTAAAATGATTAGTTCATGTTAGATGCCAAATCCATCTGATCCTGCCCCAATGTGGGTGGGGGAGCTGTGACCTCTGGACCAGTTGCTAGGCAATATTTTCTTTACTGAGGATCGGACACTCCTCCACGGTGGGGAGGAGACCTTTCGCATTCCTTTGCAAGGGGGTGGGGTCTTGTTTTAATTTACTGGCTCTTCTTTCTGCTTTCTGCAAAAGTGCTAGGAGGATTTACTTTAACATGGGGTACAGAATTTATAAAGCAACCTGTAAAGCTAACCTGATCCTTTCACAACCAGGTTTACTTTTAGTATGGTAAGAAGTTATGTTTCACTTAACTCTTTTTTTTTAAAGCTAGTGATATGTCACTTTTTGTTTCTAGGTATGCTTACTAGTGTCATTCAACTTTACACAAGCTGGAGTCATTTGGGAGGAGGGAACCTCAACTGAAAATGTAATTCAGAAAGATCTGGTTGTCCAAAGGCCTGTGAGGTATTTTCTTAATTAGTGACTGATGAGGGAGGGCACAGCCCATTCACTGTAGGTGGTGTCATCCCTAGGCGGGGGTGGGGGGTGGGGGAGTGGGGGGGTGGGGGCAGAGGGGTGGAGGGGGGGTGCAGGCTGAGCAAGTCACATGAAAGGAGTCATTAAGCAGCATTCCTTCAGGGCCTCTGCATTGCCTCTGGCCTCCAGGTTCCTGCCCTGTTCCATTTCCTGCCCCTGTTTCCTTCAGTGATGTGAAAGTATAAGACAAATAAGCCCTTTCTTACATAAATTGGTTTTGATGACTTCAGCAACAGTAACTCTAACTAGGACCCTGGGGCAGAAGGAGAAATTAGCACTTTTTATTTTGTTTTGTTTTGTTTTGTTTTGTTTTGTTTTAAGACAGGGTAGCCTTGGCTGTCCTGGACTCTCTTTGTAGACTAGGCTGGTCTCGAACTTACAGAGATCTACCTGCATAGCATTATTTTAATTCTATCATAAAACTGCTGGGTAATAAAATTTTGGAGAAATCCAGGGTCTGAGAGATAACATAAGAATAGACGAGTAGATAGGTAGGAGATTTGCATGCTGATTTACGCAAACAAAATGTCAGCCTAAACAATGGAGTGGTACTCTTTAATGCCTTACTTCTCATTCAAGCTCTCCATTTCGATTTCATCCTTACATTCTTCTCATATGACTCCAAGGCCCGTTATGTGAAAGTCAGTACACTCTGTTCCTTGTTCTTTCATTTTCTGCTTTGCCCACACAACAACCCTAAACTCAAAGGTAACAGCTGTTGCTATGGACCTACAGCCTTGTGGTATCCTGGGCTGAAGACTCAGCAGGCCACTGAGGGAGGAGGCAGTGCTGGCCTCCTGGTGGTATAGGTCATCTAGGTAACACAGGAAGTGCCTCGTGATTCTTATGATGCAGTAGCTCAGAGTATGAGAGTGTGAGCAGAAAGATTCAAGATATGTTCCCTCTTGTACACGTGGGCATTTGGAAAGGAGATGGGCTTGTCACCTTCCCATTATCACCTGTCACTTATGTGGCCAGAGCCTAAGCTGATTTAAGGGTTAGTCACTAGTCCCTTATTTAGAATGTCACAAGAGACCTAAAAGCAAGGAAATACGTTTGTTCTTGCCTATTTCAATGCCCCTCTGGTCTGTTAACAGTGGGATTAGGTTCCAGGAAGTAATGGTTGAAGGGGTTTTGTGGGTTTTTTTCCCCAGTGAGATTATTTGTTCATTTACTGCCTTTTATGAGATGCTGAAGAACTTGGACTTAGATTTTTATCATTTCTAAACAAAGCTGCCATGCTATCATTCCCACACAAGGAAAAACTGAAGCTGGGACCTTTTGCCTGTGGCTCAGCCTCACCACAAGTGAAACAGGCCGCACTCACTAAGTTCTTGGACTATGTTGTTTAGTCCATTTTCCCACTCTTCACACATCTCCCTGTAATGCAAAACCATCCACCTGAATTCACAATGAGTTTGAAAAAACCTTGATCATCTGAATTTTTTCTCTTAGAGATGATTTCCAGCATTAGGAAGGACGTGGAACGTTTCTAAATTCTATATCTGAAGCATTAATGTTGAGCACTGGTATTTAGCCTCAGGAAATTTTTACTTTGGGTGCCAAATTAAACTAATTTACACTTACTAACTAAACATTTTCCTAACACGGCTCAGTGCTTACATTTTCACCATAATATTATACTTGACAGTCTTCTTAGTATTTTATAAAATTGTGTAAGGAACAAAATCTATCAAACTTTGCACCCTGATTCGTCATGGCCCCCTGGAGGTTTATGATGCCAAGGTTCTAAATATACTGATGGTTACTGTCAGCAAATGTTATAAATTGTCCCCATAGATGGCATAGCCTGCTGAGCTATGTCATTATCATGAGGCACATCCTGAAACATGGTGACACAGGTAGAGCATTCCTAGAGCATTCTTCTGCGCTTGCTCTCTCTAACCCTTCAACCCAGCTCGATGCAGTATTCTTTAAAGAAAAACACACAGATGAATTAAGTAAATTATATGTACTATAAAGAGATATATTTTGTAAGCTTTTTTGAGAGCATTCACTCCAAAACTATTTTTGTATTTATTTTTATTGATTACAGTTTATTCACTTTGTATCCTAGCTATAGTCCCCTCCCACATCCCCTCCCAATCCTTCCCTCCCTCCCTCATCTCCTCCCATGCCCTTCCCCAAGTTCACTGATAGGGGAGGTCCTCCTCTCCTTCTCTCTGACCCTGGTCTATCAGGTCTTATCAAGATTGGCTTCATTGTCTTCCTCTGTGGCCTGGTAAGGCTGCTGCCCTCCTAGGGGGAGGTGATCAAAAGCCAGCCACTGAGTTCATGTCAGAGATAGTCCGTATTCCCATTACTAGGGAACCTATTTGGACACTGAGCTGCCATGGGCTACATCTGTGCAGGGTTTCTAGGTTATCGCCATGCATGGTTCTTGTTTGGAATATCAGTCTCAGAAAAGACCCCTGGGCCCAGATTTTTTTGGTTCTGTTGCTCTCCTTTTGGAGCTTCTGTCCTCTCCAGGTCTTACTATCTCTCCCTTCTTTCATAAGATTCCCTGCACTCTGCCCAAAGTTTGGCTATGAGTCTCAGCATCTGCTTTGATGCCCTATTGCGCAGAGTCTTTCAGAGGCCCTCTGTGGTAGGCTCCTGTCCTGTTCCCTGTTTTCTCCATCTTCCTATGGCCGACTCATTTCCTTTCTGAGTGAGGACTGATCATCTTACTGAGCGTCCTCCTTCTTGCTTAGCTTCTTTAGGTGTGTGGATTTTAGTATGTTTATCCCATATTATATTTCTAATATCCACTTATAAGTGAGTTAACATAGTGAAAATGGCCATCCTGCCAAAAACAATCTACAGATTCAATGCAATTCCCATCAAAATACCATGTTCTTTTTTAACCCCACTTATATTCTGACTTTTGCCTTTCTTATTCACAGAATGGTATCTGTCTAGATTGCTCATTGAATTTGAGGCCTTTGATATTCGTGTAAGCTTTAGGACATTTATCACGTAAACTTGGAGATAGGACTTTGTGTGTTTGTCCCCTGATGTTGCTCTGGAAAGCCAATGTCTTGATCAGGAGTTTGGAAAGAGTAGAGGATGTTTTAGAATGAGGATTTACCTGGATGACAATGAGCTATTCTATGCTGGACTTGGGACTTGGGACATTTCATTAGCTGTAGGAAGTTCAGCACAGTTTCTGACACCTGTGTCCCCTAGAAATCTGACTCCGGGGTCCCATGTGTATTGTTGTACAGCTCTGCCTGTCTTTACTAATCCAGGCCATTTCTGTCATGAACACAGTGGGGAGGGGCTCACCTGTCTTGGTAATGTAAGCTTTTGTCCCATGTTCCAGGCAAGATTTCAAACTTTTAATTATCTATGTAGCAAAACCCAGATGTCCTAATTTAAAGACCTATTCCCATTAGGGAATTTTTATTTCCAAGTAACAGTTGGAGGAAATCCTAGTATTTTACAGCATCCCATCTCCAGCACTTTAGATTTGCTTTTTTCCTAAGTAAATAGGACTATAAACTTTTAATTCTGAAAACCTATTTTAGGTAGAACTGGGAGTCTACCACGACCTTCTGTAGGGAAGCTTTCCGTCTCAGCTGAGTGGTTCTTTTCAAAATATCTCTTAGCATGCATTTGGTTCATAAACCTTCTCGGGTGCTAAGAGGATAAGTGACTTTCAATTTGAAAACACATTACGAAGTGTTCCATCTCTTACAGTTTAAGGAACACCCTGGTCAAGGTCTCACAACATTTACCTGACAGTGATTTTGATAAACGGATTCATCACTGGGTTGGAAAAAGGCCAGAGTGAGATGGCTCTTGGATGAATTTACTGTGGTCATGTGTATTGGCAGAGAGTGTGGGTCTTGTCTTACCTTATTTACACAGGATATTTCCCCAGCTGTGCGAGCTCAAAGCCTACATTTCAGTTGCTTATCTTCACTGACCAAACCGGATGCTCTCATTACCCATTGATGGCTGTGTGCATCATAAGCCATTTTCCAATTTTGAGAGAAAATACATAGGAATTTGTGTGCATTATATTGATGTGTATACAAAACTGTGAAATTTATCTTTAATAATCTTCAGCTTAAAGCAAAGAGGTAATTGAAGTTAGTGTTTGAAGATGGTCTTTGTGTGACCTAGAGGTGAGGTGTCCTGCTCGAGAAAGACAGTTTATCAGTGGGGTAGGGATGTTGATTCTTTCTGAGCTAGAGACAGTATCATTGGCAGTTCATACTCTTCCAAGAGCTGTCATGGCCGTGTGAGCTCACATGTTTTTCTCCTCCAAGTGGAAGCATGCTCTAACACAGAAGACCCTACGCTATCGAGTCACAGGGTTAACAAGCCTGTGTGGGTTGCACCCTGGGAACACAGATGAATACAAAGCTGGGGGCCCGTGGAATGCATTATGGCATTAGGCTTGGCCTATGCCCATGCTTCCATTCTGACCTCACCTTTTTCTACTCTCTAGCCTCAGTCTCTTGAACTTTCTGGTTGGTGGCACACCTATAAACTTTGTCCTTGGGGACTTGGTACTAGCTGTTTCCCTATTTAACACTGCTTGTCTTCCCATATTGCCTGTACTTTCTCCTTAATTTTGCCATTATTTGTCACTACTTAACATGATATTTGGGTTGTCGGTCTTGTATATTACTGATTATTTTCTTCCTGTCTTGCAACCTACCTGTGTGATGATCTTAGATTCCTATTTTACTGACCCCCCATGCTGTAATACCAGCTCCTAGATCAGTGTTTGATCCACAGTAAATGATTCATAAATCTTTTGGGAATGAACTGCTAACATGGAAACTTATCATATATATCCAAAGACAGACGAGATCATTAGCACACTGTGCCCTCCTGACTTTCCTTACATACACTGTAAAAGAGAAGGGATTTTTGGGAGATTTTGTTTGTTTTTATGCTGAGAAGTGTAATGTATTCATTGTCTAGAAAGGTAGGGATCATTTGGAATAGGAGATTCTACCTGTGAGGATTGAACCAAGAAGAACCTGTGGAAAATTGAAAGTCTTTCTGCTGTTTTTTTTTTTTTTTTTCAGATGTCAAGGCTTTTTGATATAGATACTTGAATCCAGAGCAGCCTCAGTTGATGTGGCAGTATAAGAGTCAACAATCTCATGCTACAGCTTTTATGAAAAATGAGCTTTAGCACTAGAGGCAATGGCCGATTTTTCATTTATGTCATAGACAAAGCCATCTTGATTCCTCTGATCCCAGGCTTTGCTTTGCTGCTTCTGCACAGGGGTCTGTGCCTGCTCACCTTACAGAATTCTTTTGCTCTTGTCTAGTACATCTCTTGTGTGAAAACAATGCCAGAGTTGCCATTCTGACCCCCTGATGATATAACACCATTTGGCTAGATCTTAAGGAAATTCATGTTTTGTCAAACAAATGCACTTATTTGAAAACATGTTTGTTTTCATGATATTTCATTCAGGGTATGTCTTTTCTATTAGATATGCTTCAGATAATTGTTCTGTACATCTTCATTGTGAATATACAAATATTTGTTGTACAGGCATGACTTTTGTTGCCAATTTGTTTTTTTGGCACATATATATGCTTGAAAATTATACACAAAATGAAAAATATATGAATACTATTATTTTTGTAAGATGTACCTGCTTTTGAATGTGGCATCTGGCACTGTTCCTTCTCCCCTGCTGAGAAGAGACACATACCTCTGATTAGGTACTGTGATGATGTTCTTACTGACAGATTCCCTAACACATAGGCAGAGGGATGGGGCATCTTTAGCTAGCATTTGCTTCTGTCTTAATGCGTTTCTTTAATTGTCCAATTTGTTTTATGTTACCAGGTGGTTTTGATTAATGATCCTAAACAAGTGAATTTGTGTTAAGAAGACAGAAAGAATTATAACTCAGATGGTTCCTTTTAAGTTATAACAAGTTACAATAGAAATGCATAATCTTGTTATTGTTGCAACATTAATTTTTTCCATATTGAGGAGGAAGAAGTGCCTAATTAAAATTCTAACACTGCCTGCCCCCACCTTTAATCTTCCTTCGTACTAGCACATATCTACAGTGTCACAAGTGAAATTTTTCTATCTCTAGACATGGTGGATATTCCTAGAAATAGCCTGAGTGCTTGCAAGTGCTGTGATGAGCAAGGTACACCCTGTCTCCTGGGTCTTCCCTGTCCTCTTAGAAGAAAGCAGATAACCCCACCCTGCCATACATCAGCCGGTCAGAAGCCTCCAACCTCTGTGTCCTCCATTTCTGTTGTTTTAAAGGTATTTCCTTTAGCACAATGTGCTTATTATGTGACAAGAATGTTCTAAAATGCGCTACAAATAATACTTCTTTTATGGTTCTCCCCTTTCTTTCTCTCTTAGTTACTCTTCTGTTGCTGTGAAGAGACACCATGACCACAGCAACATTATAAAAGAAAGCATTTTATTGGGGGGACTACTTACAGTTTTCCGAGGGCTAGTCTGTTATCATCAGAGCAGGGGGTATAGCAGCAAGCATAGCACCGATTGATCCGAAAGCAAAGGTGGTGGTGGTGCTTTTGAAAGTGGCACACTTTCTTCCACAAGGCTGTTGTTAGTACTCCAATAAGGCCGCACCTAACAGTTCTAATCCCTCTCAGATAGCACCACTCCTTGATAATTAAGCAAACATATGAGCCATTCCTGTTCAAACCACAACACTCTGGAATTTATTTTGTCCTTCTCTCTTTAAAAATCTATCTAAATCCTACAAATTTCTGACTGTATCTTCTTTCCTAAACATTACACAAATTCAAATAGTGACTCGATTTGTCAGAGTGAACAAGGAACAGTGTGTGTGTAAAGCTGGGGAAGTCCTGTGAACATCCCTGACCTTGCTGCTGAATGAATCCAAGGCACTAGTATCTGCTGGCAGGTCTTTGGTGCTCAGTGGGTCACATGTTTTCTGTCCTCTTCTCTCTTCCTAAGGAGAGCTACGCAGAGTCCGCACACGCGGGAGAAGAGCATACAGTGCTTTGCAGTCAGACATGAGAACAGAAGAAATCTACCTGTGACCTCTGAAATAAAACACCGAACATGCCCTAGTACTGCAACAAATACGTTAAGGCTGCCTAATATTCATGAGGAAATTATGATAGAATATTCGTTACAGAAAAACATTAAGTTCTAAGCAATGGAAAAACAATATCTATGCCGAGTCTGTTATGGCAGCAACAGCAGACTCTGACGAGGGGTCTTCGCTCCTTAGGACCAGGGCTTCATGCAACGCTGAGTACACAGTTAGGTGTCCCCGATATGTTTGTTGAGCAAATGGATCAATCATGGAATTGGTTTCTGAAGGCTATGAACTATTAGCACCCAAGAGCTGAGCTGCAATGGAATGTGTGTCCTAAGTGCACTTTAATATTTTTACTGACATCTAAGAGTTAGGGGAAGAATCACAGGACGTAAAGACTGTTGGCACCCAGGGGAGGAGTGGATGGTTTATTGTTCTTTCACAAAGGTCAGTGCTGGGGAGTATTAATTGTAAGGAAGACTAAAGAACATTTGGGCTGAATGTCAGGGGAAGTTTTTGAAGAGAAAAGTGTGTTAAACTACATAAGAGCCAGAGCAGAGACCTCTGGGGACGGATGCAAGTCTTGATGTGAGAGCCATTTACAAAGAAAGTGGACAGAGTCCTGGGGAAGGAGGAGTGGACTCGCATGCCTTGGGGATTGGTATGCTAGGAGAGCTTTGGGATTTTTACCTTGCTGTCTGTTATACACTACTGGACTAGACTGGGGTATCCTCAGAGGCAAAGAAGAATCTGTATGTGTGTGGTTTGAGAGGAGGGTTTTTGCAATTTGGAGGCTATTACAATGACACAGCATGCTGAAAGGGTTAGTGTATTGGGGAAATTAGGCTACACCGAGGCAAGGTTCTGGGAGGGCAATCAGGAGGCAGAAGACTCATACTGACATGCTTTGAAATGGTGTACTTATCAACTATTCATATGATTAAATATAAATGTCTACAACAAAGGACTGCAATGCAACTCTAATTAGAAAAGTGAATTAGTAAATTCCTTTCAGGTCTATGATTCTCAGAAAATTAAATTTATGGCCATTGATGCTACGTAGCTTAAAAGTACTCACAATCTCTAATGTCCCCTGGAGCTAAAAATCCTCTAAAATCAGCTTACATAATGAAGCCTTTGTTACAGGCCAGACTCGCTTATGTTATATAGAGTGCTTTGTGCTGTGTATTTTGTAAGTTAATTTTAAAAGTTGAACTATTCTCATCTAGGAACTGAAACAGCAGGCCATGTCATAGCACCGTTTTATAGAACGAAAATAGTTTCAACATAAGTCTGAAAAAAATTTTTTTGACACATTTTTAAGGTTAACTCAATCCCAGAACAAAACTGGTGCCTTCAGCTTCCTAGTGCTACGAAGTTCGCTCACCATTAAGAGGGTTCACTTTAAAAGAAAGGGACATAGCTCTTTTCCTAGTGTAGCCTTATGAGGTAAAGAGATGTTTGTGATTTATTTTGGAGGACTATTGTATTGGTGGAAATAAACAGCTATCATTGATTTTTATAAATTTAGAAATAATAAAGAAAGAATAATGGAAGGAGGGTAAGGAGAATAAGGGGAGAGAAATGGAGAGTAAGAGAAGGATGGAGGGGGAGAGAGGGAAGAGAGAGAATCCCTAAGTGTCGTTTTGAATTCATAGTATTTTGCAGTTCTTTTAAGAAGTTTGAGTTTGCTATGACACCAGTTAAGTGAATACTGGTTATTGATTATTTTTTAGTATATTTTATAAAGAGAAGCAAGAAAGTTTAATAACTACTGTGAGCTGAATTTTAGATACTCTGACTTGAAATACAGGTTACATGGATGCCTGAAAAGAAAGGTCCAGCTCTTGTGTGTTCCCAGGGTGGATCCTAGAGGAACTAGAGGGAATGACTCTACACAAGCGATAGGAAAGTCAAGGAAGGAGAACAGTTGGGTCCAGGCTGCTTGCTGGACAGTTCCCCATGGTTGTCTCAGATTTATTTACTTTCTGCTCCTCAGCAGAGCAGGGTGCTAACCTTACTGATAAGGGGCCTGACTGAAACAGTAAAGGCCAAAGCAGAGCAGTGCCTGAGCTTAGGCCTCTCTGCCACACAACTGCAGGAGACACAGCCGAGGAAGGGCTGACAGTCCACAGGCTGAGGGACAGTCCTTGCAGACAGAAAGTGCTGATTCGAAAGAAAACTGCTTTTATGCGGTGTGGTTGCTTAGGCCTTTAATACCAGCCCTCCGGAATTCAAGGCTAGCCTGGTCTACATAACAAGTTCTAGGCCAGCCTGGTCACATAGTGAGCCCCTGTCTCAAAAACCAACAAAACAAAAACAAAAACCAACAAAAGAGAAATAGAGAAAGAACATTCTGCTTTAACGGAAATGATACTTAAAGGAAAAAAATCATGTTTTTCTCTGAATCATAGCAAACTTTACCCCAGATAGCTTAAGGATTTTGATTATGAAAAGGCAATCATTAACACGCTGACTTTGATGAATTTTAACTTTTATCTCATCTTCATTACATTTAGTTAGTGAACAGATTCTATCAGGTAGAGAGTGGTGATCCATCTATGATAGACCCTCATTTCGTGACTGATTTTGAGCCCATGAACATGACTTTTGAAGTTGTAACTGTAAGTTCTCTGGGTTCCTCAGGCCTATCTATGGCTTCCCCTAAAGGGGTACTTCCATTAAAGACACATTCATCCTTAAATTTATCAATAAACTTCGCCAAAATGGGATTAGGAACTGCTCATGCTTTTTCACTTGGAAGGATTAGGTGACCTGGTTTTCATTCTGACATATATTTTAGAAATTGTTGTTTAGGTGCTCAAAGACTGTCAAATTCCATGAAAATGTCATTTTTATGTGATAGGATGGGGATACTTAAGATTTAATAAACTCTAAAAGGGTTGGCTTTATTAGAACCTGTTTAGAAATATCTAGCACCAGTAATTCCTCAAACTATATAATAATGGTACTCCACATATGTTTTCTTTTTTTATGAATGAACAAGAATACATCTAATGATAGAATCTTGTTCACTTTTTTTTACAGCAAACAATAAGAAGTATATCCAGTATCCAGTGAAATGAAATGTCCTTTGGAGCAAAGAGAGCAATACATGTCTTGCTTAGATATAACATTTGAGTGTTTTGTAAGACACTGTGGAGGTGATTCTTCTAGACACCATCTTATCCAAGAATGTGAGATGATTACCACCCCCCCCCCACGCCATCTGCTTGGTCATCAGCTTCCTTGCAGGATACCAGTCAGTATCTCTAGGTGAGCCACAAGTGCCCCTCTACTTAATCCTTGGCTGAAGGTAGCTTCATTGCTGAGAACATGAGCAAAGAAAGAGAAGCAGTGAAGAAGCAAAGAAAATGGGGAATGCAGTGTAGGGTTTGATTAGGTAGTCATCACCTTGCGCAATGCCTAGTAAGTGAGTGTGTCAGTCCTGACTTCCCTCCACTTGTAAATTTCAAATACCATCTTTCTCCAACCCGGCTCCCTGGCCTGCTTGACATTTCAGGGTGGCATCACTGCTTGCTCTTTAGAGAGCAGCCATAGGTTTCTCTGAGATCCAACAGAGCCTTGGTAGTTCTCTGGAAACCTGCCTAGAGTGGCTCAGAGCTGCCCGGCTGTCACAGAGGGCTCTTCTGTGCCTTTCTGAAGCCTGGCTTCTGTGCTCTAGGCATTCTCATCTCCCAGAACTCTGCAAGGGTGGTTTGGTTTGAGGAAGATACTGACAGCCCCTCCCATCGGCTGTTGCTCCAGGCCTGTCTTCACTCAAAATCCTATCTGTACTCCACTGCCCGCCTGCAATTAGCTCTCCTCAGCTCTGTGGAATTTCTCTCCCCAGATTTTCTAGCAGTAATTATGGCTTCTCGTTTACAGTGGAACTTACACTCTTTTTGGAGCTACTTCACGAACTTGGTAGGCGACTAAGGTGATCGTGTGTCCCGTCTTGTTCCCTTTCTGTCTTTCTCTCAAAACCAGGACAGGTCTTTGTTTTTGCTGAAGTTTCCATTTCCCCTTGTTACTGATATGCAGCCTTCTTTGTGCTGACAGCCAAGAATGTTCTGGACGGCTGCCCCGTTTGCCTCCAGAGACTGATGCAAAGTCTTCAAAGTGAAGTCAGTGGGTTTTTTCAAAATAGAGTTTACCAGAGACAAGACACATTCATGTTTAAGAATCCATTACTTGCCACTGAAAAATTTCAGAGTGACAGCCTTGCCTTGGCTGCTCTGAGGTCTGCAAACATACTTAAAACCACTTGAAGCAAGAACAACAACAGCAACAACAAAGGTTCAGCAAGGGCAATGGTCAGTTAAACACTTAATTTCCTTTTGGTCATTTTCAGTTTCTTATTTAATACCAATAAAAAATATTTTAAATACTTTTAACCAGATGACTTTGGTGGGGACTTGAAACGGACCTTGTAAGTGCTCAATAGAATCCAGTCAAAGCATAATCTGCTTAGTAAAGATTTCCCCAAACCTATGTGTGTTATTACTGTCATAGAAAAGAATGTGATGGCATGGAGGGCTATGGCTCCACGGATTCCTCTAGCAACTGTCTACATTTGTTGCAAAGCATTTGTGCAGTGCTTTCTGACATCTGCACACACTTGCCTGGCACCCTTTACCCAGGAACTGATGTACCTAATCTCTGAGACAGAAGCAAACATATCACAACTCCTCTTCTCCAGGCCATTCGAATACATTATCCATTTATTTGGTGTTTGGCTCAGGTTTAAATGAGTCTTTTAATACTCCCTGCTCACAGCAAGTTAACTTGCAAGCAGGTGGCAACCATGACTCATGGCATTGTTAACAGTTCTGACCAGGATCAGTGACTACACTCCAGCCTTCCTGTAGGGAATTATACAGCTTTGTGTCAGTGGCCATGGTGGGAACTTCAAGCAAATCTGTGCCTTAGGTAACAAAATGGCCATGAAAACCCTGAGAGTTTCAGGAAACAGAGTCACTGTCTATTCTAATGACTGGAAAGGCTATTGGTAAAGCTGTTTGAGGCCGATCATCATCACAGATAGATTGGCTCCATTCCGCTCAGGAGCACCTCTGGGGTTGCACAAGAAGCACAACAGCCCTCATCCAAATTGAGGTCATTTTTGTAAGAAAGGTCAGAACAGAGAGAGGAAGAAGAGGGGCACAAAGGAAGACAGAAACTCACTTATAAAATCAAGTTGTGTCCTTTGAAGAACTATTATAGAAGGATCTCACTGTTCAGTCCTACCCCCGTTCTCAAAGTTGCAGTTGTAGTGTTCTCAAATGTATACCTTACTACTTGTTAACGCTTATCTTCTTTACAGTTTGCCTACCACCTCACTCACTGCCTAGAATTCTAGCACCGTTTTCTGTCTTAGCCAGTCTGCCTTGAATAAGATAGACACTCAAAGAAAGAAATTTTCCTTTGTATTTTGGGTATTTGAGGTAGTGTTTGCTCATTTCTGAAAAATGAAAACGATTTCATTGCATGTACATAATATGAAGAACTGTTCCCACCCCCCACCAGACAGGGCGGTGACCATTGTGATACCCTAGATGAATAAATCTGCGCAATTGTGTAACCATACTAATTAGGACCTTTCGAAGTCCTCTCTCATTCTACGGTTCAGCCATGCATCCAGAAACTATTCGCATTTATCTTTGAAAAACCCGTAAGATTACGCACAGCTCAATTGCAGCCTCGGACTGACATCTGCCCATCATGAGTTGTTCAGTTTTACCAAATTCATAATAAAGGAGTTTTGTTTTAATTTCTCTAAATATAATGGGTTACACTGACTTCAGATGCCAGCTCAAAATCCCTTATCTTCACCAACATTTTTCTCCCTTCTTCCTGCCCAGCCTGAGGCCTCTGGTTCCTCTGCGGCTACCCATGGAGGCAGTGGAAGTTAGGCAATGCTGGGAGGGAGGACACAGGGCCTGGAGAGATGTCTGAAAAGCAGCTCTAACTTGTTCTGGCAAAAATGCCCTTGTATTTTAATTTTGCTTGTGTGAACAGTAATCCAGTCTTCCTGTGTTTTTAAGACATTTAGAAAAAACTATTAATCTTTGTTTAGTTAAGTTTCCTTCTGTATTTTTCTGTAACCTTATGTGATTTAATTTATGTAATTCTCTTGTAGTCTGAAGTAGTGGCATTTGTGACAGTTTTGTGTCCTACACTGCTATTATGAATGACTTTAAAGATTGTATATTTAAACATTTTGGCGATTGTAATAATCTATTTTTAAATAGAAATGTGAGTAGCTATATATTTTGTATGTGATTATGTTAAATTATTGTTTAATGGCACCCCTTCTCCAGTCATTTCTTGTTGATGTGGCTGGCCTCTTATTTGAGAGTACTGTTGCTGTCAGATGTCACCTAATGATGGGAACATGTCTGAGAAACATGTAGGGTGACTTCATACCAAGGAACATGGCTATGATGTCATTAAGTGATATAATCTTATTGAACTTCTGCTATATACTCAGTCCCCTCTTCATCCAAACGTCATTACACGACTCATGACTGGAATCTGTGCTCTCTTTTCAGAACTATTTTCTAGTTCTGTATACAGTAAGTCATCATGCAAACTGAAATATTTTAATTTTACTTATTTAATATGTGTCTGTATGTATGCATACATAGTTTGTGGCCAGAGAGCATCAATATTGTCTGCCTTATAATGAATGTTCTCCACATTTTTTTTGATACAGTGTCTCTATCACTTGTGGGACAGGGTGGATTACTAGATAGCTCTTGGGAGTCTGTGTGTCTCTTTAGTACTGGAGACAGAGCTGTGTGATAGTGTGCTTGGGCGGGGAGCCTCTTACCCACTGAACCACTTCTCCAGGCCCCAGGAGAATCTTAATATGCCTCACTTGGGCAGATGACTCCGTAGGCTGGCTGGTTTCAAGCCTGAACACAGTACTTCCCAGTACTTCTGCGGAATAAATGGCATCTACCCTGGAGCAGTATGTCCATCAGAACACAAGGCTAGGCTTAGCCCTTCTCCATCTCTAGCCTGGATGCACAGACAAAGAAAACCTTTACCCAAACCTGGGAAGTGGTCTACTTAGACAGGGAAATTTCACTTCTACTTCTTATTTTATCATTTACTTAACATGCTTAATGTAAGTATAAATGTAATGGCTAGTTTCTTTTTTCTTATGTATAGAGAACACATCTAGTTCTCACCATTAATTAGGTGATGAATATATAATTTCTTAATACATATTTAAGTCAAGTTTCATTTACATAAATAAACCAATGTTTTTATTTTCTTATAGTGACTAGTTACAAAATACAAAATAGATCTCATTATTGATAGACAGTAAGGGCCTGTTAACTAGAAATACACTTAATTAAATTGTGCATACATAGGAAGAATGTAACACTTCAGTGCCGAGAATCAAAACAAACTCTAGTAGTGGGACAACATACTGATTTCTAGTTAAAAGGACTCAGAATTGCAAACATAATCAATTCTTCATAAGTTAATATAGAAGTTCAATGCACAGCAAGTAAGTGTCTCTGGAGGGCTTTGTAGAAACTGATGAGCCAATTCTGAAGTTCTGCTGTGGAGAAAATGCTTGGGTCTAATTTTTATTTAAAATACTTCAGAAGGTGGTATTTGCACAGTAAAGAGTCAGTGCAGACCAATGCGAGCCATTTTGAATATTTTCCCCTTCGCAGAAAGACAAGCAGGGCAGCGCGGCTGAGAAAGAAGCTAAAGTTTGGGTGGGTGAGGGAGGTTTAAAAATTCTTGCAAGCCGCGAGGTGGTGGCACATACCTTCAATCCCAGCACTCTGGAGGCAGAGACAGGTGGGTCTCTATGAATTTAGGACAGCCTGATCTATAAGGAAACTTCCAGGACAGTCAGAGCTACACACAGAGAAACCCTGTCTTGAAAAATGAAAAAAGAAATAGTTCTTCCAAACACACACACACACACACACACACACACACGAGTGTACACACATACACACACATCTTATTTAAAATATGTGTATATATTTTAAAATTCTTATGCATACTCAATGGTTGTTATCCAAATATCTGTATAAATATAACTTAGATATGTGAAAAAATAATGTTGGATTGTTTATCAAATCTAAGAAAATAGGACATGGCCACCTCATTTCAGGTGCATGCAGTATGTCAAATAGATTTCAACCTGAAATGCACCAATGTAAATTAGGAGAGGAGAGCAAAAGATAGGAGGGTCCCGTGCCCATCTCATTGAGGATGTGCTGCTTCTTTCCAAGAACCATGGGGATTCACAAGGAGAGTGTGCTAAGAATGGGGCACAAATAGTAAAGTGAAAGTTACAGACACAAATTGAAGGCACACGTAGTAAATACTCAGAAGGTAAAACATCAGCAGCATGCACACACGTGTGTGGGCACACACATAAACATGAAGCTCTCCTACTAGCAAAATCAAAGCACACCCTAAAGGACATGGTAGGAGCAATTAAGGGTAAGCATAACAGAGAATCGATGCTCAGGTGCTTCAGGTGACCTGTTCAAAGTCACAGCCTCCGATGCTTGATTTGAGTTAGTCTCTCTCTCTCTCTCTCTCTCTGTCTGTTGTGCACACACAAAAGTGTGGATATGTGTTCCAGTGCATGCACATGTGAAGGCCAAAGGGAAAAGGAGACATTGGGTGTCTTCCCATATCACTCTGCCTCATTCCCCTGAGAAAGGGTCCCTCACTGAAGCAGAAGCTTGCTATTTTGACTAAGTTGGCTTGCTGGCCAGTGAGCTCCTGGGATCCACCATTCTCTACCACTCCGTACTGTGTAACAGGCATATTCAGCCATAACAGCCTTTTTTATTTTATTCACCTCAATGCTCAGAGTACTAATTCAGGTCCCCACTTATGCTTCTACTGCAAGCACTCTTATCCACCAAGCCAACTCTCCAGCCCCTTCTGTCTAGGGGACTTTTGGAAAAACCATAATTTTGCGATTTGAAGGCTGTAGCTATCCAGGAAGTTGGGAAGAAATAAAATATTAAAATAATGTGTGTAGAAGAGTAAACTGACACATTTTTTTAAAAAGCTAAGTTAAAAAGAATTGGAGACATTCAACACCTATTGTGTCTCTACTCTTCGAATTAGCAGGTCCTTTGGTCTCACACGTGTGCGAAGACATTTCTGTTCCACGCTCTTATGGTGCAGTGAGTATGCAGTTTAGAAGATCTCTCTCACTGTAATTGTGCATATAATTTTATTTGCACAGGAATCAAATTTCAGACAGATCACAGTACAGCTCACAAATATTTGTATTCCACATCAACATACTTACTTTTGCATTAAAAACTTCTGTGCACTTAGCTGCCAGGATTCATCTTTTGGTAAGCGGGGATTTGGGGAGGCTAGTGTGTGAGGAATGAGGTCATCTTCTTTGAACATATATATTTTAACTTTTGAAAAAAATATTGACAAACCAGTGGCAAGTAAAATTAATTTGGAAGAAATTCTTTTCTACTCACAGTGTTCTCCTTTTTTTTCTTATCAGCATATACTAATTGCGAAAAATGGTGGGTTTTACTGTGACATTGGCATTTACAGATTGAATGAGTGCCATTTTCAAGAAAATGGATGTAACTAGGGATCACGGTGTTGCATGAGATAAGCCAGTCTTCGAAAAACAAAAACTGCAAATTCACTCATGTGCACAATTGATGGCAACAAAATAAGACATAAAACTAGTCAAAGGTGTTTGAAGAGTCTTTTATTGGTTAGGAATACATTTTAAATGTAACCTATTGCTTTTTTTCTTCTATTTTCATGATACAATTTTTCTCACTTGACTTAAGATGGCTTATTAATAGATTTTTTTCATCTGAAAGGAAATTATTTTTTTTACAAAAGACATTTTTTCCTTTACAGAGACCCCTGTTATTTTAATATGTGCTTAAGTGTTATGCTTAGTATTTATTTACAATTTAAGGTCTATATTCATAAGTGTGTCTATACATTTTTAATGCTTTTCAGAAATGGTTTGAGTCATTATTCTGGCTTTATTAGATGAATGTGGGGCGGAGACTGGTGGCACAAGCCTCGAATCTCAACTGTTTAGGAAACTGAGGCAGGAAGATCACAAATCTGGGTCTGGTTTGGTCTGCAGAGCAAGTTCTAGGACAGTCTTTGCAAGCTAGTGAGATTCCTACAGCAAAATAAGATGTTTTTAAAGGTGTGGGGATATAATTCAGTGTGACTGCCTAGTATGCAAAAAGTCTAGGGTTAAATCCCCATTACTATGAATAACTAACTAACTAACTAACTAACTAACTAACTAACTAAATGTAATAACTTGATAGATTCCAAAGTTTACACGGTTATTAAAATAGCTCTTACTTACAAAGTTGGAAGGAGATGGTTACTTGAATCAACTACTTTAAGCGTCTGTGGACTTCTTTATTTTCTGCATTATTGGTCACATTTTTATTTACAAAATTTAATTTTATTCAGGCTTACCACTCCTGGCATGTATTGTACCCTGCAAGATCTGTGGTTCATAATCTGGTCCTCTATATCCCTTATAGCCATCTCATGTTTATTTATTTATGTTCTTTTATTCATTAGATTTTAATAGAGATTTGCGCATCTTTCTATTTTTCCCTTAAGAACCAGTTCTTATTTGTTTAAGAATTAAAATTAGAATATTTGCTTTAATTTACATTTTGAAACATTTACTTTTGACATTACTCATTGCTTTCCTTTCTTGAAACTTTTAAGAGAAAAAGCCCTGTGCTTTATTTTTGCTCCTTAAATTTTCTATATAGACCCAAAATTAATAATTTCATTCTGTTTATGCAAAACTGATCATCCACAAAGTTAAAATTATGCCTTTAGCTACTGGCCCCATTTCACGTAGACTGGCAATTTTAATGAATGTGTAAATATGATGATTGCTTTAGAATAAAACACATATAAGTTTACAAAGAAGCCCCTCACTTTGTTGTTCTTACAGAGTCACAGGGGCATTAAATGGAACTGATCACAGAGTTGGTTGATGCAGGAGTCTACTTACAGGAAGCCAAGCATCTTAATGCCTTAGACAAGAGAGCTGGGCAGGTGGGATCCTTCTTCCTGGGCAGAATGACTGAGTGATCTGTAGGAGGCAGGACATGCCTTTCCTGGAGGCTAGAAAAGTACTCTGAACTCGTACACACTTCCTCAAGGCAGAAGTTCTTCAGGGCAGGAGTACAGGACAAATGTGTCTCTGTTTCCAGTTTGTTCATTCCATTAGCTAGAGAGATCTGGAGTCCTGTTTGGGAAATGAAAATAGCACTGTGTTGGGCTGGAAACAGCGTGAATTCAGGATGAGGGACATGCATACCAGGTTCCAGGAATGTCAGTGGGCTCTAGCAAGGCTGTCAGCTTGGAGTGGGAGAGGGTATGTTTACTGCTGACCCCAGGATACAGCCTGAGTCTCATCACCCTCATCTGTCAATGGGAATGCAATTACTTTCCTTTCAGAGTTCTTGTGACAACTAAGTGTAAACTGTGTGTAAAACATTTTTAGAACTTTCTATAAAATCTTTAAGACACAGTTGAATAAATGGTGAATCTAATTTTAGGAGGATGATGTGACTATCATTTCATAAAAGCGATCCAGCGTCTTTTGTGATTTCCAACTGCAGGCATCCCTGACATTCCTCAGTTACATCCTTGGCACACTTCTGTCACTCAGCAATGTAATTGCTTTTACCACACAGGTAATTCAGTTCCACAAACATTTACCAAGCACCTGTTCTGCCGAAGACGAGGCACTAGATGACAGGGTTGCTCAGGAGAAAAGAGACTGCTCCCTTCACAGGTTGGCTCCCACCCAGACATTCACATCTCCAGGACCTACACAGCTCTGATTAGCAAGCAGCAGCACTGCCCACAGTTTACAGTGCCCGAGGTAGCTTTCTGGAGGACCATGGGAGTTCACTGGTCTCCTTAACTTGTCTTGCTTTTTTGTGACTCTTCTGTAAGAACAGGAAAAGCCAAAAAGTCCTTGGCCCTTGGATGGTCCAAAGTGAAAACAGTTACACTTTATTTCAAATGAAGGAGTTCGGCAAGTGGTTTTAAAATAGAAATTATTTGTGAAGTCAGGGGTTCATGGAAAGTCATCAGAAGAATTTGTTGGAGACTCTCTTTAGGAGTAAAGATCAAAGGACAGTCACCCACAGAATAAAGGGCACAATGATTTCACCTTACAGCGCACAGGGCCATCAGTAAACAGGGAGAGTGTGCACACAGACTGGATGTGCTTTTGGTATTTGAGAAGTAATGAAACATCCGAGTTCTCCCCAGAAAATAAGTGCTAGGGGAATATGGCAAGCCTTTGGGTTGAAGTTTGGGCAAACAGCTTCTGTACGGGGCTTGTGTGAGTGAGCATTCCGGCACACCAAAGCTATTTACTTCTTTCTGTGCTATTGTTTTATTGAAAGCAAAATATAAGTTCATCTGTGTTAAAGAAAATTTACCATCACCATTCTTTTCTCTAATCTAACTTGGTTTAGCTGTGATTTGTACACATCCATTTAATGCCTGCTATCACATAGCATACAGTTTTAATGTAAAATAGTTATGTGAAGACAATTTGTATCAGAATTTATTTATATTATTTTATGAATGAATAAGAAATAAAATACTAGTTATAAAAGTCATCAAACTCGCATAGTTTTTCTGAGCTGAGCTACACAAGAGGAAAAGCTGTTTTGTATACGAGGGACTCAGCACCTTAATATAGCCATTTTGGGGAATTTGTGGACATGTAACTGAATATTTGTATGGTACAATTATAAATATAGTTGAAAAGCAGATGTCAGAAAGCTTAGAAATTCTATTCATTTTATCTTTTTTAGTATGTTTATCCTATATCTCTAATATCCACTTATAAGTTTTTATATACCATGTGTCTTTTTTAATTAAATTTTTATTTTTATTTATTTTTTAATGTAATTTATTTATTTATATATCAATCACAGATTAGGTACTTTGCATCCCAGGCGAAATTTTTATTTTTTAATGTTAGTTACAGTTTATTAACTTTGTACCCCAGCTGTAGCTTGCTCCCTCATTCCCTCCCAATCCCCCCAATCCCTCCCTCATCTTTTCCCTGCCCCTTTCCAAGTCCACTGATAGGGGAGGACCTCCTCCCCTTTCATCTGACCCTAGCTTATCAAGTATCTTCAGGTCTGGCTGCAAAGTCCTCCTCTGTGGCCTAGCAGGGCTGCTCCTCCCTAGGGTGTGTGGGGGAGGTCAAAGAGCCAGCCTTTGAGTTCATGTCAGAAACAGTCCCGTTCCCCTTACTAGGGTACCCACTTGGATACTGAGCTACCATAGGTTACAACTGGGCAGGGGTTCTAGATTATATCTTATATACTATACATGGTCCTTGGTTGGAGATACAGTCTCACAAAAGACCCCTGTACTCAGATATATTTGGTCCTTGTGGAGCTCCTGTCCTCTCCAGGTCATACTAACTCATCTTCTTTCATTTGATTCTGTGTACTCTGCTGAAGGTTTGGCTATGAGTCTCAGTATCTGCTTTGATACAATGCTAGGTAGAGACTTTCAGAGGCCCTCTATGGTAGACTCTTGTCCTATTATTTGTTTTCTCCTACATCCAATGCCTATCCTATTTGTTTTTCTAAGTGAGGATTGATCATCTTACCCAGGGTCCTCTTTCATGTTTATCTTCTTTAGGTGTACAGATTTCAGTATGTTTATCCTATGTTATAGGTCTAGTACCCACCTATAAGTGAGTATATACCGTGTGTGTCTTTCTCCTTCTGGGATACCTCACTCAGGATGATCTTTTCTAGATCCCACCATTTGCCTGCAACTTTCATGTTTCCTTGTTTTTAATTGCTGAGTAGTATTCCATTGTGTAAATGTGCCACAATTTCTGTATCCATTACTCCTTTGATGGACATCTGGGTTGTTGCCAGGTTCCGGCTATTAGGAATAAAGCTGCTACAAACATGGTTGAGCAAATCTCCTTGTTGTGTACTTGAGCATCTTTTGGATATATGCCTAAGAGTGGTATAGCTGGATCTTGAGGAAGTGCTATTCCTAATTGTCTGTGAAAGCGCCAGATTGATTTCCAAAGTGGTTGTTCAAGTTTACATTCCCACGAGCAATGGAAGAGGGTTCCCCTTTTTCCACAATCATTTTATATTTTTATATTAATATTATGTGCACCAGTACTGTGCAATGTTCTCAGAAAATTTATTCTTTGAGATGTTCATTGTTAGTAAACATCTGTGATGGTTGATATTGGTTGCCAGTGTCACAGGATCTGTGACCACGCAGCAGAAACATAGCTAGCCATGCCTGAGAAGGAGTTTCTAGATTTAGTTAATTCAGGTAGGAAAAAGCACTCTAAATAAGGGAATCACCATTCTTTGGGCTTAGGTCTAAAGCTGAATAAAATTGAGAAACTGATTGAGCACTGGCATTCATCTCTGTTTCTTACACAGATGCCAAGTGACGAGCTGCCTCCCACTCCTGATGCAATGCTTTCCCACCTTCAGAACTGAGTCCTCAAACCCTTCCTTCCTAAGCCACTTTTGTTGGGTACTTCATAACAGCAATGAGGAAATTAACTAGAGTAATAGCTACAAGGTGCCATAAGCCAGAGCACTTACTACAAAACAAGTTATGGACTTTCGAGGAATAAGCACAATATCCACATTTTAATGTTAATGCAGACACATCTCTGTAAAGTCTTCCTAAGTTGTTTTCCTGGGAATATACAACACGGAGACATAGTACCATAGACACAATTCCTAAATAATACACCTTGTACATTAATATTTGGGTTGCTAAGTTTTGTTCTAGATAAAGTCAGAGTGGAGTCACACACTGTCTGCAGACATGTTTCATGTGACCAATTCAAAACTGGACACATCGCAGTTCTCCAAATCAATGTATAGAAATATTCTTCTCTGCCCTACTTTTATCTGTTTGTCTTTTCCAAGGAATGGATCTTAAGAGATTTATGTCAGCTTAGTGTGAATCTGTAGGCAACAACATGATGGTGAAGGTACATTCATTTCCTTTCTTATGAAAACTGTGGCTGAACTTGAAAACATTAACCTAGATACAAGAAGATTAATTAAAAACAAGTGCTATACTTAAACATTTGAAAGATGGCCTTTAAGAAAATAATTACATATGGGCCATGACAGGCACTGTCTGATTTTGTATTCACACAAGACCAGGTTGCAGACTTTTTGGTTGAACATAAGGAGGCTGCTTCCCTGAAGTCAGACGTGTTTGAGAATGTCTGCATATCCTTAAGAACTGGCAATGTTCTGTTTCAGACTGAGTACTTAGGAACACTGTGAAGAGAACCAGTGTAGACTCAGTAGGAAATTTTCAGGATAAGATGACACATAAAATAAAAAGATTTGGTGAATTCTATTCCAAATTAATTATAGTAAATATATTAAAATTACTTATGAAAACAGAAGTTTCTGTGTCCGAATTCATCAAATTCTAATTTCAAGCACTATATATACACTACATATATACATATGTACACATATATACTACATATAAACATATATGTATACATATACATTACACTATATATACTATACATAGTATATATATATATACTCTCTCTATATACTATATAGAGTAGTATAGTATAGCATATATTGTAGAACCCGTTCAATGGAGATATTTGAAGTTCTCTAGAACCACTGTGTATTTTTGTAGTTGACTTGAATAATGTTGATCTGGTGGGGGTGTATGTGCACATCTATCTGTCACCCCAGAACTATCTGTCACCCTGAGGGATAAGAAGCAACTAGCTTCAGAGTCAAAGTCTAGCTGTGAAAACATAGTGAGCCACAGTCTCAAAATAAAGTAAAACGAGGAAGAGGGTAGGGTATGCAAGTATATTTAAAGAAGAAATGAGTTGCAAACAAGTGTCTTTTAATTTAATATTTGTGTGTGTGTGACAGGGCAGAAAGAAGATCCAGACTATGCAGTGAGAACATAGAGAACACGATTCTGTTGTTTTTCAGTATGATGTTCTGCTAAGATTATTACCGTGTTACTTTATTCTCCTCGTATGGGAATGACAGCTTCCCTAAAGTGTCTTTCTCTGGCCCCATGTGTTTACACCTCACAGTGGTCCCGTGGATTAATTAGTGTTATCAGTGCAACAGTTGCTATTCTAAATGACAAAACTGAGCCTGTGAGAAACAAAAAAAGTAATTTCTTTTGTTTGAGGAAAAGTTATTTTATCTTTCCCAGCTTCCTTTTCAGTTAAATGTAGATTCAGGACATACAGTTCAAGTCTCTAGAGTTTGAAGTCTTTGTGGGATGTCAGGAATAGGATTTTTATTTTGCTTACAATCATGCAATTCTGACATCATGGTCCTAACTTACTGAACAAGAGTGCTTGGTCCAGAGGAAGCAACCCACAGCCTAGTCAGTCATCTGGGAAGATGATGTATGTAAAAGATTTCTGCCCTAAAGTGGGTGGCCTCTGGGCAATACAATGGTGTAGTCTCTTAAGCTTTGGGGGTCATTAACATCCAGCTGTATGTATTTTCTTAAAACCTCGTCTAACTGAAAATATCAAAGTCAAACAATTGTCTGTCAGGACTACGTACCACTGGAGCAATGCTGGCAGCACAGAAGGTCAGTCGGGCTCTTTTGTTTTTTGAGAAAGGCTGTCCTGTAGCTCATACTGACCTCAGACCTTCTATGTATCTAGAATGAGCTTGAGCTCCTGCCCCTTAGGCCTGCTTGGAGGCTTAGGAAGCACATGAGACTGAGCTGTTTAACTTTGCTCAAAATGCTCATATTTGCTTCAACAAATTAAACGCTGGAAACTACTTATCAGTTACAGGCAGATCCAGCTTTGAGGAAATTCAAGATAATTAGGATAGAATATATGCTTTCTATTTTCTCTGTAATTGAAAATCATATCACTTTAATCGCGGGTGTACTGCGCCCTGTGTCACCCTGTCAGGACTAAGACGGCAAAGGCAGGGAAGGCTGGTATTACACTGTTTAGTTTTTGACATTCTTGGCATTTTTGACTCCCAAAGGCAGAGAATTTTCCTAAATGCGCTAGAGTGTTCGGCAGAATGAGAGAGTTCTTACCCCTCTGTTAACCACCATATTAATTGAAATGAAAACGTGTACCGTGCAAGGAGAAAAATAAAGTCTCTGAAATAACTCTGTCCTCCTGCTAGATAACTCTTGTTTCTTTATCTCTCTACCTCATTGCCTGGTATTAATGAGATTTTAGTAACACAAAGGGTGAATGAGAAGTGAAGGCGTAGTTTGTAAATGAGACCAAAGCTAGTAAGCCACTGAAGAGAAGAGGCGAGCTGGAAAGATCCTGTCAGGGGCGATTCTTTACAAGGTGCAGCCAAGGGAAAGGAGCAGGCTTTACAGTGGCTGAACATAGCAGTTATATGTGTCCTATCAATTATAATATATTCTGTCTGTTGTAAAATTGACATTATATCATTACGATTAAATAACTGATATATTATTAATGTATTCTATTAATTATAATTTAGTCTACCAATTTTAATATATTTACATATTTAATGTATGTGAATATTTATTTATTTAATGTGTTTAAACGTTTGAAACATTTTGGGGGGATTCTAACTTAACTGAATTTCTCTCTTCCCTTTCTTCTCATATATCCTCTACTCTCCTTTGAACTCATGGCCTCTTTTTTCAATAATTATTATGCATGCATATATTATATATATAATACATATATAATATATATGTTGTAATGAGTTGTATAGTTACTCAAGATTATTTTTCGGTTAGTTTAAAGTTTTATTGTCTTATGATCAGATAGGATTCAGGGTCTGATTTTAATCTTTTTGAATTTGTAAAGATTTTCTTGTGTGTGTGTGTCACAGAATGTCCTCCATTTTAGAAAAACTTCCATATTCTTCTCAATAGATTTTTTATTCTCTGGCTTAAAGATAGGATATTAAGGAGATATGTTAAGTCCATTTGATCATGATGTTAATTCTAACATTTCTCTGTTTATTTTTTGTTCAGATGACCTGCCTGTTGGAGAAAATGGGGGGTCTTGAAATCACCCACTTTTAACTGATATTAATCTGTATTTTTAAATCCAGTAGTAGATATATTATGAAATGGCCTTCCCGCCCCCAGAACTTGGTGTATATATTTAGGATAGTAATACCTTCTTGATCAATTGTACTCTTGATTAATATAAAGTATCCCTCTTTAGATCTTCTGATTAATTTGAGTTTAAAATAGTTTTTTCAGATATTGGGATAGTGATGTCTGTTTGCACTCTGGGCCCTTTTGATTAGAGTCCTTCCACCCATCCTTTTAATCTAGGGCAGTGATTCTCAGCCTTTCTAATGCTGCACTCCTTTAGTACAGGTCCTCATGTTGTGACCCACAGCCATCAAATTATTTTCCTTGCTACTTCATAACTGTAAATTTGCTACTGCTATGAATTGTAATGTAATTATCCGTGTTTTCTGATAGTCTTAGGTGACCCTTATGAAAGGCTTATTGTTTTAAAAAATAAAATACCCAATGTTTATCAATAAGGACTCAGGAACCAGATGTTAGGGTGAAAGCCTACTAGGTCAGAGAAGCAGAGAAAGCACCCAGCTGGCCTTCCTAATGCCCTAGAAGGACATTTCTTCTCCACATTGTCTTAAATACCTTTCAACTCAATGTACCCCCTTCCTGTGTTTCTTATGTCAACTGTTTGTTTGTTCCACCCCTTGACCCATATTTGGCTTTATTTAGTTTACAGAAAGCTCTTGGATTAAAGTGTGTGCTAGGGCTGAGCCATGCCACAACTACTTGTTTACAATAAACAGAAAGCTCTTGGGTTAAACGTGTACCAGGACTGAGCCACAGCACAACAAGAAACAAGTTTTTTCCAGGTCACCATCTCAGGGATCAAATGTAATCCAATATCCTGCATCAGGTTGTGAATCACAGGTTGAAAACCTTTGCTCATGTAACACAGGAGGAAGATATTCAAAGACCCACCAACCTGCATGTCACACAGGACTGGTAGGGAAAGACGCCCAGAGACCTAGCTTCTGCCACAAGGGCTCAGGAGACACACAGTGGCCAGCTTGCCACAATGCTATACAGTGCAGGAGGTTGTCATACCACATTGGTGCACGTAGACACCTAGAGGACCACTTGTAGTCAGACCACACAACTCAGGTGGAGAAGGTCAACCAGAAGCTCCTGCCATATGGCTTGCCTGCAGCAGGAGTCATGACAATGTGAAAATATGTGGTAGGCAGATGGAAGAGAAAGAGAAGTGGAAAGGTTTGAGCATTATGAAGAGGGACAGAACTGGAAACCTGAGGGTGGAGAGGAGCAGCCTGTTGTGAATGGCCAGCCCTCCCACATGGGGCCATGGTGAAGTCCTGACCTATGGTGCCATTGAGGATCATGTTCAGGTCAGTAGTCATGCAGTGGCAGGGGTCAGTATTGATGTCCATATTACTACTAGAGATCATGAGGATATCCCTGGTCTAGACAGCTACCTGGGATCATGTAGGATGTACAAGGGCTGTTCAGAACTGGATCTTTTTTCACTGGCTGCAGCACTCTGGAGAGCTAGCCTCATCTCTCACCTGAGGAAGCACTAGGAAGAGGGGGCCCTGCACCTAGCTCAGGCATCAGCTAGCACAGTGGAGCTGGCCCTGGATGCAGGACTACGGGTGAGCTGACCCTGCCTTCTGCTGACGGTGGCATTGAGTTGCCTAAAGAGAGCTTGTCTTGGTGGTGTAGATAAGGGAGAGCTGATGGGCTAACCGGGGCTAGATCCCAGAGCTTGGAATTGGCTCACCCCGAAATCTACCTCATCTGTGATCTGTTGGAGCACATGAATTAGACCAATTCTGCTGATCCAAAGCTGCAGGATCTCCGTGATAAAGGGCAGTAACAAGGTAATTGGGGCAAGTCCTGGTGAGGATCCAATATTGATGGAGTCACAGAAGCCAGAGGCCTCGAACCAGACCAATGACTCATCGCAATCAACATTTACAAGTGGAGATGGGTAGACAGAAGGACACACTGTGGAACACACTGTGACACACTACAGCTTCCATGATGAGATGTTTTCTATGCTTTGTTTATTTACTTTTTGTTGTTTTTTTATTTTCTTTTGAGGGGAGAGATTGCAAGAGCAGAAGGCAGATGGAAAAGAACAAGGAGATAGTGGGATTGGGGTGCATGATGTGAAACTTACAAAGGATCAATTAAAAAGTTAAAAAAAAACATTGCTTTAGACCATTGCCTATCTTTAAAGATAAGATGAGTTTCTTGAGGCAACAGATAGATTTTGTTTCTTGATCTATTTAGTCAGTCTATTTAGTCTTTTGGTTAGAGGATTTGAGGCCATTGATACTTAAAGTTCTTATTGAAACATATGTTAATTGTGGTTATTGTGCTGCTGATTTTTGGTGTTATCTGTGTTCTTAGTGGTATTTTGAGTTTTAACAATTATGACTTTGTATTTTCCACAGTCTTTTTGCTATGCTCCTTCCTTTCTTCAGCCTGAAATATAGCCTCTTGCATTTTCTTGAGTTTTGGTTTGCTTGCTGTATATAAATATTTTTAGACTATTTATGTTGTGGAAAGTTTTTCATCCTTCAATTATGGCAGATCCTTTTGCTGGGTATATTACTCTAAGTTGGCCACCGTAGTATTTTAGGACTTAGAATGCATTGCTCCAGGGTCTCCTGGCTTCCAAAATTTCCATTGAGAAATCAGCTGAATTTTGCGTTTTTTTTTCTTTTTTTTAAATGTGAGATCTGTTTTGTCTCTTGAAACTGTAAATATACTTTCTTTGTTCTGTATACTTAGTGTTTTAGGTCCGATACGCCATGGAGATTTTCTTTTCTGCTTTTGTCTATTAGGTGTTCTGTGTGTTTCTTGTATTTGTATGGATGTGTGTGTTCTTAGTTTGAGAACATTTTCTTCTATGATCTTGTTGAAACATCTGATCTACGCTGCTGAGTCCATATTCTTCTCCCTCATTTTATGCCTATAATTTGAAGGTTTGTATTGTTTATGATACCCCATGCTTCCTGTGTGTTTCTTCCTTGTACCTTCCCACCCCATGAAAAATAAAAATGTCTAACTTGTGACATGGTCAAACTCTCAGTGGCCTGCTCCCTAAATGGAGCTTAGTCCTTCCCGTGTCCCTGCTGAAAGCCATCTACTGTGGAGGATAACACGCAGCATCCTATTACCGTTTTAAAAACTTCTCCCTTATGTCTTCCTGTCTAGGCTCTTACTATCTTTGGGGGGCGGTTGGAGTGGAGTCAAGGTTGTCATGGTAGGGGTCGTCTTTTTTCCATGTTCCTCTTTCTCATCTGTGCCTCTGCAGTTATTGATATCACAGACCATGGGAGCATGGATAAAGAGCTTCCATGTGGTTTCTGGTGTCAGCACAGACCACTAACAGGACTCCCTGTTGCAATAGGGCCAAGTACCTGGATAAGGCCCTCTGATGCAGCTGGGATCATGGACATTAACGTGGATTCTTGCTGCAGTATAAACCATGGATAGCCATGTGGCATTTGGTATCAACAGTGGCCATTTACATCAACACAGACATAGCCGAAGTAAGACCACGAACCCAGACATGGCCCTCTGCAGCAGTACAGACCTGGATATCACTGTAGCCTTGGATGAGAGCACAGGCCACTCAGATCAGCATGGCCTCCAGTGGCAGCATGGGCCATGGACATTTACATGGCTTCAGGCTGCATCACAGACCACAGACATCTGCATGGCCTTTGTGATAGCATAAGCCATGGACAGCAATACAGACTTGGCCACATAGGACCATGGACCTAGACATGGTCCTCAGCAGCCTCATGGGACATGATGGTCCTTTGAGGAGGTCTTATCTAGAAAGAAGACTGTTCCTCATCATAGGGTTCTATCATTGCCAAGGTCTAGGATGATCCCACATTTGAGCAGCTTGTTTGGGGACCGAAACAAGATTGCGTAAGCTCCAGGCTGCTGCAAAAGTTCCGTTGTCTTTTCTGGGCAATGAGATGGTGTGCCATTGATGCCATCCTTCCCTCTCATGATCACTGCAGTCCCATCACCTGTCTGCCTCTCTCCATAGTGCATGGATGACTCTGCTCCTCCGCTCCTCACCCCCATCCTTTTCACCTGTTCTCTCCTTGAAGTGGTGTGCACCCACCTGGTTGGCCTCCTCTAGGGCCCAATTATCATGTTATAATTTTAAAAAATATTTATTTATTTTTATTGTTTAGATATGAATAAAACAGTCTATGTGTATGTCTGCGCACCATGTGAGCACATTGCTTTGGCTATCTTGGAAGTATAGAAGAGGCTTTGGCTATCCCGGAACTAGAATTGCCAATAATCATTAGCCACCAAGTGGGTGCTGGATATAAAACTTGGGTCCTCTAGGAGAATAGCCAGGGTTCTTAATAGCTAGCCCATTTTTCCAGTTCCCATTTCAATTACATTTTTGAAAATATCCTTTTACTATCCAAATACATGGTAAAACTCTAAATTCGTTGTAAAATGATACTAAATTTAGTATTGTCATAATTCATGGCAAAAAAGGTCATCTCTGGATTACACTGAGTGATGCTACCATTTGTTTTATGTTATTATAAATTTTGTACTTATTGTAAGCATGATAGAGAAAAACATTGCCTTAATCTATTTTATGCTACCATAATAGAATAACACAAATGGATGATTCATTAAAAACCAGAGTTTGAGTTTTTTAAATAGTTTCCGAGGTTAGAGGGTCCAAGGTGAAGGAGCTTGCATTTAGCAAGGCCCCTCTTACATCATCACAGAAAGAAAGCAGGACAGGAGATCGTGTGCGTAAGAGGACTCTAAACACTTCCTCCTGTTCAGAGCACAATCTGCTCCCAGGGCAGATGCTCTCACTAACTGGTCTTCAAGGTCTCACCCTCCAGTGCCTTGGGGTTTAAGTTTACAGCACCGGATTTAGGTCTCACTTTTCAGACACAACAATCATTAACAGCCTGCTTAGTACTCCTTCAACTTTGTCTAAGGAACAAGTTTTCCCAACTAGATTCTGAATTAAGGTCCAAGTGAGCTTTTGAAATGGCAATTAAAAAAATCTAAATGAAATTTGAAAAGATCTTCATGTATGTGGCATGAACACTTGGAGATACACTTTCTGGGAGTCTGCTTGTCTATCTTTTGTCTGACATGCAGGCAGAAGGTGTCCCTGTAACCAGTAGGATGGCAAGGCACCATCAAATACATAACCAAAACTATGTTAACCTCTGAATAAGGACTAAACTTTCTATCTTCATTATTTTATCTTGCAATTTATTAACAGACTGATTGCATGGTAATCACATTAGAAGAGCTCTGAAAGGCTGTACATACATGCAAACATGTACATATGCTTATACAGATTTCCATGTTCAAAGTTCTGCAATCAGAATCTTGGAGTAGGAAGCTGAATGTGTGTTATAACAGCTCCATAGTGGATTCTGCTACCAGCTGCTTTAATAACTACCCTAGTGGTAAAAAACTCAGATTCTTCTTAAAACCCACTGTCCTTGAAGCTTTTGGAGCTGTTGCCTCTTATAATCATGTTAGTGAACCTGAGTTTGTCAGATGTTCTGGAGAAAGATTTTAATGAAGATAGAGGGCAAAAACAAGATGATCTTTGTGCATGAAGAACAATCGGAACTAGTTTTTAAAGTGACAAATAACAATAATAGCAAACAGCCATAACAGGAAATCTAAGAAAATAATTTTAATCTTCGACATTTTGCATTGTCACCAACAAGGCTATTTTTACCAACTCTATAATTGGGTGATTTTGGTGAGTATAGTTTAAGGTTAAATTGTTCACATTTTTAACAATAGCTGAACAGGTAGTAGTAGGAAAGCAGTCATTTAATTAACACTTTTTACAAAACCGTGAAGTGGCTCTTTATCAATTAAGCAGCCATTCTGCACATGTGCCTTAGACTCTTACCTCCATAGCGATGCCGCCTGCATTGCTTAATTTTCTCCTGGATTTAAATGGCTGGTCTTCAAATCTGGGCCTGTGATGTGTTTTCTGTCCAACAAGGAAGGTCAGTTCAAATGGGAGTGAGGTGATTTCTGCCACAAAAAAATATTTTTTAATGGAATGCATTTTAACTTCTTACCTGCTAGGTTCCAAAGCTGGCTTATTCTTTTGAAGAATGAAGTAGGAAACAGATAAGTTTTCTAATGCTGAGGTAGAGATCATGGGAGCTTTCCATCAGAGAATAATGGTTGCCTCAGAGCTGTCCTGGTACTCCCTTGAATACTTGAATCTGTGGAAGCTCTGTCTGCTACTACTGATGTGTATTTAGAAAATTCATCTGCTTTTTTTTTCCATCTTGAGTTTACCAAAGAGTGAGTGGGAGCACTTTTCTTAAAGAGGACTTATAAAACAAAGTCACTTAGATATAAAAAGACAGAGGAGATAGCTAATTGTTCTGTGGAGCACGCTCACTATGAAAAGGGATTGTAATAATGAGACTAGGAAAAGGTCAGCCGGAAAGATAGTGCATGATTAAGCAAAGAATTAATCAGTTCTAGCCAAACTCTCCCCTTCCACCTTCTAGGTGTAGGCTGCGAAGTGACTTGTGTTAATGAAGCTAGTTAACAAAGGCAAGATCATTTGGGAAAGTCAGAGGCTCATTAAGTGGGGCTATATCTGAGGTATTTGAACAGGCAACCCTCACCTGTATGTATTCTGGAAATGTATATATGTACTTGATCCTGCTGCCTTGGGCTTGTGGAATTGCTGTGTTTAGCTGCTCCTGCTGCAGCTGCCCCGTGTTGTGTTCTGGATCTCTTAACACCTGGAGTCTTCCCACTTCAGTGCTTTCCCAGAGGGCTGTAGTTTTTGGATGATTCTGTTTATATGTCAGCAACATTGCAACCCTTCAGTACAAGCTCCAGATAGGTGCATGACACAGGGAGGAACAGGTCCACTGGACATCTCTGAACAACTTCTTCCATGAGAGCCTCATACAAATAAAACATCCTGGGAAGCTGAACACTTATGGATCATCTGCCAGAGAGCTACAGACTGTGAGAGCTGGAGAGGAACTTGTGAGGTTCCATTTTCATTAAGAGAAACTGTAGTCCAGAGACATTAATGCAATATTGCTGATATACGGCTTGCCACCGGAAACAGGCTCTACACTTTGCTATCTAGTTGCATATGTTATACTTTGGTCATAGAAACTTTCAGAACTGGATAGGATGGTTATTGCCATTATTACCATTAATAAATTGGAACTCAGAGAGATTAAATAACTGAAATAAAAACGTGTCATTAACATGTATTAATAACATGTAATAATGGTTTCATTTATGATGTTTTCATATAACCCCCTCCGTGTTCCCCTCTGTTCCCCTTCCACTCCCATCAGTGCTAATCCCCTTCCATATTGCCCTGCCTCCAGGAAAGTTAACTACATATAAATCTTCCAGGAGGGAAGCATCATCCTGGGCAGAGCTTCTGCAGGTCCAGCAGTCACAATGTGCCTAGATGTCAGTGCTCTGCCTCGCCTAGCTTCTCTTCCTTCCTTCAGCTCTTATATTCTTTTTTTTCATTTTAAAAATTTATTTATTATTCACTTTACATCCTGGTTGTAATGCCATCCCACCTCAATTCCCAATTCCACTCTACCTTCTCCTCCCCTATTCCTCAGAAAAAGGGTGCCCCCCCATCCCAACCACCCTGATGCGACTTAGTTGCATCTGTACTGAACATGCTCTCTTCCTCTGTGACCTGGCAGGACTGTCCTGCCAGGGGGAAATGACCTAAAAGCTGACAAGAGAGTCCCTGTCAGATGCAGTCCCCACTTTCCTTACTGGAGGACCCACATGAAGCCTAAGCTGCTCATTGGCTACATTTTGTAGGGTAGTCTAGTCCATCTTATATTCTTTTCTATCACTTCTTCCTTCTTTGACTATATTCTCTGGGCATTAGAGGGGTCACAACATGCCCCATTCATGCCTTCACATTCAATAATTATTTGCTGTCAATATTGTGATGAGTTAAGTGCCTCTTGAATTACTACTGACCACTGTGGGGGCTAAGGGAATTTATCTGAGCAGAAATGACACAAGCTCTAATCTGTGGGAATAGAGCTATTTAGAAGGCAATTTAAGATGTGCATTCTGTATATTTAGCCACATAACTCAGAGTCTGATAACAACTTGTTACAGGCTGTGAAACCCCCAGCCATGGGTTTCTGATTGAGTTTACACTTCCAGATATAAATTCAATCAGAAAGTAGTTGCCCCCATAACAGACCTGTCACTGTTACATCGGTGGGCTTATTTTGACTCCTAGTAGGTCAGTGCTGCAGCCTGCGGAGTCCGGTGCTGGGTTAGACAGGTGACATCTCTCCCCCAGTGAGTGCAGAACACTCTAGGAGACACTAGGAGGGCTAGCCACCAGGGAGGAGCTTCCAGCCTAGTTCAAACTGGATTTCTCTGCATCCTGTGCGCAAAGTGTGTGTTGTATTCAGCAACAGGGCTTTACCATCTGATTTGAGTGTGCAAATCGAGAACACTGACAATTACTCGTATATTTTGAGGTACTTCAAAGGTTTCCTCAGACAACAGCTCATAGGTAACACACCTCTACTACTGTGACTTTTTTTTAAATAGTGCATCCTTCTGAAAGGAGATTTTAAAAATTAATTAATTACGTTTTTATTAATTACAGTTTATTCCCTTTGTATCCCAGCTGTAGCCCCATCCCCCATCCCCTCCCAATCTCACCCTCCCTCCCTCATCTCCTCCCATGCTCCTCCCCAAGTCCACTGATAAGAGAGATCTTCCCTTCTCTCTGACCCTAGTCTATGAGATCTCATCAGAAAGGAGATTTTTATGCCCAAGCTGGTCACCTGCATTCAAACTCTTTTTAATAATTTTATTAGCTTATCATGTATCAAATTTCCTTAAGCCTTTCCCATACATCGTTCATTTTAGTTGACCATTCTCTCAAATCCTTTGCCCTCGATGGGCTGCTTCTCTCACTGCTTAAAACTTTCCATCCTCAATATTTCATTTTCACTTTTGAATTTCATGTCTTCTACCACCCTCAGGATTATTCAATGTTTGAGAATCTGGCAAGAAATGACAATATCAGAAACTAAGTAACTGCTAATTAAATCCAAATAGTATCATTGTTTTTAGTTTAGGTGTTTCCCAGTGCCAGCTGATGGACAGAAGCCCAACAGACTGCAAAGTTGCCTTTGCAAACACTGATTTCCATGGCCTGCTCTGGGAGATCAGCCTCAGAGCTGGAGGTTCTGTGGGAACTAGACCTATCTACTGTGCCATCACTCCATTCTGTAGCTTCATGTTGCAAATCCTGATTTATCTGACTCTAAGGCCAGAGCCTGACATCTTTCTTCTGCCTCCAGGGCTTTTGCAACCAATCTCTGCTGAAGCCCAGCCTGACTCAACAAGCCATTCTCTGCTCACAGAGACACTTCTTTCCTGGACTTTTAAATAAATGAAGTCAGATAATATTCTGATCTTGCTTATAATTTTTGAGGTTCATCTTTCGTTTGTTTGTTTTATGTTCTCTCACTATTTGCTCTGGCTGTCCTGGAACTCACTATGTAGACCCGGGTGACCTTGAATGCACAAAGATTTACCTGCTTCTCCATCCCACGTTGTGTAATTCGAGGTGTCTGGCTTGGGGTTTATTACTAATGTAGCATGTCTCAGGGTGTGTTCCTTCTTGTTTCTAACTACTAATCCATTGACTAGATCTGCATATGGGGCGAGGGCACGTCAGCCTACTGTACACACCTCTCAGCCACAGCATCAGTGTTCTTCTCCTGCCTCACCATGCTTCGCAGCATGCTACTTGCCTATAGGAACACGAACTACTTGTGGGTTCCCAACGTACTGCGTTCTCCTCTTTCATATTTTTTTCTGATCCTGTAGCAACTCCTCTTTCATATTTTTTTCTGATCTTGTAGCAATGCAACTCTTCATCTACTTGTATATCCTGGGCTGTTTCTGTACACACTCTTAGTCAGATTGTGTGCCACATTTTCTTGCTTGAGTTACTTCCTAAAAGCTCACCACGGAAGCTATGCACTTTAAGCTATGCATAGTCAGCCCACTTTCATTTTGGTCTAACAATAGTTCATGTCCCGGCAGCCCACTTTTTCCTCCTCATGTTACATGAATACAATATATATAATAATATAACAAATATTTTCTCACAGTTTGGTCCCCTGGGCTTATTAGATGACATATCCTTAGGAGATAACTATGCTCTTTTGTCTTTAATAACCGACATAAGATTATTTGGAAGAAAATGTTTTCTGTTTGAAATATGAAATGTCTACTCATCGCTTGCCATGGGCATAAGCATTCTAAATGGTTCCGGAACAAATGGAAGAAGAATCTGAGCACCATCAACAAGCAGCAATAAGTGCAAGAAATTACTTCCAAGTACCCTTGTGTGTAGCATTGATAGAGTTGTCACAGTGTAGGGCACACATTATTATAGGTACTTAAGAGAGTATGTTTTTATGAGCTGGTTTCTTGTGTATTATATAATTCATTGATCTTTCTTCAAGAATGAGTATTACTGAAGTCCAGACTGAAATATCACTGTCTCCCTCCACTCTGTGTCTCAATTGTCCTGGAAACTAATCTGGGCTCTCCTCTTTCTATTGCTGCAAGCTCTATCTCAAAAGACGGGAAGGAGCAATACTCTAATGTCAGCCTGCCTGACATTGGATCTCAGCTTTCCCTCTTGTGTGCTGTGCACTCTTGTGGAGGACACTCTACCTCTCTGCTGTCTTGATGCTTTTCATCTGTCAAATGTGGACGCTCAATTACACCTATGGAGCAGCTTGGCTATTGTCTCTTAGCTTCACACTCTCTTCACGATACTATTCGTACTCCATTTTAGGATACTGTTTCTGGGATTCATCTCCTTTGTTGTCTACTCCTGTGCTAAGATCTGTTACTAGATTGCAGCAGAGGGACTGGAGATTTAAGAACGGGCATACCTTTACATTTCCTTTCCATTTTTAACTGCTTCAACTAGTAATTTTCTTCAACCTAAAACTATCACTTCATTCACCCCCCCACACACTTTTTAAAAAAATTTATTTTATTAATTTATTTTTTGTTATCAATCATAGGTTAGGTAGTTTGCATCCCAAGCGTAGCCCCCTCCCTCATTCCCTCCCACCCTCCCCAACCCTCCCTCATCTCCTCCCCGCCCCCTCCAGGTCCACCAACAGGGGAGGACCTCCTCCCCTTCCATCCAACCCCAG
>CM053764.1:60578887-60620596 GCA_028658305.1 Pachyuromys duprasi
TTTTTTTTTTTCAAATATAATGGCTCAAATGGGTACCAGGGACCATGTCCTTGTGCAGGCTATATGGGTTACTTACTCAAATGGAAATAATAAACTGAGAAGCTTAAAAGAAATTGTTGGATTCACAGCCTGTTTCCTCATCATGGATACTGATGGATTGTGTGACGTTAAGTAGTACCACAAAAGAGAAGTAAATGTAGTCTTAAATGGAAGAGAAGAAAGAAACTGATTGGCTGGACTTTGTTTTCAGATTTTAAAAAACGTGTCTGTTTAATGAACTTTATGGAACATTTTCTTTTGCTCCAGATATCTTGGTAAAGAAAATAAGAACAGTTATCACTTGCTAATGTCAAGAAGTGGACGGATGAAGTGCAGGCGAGTGGACTCCATGTAGGGGCTGTGTTTTAGCTATCTCTTGGGTTCTCTGCTCCATGAGGACACTGAGCTTGTATGGCTTGGTGTCTTGCTTGAGAAACAGAGCCAATCACTTGGTCTTTGAAGCTTCCAGCTTGAACTTAGAATTGAGATTGCTTCACAATACATCTGTGAGGACATTCGTGGGTACCATCCATTTTTAGACATTGTTCAAAGAGAAGAAGCCTCAATCCGAGGACCAAATGGTGACTTTAGGACCAATCTCTTCCTGAAATTGTACCTCGGTGGGCATTGTTCTTTTCATCTGAAATGAATGTTACAAAGATAAGGCTCACACTTATTTTTTATAAAGGAACTGAACTGTAATCAAGTGTATTACCTGCTCCAACCCATCACCTGTAAGAAAATCAGTTAAGCAGACACCTGTCACATTACCTCATCCTGTTACCCACACCTGGCAGGCATGTGCTGTCACCACCACAAAGGCTCAGCACTTCTTGAGCTGGCCAGCCACATCTGAAATTACTGCCATACATGTGTGCACAAAATCACACAAGTAAGAGACTAAGTTACGTCATTCATTGTCAAACTGAATGAAAATATATCAGTGGGGCTGGGAATGGAACACAGCTCATAGAGTACTTATTTAGCTTTTAAGAAGCTCTGGGTTTGATCCTCATCACCACATAAGGTGGGCATGGTTATATGTGCCTGTGATCTCAGAACCTGAGAGGTGGAGGCAGAAGGATCAGGGAACACTGAAAGGGAGAACTGAAGGAAGCTCTTTAGTATGGAGGGTAACAAGTAAAATTGTGGCCAATGTACCAGTATCCTGTTGCAGAATTCTTAAGTGCTGAGAACAAGATAACCTTATTCCCACACATTTGCAAGACTAAACTCAAACTGGTTTTGATAGGCTGAAACTAAGTTTGCAGATCCATACTCTTCCTAGAGGTTGTGGAAGGGATCTGTTTTCTTTCATATTCAGGTTTTTGGATTGCATCCCTGCTGTCCCTTGGTTCATGGCCCCTTTCTCCATTTTCAAGTCTCACTTCTCTTATATAGTCACCTTTGCTTTTCTGAGCCTCTGCTATCCTTTATATAGAATTCCTATGATCATTTGGACCCATTTGGATAACCTCGGGCAATTTCTTCCTTGCAGTATTCTTACACAAATTACACTGGACCATTCTCCTTTGCCATGTAAGGTAGCAGTAGGAGGTGAGCATCACATAGGCCATCACTCACTCTATTATTTTAGATACTGTGAAAATTTAATTTATAAGCAAAGTCAAGATTGTGAGTTAGCAGAGCATCTGAGATGTATGACACATGTTGAAGAGTGGTGGTATCCAGCACAAGACAGGACTAGCCAGATTGATGTAGGCCAGCAGGCTCCTGTGGCTATGGTGTCTGCACCTATAGAAACATACCCCAGATGTCAGCTCATCTGTTGTGAACATCCTGAAAATCAGCACAGCTGGAGGCACCATCAGGCGGTGACTGAATCTTGTACACAAGAGGAAGAAGGCTGTTTGTAAAATTTTCCCTTGGAAGTTGGTGGCACGAAAATAAATATTTGCTGACATCCTAGGCACATTTTTGAATGATTGTTTTCTAGAATTGTTTTCTTTGTGTTTTGAATTTTAAATCTGATCTTATATCATATTTTAAGACGAGCCATGACTACATAAAAGAAAACTTGTTACCACTTAGATTTCAGACCTTAAAAGCTAGCTCCGAGAGAACCGGAATGTCTTGGGACTTGGAAGAAGTCTTGAACCTGATTTTGCCTTTTGCGTTGCTTGTAGTTTGATGGGGATGCCAGTGTATCTTACTAGATACAGAAAAACTTGAAAGTCCTTTGAAGCAATCAGGGTCTCTTCATAATGAATTAGCCTGGCAGACAGTTTTCAGAATTTTAGCATATGGGAAGGGCCCTTATAAAATGAAGCATGACTTTCTGATAAATAAAAAGAGACCCTTTGGAGATACTTACAATTCTACACAAGAAGTCAGGGCTGTGAACAGGTGAAACCACAAAGTAGAGTAAGAAAGAAGTGATTAAAGAGGTTAGAAATGGCAGTGAAAACTTGACTTATGGCATTCAGTCATCTGTGTATGGGACTTGTAGTTGGAGCTTTTGTTTGGGTTACAGTCTTAAGGTTCTTTTACCAGTGGCTGGAATAATGAATGCTGTCAGTTTTCTCCAGTGAGTGAGTTAGAATCTACTTAAGTTATTATTTTTTTACCGTATCTAACAAAACGCTTAAGCTCCCAGTGGTGCCCTTTTGCCTGTATTTTCAACTTGAAAGAGAATGAGAGACTTCAAAAAAAAATGACACAAATGTGCTTTATCCAAACTGGTAAGGACAGAGGCACTTGAAGAAGAACAAGACAATTCCCTTCTCCTCCAGGCAGAAGAGAGTCCTCTGTCTTTCCCTGCCTGAGAAAACGGGCATGTGGGATCCTCTGAGCGCATGAAGACAGAGAGCTCAAGGCGCCAGGCAAAATGGGGTTTAGTGCAGAAAATCTGGGATGACAATTCTAGAGTTTACATAAAAAATCCTGACAGAATCTTGGCATTAAGCAAAATGACCAGCTGAGTGAAGCCAGCAGGAATGAGACTCTTCAGCAGAAAGGAAGCCTGGGAATCTAATGCTCCTAGAATGGACAAGGTTACCCTTGGAAGAAAAATCTTCGTGGCACAGCTGCTAAGGGGACTTTGCAGTGGAAACTTACTTTAGTGAGTGGTATGATTCTCTATTTATATAATTCATTTATATAGAATGCAAATATGATTTATATAATTATATAATTCTGCATTTATAGAAATACAAATCATGTATCTTCCTAGGTATCAATGTGGCTAACACTGAAAACATCCTGTCCTTTCAGGCATCTTAGGAAATGTCAATGACCCACTCTTTTTTATATTTTATACATTTTTATATTAATTACAGTTTATTCACTGTGTATCCCAGCTGTGCCCCTTCCTTCATGCCCTCCCAATCCTCCCTCCCTCCCTCATCTCTTCCCATGCTCCTTCCCCAGTCCACTGAGAGGGGAGGTTCTTCTCCCCTTCCCTCTGATCCTAGCCTATCAGTTCTCATCAGGATTGGCTGTATTATCTTCCTCTGTGGGCTGGCAGGGCTGCTCCCCCTTCAGGAGGAGGTCATCAAAGAGCCAGCCACTGAGTTCAAGTCAGAGACAGCCCCTGTTCCTATTGCTAGGGAACCCACTTGGACACTGAGTTGCCATGGGCTACATCTGTGCAGGGGGTCTAGGTTATCTCCATGCAATGACCCACTCTTACGTTGAAGCAGTTCCACTGTGCCATAGTTGGAGGTGAGTCCTCTGCAAAAGAAATTAAGGTTAAATAAGGTGGTAGTGAGAAGTCATGTGATTCTGTATAGTATCTCTTTATGTGGAGATGGCCTGTTTGCACTCTCTGCCCTAAGAGCCTTCACTGGATATCTGCCTGATACCACCTTGCTCTGAGTTCTCTTCTTCCACAATGGTTCAAATAATTCTTGTGTGAAGCAGTAGTCAGTCCATGGCATTTCTTGAAGCAATCTTCACACCTTAAGGTATTGAGTACCCCAACTTGCTCTCAGATGCAGACATAACACTGTGGTAAGTAATGAGGAGCTATTTTTGAATGGGAGTTTCAAGATGCTGTCCTTTTCTTTTGCTCTTAATCTCACAGCCCCCATCAAGGAAACTTCCCTTTGCAACAAATGGAGAGACTGTTAAGAATATTACAGCTGATCAAAATGCAAAGTTATAGAACTCAGTCCCAACTGATAGAAATACAAATCAACTCCTGCACCTCTGGCCCACGGGTCATTGTGGGAAAGGCTGAAACAACTGTTCAGAGGCAGAGAATTGGTGGGCATGTGCACTGAAGAGGCTCACACCCAGAGGCACATCTGGGACCACACAGAGGTACAAAGGACTCCCAGAGGCCTGCCCACTGCATGTGACATGGGCGAAGACGCTCAGAGGTGCCCATAAGATAACCAAGAGTGTGGTAGAGGGATGAGAGAGAAGGGGTCACTGTCAGCCCTACCAAAAGAGGAAGAGCTGGCGGTGTGAGGGTGGTGAGGATCAGCCTGATGTGAAGAGCTTGTGCTACCACCTGAGACCCTGCTGAGGTCCTAGCCTGTGCTGCCCCTGAAGCCAAAGGCTATGTCTGGCTCTGCAGCCCTGTAGCATGGGGGTCTGTGTTGACCTCTGCAGCCCATGCTACCACCAGAACCCATGTGGACATCCCTGGTACCGGCTGCCTCCTCAAACCATCTGGATGTCTGAAGGCTGCACAGAGGGAAGGGCTGGCCCTGAGGACAAGAGAGATGCCTTGTCAGCCTTGCAGTGACTTGGGTACAGGAGAGATGCTCAGCCCCTATCCACTGTGGTAAGCGGGAGAGCTGATCCATACCCTTGCCTGAGCAGCATGGGGGAGGTGGGCCTAAGGGCATGAGAATGGGTGAGCTGTCCCCACCTTGCTGGGCAGCACACCAGTAGAGCTGGCCTGGAGGTACAGGCAAGGGAGACGCAGTCCTGAGGGTGTGAGAGCAGAGCAGAAGAGACGGCCCTTGTGGCATCAGTGTGGAAGAGTTGATCCACATAGCATGCTTGTCTGAGAGCCAGTCCAGCCTCTTATAGGCTGCTACAAGCAGGGAAGTTGGTCTCAACCCTCACCTTGGCAAAGCAAGAGAGAGCTGGTGCTGGTGGTATGGATGAAGGAGAGCTGACAAGTTGTACAACACAGCCACTACCCAGGCTTAAGCCAGACCCTTGAGTTGGCCCACCCCAACATCTTCGCCATCTATGAACTGTTGATGTGCATGAAGGGGTCTTGCAGAACCAAAGATTCAGGATCTCTATGACAGAGGGCAAGAAGAGGACATGTGAGAGAAGCTCCGGTTCAGATCCAGCATTGGTAGCGTTGCAGAAGTCAGAGGCTCAAACCACACCAACGACTCATTGCAACGAACATTTATAAGTAAAGTGGTTTGGGCAGAAGGGTATACTGTGTGACACACCTTGACACACAGCAGCATCCATGGAGATATTTAAAAAAAATTTTAAATTTTTATGTTATTTTTCCTTTTTTGTCTTTTTTCTTTTTGTTTTCTTTTGGGGGGATGGAGGGACAAGGAAATGAGTAGGACTGGGTGTAATGTGAAATTCACAAAAAAGGGCTTTTTTGTTTTGTTTTGTTGTTTGTTGTTTTTGTTTTTAAAGAGAGCCAGAAGATCAGGGACTTTGCTGTGAGACTGTATCTCCTTGAAATATCAGAATATAGTCATATAAAGTCTGATCAAATGGCTGCCTAAAGAGGACCTGAGCAAAGACGACACTAATAGACATGCTAATGTGGAAGGGGGAAATCTCAGCACAACCCTAGACAACCCTACGGGGAAACGAGAAATGCTGAGATTATTTCTTTAGGGACGAGCACACCAACTACCAAATAGTTACCTAATACCAAATGGTCATCCTGAAAACATATACATGTAAGTAACACTGCATGAACTGAGCAGGTTATATTTGTGTATTAAGAACACACACACATATTAGCCGGGTATGGTAGTGCACACCTTTAATCCCAGCACTCAGGGCGGCAAGCTGATGGCTGTGAGTTCGAGGCCAGCCTGGTCTATGCATACACGCGTACAAAAACATATGTTTATATGTGTATGGATGTATCAGCAATTAGAGAAAAAGTATGAACTTAAAATAAAGCAGTGTGTGTGTGTGTGTGTGTGTGTGTGTGTGTATGTGTGTGTGAGTTAGGGGGGCAGGTGTGGAAGGGTTTAGACAAAGAAAAGGAAAGGGGTAAATAATACAATTTTGTTATAATTTCAAAAATTAAAACTAGATAAATCTAAATAAAACTGGTCAATTTAAAATAGATAAAATTGTGGTAAACATCAGCGGCCTGGGAAATTCAATGGAGGTCGGAATAAACCTATTTTTGATTATGGCTTGAAATTTTATCTAGTTATTTTCTGATCTATTTTTCATATGTTAAATGTAGACCTAAAAAGTATCTATGACCACATTCTGGATCTTCTTCCTACTTTATGGGATGTCTTTGGGAACTGGGTATAGAAAATCTGAGGATTCTTTTACGTGAGCACCTTCAGAGAAAAAGACCTCAGTGGAGGAGCACAGTCATCCAGTCATCCAAAGCTGTTTTTCTTGTTTGAGATGGACATAACGAAACCTACACAGCCTTGTAACAAACAGGTAGCTCTGAAGCCCTGAGTATTGTTTAGACTCCTTCAGCAACTCTGATGAATTATTTCAAGCATTCAAAGTAACTGCAAGAAGATATTTTGATAAGATGGTACCTATGTTTGCCAGAGATCACCATTAATGCTTAGTGGACTGGTGTAAGACTGAATCCCAGTTTAGAGTCTTGAGAAATTCAATCTGTCAGTGATGATCTGCAGTTTCGAAAGTCAGTCAAGAATGCTCCCATTCTTCCCTAGCTGTGTGTTTGGCAGTTCCTCTGTGCCACATGGTATTCCTCAGAGCTACCTTTGAGAACTTAGAGTCACCTCACACAGCAAGGCTTCCTTAGCTCCAGGTTTTAGTGTAACAAGAAAGTGGGTCACTTATTTCCTTTTTTTTTTTTTTGCCTAGAAACTGTCAGTCCACGCTGCTGGGCTTAGCCTGAGGACATGTCCTGCAATGACGGTTAGAAGTTGAGTGAAACAAGGCTAAACTACTGGTGAAAGCATCCATTTTGACTGAAGTGCCAGCTAATTTCCAGAATGATTAAACTGTGTCTTCACAAATGTCTGAAATTCACTGGCCATCTGGGGTTCCTGCATCCTCACATAAGAGACCCCAGATGGGTTGTAAATCCATCCCTGTGGGTTTCATAGTGCAGTTGATCCCCAGTCCTCCTGCTTTTCCCAGTAGCATCTGATACTATGGCCATGATGAGGTTAATTTATGTGGTTTGATGCATTTTATCATCTGTCACTTGTGCAGCTCTGGCTGTGCCATCTGCTGTCTCAGAGGCGGTTTCTGGAGGCAGAATGCATAACAAGGTATCTGCATTTGTGAATTCTTTCAAGCATTTGTAGGTAATAGCTAAAAGATATTTTGAGAAGCCAGTGTCTGCCTCTACTGTGTGCTACTTTTGAACATGGGCAATCTGACATGAGCTTCAGACAAAGCCGGCTATATTCTGCAGGAAAACATTTCTGAATTAGTCTGCAATCACCAATATTGATGGAACCTATTTATTTCAAGACCTCGAATATCTCCATCAGGCTAAGAATATCTTACTGGGCTCTTGTGCAAATCAGGAAGAGGCAGAGACAATGGCTTTACTCTCAAACATGATGGATGATGAGACAGAACAGCATATACTGGCACGAAAAATTGTTTAAATCAAAAATCCTGCAGCAGAAAGCCTAAGTGCCCTGATTATAATGATTTCATATCCGTGTCTCATTTTCAGAAATGTATTAGGGCCTCAAGAGTGCACAACAAAACATTAAAGAGATAAAGCCATGAAGACAGATAGAAAATAGACTCAGAGGAAGGAGAATTTTGGTGTGATTCAGTGTGGATAGGTATCTGTGGGGCTGAAACCTCATGTCACTGCTAGAGTGGCCAGGGCTAGAGGTGGAGACGGGGCATATATCAAATGCTTCTGCCCTTTAGATGTCATAATTTACTGCAAGAGAATAAGAAAGTCAGAATGTATGTTTTAGTAAACGTGAAAAAAAAAAACAGAAAAGGTGGGACATTTTGAAAAGAACAATTGTAGTACATGGCAAGGCAAGGTCTTGAAAGAAATTAGTATTAGGGTTTCTGGAAGAGTCAAGACTGGCTCAAAGGAAGAAGCTATTCAAAAGTTAAAAGGAAGAACCATGCTCTTCTACACTGTGAAATACCAGGCTTTAGCCTGAGCAAAGCATGGAGGTTTATGTCCAGATGGAGTTAGCGCGACAGCATAGAGCCAGAACTGTAGGTCAAGGCATTAAGCTTTGATTTTTGAAATTTAGGGGTGTAGACACCATAGACCCATTTGATTTCCAGGGAGGTAGAAAATGATCACGGCGTATGAGGAAAAGGGCATTCTAGCAGCAGTATGCCTTGGACTGTCCGGCACTGGCAGTGGCACAGCAAAGACTTGTTCAAGACCCCTACTCCATGCTACAGCTGGGGTATAAAAAGTCATTCTGGAGGGTGGGAGTAGTTTTTCTTTCTTGAGACAGGGTTTCTCTGTGTAGCCTTGGTTGTCCTGGACTCACTTTGTAGACCAGGCTGGCCTCAAGCTCACAGCGAGTTGCCTGTCTCTGTCTCCCTGCATGCTGGGATGAAAGGCGTACACCACCATGTCAGGCAAGTGTGGGAGTGTTAAAGATGGTCCACGCTTCAAGACAGACCAATACTGAGTTTACAGTGCTCTGGAGCCTTGCTATCCAGCACTCCCGTCCGTCTCATGTCTCTCATATCTTGTCATTTATCTATAAGTTAAAGGTCGACTGAAGCCTAGGCAACAGATATATCCCACAGTCCCAGATCATCTGTCAAGTTGAACTATAAAGACAAGAAACAATATTAGTAAGTCTAGTAAATTGTGTATTTTGTTATTACATGTACTATAAAAACCACTACTAAAAATCACTCTACTCTGTGTAGGATGATGTTTTGGTGCTTTCTAGAACAGAAAATCTAGATTTTTTTGGTTCCATGATGTCTCACGATGGGAAGCTTAGTTGAACATCTGACGATGGTCTGTCTCCAACAATGGAAAGAACAATGATGTTGTTTAGACAGAGAATGGGATCCTGAACTTGGCATCAGTTCCTAAGGAATTAGACAGGCATCTGGGTTGCCTTCAGAAACGAGACTCCGAACCTCTCCTCGCAGTGCAAGTCAGAGCTGGTTGTAGATACTACCATTTCCAGTGTCTATGTGACCCAATGTCTGGTGGGCAGGCTCTCATTAAAGTTTTGCATTTTTCTCTCCATTTTCCTGAGAAACAACCTTTCTTTCCCCATGAAAATTGCTTTATTTGCACCTCTCAGAGGCCAGCCTGGTCCTCAGCACTGAGTCTTGCTGCTCCATGCTGCGGCCTCCCTGGTGTATATTCTACCAGCTACACATAGCATATCATCCCCCTTTGTTTCGTAGCAGTAAACAGCGTAACTCATGTTTTCATTTGGCACAAAGAGCTATTATTACTTTGGATATTTTGTTTCTGTGGAAGATCACATGGCAATGATTTTAGCCTTTATGTGCCTTGCAGTCTGTGACAACCACACAAACACTTTTGCAATGGGAAATCAGCCATGCACAAAACTAAGTCCTAGCTAGGGCTGTGTTCCAGTTCAGTTTTACTCATGAAAGGAGCAGTATTCATATTTGACCTACCTGTCTTTCTTTGAAGAAACAAAAATTTGAGAACAAGTACACTTGGGCTCCATGGAATCACAAGAGTCAGTGGCCATCAATCTATCTTCTCAGACTGACCAAAGGCTTGTGAGGTACATCCATAGGATTTTTTTTTCTTTTAATGCTAGTGTAGTTGCATACAGCCATGCCTTTTACTAAAATCAAGATATCAGAGAGTGAGAGGCCCTTGTCAGTTTGCTGTGTGATGGAGAAAAGCAAGGGTTTTCTCTAGAATGAGACAGGAGTTTTGACTAGTTCCTGTTTAGATGAAGAAATTAAAACACACTTTCTTTGTGTATGACTTCTTCCTTTGCTTGGGCAAATGATTTCCTCTCCTTTAGAAATGATTCTATTTATAACATTGCCCAGCTAATATACTAAAAGAAAGCTTATTAAGATGCAAAATACTGTTCCCAAAGCAATAGTAGTTTTATTGCCCAAAATACATAAAAACTGGTTGATTAAAAAGTAAAGGAATAAAATGCAGGAAAAAATGTAATCTATTCTTCACAATAGGGATGAATAAATTTCAGCTTTTAATTGTTGAGGCTCTCAGTGAATGGTCATCTTAGTCAGAATAAATAAAAAGAGTAACCAAAAATCCTCAGTAAACAGAAAACCATGGAAGTATCAGTTTCCAGCAACTAGACTATGGACAAAGGATTTAGATTTTCATTTCAACTTAGTTTCTACCTTTTAAAACTACTTGACAATTCTCATTTAAAGGTTATTTGTTAGCCACAAGTCTAACATACATTAGCTGATGAAGAAATCAGCAATTCTAGGTCTGTGGTCTTTCCAAAAGAGGTGTGCTCTCTTACAAAGCTAGAAAATTCTGCTGATCCTGTAAAGATAATGTAAAATATAAGATTCAGGGATAGCTTAAGGCATTGTCCAATTCATTAACATTTAAAACATGTTAAAGACTTACAATGAATGGTGTTGCCTTTGGACTTAGGCTGAAAGTTGATGGGAGAGGTGTATTGTAGGGAGGACTTCCTTCTTTGTAGAAGGGTGAGGCAGAGGAAAGGTCATGAAGTTTCCAAGTGTCACGTAGGAATATGGTACCATTAAGAAGGTAGAAAAAATGTTGAAAATAAAATGTTTCTACCTCCATTATCGGGGGCAGCAAGGGAGGAAGAAATACAGTAATCTCCCTGCTGTTGCTCTTGGCCATTGACAAATTTCAAAGTAAACACAGCAGCGTATGCACAGGAGGCTGTCTGAGTCTGGGAGCTATACAGAGGACACGAAAAGAAAGCTGCTCTACACAGATGTGAGTTAGTCTTCTGTCCACAGTTCTTCTAACAAGAACAAAGAAGGGAAGGTTGCTTTTTTGCATCAAAAAAGAATGTAAAATCTGTGTCTATTCCCAGACAGGTGTCTGCTGACTGTGATGCGGTTACGATCTGATCTGATCTGATCTCCCCTAGCTTCACTCACCTGTGATGGAAGGGACAGGGCACAAAACTTCAGTCCGGGGAGAAGATCTTCTTTCACTTCCTAACATGCAATCTCATCGCATGAGCTCCACAGACATCATGCACTCTCTCTTTAAAGCAGAGTTCAGACTTCTTGAGCAAGGTCACTGTTGTGGTGGCCTGTCAGCTGAGAGTTGTGTGCTGCCCAGGGAAGATGCAGCCCCATTTCAAGGCTGCTACTGTGAAGTGTGATTGGAAATGACAGGCAATGAAAATTCAGATGACCTGAATTACATGGTCTGATTTGATTTGACTAAGCCCATATTCCATGTACTCAGCAAAGATACACATATTTCAGAGAAGAAATGCTTACCTAGTTAACGACAACTTCCTTCAACGTGTATTTCTTATTAAAATATGCTTACTGAACACTTAATATAGCACAATATTTTTTCTAACCTCCTTTGATTGACAATATTGGTCAGAAACAAGGCTAAATCACTTTATTCATTTAATGAAGTACAATAAATGGAGAAGTGATTTTGATTAAATACTGAAGGAATTGTTGCTGGAGTAAGGATTGGAGGGTATGATCAGATGGCCTTAAAAAGACAGGTAGATGTATGCTTTAGAGTCCTCAGCAATATTAGATCCTATAGGAGGGGAAGCTACCATTTTGGGGTCAAGAGGAACTCATATACTTTACATTTAATATTTAAAAAGCCAGGTTGGCATGCCAGTGTTTGAGAAGCCAGGCTCCTTTCTTTCCCTGCTTGCTTCCTTCTCCCCCCTGTGTAGGCGCCATGCACTATTTGGAGGGAGAGGTGAATACCTTGCTGCTAGTAGTGGTCCTTTGGCTTCCATCCTCTCACAAAGCCATGCCGAGCAGCCCCTTCTAGGCCTGTACCTGCTGCAAGGTTGAGAGTGGCTGAGCTACTCTTCCGAGAATAAGTGTTGGTGACTTGGACTTGGAAAAGAAGAGATTATTCAACAGACCACAAATGGTTATGTGGAGTTTAAACCTTTAAGAAAGACTACCCAGGTCCTCCTTTTTGTTTATCTTCTTTAGGTGTATAGATTTCAGTATGTTTATCTTATCTTATAGGTCTAAATAAGTGAGTATATACCATATGTGTCTTTCTCCTTCTGGGGTACCTCACTCAGGATGATCATTTCCAGGTCCCACCATCTGCCTGCAAATTTCATGATTTCTTCATTTTTAATTGCTGAGTAGTATTCCATTGTGTAAAAATGCCACAATTTCTGCATCCATTCCTTAGTTGATGGACATCTGGGTTGTTTCCAGGTTCTTGCTATTACAAATAAAGCTGCTACAAACATGGTTGAGCAAATATTCTTGCTGTGTACTTGAGCAACTTTTGGATATATGCCTAGGAGTGGTATAGCTGGGTCTTGAGGAAGCACTAAAAGAGGACCTGGGGTAAGATGATCAATCCTCACTTGGAAAGAAAAATGGGATGCAGGAGAAAACAAGTAACAGGGCAGGGTTCTACCACAGAGGGCATCTGAAAGACTCTATCTAGCAGTGTATTAAAGCAGAAACTGAGACTCATAAACAAACCTTTGGCAGATGGCAGGGAATCATATGAAAGAGTTAATATGATCTGAAGAGGATAGGAGCTCCACAAGGACCAAATATATCTGGGCACAGGGGTCTTATATGAGACTGTTTCTCCAACCAAGAACCATGTGTGGATATAACTTAGAACCTCTGCTTGCCTGTAGCCCATGGTAACTCAGTATCCAGTGGGTACCCTAGTAAGGGAAATAGGGACTATTTCTGATATTAACTCAATGGCGGGCTCTTTGACTTCCCCACCCTGCAAGTGAGGAGCAGTCCTCCTAGGCCACAGAGGAGGACTTTGAAGCCAGTCCTGAAGAGACCTGATAAACCAGAGTCAGATGAAAGGGGAGGAGGTCCTCCCCTATCAGTGGACTTGGAAAGCCGCAGGGAGTAGACAAGGGAGGGAAGGTGGGGTTGGGAGGGAATGAGGGAGCAGGATTCACTGGGATACAGAGTTAATAAAATGTAACTACTACTAATAATAATAATTAAAAAGACTACCCAGGAAGGTAAGACAAAGGGGCAGAAAAGGATCCATTTTTATAGGGAAGCAGTGAACTGGTTGCTGGTTCAGGCAGCCATAATTCTGGACATAGCCTCCTTAGCATTGTCAGAAACAAAAATTACCCTTATTTCCCACTGTACCTCCAGATGCCATTTCCTCCAGCTAAGCTCATGATGGCTGTCTTATTCTTCTCAGTTCTGTACTTTACAGGAAGAGTAGGGCAACTTTTCCTATTGTGCTGATATCCCCACAGTAGGGAGTTTACTTGGCCATCGGGATGGGAGAACACAATTTCATAATGCAAGTGGCAGCCGTGTGTCTCAGCATCTTTACTTTGACACTGAGCTACACAAGAGCCCACCTTTACTCACCCAGTCGTTGAACTTTTGCCAGAAGAACATTCTGCCATATTAATCTGCACATAACTGCTCTGTAGATGCATTTCAATTCCTTGATTAAAAACTACCTACCACCGCTATTGATAAGCGTATTATAATATACTCACTATGTATAAATGGAGTAAAATTAGGAAAGTGTTTCTAATATCTTCCCATGCATCTAATTTTCCAATGACTTTATAAATTAAGAGAAAATACATAACAAGATATGTATATAATGATTAAATGATATACTTGTATTTCATGAAATCTTTAGACTTAAAAAATCCTCATATTAACTGCTGAAGCAAGATTGTGATGAGGCAAGACTAGGTTTTTATTTTTTCAAACAAGACTATTCTTTATTAGGCTACAACGGCCATTGGACATTAGGAAGCATATCTGCTCTATGTATTTGATAGACGTTTTTTACAATCCACATTGGACTTATTTACCGGATCGCAGAAGCCCATGTTCTAAAAGCTGAAATCTATATGGATCTCATATAGATTTGGGACATCTTCTAGGGAAACTTTGGGAACACAGAATGTATTCTAAATTTAAGCTGTAGTTTTGAACACTAGCGACTATTTTGAATGCAAACATATTTCGTTTCCACTATAGTAAAGACAATTGGCTGAAATTTTGTAGACTATTGTCTTAAACTGAAGTCATGTTTCTCTCCCAACTTGTCTCATTTAGAAAACATGCAATAAAACTACAAATGTTAGAATCTCCCTCTCCTACCTCAGATTAGAATAATAGAAGAGGTTTCACAACTGAAAAAAAATTGATTCTTTAGTAGCTAAGTTTATGTCCTTTAATTTCTACATCTCGTAGAGTATTTTCTAAGAATTCTTTCACTTGTTTAGATTAACGGTGCCACTAAACTTGATGGCAGATATACATTAATTAAAAAATTAAGACATGTAAGAAACCATGATAAATAAAAAATTCATAAATAATTATGTATGGCCAATAATTATTTAACTCAAAATTGTCCTGAAGAGCAGTCCTACAAGCCTTGTATTGATTTATACTTTAAATTTTGGAAGGAGAAGGATAAGAAGGGGAAAACCTGGACTACCTGTGTCTTTTTATTGGGGAATCCAGTTTGTCGGTATAAAGAAATAGCAGTGTATCAAAGCAGATGCTGAGACTCAAAAACAAACCTTGGGCAGAGTGCAGGGAATCATATGAAAGAAGGGGGAGTTAGTAAGACCTGGAGAGGACAGGAACTCTGCAAGGACCTAATATATCTAGGTACAGGGTTTTTTACTAAGACTGTTTCTCCTACCAAGGGCAATGCATGGATATAACCTAGAACCCCTGTTCGGATGTAGCCCAGGGCAGATCAGTATCCAGTTGGGTTCCCTAGTTAGGGGAATGGGAATTGTCTCTGATGTGAACTCAATGGCAGGCTTTTTGACCCCCCCCCCCTCCAGAGGGAGGAGCTGCCTTGCTAGGCCACAGAGGAGGACATTGCAGCCAGTCCTGATGAGACCTGATAAGCTAGGGTCAGATGGAATGGGAGGAGGTCCTCTCCCATCAGTGGACTTACAGAGGCGCAGGGAGGAGATGAGGGAGGGTGGGATTGGGAGGGAATGAAGGAGGGGGCTACAGCTGCGATAGAAAGTAAATAAACTCTAATTAATATAAAAATATAATTAAAAAGAAATATTAATACCAATCATTGTTAATTCTTGTTATTTTGGTGGCAGTAGTGGTAGTATGTGTGTGGATATGTGCATGTGCTTCTCTTCTTTTAGTTTTGCTGGTGTTAATTTATTTCCTGTGCTTGTGTTTTCTTCGGTGTAGTCACCATCCTTGGGTTGGAGTTTCCCCTCTAGTATCTTCTATAGAGCTGGATTTGTAGATAGATATTGTTTAAATTTGGTTTTGTCCTGTTATATCTTATTTTGCCCATCTATGATGATTGAAAGTTTTGCTGGCTATGGTAGTCTGGGCTGATATTTGTGGTCTCTTAGATTCTGCAAGACATCGGGTAGGCCCTTCTGGTACTTTTAGAGTCTTTGTTGAAAAGTCGGGTATAATTCTAATAGGTCTGCCCTTATAGGTTACTTGGCATTTTTCTCTTGCAGCTTTTAGTATTCTTTGTTTGGTCTTTACATTTAGTATTTTGATTATTATATGGCAGGGAGATTTTCTCTTCTCATCCAATTTATTTGGTGTTCTGTAATCTTCTTGTATATTTATAGGCATCTCTTTCTTTAGGTTAGGGAAATTTTTCCTATGGTTTTGTTGAAAATATTTTCTGGGTCTTTGAACTGGGAATCTTTTACTTTTTCTATTTATATTATTCTTAGATTTGGTCTTTTCACAGTGTCACAGATTTCGTGGAAGTTTTCTGTTAGGAACATTTTAAATTTAACATTTTCCTTGACCAATTTTGTCTGTCTTTGCTGAGAATCTCTCCTCCATCTCTTGTCTTCTGTTGATGATGCTTGTGTTTAATATTCTTTTTCGCTTAACTAAATTTTCCATCTCCAGGTATCCCACAGTTCTTGTTTCCTTTATTGCTTTCATTTCCATTTTCAGGTCTTGAATAGTTTCATTCATTTTCTTACCCTGTTTGATAGTATTTTGCTTAACTTCTTTCATTATTTTCCTCCCTAAAGGTCTCTATCATCTTCACAAGATTGAACTTAAGTTTGCGCTTCAGCTGTGTTGGAATATCCAGGCCTTTCTGTAACAGGAGAGCAGTGCTCTGGTAGTGTCATATTGCCCTCACTGTATCTGACTTTGTTCATGGCCTCTAGTCATCTGGGTTTGGGGATTATTACAGGTTTAGGTCCTGATTTCTGAGCTTATATTTGTTAGATGGGTGTTCTGATTTTGTTTTGAAATTTTTCTTTTTTTAATTTTAATTTTATTTTTTAATTACAGTTTATTCAATTTGCATCCCAGCTGTAGCCCCTTCCACCATCTCCTCCCAATCAAACCCTTCCTCCCTCTTCTCCACCCATGCTTCTCCCCTATTACAATGATAGGAGAGGTCCTCCTCCCCTTCCATCTGACCCTAGTCTATCAGGTCTCATCAGGACTGGCTTCATTGTCTTCTTCTGTGGCCTGGTAAGGCTGCTCCCCTGTCAGGGAGAGGTGATCAAGGAGCCAGCCATGGGTTACAAATGTGCAGGGGCTGTAGGTTATCTCCATGAATGGTCCTTATTTGGAGATTCAGTCTCAGAAAAGACCCCGTGTCCAGAACTTTTTGGTTTTGTTTCTCTCCTTGTGGAGCTCCTGTCCCCTGCAGGTCTTTCTACTTCCCCCTTCTTTCATAAGATTACCTGCACTCTGTCCAAAGTTTGGCTATGGGTCTTAGCATATGTTTTGATACCCTGGTGGGTAGAGTCTATCAGAGGTCCTCTGTGGTAGGCTCCTGTCCTTTTCCCTGTTTTCTTCCTCTTCCAATGTCTGTCTTGTTTGTCTTTCTGAATGAAGACTGAGCATCTTACGCAGGGTCCTCCTTCTTAATTAGCTTCCTTACTTGTATGAAAAAACTTTCAATCTCTGAAGAAAGAAATAGAAAAAATATGTCAGAAGATGAAAAGATCTTCCATGCTCATGGCTTGGCAGGATTAACATAGTAAAAATGGCGATCTTACCAAAAGCAGTCTACAGATTCAATCCAATTCCCATCAAATTACCAACACAATTCTTTACAGACCTTGAAAGAAAAATTCTCAATTTCATAGGGAATAACAAGAAACCCAGAATTGATAAACAGTCCTCTATAATAAAAGATTTTCTGGAGGTATCTCCATCCAGGATCTCAAGCTGTACTATAGAGAAGTAGTAGTAAAAACTGCACGGTACTGGCATAGAAAAAAATGGTGGATCAATGGAATTGACTAGAAGACCCAGAAATAAACCCACACACCTATGAGTAGTTGATTTTGGACAAAGATGCCAAAACCATTCAATGGAAAAAAAAGACAGACTCTTCTGTACCACATTTTTAATTAAATTATTTTGTTTGTTGGTGTTTAATTTCTTGAGTTATTTTTATATTTTGGGCATTAACCCTTTGTCAGATGTAGAATTGATGAAGAACTCTTCCCAATCTATAGATTGTCATTCTATTTTATTAACAGTGTCCTTTTCCTTATGGAGACTTTTCAGTTTCATGAGGTCCCATTTAACAGTTGTTGATCTTAGATCCTGAACTGTTGGTGTTTTGCTCAGAAGGTTGTCTCCTGTGCCAATGAATTCAAGGCTCTTACCAACTTTTTCTTCTAATAGATGTAATGTAACTGGTTTTATGTTGAGGTCTTTAATTCACTTGGATTTGAGTTTTGTGCAGGGTGATAAATATGGATCCATTTGCATTTTTTCTGCATGTAGACATCCAGTTAGATCATAGCACCATTTGTTGAAGATGCTTTTTTTCCCCATTGTATAGTTTTGGCTCCTTTGTCAAAAATCAAGTATCCATAGATGTGTGGGTTTACTTCTGGATCCTTAAGTGCATTCCATTGATCAAACAATCTAGTTTTATGCCAGTACCATGCAGTTTTTATTAGTATTGCTTGGCAGCATAGCTTGAAATCAGGGATGGAGATTGTGTTTATTGTTTAGGATTGTTTTTGTTATTATTAGTTTTTTATTTTTGCATAAAGGGTTTAGAATTCTTATTTCAAGGTCTGTAAAGAATTATGTAGGAATTTTATGGGAATTGTATTGAATCTGTAGATTGCTTTTTGTAAGATGGCCATTTTTACTACGTTAATTCTATCAGTCCATGAGCATGGCACATCTTTCTATCTTTTGATGTCTTCTTCAATTTCTTTTCTTCAGAGACTTGAAGTTCTTACCAGACAGGTCTTTGACTTGTTTGGTTAGAGTTATATCAAGATACTTTGTAATATATAGTGGCTATTGTGAAGGGTATAGTTTACTTAATTTCTTTCTCAGCCCATTTGCCATTTGTTTACCAGAGATCTACTGATTTTTTTAAATTAATCTTCAGCCAATTTGCTGAAAGTGTTAATCAGCTGTAGGAATTCTCTGGTGGAATATTTGAGGTCCCTTATGTATACTATCATATCATCTGTGAATAGTGATATTTTAACTTCTTCCTTTTCAATTTGTATCCCTTTGATCTCCTTTTGTTGTCTTATTGCTCTGGCTAGGATTTGAAGTCCTATATTGAAGAGAAATGATGAGAGAGGGCAGCCTTATCTTGTCTCTGATTTCAATGGGATTGCTTTAAGTTTCTTTCCATTTAATTTGATGTTGGCTATAGGCTTCTGTGTATTGCCTTTTTTGTGCTTAGGAATGTGCCTTATAGCCCTGATCTTTCCAAGATTTTTAACATGAAGAGGTGTTGGATTTTGTCTAATGCTTTTTATTGGCATGTAATGAGATGATTATGTGTTTTTTTTTCAGTTTGTTTATATGGTGGAATACATCGATGGATTTTTATATAGTGAACTGCATGCCTGGAATTAATCCTACTTGATCATGATGGATAATATTTTTGATGTGTTCTTGGATTTGGTTTGCAAGTAATTTTTTAAAGAATTTTTGTATTAATGTTTGTTGGCATAAGGTTATTGTATAATTCAAATGCTGTTTACTGTGCCTCTCCCCCATAATGCAAGTATCTCTATTTAGTTTCTGTCTTGATGATCTGCCCCTTGGTGAGAGTGGGGTGTTGAGGTCTCCCACTATTAATGTGTTGGGATGAATGTGTGATTTAAGCTTTAATAATGTTTCTTTTACAAATGCAGGTGCCCGTTTATTTTAGGCATAGATATTCAGGATTGAGATATACTCTTGGTGGATTTTTCTTTGATGAGAATGAAGTGTCCTTCCTCATCTCTTTTAATTTTGGTTGACAGTCTGTTTTAATAGATACAAGAATGGCTACTCCAGCTTGCTTCTTGGGTCCATTTGTTTGGAAAACTCTTTTCTAACCCTTTACTCTCAGGTAATGTCTATCTTTGTGGCTGAGGTGTGTTTTTTTTCTATATAGCAGAATGCTGGGTCCTGTTTATGTATCCACTTTTTCAGCCTGTTCTTTTTTTTTTTTTTTTGAGAGTTGAGTACATTGATGTTGAGTGATATTAATGACTAATGATTGCAAGTTCCTTTTATTCTCATGTTGTCGGTGGTAGTATGATGGTCTTCTTTTGGTTTTGTTGTTGTGAAGTTTTATATAACCTGTGTTTTCTTGGGTGTAGCTGACCATCTTGGGTTGAACTTTTCCTTCTTATATGTTCTTTGGGGCTGGGTTTATGCAAAAATATTGTTTTTTAAAATAGATATATATTTATGTGTATGAGTGTTTTCCCTGGATGTATGTATGTGTACCATGTGAGTGCCTGATAAATGTGGAAGTCAGAAGAAAGCTTCAGATACCCTGAAACTAGTTTTGAACCACCATGTGGGTATTGCGAACATAACCCAAGTCATTTGCAGAAGCAATCATCACTTTTAACCATTGAAAAATCTCTTGAAATCCAGCAATAAGGTCTCTTGATTCTGTAGGGTAGCCAATAGAAATGACAATAGTCTGTCCTTTGCTACAGCTCTTATTTTTAAATGGTATCTAACAGAATGCCAATATGAAGCTTTAAACATGTATTGATATTATTTTTAGGCTTTGTGTATATGTGTATATGAGTATGGATAGGTGCATGGGTGTGTAGATGCCCTCAGAGACAAGAGGCACAGGATTGTCTGAAGATGGAGTTGGAGGCTGTTGTGAGAAATAGCACATGGTTCTGGCAACTGAACTTGAGCCCTCTGGAAGAGCAGTACAGGTTCTTAACTGCTGAATCATCTCTCCAGACCCCAACAATGTGAATCTTTATGAAGTTTGCATCTTTTTGCTTAAAGAACTGAAGATACTAAAAATACTTTTAAGCTCAGTGTTGCAAGGACTAAGTAACTACTAGAGGACACAGGAATTTTTTATTGCTTCTAAGTTACTCACAGGTATTAGGCAAGGATAATTTTCTCTAACTCCCTTTCAGAGCCCATGAAGATAATGTTTAGCTAGAATACAATCAGTTGCTCCTGAGTAGAGTTGCTTACAGAACTTTCATCATTTCATCAGAATTCCTCTTACACATTGGCTCCATTGATCACAAAACTGAGACTGGATATCTCCCATTCTAACAAAGAGCTAGGTCAAGGTGGTTATGTGTGTGTCAGCATGACAGCTGTCCACCATTCAGTTAATGCTTTTCCCTCCATTCTTCTCTTCTTCATCTTCCAGTGAACTATGAAAATAAATTTAGATGCTAAGGGTTCTAATTTTAGCAGACAGCCTGTGTTGATCGTAACGGGAGTGACTTGTATAGACCCATGTGTTTGAATGCTTGGCCATAGGGAGTTTCACTGTTAAGGGGTCTGGCTTTATTGAAGTAAGTGTGGCCTTGTTAGGTAGTATGTCACTGTGGAGGTGGGCTTTGAGGTCTCCTATGCTGAAGCTATGGCCAGTATGACACACAGACTCTTTCTGCTACATGTGGATCAAGATATAGGACTCTCAGCTCCTTCTCCAGCACCATGTCTGCCTGTATGTTGCCATGCTTCCTGCCATGATGATGATGGACTAAAGCTCTGAACTATAAACCAGCCACAATTAAACATTTTCCTTTGTGAGAATTGTTGTGGTCATGTGTATATTTTCATAGTAACTGAAACCATAACTAAGACACAGTCCAAAGATTTATTATTTATTTTGTAACTATATTTTCCCATTTTGAGCTGTTAACTGTCATACTTATTTGCTTTTTAAATGTATTTTGTATGTTTGAGACTAATACTTGCTGTACATCCCTGGGTGGCCCTGAAATCCCATATTTCTTGTCTCTGCCTGTTTTTTTTTTGATACAGACACTTATCAACACACACAGTTAAGGTGTTGTTTAAAAATTGGTGTTATTAATATTTGAATTTTTCTATTGTAAGCTGTGTTACATAAGGACACCATCATACGTCATCATACAAAGTGCATCGTACATTGAGCATAATCCTCATACTCCTCACTCTCCTGCTACCCCTATCTGAAGACAGCCTCACCTCTACTTTATTGCCATGCTCACATACTTGAGTTTTTGTACCTACAACTTTTACTTTGTCTCCTATTATTTTACATATTTAAGAGAAAGTTTCAAGGTCTGATGGGTAGAATGTATGTTATTCAGTATATGGATGGTATGGTCTTTAGATGTCTGTTAGGTCCATTGGATCTATGATATCATTTCATGCAGATGTTTCTGTATTTTTTCAATTTTTTAAAAAAATTGTGTTTGTATGTGCTCATGTGCACATAGGTAAGTGTATGCATGTGTGTTTTTTCATGTGGAAATCAAAGTTGAATGTTTTCTTTAGTAGCTTTCAATCGTATTTTTGCAACAAGATTCTTTTCAGAATCTAGAACTTGTCTCTTCAGCTAAAATGAATGGACCACAAGACCCAGATATTCTCATGCCTCCAGCTCCTCTGTGCTGGGATTCTAAGTCAGGTCCCCAGAGCTGGGAACATGCACCATTTCTGTATGCTTGTGTGGTAAGCAGTTTCTGGACTGAGCCACTTTCATAGCTCTGTTTAATCTTTGTCAGACTGACTTGTCTGTTGGCTAGGGTGAACTTTAGAAGTAACCTAGTATTGCTATGTTGGGGTTAATCCGTGTCTTTACCTGCAGTAGGTTTGCTTTAGAAAATTGAAACATTTTGTTTATAGATCATTCCCCCAGTGTGAAGTCACCTTTTCAAACTCCCTTTTGACTCATTTTGAAGTACATTTTGTCAGATAGTAGATGAGTGACACCTGCTTGTTTTACGGTTTCCTTTGCTTAGAATAGCCTTTTCTTTTCACCCCAGGGTTGTCTTTGATAAGGAGGTATGTTTCTTGGAGGAAACAGCGAAATAGATTTCTCTTTTCCTAATCTAATCTGCTAGTCTTTGTCTTCTGACAAGGAAACTGAGAACATTCATATTTAGAGTTATTTTTTGGTTTCACGGCATTTGATGTTTCTCTATTTCTCAGTTATTTTTTCAAGTTTTCATATGATTTTTTTTCTTTCCTGCAGCCTCATGGATGTGTTTATCAGCTCTTCGGTTGAAATGATATCCATGATGTGTTTTCTGTAGTGCTGCTTTAGTGGTCATGAATTCTTTAGTCTGTTTTTAATCACAGAAAGTTTTTTTTTTAAACAAAGTTTCATTGGGTATGGTAGTTTATGTTGTGACTTGATTAATAATGGCTCCCATAGGCTCATATGTTTGAATACTTAGTCCCTAGTTGAAACTATCTGTGAAGGAACAAGAGGTGTGGCTTTGTTAGAAGAAAGAAGTGTGCTAATGGCTGAAGGATTCGAGATTTCAAAAGACAGCATCCTCTGCTAGCTCTCTGCCTCCTACTTGCAAATAAGAATGTAAATTCTCAGCTGTGGCTCCAACAGTGGTCCACCTACCCTGGCCATGCTTCCCGTCATGATGGTCAAGGGCACTAATGCTCTGGGACTGCAAGCCGCAAGGGAACCTTTTCTTCTGGAAGTTGCTTTTGCCATAGTGTCTCTTCACAGCCACAGAAAGTAATTAAGACTATGTGATTGCTGGATGTTGTCTTTTACAATGTGATTATATCATTCCAAGCTCTCTTGTCTTTTGAAGTGTTGGAAATGTATTGTTCTGATTCTCCGTCTTTATATGTTACTTGATGTCTTTCTTGCAGCTTTCAACACAATTTCTTTGTGTGTGTATGTATTTAGAGTTTTAACTAGACTATGCTGTGGGAGGTAATTTTCTGGTTTTGCTTGTTAGGCATTCTAAATGCTTCCTGTATCTCATGTTCACATCTTTCTCTAGATTTGACTAATTTTCTATTGTGACTTTATTGAAAATGTTTTCTATGCTTACAGCATGAAATAATTTTTTAATAAACATGATTTTTAAATTTTTGTCTTTTCATTGTGTCATATATCTTGCTTGTACTGTTTTCTCTTTATTAATTTGCCATTTTCATTGTGAAAATATTCTAATTCCTCTACCTAGTCTTTAAGCCTTATTATTCGGTTTTTCTTTTTTCCATTTCTTTTGAGATTTCATGATGATGCTTCTCATGGAGGCTTTTATTTGTTTATTTAATTTTTCATCACCGATATTTGCCCCTTCTTCAGTATTTTATATGTGTAACTACTATATTAAATATAATTTATTATTAATACTGTGATATATTTATAATTAATATTATAACAAATCAATAATTATTGTCATAGTTAGATATAAATAGTAATTATGTAGTACACATTACTTCTATCAGAATTTCATATTACTTGTTTTGATCATTTTCACCCTCCAACAACTTTTGCCAGGTCCACCTCACATTTGTTTTTGTTTGTCTCATCAATGTCATTTTGGCCTGTCTGAATGCTCTTGATTGTATGGCTTTCCACTGCAGCCTGATGGACTCCTCAGAGAATATATTTATACAGGAAACTAATCTCCCTCTTCCATCAATTAACACATCTCAAGAGCTCCTAGGCTAGGAGTGAGGCTTTATGCCAAACTCCTCTCTCCATGTCAGTGTTTGGTCTGACTTAGGGTTACACAGGTCTGTCACAACTTCTGTGAGTTTATACATGTAACTGCCTTGCTACGTCCAGAAGACACTGTTTCCTTGTAGTTATCAACCACCCCTGGCACTTACACCTTTTCTGTCCCCTCTTCTGCAATGATTTTAAATCATACTATAGAGCCACATGATCTAAACATCATGATCCTGGCATAAAAATTCTTACCAGTTAATAGAACAGAACTAAGGGTCGACATGCACACCTGGACTCCTACTGCCAGCCTATTTTTGACAAAGAACCAAACAGTGAGCACTAGATAAAGACACTCTGCAAAAATGGTGCTGGCTAAACTGGATAACCATAAGTTGAAAAATGAAGCTCATTCCTCATTTCCCACCCTGCCTAAAACTCAACTAAAAATGAATCATGACTGTCAACACAAAACTTAATACACTGTATTGGACAGAGAAAAAAAGTAAAGAATATGCTTGAGTCACTGGAGAGGAAGGAACTACCCCTAAACAGAATTTCATGAAACTCAGTGAGTTTCTGTAGAGAAGCATCTGTACAGGAAAGCACACTCAAATGAAGGGGCAACTCAGAGTGGGTAAGACTTTTTATAAGCTGTACATCTGATAGGGTTAATATCTACAAAAATAACTAACACACTAAGCAACAAGCAAAATAACCCAATTTAAATTTAGATAGAGAACTAAACAGAGACTTCTCAGAAGATGTAATACAAGTGGTTGAAATAAAAATAAATGTTTAACCTCCTGCTCCATTATAGAAACTCAGATTAAATTCTTTTGAGATTTCATCTTACCTCATTCAGAATGGCTAAGGTTAAAATGAATGAAAACAGATACTCGTACGAATGTGGGGGTAAAGAAAAACCAATTATTTACTGTTGCTGTGAGAGCAAACTACTAAAGCCATTATGTAAATCAATGTGTAGGTTCTTTGAAAATAGGAAATAGATTCACCATATAATCAAGCTATAATGCTCCTGGGAATATATATCTTTCTTGAATTTTATCTCTTTATTGAATTCTAATTTAGTATCCTCTGTTCCCTTCCTTATTTCATTGAACTGTTTATTTGTGTCCTCTTAGAATTCATCTAGGGGTTTATTGTTGTGCTCTGATGTTTTTTAAATACTTGTAATCTTTCTTTTAAATTGTTTGTCTGGTAATTCATATAATTCAATCTTACCGGAGGCTGTTATTAAGGAATTAATAATTTTTGAAGAAGTCATATTGTTTTGATTTTTTATATTATAGTATTTTTATTGATACTTATATATTGGGTTAGGTTGTTATTTCAACTTTAAAAATTTATTTTATTCATTCTTTGTTTTCATGTATTACATTTTTATCATATTCTTTCCCCCTTATTTACTTCTCCCAGATGAACCCTTTCGTATCCACACAACTTCATTTATTTTTAAGCTCATTGTGTCTAATTTCTACTGCCTTTACATCTTGGATGTGAGGGCTGTTAAATAGAATATGGTCAAGATACTAGATGCCGCACCATTAAATCAGAATATCCCCTTCCCCCTAGAACTATCAGTTAATAATATGTCTCAGTGTTCCTCTAGAACCTCACAGGCCTATCACATCCTTCTGTAGTCTTTTGTGAAGATGGTCTGAGATACTGACTACATCTCGGTAGTTCATCAAAGGTCAAGTTGAAAATATTGTTCTGATCTCTGAGACTAGTTCTTAATCTTATATCCACCCCAAATTGATTCTTTGCAAGGTTATGTCAAAATTCTGAGGCCTGTCTTCACAGGTAAGGCAGTGAATGTTGGTCCTGTCCCTGAGTACCTTCTGCCATCTTGTGAATCACTAGAAAGGGAGTCGGTGTCTTCTATAGACTTTAGCTCTGACTGGCTTCCAGTTTGCTAAATACTGTGTATTAATAGATTTTTGCTTGCAGTGCAGAGGTATCCTGGTGGCCAAAGTTTTACACATGACTTTCTAGACTCACTCTGGATTTCCCAAGAGTGCACTTTGCGGAGCATCTGGGACACAGAACACTCCACTCAGCAGAAATCTTTTCAAATGGCTTCTCATGACTGCCCTGTTCAAGTGTTGAGAAAGAGGGTTTCCCTGACTTTCCTTTTTCTCTGCCAACATTATTGGTGGCCATCCTCATCTTGCTTTCCGCCCCCTCCTTTCCAGCCCTTTAAAATGACTGCTGTTTCCCTAAAAGCTCCTCCTCAACATGATGCCTCATGCCATCTACTATCTTGGACTTTTACTTTTTTTTAAATTAGTTTGTTGTCAGAGCTTGGAGGATATTAAATATTAAACTTACAAGTATTTGTTTTATTGGCAATGAAGAAGCATTTCAAGCTTTAGACAAGGCAATCAGAAGCCGGAGAGGAGCTTGGAAGACAGAGGTGATGTAACAATGTAACCAGAGACAATGCGATGGAGGGTTGTATGTTAAAGAGTGTTAGAAGACACCGCAAATGTTCAAGGAAAGGATAACATTTGAACCAGATTAAGGACTGCTGCATTAAAGATTACAGATAGAGATAGATGTCAAAGATCCTGTTACAATAGAATTCAGAATGAGTTAAAGAATAAAAACAAAGAAAAATATCATTAACTTTGATGGTTAATATTCAAACATATGGAACAAATGTCAGGGAATTCAGAAGATGTGGCCATATGCTTATTGAAGAAGAAAAATTAACTCAGCGTTCTTGACTTGGAGTGATTTCTGGTAAGCCCTCTGAAGATGACATGCAGACATTTGGAAACATTAAATAAAAATCAGTGAGATTAGTAAGTTTGTCAAAAGTTAAACAGAGAACTATCATGTTAGTAGTTTTCATAAGGGCTTCGTATGGAACAAACATAATAAAAGAAGGACTTGTGTTCTCATATTAACAACAGAGTACATGAAACTCCACAAAGGAGCTAAAAGAGGAACTAAAGTGTCAAAAGAATACATCTTAAATGGATACCAAGAAGCAAGAAAGTTTGCTTTTTTTTTTTTTTGTGAAGATGGTGTGCTCAGTATTTTCAGATACTTTATCAGAGATCAAGATGGAAGTGGAATTGAATTAAAAAGTACTAGTTTTTAGGATTTTAGTTTAGAATAGATTGTTGTAATGTGTCTGTTTTTCTTTCTTTACTTTGTCATGATAGCTTGGTAAAAGCCTCATATAATGAGTGAATGAATGATGAAAATAACCTTGTGCTTACTCAGTAGGAGAGCTGCACATGGAGTATTAAAATGAGGGACTATGGACTGATTTTCTAGGGAACTTTCAGTGCTTTGAAAACAGGCATCTGTGAATGTGATAATAGCTCCACTTCACTCATTGCCTATTATTACTTCATTTGATTTTTTTCACCAGTCATATGAAGGGAGATAATATTATTTCTATTTCAGTATTTATGAAACCAAAGCATGGCATGATTAATAAGTGAGAAAAATTTATGCTATTGGTTATGGGAGAAATTAGTAAATGTCTGACCATCATCACCTATCAACATAAAATTCTCTAACAATGTTTATATTGAATCTACAGTGTCTTCTATGGAGTCTATCACACTGAAATGGATCTTACTTTCCTGCTGGTAGATACATTGTGATGTAGACTAAACTTCCTTGCCTTAGGTCACACATTGTCAGTCGCAGTGTTGAAGGTAGTTAGACTCAGGAGCTTTGAATACAGAGCTCCTGTCCCTCACCAACACACCAATGCTTTGTTACCTTATTCTTCACACAACTGCCTGTGGAAGTAAGCCTTTCCTGAGCACTAAGGAAACTGTAATTAAAGATGAAAAATTAGGAGAAGGATGAATTATTTTAAAAGCAGATATTTTGATAATGGACAGTTGAGAGATGTGCCAAAGGAGGAGGATTAGCAGATGAGGTACATTGCTTTTAGAATGACTGTGACTCACTGAGATCTGAGCAATGATGGCCACTGGCTGTATTGACTGATGAGACCAGTGAATTGAATCATTGATATAAATTAGTTTTGGAAACAAACTTAGGAAAAAATGAATTCTGGTTTTCAAGTAGTGCCTCCGAATTATTGGAGATAAACATTTTATATACCAGTGGCACACAATTAGTGACCTATATTCCCCCTTGAAGTTTATCCATGGAAAATGATAAGATCATGTTGACATCTCGTAGTTTTACAGCTATACATTCAAACAAGTTCTTCTAGTTGTGAATTTGTAATTTTTTTCCTTAAGATGCTCTTCTAAAGTACTTACTTCAAAGCTTTGCATGTAGTAAATATACATTAATTTCATGTACAATGAGTATTCTGCCTAAACGAAGGGGTTCCTTTCTTCTTTGAAGAAAACACCACAGCAGATTTGCATTAAGCAATACCTTCTTAATGACAATGGGTAGCAATTCTCTTTAGGGAAGCAATGGAGGGATGCATAAGAAACAGGACCTGGGGAGGGCAAGTCTCCCTCTCTGGTTTGAGCTTTCCTGACAGGCATCTTGATGTTCTAGCAGTGCTTGTTGAGTGTGGCTATCGTGCCTCATAGTTCTAGATCTAAATGGGACAGAGGGTCTTCCATTGGCTACAGAGCATCATTTGGTGCTTTGTTGAGGAAACAAGTTCAATTAGAGGGAGGCTACTTCGTCATCTTTAGAAAGAAACTCATCAAGGAGTTTAGCAGCTTTACCTAAAAAGCATTTAGTCTAAGCATTCTCGTCTAAATATTTCCTCTTCCACCCACTGAGGCACGCATACCCATGCACCTCAATCAACCTGTTCCTTAAAACCCAAACTCTTTCTACAGTAGGCCCCAGCAAGATATAAAACATAATTTATCTTTCGCAGGAGACACTTTCTTTAAATTCTGGCTGATTCCTGGCTCAGGAAGTTACAGAAAGAGGCAATAAATGATAAAAATGAGCCACATTTTCACATAGCAGTCAGTTCACTTCCATCGACTTTTGTGTCCTTCTTCAGAGACCTTTTTTCCCTCCCTTTGTGAAACTATAGTACACACAGTTTTAACTACATGGCATCAGCCTCAGCAAGGGCCAGCCTGTGACTGCCTGTGGATGCCAGAGAACAGAAGTCATAGTAGAACTAATAGCACATGGGGAGTTCAGTGCCCTTGCTACTTTGAAGTCTGTCATTTTTTTCCTTAAAATCGACACGTACATACCCTGCCTTCAGTTCTTTGGCTGGCTGATTAATATGGCTCTCCTCCTCTGGGCTGATGCATTCCATACGCATTGTGTTTCTGGCAGCCTAGCCCTCTGGTATTGCCTAGGTTCTGCTTGGTTCTTTCTAACAAATTATTGTGATGATTAAGAAAGTTTGATGATATATCTTTCCCCCCCCCACTTGGATTCCAAGCCTCCTGTCAGACAATAGGGTGAGAAGTGCGGGGCTGCAGCTAGCTACTCCATATCAATGCCCCGAGTTCAAATAAAATGTCAGGATGACTAAGTGCAAGGGATTTGTGGAATGCTTTAATGTTGCCTCATTTCAAATCACTTCATAAGCATCCTGGTAATGAGCTCAATAAATTCTGTTGGAGGATGAAAAAAAAAAAAGAAAAAAGAAAAAAAAAGAAGCCCTGTATTCGCTGCAGAAAAAGTAGGTTGCTATTTTATAATTAGGCCTCTGGGCTGGTGGAAAGGAGTCTTATTTCCTGTTTGAAATCCACTTTGTTAGCTCTGTGATGTGGAGATGGCTAAATGAGTATGAAATATTATAATTAAGGACATCACAAGCTGTTTATCTTATCAGCAGTGCTTTTCCTTAAAGGCTGCCTCATTGACCACTTGTGTATTATAACTGCCTTGTGTGTGTGTGTGTGTGTGTGTGTGTGTGTGCTCTGCCAGTTGTAACCAACAGAAGTTTATCTGACTCTAAGAAGGAAAAGAACCAGATATGAACAATAACCCAGCAAGCATTAGTCATGTAAGAGACCTAAACCACATTGATTCTACCAGGGCTAGGCATTCCCTTTATTAACTAAATTGTGAACAGAAATAAGGAAGTATGTAGAATCTGGCTAAATCTCCTGTGAGCATGTCACACATGCTGTCTATGGCCAGGATATGTGTGAGATGCTGCCTTAGATATTCTGCCAAGCTGCATGCTTTTGTTTTGAGGCTGGCACAGAAAGCCAATCCCACTTTGGAAAATGAGAACCGGTTTATTATTGATTGGGTGGCAATCAAATGGCCAGTTTTGTAATCTCCATTGTGATTTGTAAGGCTCTACATTATGATAATCTTTTGACCTGCCAACTTCCTTGATTTCACTCCAAACTGAGAGGATGAGTCCTGCTCTTCACAGTATACTGAGGCTGCCATCAACACCAATGGCTGCTTCAAGTGCGCAGACAGCAGCTATCTGCCAGGCAAGCTATTTGGCCGAAAGATAAAATATACAACCTGAATATCTTGTCATGGTGTTGGTTTCTGAAAGGTTGTCGTCCTCAGGACAGTGAGGTAACCTGTGTTCATAAGTTGGAGACAGTACACCTGGGTGTACAGTGCAAGATCCTTCTTGGTAAGATGGTAGAGCTTGACAAATTTCTATTCCATGCTCCCTTTCCACCTGGAAAATGTCCTTTGTATGCAGCCTGTCTGCGTGTTTCTCCATTCAAATATACTTAAGGACACACATAGGAAAATGCAAAGTTAAGACGTGCTGACAAGGCTGCTGCATGAGATACTCAGAGCCATGTGTGGTTAGATGTTTATGTGCTTCTCCACAAACACCAGACTAAGGGATGAGTAAAGAGTGGGATGGATGCAGCCATACACCACGGATGTAGGCTGAAAATACTTGAGAGTGTGGGTGGTTCTTCTTAAGTCATTGTCCACAGAAGATTCATCTGCTTTGTTTACACACAAAAATACCCATGAGCTTGAACTGGATCCCATATTTTTACTCCAAGGTAACATTTTCTTAAAATTATAATTACAGATTTTCTGTTACAAATATCAAATACCAAGGCTGTGCATGTTGGCAGAACCTGACTTTCACCATACAGAGAGTATTTAAATATTAGTGTCACTAGTACAAAACAGCAACTGTTGGTCATAGAATAATTGAGATGTTCTGCCACAGAAGGTGTCTGCCTGTCCTTGTAAAGAATCCTATGCAGCCACTATGGGGTTGGCAGGCTGTGCAGCCTGTGTCCCAGCTACATACTATGGCTGGGTGCAGAAGAAACTCAATACTCTTCACAAAGAATGGGTATGCGTTCGCTCCTACAGAGCTGTCTGTGAATCCTGAGGTTGTGAGCTTCGTGTGTTCTCCACAGATCACTTCTGACAACTACCAAAGCATGCTTAGCCTAGAGGCCACAGGCTGGCAGGCTGCAGGCTGGGTGTAATGTGTGGGTGGCAACCTCCTCCTTGTTATCCTGTGGTAACTTTCAGTAAAGACTTATTTTCCTGAGGTTACAGAGGTCTGGTAGTGGCAGGGTCTTCACTAAATGAGAGTCATAGCTCACTGACATGAGTTGTGACCCAGACAGCTTGTCAAAAGAAGAGGATGATCAAGTGACAGCATTTAAAAACTCCCTGTGTCCTCTACGTTTTTTCCGTCCTGAGGAAGGAAAGCATGCCAAGCGTGGTCGCAGGAGCTGCAGAAGGGAGAGGCACTGCAGCTGACAGCTTCCTGTTTAGAAGTGTGCCGTATATACTTAGACCTGTCAGGCATCAGCAGACTTCGTTCTCTTACTGGCTCACTAATTGGCTTTGCAAATACATTGAACTTCTTCTTTGAAGAGTCTACCGGGAGGTGGTGAATGGTGAAATTTAAGTTGCGTATGGCTAATAGGAGCCCCTCAGAAGTCCTTCAAGTGAAGTCTCCAGAGGCAGAGTCTAACAACCTCAGGAGGCTGGGAGCAGCCGCAGACAGATGGCCTGCCTTGTGGGTTTGCCCATGAGCAAATTAGCATGTACCTTAGGAAGAGAGGGGGAGGGGCTCCCAGTGACAGGAGCCACCCACAAAGCATAGCATTTAAATGTGCACATAGGGCTTTTAGCCACAGGCACTAAGAGCCCATCAGCCTGTTCTCCCAGGATGAAGGACAGTTCCTCTTATATGCATATTTGTGGATAAACATGGACTCACTTTTCTTTCTTCCTGACATTCTTGTATTTTTAAATAACTGCCCCTTTCGAACGAACGATTCATTGCTTTCTCTGTCATGCCAGATATGAGTCTCTATTTCTTCCAGGATCACTCTCGTGAAATACCACCCATAGCCACACCTCCTCAGTCACCACTGTCACCTCACACATGAGCTGGGTTCCCTCAAAGAGGAGCTTATGACGGCAGCTTGATTTTTCAGTGAAAACAGTAATTAAGCTGAAAAAGAGAAGAGTTAAAATGCCTGATAGTCATCCGAATTCCGGCAATTTTCATAGAAATGAGACACAATGAGAAGGGGGAAAAAAAATCCAGTCTTCAAAGTGAGAGGCAGCTGACTGAAGCAAAACATGAAAATTTAGTCAACTGTCCAGATACAGTGTCTTCTATGTGAACAGCTTGCCTTGTGTACTAACTCACTTGTTCTACAAATATTAAAATCCCCCTAGAGCAAGGTGGTAACATTAGTGGGTTAATTATATGTGACACTTGGAGAGCTTTCTATAATTCCTGGTGATGTTTTCATAAACTGTGGTTTACTGAACTCACAGACCTTCCTAGTGCAGTACTCATATCAAGTCAATCTTACTGAGGTGACCCCTAAGGTGTCTAGATTTGTAGGGACCTGCCAGGCTCAGCTGGCATGGACTTAGGTGGGGACACTACTTTAGTCCAAGAAGACAGTTTTTCTTTCACATAGCACATTATCTGTTAGATAAACTTCACTAAGGCTACTTTTAGTATCTCACTCTGCAGAAAACCTTGTCTGTGAAAGCCATAGCCTTTGATTAATTTCTATTATTTTCATTGAGTTTACTGAAAGCCACAACTTTTCATCTCATAATCTCTTACCCTTGTCATCAAAATTTGAAATTCTGGGCCAAGATCTTGTTGCAATCTCATGCTGTTCTTTGCTGAGAATCCAACTGGTATAGAATGTTTAACGTATCAGAATACCAAAACATTTTGCAAAGCCTAGTGTCTTAGATGGCACTAGGTGCTAGCATTTGAATGGGATGCATTAATCCATCATCTCAGACAGACGTGCAATTACCATCATTACTAATAAGACAGATATGAACTTCAAGTCTTATGAGATTCTGCCAATAATTTGACATGGTGCAGCAAGGAGGTTACATGGATCATCTGTTTGGTTAGTGTTCTGTGATTACGGCACAGTGAAGACAGCCAGGCGTGCAATGTGTGCCAGTGTTTGGTTCAAGGGGCTTGGCTTCTGATGGCTTTCTAAATTTTGAATTAGCAGTTACCCAGAGGAAGCTATCCAAGATATTAAGGTAACTGCTTTCCCTCAAGCCAGAAAGATAAATTCAACTTCCAACTGGCATGTATTGGCTGTTAGAGGTGCTTCCTGGCACCTTCTGGAACCTTTGTTGGCAATCTTTGGATTAACATCTCTCAGGCTTTCTTTTCTCCCCTTTCCAGTTCCAAAATAAAGGTTAAGAAAGAAAGGAAGAAGAAAAGGGAGAAAGAAGAAAGGGAAGAACAAAATCAGGTCTCAGACAAGTTCAGCATAAAAATTTTCCTGATTTCTCTTCTAATTTTTAAGCCTGGAGCCTCTTAGCCAAAGAGAGACCAGAGGAATCTAGCCTGGTAGCAACAGGAATTTGGATGAGTTAAACTCCTGCATACATGAAGATAGTTTTCAAAGAAATTTGTGGTTTTTATCTTTATTCTTTTTTTTTAAAGAATAGGCTATTTTTAAAAAAAATTAATTACAGTTTATTCACTTTGTATACCAGTTGTAGTCCCCTCCTTCATTCTTTCCCAACCCACCCTCCCTCCCTCATCTCCTCCTATGTCCTTCTCTAAGGCCACTGGTAGAGGAGGTCCTCCTCCTCTTCCCTCTGACCCTAGCCTATCAGGTCTCATCAGGACTGTCTGCATTGTCTTCCTCTGTGGCCTAGTAAGGCTGCTCCTAAACAGGGGGAGGTGATCAAAGAGCCAACTCCTGAGTTCATGTCAAAGACAGTCTCTGTTCCCCTTACTAGGAAACCCACTTGGACACTGAGCTGCCATTGGCTACACCTGTGCAGGGGTTCTAGGTTATCTTCATGCATGGTACTGGGTTGGAGTATCAGTCACAGAAAAGACTGCTTTGTCCAGATTTTTTTGGTTCTGTTACTCTCTTTATGGAGCTCCTGTCCCCTCCAGGTGTTTCTATCTCCCCCTTCTTTCATAAGATTCCCTGGACTCTACCCAAAGTTTAGCTATGAATCTCAACATCTGCTTTGATACCCTGCTGGGCAGAGTCTTTCAGATGCCCTCTGTGGTAGGCTCCTGTCCTGTTCCCTGTTTTCTCCTTTTTCTGATTTCCTTCCCATTTGCCTTTCTGAGTGAGGATTGAACATCTTACCCAGGGTCCTCCTACTTGCTTCTTTAAGTGTACAGATTTTAGTATGATTATCCTATATTATATGTTTAATATCCACTTATAAGTGAGTATATACCATGTGTGTCTTCCATCTTTTGGGATATCTCACTCAGGAGGATCTTTTCTAGTTCCCACCATGTGACTGCAAATTTCACGATTTCCTTGTTTTTAATTGCTGAGTAGTATTCTGTTGTGTAAATGTACCATAATTTCTGTATCCATTCCTCCCCTGAGGGACATCTGGGTTGTTTCCAGATTCTGGCTATTACAAATAAAGCTGCCATGAACATGGTTGAGCAAATGTCCTTGTTGTGTACTTGAGCATCTTTTGGATATATGCCTAAGAGTGGTATAGCTGGGTCTTGAGCAAGCACTATTCCTAATTTTCTGAGAAAGTGCCGGATGGAATTCCAAAGTGTTTGTACAAGTTTAAATTTCCAGCAGCAATTGAGGAGGGTCCCCCTTTCTCCACATCCTCTGCAGCATGTATTGTCATTTGAGTTTTTGATCTTAGCCATTCTGATGGGTGCAAGCTGAAACCTTAGGGTTGTTTTGACTTATATTTCCTGATGACTGAAGATGTTGAACATTTCTTTAAGTGTTTCTCTGCCATTCGCTATTCTTCTATTGGGAATTTTCTGTTTAACTCTATATTCCATTTTTTAATTGGATTTGTTGCTTTTCAACTTCTTTAGTTCTTTATATATTCTGGCTATTAGCCCTCTGTCAGATGTAGGGTTGGTGAAGATGTTTTCCCAGTCTGTAGGCTGTAGTTTTGTTCTGATGACAGTGTTCTTTGCTTTACAGAAGCTTTTCAGTTTCATGAAGTCCCACTTACTGATTGTTAATCTTAGAGCCTGTGCTGTTAGTGTTCTGTTCAGGAAGTTGTCTCCTGTGCCAATGAGTTCAAGGTTCTTCCCGACTTTTTCTTTTAACAGATTTAGTAGTGTACCTGATTTTATTTTGAGGTCTTTGATGCACTTGGACTTTAGTGTTGTGCAGATTGATAAATACGGATTTATTTGCATTTTTCTACATGTAGACATCCAGTTAGACCACCACCATTTGTTGAAGATGTTGTCTCTTTTCCATAGTACGGTTTTGGCTTCTTTGTCAAAAAACAAGTATCTATAGGTGTGTGGGTTTATTTCTGGGTCTTCTAATTGATCCACTATTCTGTTTCTTTGCCATTACCATGCAGCTTTTATTATTATTGCTCTGTAGTACAGCTTGAGATCAGGGATGGAGAAACCTCCAGAAGATCTGTTGTTATACAGGATTGCTTTATCAATTCAGGGTTTTTTTTTTGTTTTTCCATATGAAGGTGAGAATTGTTCTTTCCAGGTCTGTAAAGAAATGTGTTGCTATTTTGAGGAGAATTGCATTGAATCCTTAGATTGCTTTTGGAAGGATGTCCCTTTTCTCTATGTTAATCCTACCAATCCATGAACATGGGAGTTCTTCTCATGTTCTGATATCTTCTTCAATTTCTTCACAGAGTTGAAGTTTTTTTTTTCAAACAGGCCTTTCACTTGCTTGGTTAGAGTCACACCAAGGTATTTTATGTAATTAATGGCTTTGTGATGGCCATTAATGGCTTTCCCTAATTTTTTTCTCAGCCCTATTGTGGTTTGTATACAAGAAGGCTACTGATTATTATTTTTTTGGAGTTAATTTTTTATCCAGCCACTTTGCTGAAGGTGTTTATCAGCTGAAGGAGTTCTCTGGTTGAAATTTTGGGGTCACTCATGTATGCTATCATATAATCTATGAACAGCAATATTTTGACTTCTTCCTTTTCAATTTGCATTCCCTTGATCTCCTTTAGTTGTCTTATTGCTCTATCTAGGACTTCAAGTACTATGTTGAAGAGATATGGAGAAAGTGGGCAGCCTTGCTTTGTCCTTGATTTCAGTGTGATTTATTTAAGTTTCTCTTCATTTGGTTTCATGTTGGCTATAGGTTTGCTGTATATTGCTTTTACTATGATAAGGTATGTGCCTTGTATCTCTGATCTCTCTAAGACTTTAAACATGAATGGGTGCTGGATTTTGTCAAATGCTTTTTCCACAAATAAGGAGATGATTGTGTGGTTTTTCTCCTTCAGTTTATTTATATGGGTGGATTTCCATATATTGAACCACCCCTGCATGCCTGGGATGAAACCTACTAGGTCATGTTGGATGACATCTTTTATGTGTTCTTGAATTCGGTTTGCAAGTGATTACAGCTCTGAGTTTGATTATTTCCAATTGTTTACTCCTCCTGAGTGTGTCTGCTTCTTTCTTTTTTTCCAGGGCCTTTAGGTGTGCCATTGAGTTGCTTGTATGAGCTGTCTCAAACTTCTTTACAGAGACATTTCATGCTATGAACTTTCTCCTCTTAGCATTACTTTCATTGTGTCCCATAAATTTGAGTAAGTTGTGCCTTCTTTTTCATTGAATTTGAGTACTTCTCTGATTTCTTTTTTTCATTTCTTCCCTGACCAATCTGTCACTTAGTGGAGAGTTGTTTAGTTTCCGTGTGTATGTAGGGTTTTTATAATTTCTCTTGTTGTTGAGGTATAGTTTTAGGTCATGGTGGTCTGATAGAATACAAGGGATTCTGTCGATCTTCTTGTATCTGTTGAGGCTTGCTGTGTGCCCGACTATATGGCTAATTTTGAGAAGGTCCCTTGAGGTACTGAAAAGAAGGTATACTCTTTTGAGTTTGGGTGTAAAGTTCTGTAGATGTCTATTAGGTCCATTTGATTTAGGACCTTGGTAAGTGCCATTATTTCCCTATTTAGCTTCTGTCTAGATGATCTGTCCCTTAGAGATAGTGGAGTGTTGAAGTCTCCCAGTATTAAGGTGTTGGTATCGATATGTGATATAAGCTTTAATAATGTTTTGTTTACAAATGCAGGTGGTCTTGTATTTGGGGCACAGATGTTCAGGATTGTGATGCCCTCATGATGGATTTTTCCTTTGATGAGAATGAAGTACCTCCTCATCTTTTTTGATTAGTTGTGGTTGAAAGTTTATTTTATTAGGTGTTAGGATAGCTATCCCAGCTTGTTTTCTGGGTCCGTTTCCTTGAAAAACATTTTTAAAAATCTGTTCTTTTGTTGAAAGTTATCTAGGTTGTTTCCATTTTCTGGCTAACATTAAAAGAGTTGAACAAGTATCCTTGTGGTATGGTGGAATATACAGATGTTGGATATATGTCCAAGAGTGGTATAGCTAGGTCTTGAAGTAGAGCTATTTCCAATTTTCTGACAAACCATCAATCAACCTGATTTCCAAAGTGAATGTATAAGTTTGCATTCCCACCAGCAATGGTGGAGTGTTCCCTTTTCTCTACATCCTACAGCATGTGCTGTCACTTGATTTTTTTGAGGAATCTTTGTAAGGTGAATTCTTTCTTGTTTTGTTTATTTGTTTGTTTGTTTTGTTTTTTGAGAAAGGCTATGAATATATAGCCTGTCTTATTCTGGCTGACCTGAATTGCATATGCTGTTCTGGCTGGATTTGAATTCACAATCCTCCTGCTTCAACCGCTCTAGTGCTAAGATATAGATGCATGTGCCACTATGGCTTATTTTGTCTGGTTTTTATATATTGTTGATTAAGCAAAAAAAAGGATTTTCACTTATTTTTCCTGAATTAAACACACACATTAGATCTTAGTGGGGCAGACATATCAATTAAACAATTAAGGTGGAATATAAAGAAGGATATTCCTGGCGTCATCAACCTACATAGGAAAGCAGTCTAGCCCAGACACAGCAGGGTAGAAAGAGCACTGGGGGGCAGGTGTGAGAGAAATGCTGTGGCTGTTTTTCTCTTGTCCATACTTGCTTTGTTATATTATCCTTTTGTCCTGTTTCATTCCTACTGTAGGAGTGATGCTGCCTCTGAATGTCGCTGTGGAAGCAGCCAGAGGGAGCTGCTGTGACTATGACTCCCTCTTCTGCTTCTGGGCTCCTCAGCCCACTGAAGGAGGAATATAGTTTAGAGTCAAAATGCATCAGAGACATGTGAAAAAAAAGTTTGGAAGAATAAGTAAAAACATTCAATTTTCCAAGGTGAGACATAAAACAAAAAGGGGCAAAGTGGAGGATAGAAAGACAAAGATGCCTACAGAGAGTAGAGGCCCCCAAACTGCGGCCAGTGTGACCCCCATCTACCAGCAACCCGGGGTTCTAACCCAGATTACAAAAGACAAGTGGCAACTTCCCGAGGAAACCTTAGCTTTGGGCACCACCATCCCTTTCATGGCTAAGGAAACTCAAGTGAGTCTGCTTTAAGATGCATTAACCAAAGAACATAAGCATGAAAGAAACTGTTCTGTAGAAAGTTTAACTCTCATTTCCCCGTATCTCTGTGTCCCTTTCTTCCTCTTCTATTCCATCCCCCTCCCACCTTCCCATTCTCTTTGTTTCAACTTTGGAGTGTCTGGTTCAACTTGAAAATAGTAAGATGTTTAAAACACTTCAATATAATCAAGGGCTTTTTAAGTTAGGCAAAAAACCCCAAAACAAACAAACAAACAAACAAACAAAACAAAAAAACCCAAAATGTAATTGGGCACTAGTGATTGCCCTCATATAAAGTTATTTTTGTGTACCCACACTTCTGAATGCTCATATTGGCAAACACCTCAAATATCTAGCTTGAATTCATTTTAGAGTTCTAGCTGTTCTCATTTTAGAACTGATCTCTTTGGAATTCATCACAACACACCTGGCCATGTTTAGATGCATAATACATGTTTGTAAAATTACATTGAATAGAATTTGGAATTGTATCTGTTACTTATCTTAAATCCTTAGACTTCTGAAGAATAACTTTTTGTAACTCAGCAATATTTTAGCTGCAAAATAAAGAGAATTCAGCCTGGACACAGTTGCTCTTTTTTATTGTTTTGTTTTGGTGATTTTCTTATGCTGTGGGCTATCTTATTAGTTCCCTCGCAGGAAAATATTTTCTTAAGCATAGTATCTTAATAACCATCAAAGTGGCTTCTTCAGTGTTTCCTAGTGCTCAGCATGCCTTGGAACTGTAATTTGGTAAACATCATGTAGGCAAAGCAACTCCATTTTAAAAGTCTGCCAACGATTCCAGTGTTTTTCTGTAATATAAGAATATTGATATTAGTATCCTTTGGGAAATACAGCATGATTTTTGGTAAAAACAGAAAGATCTTTTTTCCTTATAGAAGAAAAAGATCCTTCAAAAAGGATCAGCGTGGAAAGCAATGCTTTCTCATTTCAAAGGCATTAGTTCATTGTCATCAGTACCTTGTTTGATTGAGCTCATTAGTCTGGGTCTAGGAGAAAGCTGTTATAACTGAATTAATTCTGTATAAACATTCATGGATTCTTCCTAGCGTCCTATTCAGTGAGCTCCCCTCACTACTAAAGAACAAATGCGAGCATGGTTGGCGTTATTTAGCGATAGGCTATACATTTTTGCTGTACTTTCGGTTATGTTTTATTCTTTACTTGTTTGCAGTATAATTTTTATTTGCATAATCATTATTAAATGAATGATTTTGTTCATTTATTTCAACATTTCTCATCCCTGAAAGGCTTTGATACAGCTTACAATGACACAAATGAGGTCTTGAGACCCTACATCATCAGCCAGCAAATTCATTTTGATTCTGTCAAAGTAGCTCAATGCTCATGATATTTGGAAAGATAGTAAGTTCTTTTTATATTTCAAATTTTCTGTCATTAATTTTTTTAGGTGACTAAAGTTTTGAGATATCTTCTGTTCCTTTCTTTCTTTCTTTCTTTCTTTCTTTCTTTCTTTCTTTCTTTCTTTCTTTCTTCCTTTCTTTCTTTCTTTCCTTCTTTTTTTTCCTTCCCCTTGTTTTTTCAGAGCCAATAAGTTATCACAATGGCAGGTAAGAGGTTTGCAAATGGCTAATTATAGTCAATTCCTGATTACGCTTGGGGGAGTCATTGTTGATTGTCTTCTGGAAATCTTATTTTCGAGTTCCATTGACATTCAAACAGAATGGGCCATAAAGTCATTTGTGTTTATTACTCAAAACCTTGTCTCTAATTTCCCTTCCCCTTGTAGCCTATCACCCAGCAGGAGATCTTCTGTGTTGAAACACTTAATTATCTTCCCCTCAAATCAATGCAGGTTGAAATAAAACAAAACAAATAGAAAAAAAACCAAAATATCGTGTATTTATAGCCTTTTACCCTGATTCATAATTTATTTTTACTTGAAGCTTGAAGCTACCTGCAGAATACAGTGAAAAACCAATGAGGGTTCTTGGAAAGCAGAAAAATCTAGCACTGTTATTTATTCCAGAAGCCCCTACATGTTGGGATAAGTTCACAAATTAGAAAGGGAAATACCATAATTGCCACATTTGCCAGAGACTTTGACATGTATAGTATGTAAGAAGGGACATATGTGTTCTCTCTCTCTCTCTCTCTCTCTCTCTCTCTCTCTCTCTCTCTCTCTCTCTCTCTCTGTGTGTGTGTGTGTGTGTGTATGTTAGAGCATACATTAATGACAATGAATGCTACTTTTGTATAGGTATAGATATGTATATTTTAAGTTTGCATGTATAAGTAAAGAGAAAATACTAATAAGTTAAGCAGTTCAGTTAAATGCAGATGGTGGCATCTTTGGGTAAATAATGGAGATGTACCTGCATTCTCTTTATCCATATTCACTACAGTATGCCCAAGTCTCTGTAGGCCCAAATCCCACTGGGTATGTGAAAAGCCCCACTCCCCAAGATCAGAATATTTTGCCTCAAATAAATTCTGTTTTTCTCCTTATGGCTGTGAAGATTTTCTGATTGTGGATCAATGGCATGCCCAGAATTAAAAGGTAAGCATTTTATTTTTTTTCAGTAAAGATTTGCATTCTAAACTGGCTTATGAGAAAGTCATTTGCTTTGTTTCTCTGTGACATAGCCGTATATAGTGAA
>CM053764.1:60620696-60641235 GCA_028658305.1 Pachyuromys duprasi
TTTTACAATACCAAGTAAAATTCGATAAACAGGCTGAAGTTTTTGCCATAGAGTTAGAGGGAAATTTGTGTGTGAGAGAAGGTGTTAAGTGTAGCCCAAATGTTTCGTGGATAAATGCAAATATGTCAAATCCAGCTGTGCCTGCCTGCTTCTAAAATTGAGAGGGAGTCTGATGCATTGCCAAGCTTAGGAAGTGGACAGTGTTTTCTTTCTTCTCATATGCCAGCAAGGGTTAAAATTGTTTGCCATTAATTTTATTAGGAAGAAAGGAGGGAGAGGGGAAGTGGGGTCAGCTGAGAGAAGTTCTAAAGTTTATTTTCCAAACTGGGACATTTTGGGCACAAATGGTACACTAATAATAATTACAGCAGATAAAAGTATTTATCCAGTCTCTTACAGGCAAAATGGGAATGTGTGGTGACCCCTGGGAAGTACAATTAATAGAGCTTTATGTCCCCGTCCTTTAGCCTTGCTGTGACCATGCACTCTCAGTAGAAACGTTATTTCAATTGATGTCTCTTTTTTCTTCGAGGTTTCTGATCATAGAGTCGGTGTTGTAGGCAATCTCAGTAATGCTTTGTGTTTAGATAGGTTTTCTGTTCTTGGCATTCTGTTATTAGATTAACAGCCATTTCATTATTTCTTTTGTGTATGGCCTTTTCATATTTGGTCGAGTAGAAATGTGAAAAGAGAAAAGGGTACTTATTAGGGTGGCTAAAAAGAATATCCGAGCCCAGTATTTGAATTATCTTTAACTCTTGACCGCCTTTGGTGCCTCAGAGTCCATATAGAAATCTGGCCTCTTTTCTCTACATAATGATACTGGGATTCTTTGGGGGAATTTTTTTGGTTCATTTTTACTGGGAATGAGGCAGAAAAGATTTGTTTTGATTGTTACACAAAAATCCTAGTGATTATTTTCCTTTATAGATAATTTTTCCAAGAATAGAATATTTGACAACTTCTCCCTCCTTCTTTCTTTCCTCCCTCCCTTCCTTCTTTTCTTTTCTCTCTCCCTCTGTGTGTGTGTTGGGTATGTGAGCAGGTACACTCATTTGTAATTGTGTTCCTATACACCATGTGCATATTTTGATTTCTTATTAAATTTTAGTGTGTGTGTGTGTGTGTTTGTGTGCATGGGGAGGCAATCTTAGGGGTCATTTCTTACTTCTTTTCCTGAGAAAAAATATCTCAGTGGCTTGGAACTTACCAAGTCCTCTAGACTGTGAGGTCAGCAAACCCCGAGGATCCACCTGTCTTTGGCTCCCAAGACTAGGATTTCAAATGTGTAGCACTTAACTCAGCTTTTTAAAAATGGGCTCTAGGGACCACAGAGACAAGTATTTTGCTTACTGAGCTATATCCCCAATGTAATATTGAATGTAGAATGAATAATTTTAGCACTAGATTCTTAGTTATTTTAAATAGGACAACCTGTCTCTAACCCTCCCACCTTCAAAAGGGTATTACCTAAAATGGAACTCATAGTTGCCTATTTATAATTTCTTCTCTTCGCTGTTACACATAATGTTTTCCTGTAAGAGAAAAGAGTGGCGTTTAAGAGTTTAAGAGAGCATGTATAGTCACTGGATATATCTCTGTTCATTCTCTTCTACACAATGACAGCTCACTACTCTTCTTTCCAATTATCTGTCTTCTTCTGGAAAGAACCTGGGAACTCCTCCTCCTTCAGCAACCCATCAGTTTGGTAACTCCCATCAATAAATGAGAGTTGAATTAAATTGACTGGACTGAATTGCATCTCTCCAGACAGTAGGCTCACAACTGACATAGCCGTTGCCTACAACTTGTTTTTTTCTGCTTGAAAGAAAATTGGGGGAAAAATGTCTGACAAACTTCTGAATAACATGAAAAATCATATTCCAAAGGCTTTGACTGGGATTTTGCCCTGCGTGTCAGCTGGACACATAGATTGCAAGAGAATGTGCTCACAGAGGCACAGGACACAGCTTCCGCAGGGAAGATGAGGCTGGATGTTTGTGCAACCTCTTCTCTGTTCAGGGTGAGACAAGTGTGCTTCAGTGAGCATCCTTGTTAGGGCACTAGTGTCCATGTGAACACTTTTGGCTTTTGTGTTTTACATCAGGAATGCCAAACAAAGCCAAACAACAACAAAAGGAACAAGTTCCTGGGACAGCAAATAATGTTAACTTGTAAAGTGATCTGGCAAGTACTCATATTTGGGGGACATGATACTAAGTAGAAAAAGCTGTTGCATGCATTAACATTATCCACAGAATTCAGTGTAAGCCAGATCTGTGCTCAAGTTCTGTTCTTACCTTTATCAGTAGTGTGAGCTGAGGTATCTTCTCTGGCCCTTTTTTACTCATCTGGAAATGGGATAATAACTTTCTATCCCCAGGTTCTAGGCAAAAACAAAATTAAAACTGGGAAACTAATCTTCTGGTATGAGGTTGAGTATTTATTTACTTATTTTAGAATGAAATAGGCTTAACTTGGACTAATTTTAAGGGTTTATATATATTGGACATATCAATAGACACAACTAAGACATGATTGAACATTGTAAGCATATAGTAAAGTGGTAAAAATGATCCAAATTCTAGCTTGAGTGTGGCATCTTATAGCACTACATGATTTGCTTCATTTTTGTCCTGTAGAGATGAAAAATGCTAACACTAATATTTCTTCATGATGAATATAGTTCATGACCTTTCATCATCTTTGGAGCAAAGGTTGAAACAGGATTCCATGAATCAGAGTGGAATATCATGTGTCAGTACTGCTTATTCAATAAAACGAACTCTTTCAATAAATAACACTAACTGTCATTGTGTTTTAAGATGTAAGCTATTAGAACATTTGCTATGCAATCTATTTTTTGTTCAAGTCACATTTTATCCTTTTGTGATAAGCACATTATTTGGTTTCTGTCACATCTTTCATGCAGAAATGCCTTATAGTGACTCATGGAGCTAATGACATAGCCAAATTATATACAGAGCTAAGTAATAGGAAATATTTCTGAAAGACTGATTTTAAGAAATTGCTAAAAAGTTGGTGTCTCATTTCCATTAATGTTCTGAAAAAGAAACAGAGCCTGTGGCATTCAAAAAACTGTTAATTACAGAATTTGTTTCCTACAAATTTCCTTTTCAGTTATCATATATCTATGATTGAAACAGATGATTGTTCATTTTATGTGGTAAGTATGGTAGAGTTATTTTCAAACGTTCTTCTAAAATTTATAATATAACTATTTTTATGTAAATTAAGACTTTTTCACCCTGACTAAGTAAGCAGTGAAATGCCTTCTATCAGAATCAATATTGTCCAATTAGGAACATTACTTTCATATTTGGTGCTAGAAATATACATTGGCCTTTTGAATATTAACATTTATTTTTTCTCTGCCCTTATGATTCTAAATATCCACACATGTAGTGGATAAATCCCCAAATAAGAGACAATGTTGGGTCCTCATGATGGAGAAGTAGAAGTCTGCAAGCTGGCTTAGTCCTCTGCAGGATGTCTTGCCCCTCATGTGTTCCATCACAAGATCTTTTCAAGCTGTGTGATAAGAGACTTTGGAATCAGAAAGACTAGCTATTGCAATGCCACCTCCTTGTCAAGGTTGATAAAAACACACAGCCTTTTGTCAGGCTACAGACATTTTAATTCACAATGGAAATCTGGGTGACATGTTTGTTACGCTAGTGGAGATACCTAAAAGATCCTATTCTGTGTTTTCCAGGAATAAACACACAAGGCACAGTTGTGAACTATCTGCTCTTTTATGTGAGAGTGTCTTTTTCTAATTGGGAAAACCATTTCAAACCAGAGTTGACTTCATAGAAAAATAATGTGCAAAATGTGTTTGTGCAATTTCTAGGGAAAGATCCCTTTAGCAGTTCTACAAATGCTTTTATGGGTTGCATCAAACAGTAAATAAGAATAAAGTGAATAAAATACAGCTTTTGGCACACTTTGTGCTGACCTTTGGAAACACATCCACTAGGATGTCTAGGTAATTATACATATGAATAACAATGTTTAAACAATTATGGTACCGACATCCAAATAGTCTACAAAGCAAAACAATTACAGACTTATGTTTTCTAAATTGTACATCATAGGTATTCAAAAAGTATATTCAGAAGTATATTCAATATCCAATTCAAAAATAGATATCAAAAATGTTTTCCTAGAGATTTTAATCTCCATACTTTTCTTATAATGAGATACATTGCCTTTAGCCACCAGAACACAAGTTCAAATTCAGGTCAGCTGGATGTGAGGAAACCTACCTGAAATGAATTGTTGGTCACAGTACTTAGTAGTGCTATGGGCTTGACTGTGTACACAATGTCTCCAGGTAATAATGTTTCTTGGACCTAAAAGCAGATTTTAGGTCATATTACAGTATGTCCCTAACTCTCTTATTTCTGTTTCTAAGAGTTAAAGAATAGACAATGTGTGTTAAGCTGGTTTCAAAGCTTTTTGTTAGTTTTTCCTTGTATCACCATGAAGATTTTAAAGCATCTTTCAAAGTCAAAATATTAATATTTTCAAGACTTCAGCAGTGTCTTTAATTCCCCTTCTTTCTCTACCATTACTTTTTTTTACTTGCTTTTTTATTATTTGGGGGTTTTTTATTTCGAGTTGGTCATACTACATTATCATACATATACATATACATATACATACACATACACACACATATACATATATATATATGACATATGTACATGTGAGAAAATCCAGTGCACAGATGAGAACAAAAATATGTCATGTCCATGCGTTCCCTGAAAGCTTAAGAAGTGCGTTGAGAGCATGTTAATCTATATTCGATTAAATTGTGCTAGTTCAGTTACTACATTTAAATTTCACTTTTCAGTAGCAAAACTGTGGTAAATATTTACATTTCTGTTTGCAGGGGCTGAGGAGATGGTGTGGGGTTTAAGAGCGCTTGCTCCTCTTTGCTGAATACCCAAGTTTGGTTTCCAGCACTCACATGAAGTCTCACGACTGCTTATAGCTACAGCTCCACGGAAGCTGATGTCTTCTTATAGCCTCATGTGTCATACATTGCACTTCCACTCTCACACACACAAACAACAACAACAATAGTAATAAATCTTTAAGAAAAACACATATTTATTTCAGAACTCACTATGTGGCATGTTAAAAGTAGTTTACTATGTTCAATTTTAAAGTAACTAGAATATTTCTTCCTTGAAAATGAGCTGTCAGGAAGACAAAGCCTATTGTATAGCTATAAATAAGAATGATTTTTGTCTTACAAATATTGAAAGATGACAAAATTGTTTAGGGTTGTTCAGCTTTAGTTTGAATATTTTCACTGCTCTGTAAGATGTTAAAATGGACTGTGGTATTCTGTGGTATTACGTGCTACTCTGAAGACTTTTGCTTTTTTTTTTTTTTTAAATAAAATAAGGAACACCTAGGCCAACTCATTTCTATTTTAGTACTCAAAGAACAGCAGTAGACTGTTGGCAAGGTTGGTGTTTACACAAACAATAGTCATACCTGCCAAAGGTGTGTGCACATGTGCTGTGGTTGTACAGGGAAAAGGGGGTATGGCTTTGTACAAAAGCTTTAACTGTAAAGGAAGCCAGTTTTCCTAAGGGAAATTACTCAGACTGCAATACAAGCATATTTTTCTAATTAAATAGATTAGTTTATGCCTTTGGCACTTAAAGAAAGTCCTCTTGAGTTGTAAGAATTTCCCAGGTTAATTCTCTGGAAATTGAATCTAGCCTTGTCCCCACCCCCTTTGGCACTTTGTTCCTTCCCCCTTTCTTTTCTATTTCTTTTTTTTCCCTCAGTTTTTCACATGGCTCATTTATTTCTTTTCCTTTATATCCTTTAGTCATCCTTTTTCTTTTTTCTCTATCTCTTCTGCCTGCTGAAATGGGAACAGCTCTCCTGTTCTCATTTTTGTCATTAGTGTCAGAAGGCATCCAATCCCTATTTTCCAAGGAGCTCCACCCGTTGTGTAACTAACCTTCAGCTGACCACCTTGAGTAATGTCTCTTTCACACCTCTTCAGTCCTCTGACTGTGCTGTGAACATCATAGACGCAGAGGTGGTCCCTGCCCCCCCATGTCAGACTTGATGCTGCATATAGAAGGCAATAAAAGGAGGTGAATGTAATGCTTGGACTAAATCATTATCAACAAAATAAACCTTTAGTACCTGTCCTTTTCAACATCACAGCCTCCTATTTTATTTTGCGTTAATCTTCCTGCTCATTCTCTTATTGAGATGCCTCCAAATTCTCTCTGAGAGGAGAGATTAAGGCATTACAGAGTACTCCTGTTTATTTTTTTTAGTGTGTGCTGCAGATTAAGGGCATACAGTCACCCCAAGAGAAAGCTGAAGAGAGACTAAGGCTCAGGAAAAATTGTACTAATGGTAACTGGAATATTATTTTAAGACTGTCAATAATTTCCCAGTGGTTGGTCATCTAGAGAAGGGAAGGAAGAAAAAGGAAAAGAAATAGTGTTTTATATTGAGTACCAAGTGATTCCACATGACAATACAAATCAAGTTTTAGTACCAGAAGTACAGAAACCAATGCCCACTAGGACACTGGGTAATCAGTTTTGATCAAGAAGGTCTAGGTGTCATTGCATCATAGAAACAATGGGAAGGAATCTGGACAAGGAAGTTGAAGGAGAAAGACAAAATAAAAATCTTTTTATAGTTGGTTTCAAATGGGCCATATTAGCACAGTGCTATTGTCTCACCAAAAGAAGGCAAACAATGTTATATCAAGTTCTGCCACTGAGTCCTGGTGGAAGTCATATTATGAAAGGATATGTTTAGAGGAAAAGGATCTTAATAGCACAGCTCCCTGAGCATGTCATGCAGAAGTGTGGTTTGTGATTTCACTTAATGTGATTGGAATACATACACAGAATGACTATTTTCAAGTGAAGTTCCAAGGTTTCCCAGTTCAGTTCACATTTTAGATAAGTGCTTTCAATGTGCCTTCATGGCCTCCCCAGACTGAAGTTCACTTATAACCTCCCATACTGATTTTTGTATTGCTCATTTTTACTTTTAAACTTCTTTATATTTTGAGATTATAATATAACAATATAATAGATGGAGTGATTTTTTTCAGTTTGTAATATGTTTTGGGGTTTCTGTGTCAAGAACTGGTTTTGTAAATTCTATATTTTATAACAGAAAATTGTTTTGAGGAAAAGGGTGCTAGTCAAGGTTAGATAAGGAAAAGCGAAGTCTTTCTATTTCCTTCTTGTATATTTCTTACACCAAGTAAAATGGCACTGGGTTATTTAATAATATTTAAAGTCTAAGCTGAAAAGAAAATATACAAAGAGAAGCAAATGGAAACTTTAGACTTCTAAAAAAATGGAATTTGTGGAAAGACTAATATTCACTAGAGGCTCAGAATGGTGAAATGTCAAGCTGACATTGGGATCTACCTCCAGTGTTATCTGTGACCATGTTTTAGGGCTCATACTGCCAAAAGAAGTGAGGTCCCCATGGCCCAGTCTTACCACCAGGGACAGAAAAAGTGGTTTGGGGTAGGAGGCCAGAGTTCTTTCCCTTCCTGGTCATACCAGGGGGAGTCAATCCCAGCTTTACATAACCTCAAGGTTCCTTCCACACAGAATTTTCTTTATATATCTATTTCATCTTGCTCCACTACAGATTCTCTGTAAGTCTAAAAGACTGAGTTAAGACAGGAAATGTTAATGTGGCAGGCTCATTATTTATTTCCAACAGAACAGCAGAGTAATACATCTTCCTAGAAATAAATACCATTTACTTTATGTAAGCTCAACAAACACTGTCTTTGCTACCAGGGCTGCTCTAGAGAGCCACAAGCATCAAGCAGGAACAGCTCACCAAGTCCCACATCTCCCCAAAGGCTTCCCTGGCTGCTTGGCTTTCATGAGCTTTCTCCCCATGATAAAAATCCTAGTGTGAAATCTTTGCTTTCTGTCCCATGCAGCTTATAATAAATAGTCAAATCCTTTGTGCAGTAGCCTAAGTCACCAGTACTTAGCTGCTTGATTTCAGGGGAGAAACGTATTATTGCATAAAAGTCACGACCACACGTTATGTCACAGACATTTATTAAGTTCCTACTGCACCCCACTCCATGAATTAATTGCAGGGCATGAAAAAGTGGATAGGACCTTTAAAGAGTTTATATTCTAATAGGCAGAATAGACTCATAGAAAAGATACTGCCTCCTATGCAATGGTCTGGTGAGTCATAATTTTACTTACCCAGACTAGAGATATACAGAACATGCAATAAATGATATCTTGAATCCTTTTTATGTATATAATGATTTTGAATTTACACTTAATGAATGAAAAGTTTATGTATTATTTTGAACTAAGTTATTCCAATGTACAGCTACAGAAGCATTCAGTCTCGCATTGTGGCTAGAAGGCCTTCTGAATTGCTGGAAGAAAATTCTAGTGAATGGAATTCACACAAAGAGGAAGGGCAGGTAGGAGATGAATCTGAACAACAAGCCAAAGACACAGTCGGGAAAGGCTTGCACATCCTGTGAGAGGAGCTGTGAAGAGTTATCAGTCTGCATGTGTGCGCATGTGCAGCTGAGCATTTCCCCATTGCAAGGACAGTATGAGTAGGAAAAGGTCAAAGACCACTATGTGTCCCAACAGATGGCTTCCCAGTACTCAGCAGCTCCTGGAGATACCAAAGAACACAACTGAATGTTAGCATGCCGGTCTTTTGTCATCAAAGAATAGAGAAATGTGTACGCTATGGGAAAGCAGAGAATTGTATAGTGGAGGTTGAACTGCTGCCAATGAACACCAAGAAAAACAATTGTGAATGCCTATAGTTGTGCTGGTGTATAAATATGTGAGTCCTTTTTCTCCCAGCACGATGAATCTGTTTTAGGCATCATTGTAGTGTATGGTATCTTTTCACTTCCATGTGGGATTAGTTTTACTTTGCAGAGCATAATCCTTGTTCACAAGTGCCACACTTTCTCCTGGTTCTCATTATTAAATCAATGCCAGTGTATTTCTGAATCTTGAATCTTGTATGGCATTTCTAGACTGTGTTTCAATGCCTCTGTGCCTCTTATTTGCCTTTATTGAATAATGGGTGTGGTTAATCATGATAATCATTGAATCTATCATTACACAGAGAATAAATGCATCAACTGACTTTATTTTACATAATATTTTTGTTTGGGAAGACAACTAGGGAAGGTAGTGTGATAATAGGAAAGAAGGAGGAATGCCTGTCCAGGACTCTGCGAGCCCCAGGTATCAATGTTACAACACACTAGCAGCATGGCCTCAGTTATGACACAACCTCTGTGAGCACTGATGCCTCTTAGTAGAAAGGTTGGTCTTTTGGCACTCCGAGGAACACTCACAGATGATAGTGCCTGTTGTAAATCAAACAGCATGAAGTCAAGTACAAAGTAGGCATTTAATAAACAAAATAACAGTCATTAATAATTCAAAGCCAAGCTTACAGATTTTACAAGAATTCTTGAAAGGCATGTAAAATCCTTCAGAGAGAGGATGAACAATAGTGAAAACATCTCATCAAATATGATCTCAGCGTGATCTCCACTTTTTTCTTTTGCTATAAGATCGGTACCAATGGCCCTTTTCACCTTGCTTTAAATAGGTCAACAGCTTCTTGTAGCCATCTGAAATAAAATGACATAAAAAAAACATTTCAATTTTGTTTCTTGGAACTTTTAGACATTTAAATATGACAGACCTTAAGCAAAGAGAGAAAAGAAAGAGAAGGTAGCAAGCCAGCTATGTAAAATATAGCAAAAAGCCACCAGGAAGAACGTGCCTCCACAGGGCTGTGCCCAGGGCTGAGGGGCCAGCATTCATTCTGTAAGACTGGTCATTTAGAAACTTGGTTGTCGACATTTAAAACTCAAATCTCATGATAACCATAGCTATTGTGTTGTTTTAGCTTGCTGTTTTTCTTTAATAGTACAGGAGACTGCTATGGGCAATGTGCATTTATTTTTTCTTTTTGCTGACCATCTCTGTTTATGTCCATGATTTTTTTCCTGTTGATATGTCTGTAATAATCAGAGTGGAAAATAACTTTGAAGGCTGAAGATCAGAGGCAAAAGAACTTTGGTGCCTGATTACGGCCAAAGGGCTGGCAGTGTGGGAGCAGGTCTTTGACACTAAGTTTTTGACCCGATGTTGTGAAGTTCTACAGAATTAAAAAGAAGTGCCCATCACAACTGGGTCTAGACTGCTTGACATGACACAGAGGTAAGGAGAACAGAGAACTGAGAGAGAGAGGAGATGGGGGGGGCGAGGAGAAAGGAGGAGAGGGAATGAGAGAGGAGTTTTAGCTTCAAATCAAAGGCCTAATGGCTTGTGGCCTTAGTGGACCTTTGTCTTGGTGAGAACCCTGGTCTGCCTGCCAGAGCAAGTTCACTGTGTACGTTTCTTGCATGGAAATGTACATGACTGTTTTTCTGTCTTGCTTCCCTTTAGTTTGCAGGCTTGGTGTTCTTTCTGCCACGTGCAGCAGACACTGCAAAAAAATATACCTTAACATTCTTCATAGGCTTGGAAGCTTTTTTCTTTAATATGTTCAACTTAATCTTGGCTTTTAAAAAAATTTCTCTATTAAAAGTGTATGGAGGTGGCAGGCCCTTTTCTTTTTCTCTTTGGCTGCTGACACTTTTGAGGAATACGGTCTTGTTGTCTCTGAGATGTGATGTATTATGCATGGTCTTTCTAGTGGATTAGGGTGGGATGAGCAAAACATGAGATGGCGAGGTAGCAGAGGTCACAGGCTTTGAGGAACGCCCACTGATGGCAGTGTTGCCTGGCTGCGAGATGGGAAGTGGCTGGGTACTGGAGAACATCCATTTTTCTTTCACCCAGAAGCCTGAATGGAGAGCAATCTTTTTGTTTGTTACAGTGATGGGTAATTTGGAGCACTTCCCTTTTGCATGAAGAAATTTGCTATTCTAATCAAAATCTCGTCCCTTTCAACAAACCATTATAAGATACTTATGAAAATAGGCAGCTTCAGATTTCCTGTTTGAATTTTTGTCAGCTTTCACTTTTATGCTCATTTGCAGAATCACAAAACTATGAAAGGCCAATTAGCTCTAAGTCCCCAGAAAGTGACAGAATAAATTGCTTTCTTTCTAGCAAATCAAGAATAATATTGTGGGTGCAGTACAAAAGTGCCCACCCAGAGACTTCACTTCATTGTTATCAATCTAATTGAGTGCCTTTGGCCTGTCTCTGAGACTCACTTGCAGTATCCACTTCTCTGTCATAGCTCTGGTCTAACATTTCTCTACTTCTGTGTTCAGATAGGAAAAATCTGCAAGTTTGAGCAGCGTTGTGGTCAATATGGTTAGTAAGGAGTGCCTCTCCTACTTTGGTCAAAATGTACTTAAGTCAACTCAGAAAATTCACAGAATCTCTTTTGCAGGGTCTATGGTCACAGTGTTATGACACATGAATGAAACACAATGGATACTTGTGTATTTACCCATAGACAGTGGCTGGCATGATTCTTACATGCATTTCAGTAGCTGTGTGAACATGGCTGGAGACCACGGAACACCTGCAACTTTCAAAACTCAAATGCCTTGCAGATGCTGCAGCTTATCTGAGGTTCTGGACATGTACCTGTTATTCCCTCTTTCCTGTGTGTGTGTCTGTGACCCATTCTTTTCTTGCACATCTCTCCTCTCTAGCCCCAACTGGCTCAGAGCAATGTCACTGTGCTTAGAGAGCTGAGGGTACCCAGAAGAATAAAACATTGCTTCAAGCTGTTAGGCAATCTCAAGGGATAGAATTATCCAAGACCAGGGAGAGGCCATGCTCTTCTCTCCCAGGACTAGGAGTCAAGGTTTGTTTTTTTATTCCTGCGGGAGAAACTTCGGTCTGAGTTTTCTTGTAAGGACTCTGGTTGTATGTTTGCCACTGTGTTAACGCTGATGGTGTTTTTGAACAAGGACAGAGTAATAGGTAAAGAACTTGACTGAAATGCAGTGTCATAGTTTGTTTGCTTAAATCCATCAGCTCTGACTGAAAAAGAAATGTTAATCCTGTCTTGTTCACTATCCACACCTACACCCATAGGTGTGTACATGGATTGTATTCAACCAAGCCTTTTAAAATTAGTGCGTTTATTCACAATAACTGGGTACTTAATCTGTGACCCAATTTTTCTTGTACAGGAGAGTGCTTACAAGGTATTTGAGAAGTTTTACTCTGGACTCCCATAGAGTTACAGGCAATGTTTATATTAATACCCAATGAGTTTGACATGATTAGTGTCATTACAATACCTTCCAAAAGGATTAATGAGGATTTCTTACTCACTGGGAAGCCTAGGCTAAGCAGAGGCTGTCTATGCACAATTCCAGGGTGGCCTTGTTTTGTCGGAACTTTTGGATTAGAGATACTCAGTAAAAACATCTGTAAACTGTTATGAGATTTCCATTCTTCCCCTAGTTAGAGATGACATTGCTTATTCTACCGCACTACTGGGGATCATTTAATCTAGCAGCCATTTCAACAAGCACTTCATAAATGACAATTATTGAGTTAATTGTGATATTTCCAGTCCAGTATTCGTTTATGATATCCCTTCCACCTGTAAACTCCTCTCCCAGTTGCCTTGTAGAAGTAAAACAGCATAATTTCACAGCCTATAAAATATGTGTGCTTTTGTTATTATGAAATCTGTGACAGAAACTTTATTGACAGAGAGCAGAACATTCTGGGGTCACTTTGCCTTGCTTTGGGAAAATTAAACCTTGTCAGTTTAGCAAGACACGAGTTTATTCCGACTCCCTGTCTTCCTTTCAGCTGCCCATCTTGAAAAAGACACTTTGTATGCTAGCCAACACAAACTTAAAACTTTACCAAATGTGTCCTTGGGTTATTTTTAACCTCAAAACGAAAAACGACTATGCTAAAGCTTGAACATATTTATAATAAGAGAAAAAATGTTCCGTCTCCTGAAATTCTCACTCCTTAAATTTTTAAGAATAAAAAATTGTTATATTTTCATCTGTGTTGTATATATAATTTTTCCAAACTTTATAAGGAAGAGTTAGTCACCTTCATTCCTACAGTTTATAATTAAGCAATTCCCTAAAATACACAGTTTGTGTGATGAGAGGAAAGGGACATAGGACCCAGCCTGGTAGGGACTACACCTGCATGGAAACCACGTACCTTTCCCTGTGACAGGGGAGTGCTGTGGGAAAGCAGAGTTATGGGACTCACTCGAGAACTTCTGCCCATTAAAACTGCATTTGAGTTTCTCAAAAGGCAGTAGACACTTAAGTAATACTTTGATTTCATGTCAAGGTTTAAATAACTGCTAGCCCCATGGAAAGAAAAGTTAGTAAATGGTTTAGTCAAGGTAAAGGAAGAGGGGCCATACAGTTGTCAGTTCTGAGTGGACTAAGAGCCAGGGTTGTTGGGTGACAGAGGGACACAAAGAGACACAGTGTGGATTCCTAACTATCCTAAATTAGCAGCCGTAGAACACCAGTAAAGTCTTCCACTGGTGATGGCATTGCTTTGCACACTCATCAGATGGTGATAATACATGTGTGCCACACAGGAATCTACATGTCTGCACATAATTAAAAATAGTGATATGTAGAGTTTATTTAGAGTTTAGCATAGTTTTGTAGCGTATTATAGAAAAATAAAAGTAGACACTTTGGTGACAGATTAAAATGTTAGCATTAAAGCTAAGAGAAACAAACCATGCAACAATATATAGCAGAAATAACTGTTTTTTTAAGAATATATTAAGAGGAACGTGGAGTGTGCAGTTATTTGAAAGGGGGCTCTATCAACATATGCATGAAAGCTGACTTGGTATTCAGATTTTTAAAACTGTACTCCCAATAAAGGGTTTAGAACTCACATTGTCTTTTTATAGGATCACAATGTCTGGCCGACAGGTCTAAAATCTCACAAGTAAGAAAGCTGAATGTTTTTCTCTATGTTATTTGGATGCAACTCCCAATCTGAGCCAGTGTGATGCTTTTCCTGTGTTTTTGTGCAAGCATTTGCATGCTGGCTGTGGGCATAGGACTGTGTTTGATTACAAGGAACTGCCAAGAGCCCAGAGGCTATGTTTAATAGACAGCCCGTGTGCTGAATTTCCTTCCTATACTCTGAAACTCAGAGTACATATCAAACTTCAAGGATTTCTGGTAAGAGATTACAAAGGGTGCTGTAAGAAGGTGTTCTTTTGTTGCTGTTGTTATTTATTTATTTATTTACAAAGCAAGTGCTGCCACCATCTTGATAGCCACCTTCATAGCGGGTGTGAGGTTTTAAAAAGCGGCCATGTGAAAGCCAAATTTTAATGCCAGTTCTTTCAAGTATCCTTCCTTATGTGCGCAGATAAGCTTGTCAATATTGCTTTGATTCTCTTATGCTTCTTTTTGCATATTAATTTTATAGGAGCACAGACCTATTGGCTGTGAGTCTGAGTAAAGATCACAGCTTCAGTTTCTAGGGTAAGACTGGAGGCTGGAAAGCCTGGGTCAAGGTTAGGAGTGAAACCCTGCTTGAAGCTGGAGCTTTACCTTAGGGTTGTAGCAGGACTATGTTAGACTTAATTGTATTAGATATGATGAAGAAGCCTAGAGAAAGAATTCTAAATAGCAGGTATTGACCATTGGCTGAGTACCAGAGTCTCTATAGATGCTTTATAGTCATTATTTCATTTAGTCTTCACAACTTTTACTGTTTCTTTGTTTATTAATTTTTTATATTAATTAAAGTTTATTCACTTTGTATCCCAGCTGTAGCCCCTTTCCTCACTCCCTCCCAATCCCATCCTTCCTCCTTCATCTCCTCCCATGTCCCTCTCCAAGTCCCAAGATAGGGGAGGTCCTCCTCCAATTCCATCTGACCTTAGCCTCATCAAGTCTTATCAAGACTGGCTGCATTGTTCTCCTCTGTGGCCTGGCAATGCTGCTTACCCATCAGGGGAGGGCGATAAAAAAGCCAGCCACTGAGTTCATGTCAGAGACAGTCTCTGTTCCCCTTACTAGGGAACCCCCTTGGATACTGAACTGTCATGGGCTACATCTGTGCAGGGGTTTTAGGTAATATCCATGAATGGTCCTTGGTTGGAGTATCAGTCTCAGAAAAGACCCCTGTTCCCAGATGTTTTGGTTCTGTTGCTCTCCTTGTGGAGCTCCTGTCTTCTCCAGGGGAGGAGATCTATCTCCCCCTTCTTTCCTAAGATTTCTTATCTCTGTTGATGAGACTCAAACTTCAAGAAGTCAAACTCTTTTTTTTAACTTTTCTTCTTTCTTTCTTTCTTTCTTTCTTTCTTTCTTTCTTTCTTTCGTTCTTTCTTCTTCTTCTTCTTCTTCTTCTTCTTCTTCTTCTTCTTCTTCTTCTTCTTCTTCTTCTTCTTCTTCTTCTTGATACAGGATTTCTCTGAGTATCTCTGGTTATTCTGGAACTTTCTCTGTAGATCAGGCTGGCCTTGAACTCACGGAGTTCTGCTAGCCTCTGTATCCCCAGTGCTGGAATTAAAGGTGTGAGCCACCACTGCCCTGAAGCCAAACTCTTGGCCAGTAGCAAATAGTTTATAAGAGGCATGTCCAGGATTTGAACTCAGTCTCTAAAAAAAACTACCTGATCACTTTTATTTCTAACCACTAAATGATATCACATCTTCATTTGCTGTGAGTAGAGATGAAAGAAAAAAATTGGATTTAGGCAGTGTTTTAGGTTTATATTGCTGAGATAATACATCATGACCAAACCCAACTTATGGAGGAAAGCATTCATTTCATCTTACACTTTAAGCACACAGTCCATCACTGAGGGAAGCTGGGCTAGGAACTGAATCAGAGTCCATGGAGGTATACTGTCTTGTTCTTCATGGCTTGCTTAGCCTGCTTTCTTATACCACCCAGGACTACCTGCCTACAGATGGCAACATCTCCAGTGGTCCTGTTCTTCCCATGTAATTAATCTAGAATACATCCTACAGATCTGCCTATGGGCAATCTGATAGAAGCATTTTCTCAATGAAATATCCTCCTCCCAGAAAGCTGTAGCTGTATCAAGTAGACAAAAACAAACAAACAAACAACCCCCCCCCCAAAACAAATAACAAAAACTGGCCAGGACTGGTGAGATAAATCTTAAAGTAAGGGACTAGGACAGCATTTGCTATAGTTTCCAGTTTGTGAAAGGTACAGTATTACATGGTAGCTAGGTCTGGTGTGAACAACTCATGGCTATCTTGGAGGCTTTATTTTTTTAATATTAATTTTTTTAATATTAGTTACAGTTTATTTACTTTGTATCCCAGCTGTAGCCCCCTCATTTATTCCCTCCCAGTCCCGCCCTCCCTCCTTCAACTCCTCTCTGCCCCTTTCCACTGATAGAGGAGGTCCGTCTCGGAGGCTTCATGTGACATCAAATATCATTCATGGTTCTTTTGAACAAAAGGGTAGGTCCTCCAACCCAAGCAAATGTGCCAAGTAGGGGTACGATTGGTCTCTATATCATACCAAAGAGAGAAGAAAAGATTAAGATATAATGAAATGTGAAGTGGAGGCAGAATACTCAGAGTCTTGAAATGTTCTGCATATTTCTTCATGATTTTGATTTTTTTGGAGTCCCAGAATCTGACAGGAACAATGACATATTAATTCTTATGTCTAGCTTTGTTTCCAGAATTTAAAAGCGCAAATAAAATAGTTTATAATTTTCTGGTAGTAAAGATTAGTGGATCCTCACAGCTTGATAGGAATATACCCTGTGGAGTTGTATTTTTTTTCTTATTGCCTATTAACATTGAGTATGATGCTTATGTTCTAAACTTTTGATGTTGAAAATAAAGTTCAGCTATTTATAAATTAAGAACAAATAATTACATATATTATATTATTTCCATTTTTCCATTTTATTTTTTATTAAATTTTTTCATACAATGTATTGTGATCATTTTTTCCTCCCCCCCCAACTCTCTCAAGATCCTCTCCATTTCCCTACCCTCCCAACTTACATTCTTGTCTCTCTCTTAAAACAAACAGAAAACAAAAATCAAAAATAAACAAGCAAAAATGTCACTCAGACCAAAAAATGCCTAAAACAAAACAAAGCATAAAGCCCACAAAACCCAGAAAGTTTGTGTGTGTGTGTGTGTATTGTTTGTTGGCCAACTATTTCTGGGAACCGGACCTGCCCTAGATGCACTTTGTGGTTAGTTCCCTCAGAGACCCTATGTTGATTACCCCCTCAGTGCTGGGACCCCCTTTGCAGGTCCTGTGCATGCTACCACAGTTGCTGTGAGTTTATGTTATCTGTCAATCTTGTGTCTGGAAGATACTATTTCTTTGGAGTCATCTGCTTCCTTCAGATTCTAAAATCTCTCTCCTCTTCCACAAAGATCCTTAAGCCTTGAGAGGAGAGGTTTGATCTCATTTAGGACTGAGTGCTCCAAAGTCTTTTATTATCTTCACTGTCCAACTGTGGCTCTCTGTGCTAATTCCTATGTACTTTAAGAAGAAACTCTTCCCAGTTTCCACCATTTACCTGCAAATTTCATGATATCCTTGTTTTTTATTGCTGAGTAATATTCCATTGTGTACATGTACAACAATTTCTGTATCCTTTTCTCAGTTGAGGGGCATCTGGGTTGTTTCCAGATTCTGGCTATTACAAATAAAGCTGCTACAAACATGATTGAGCAAATGTCCTTATTGTGTATTTGAGCCTCTTTTGGATATATGCCTAGGAGTGGTAAAGCTGGATCTTGAGGAATCGCTATTCCTAGTTGTCTGACAAAGGGCCAAATTGATTTCCAGAGTACAAGTTTACATTCCCACCAGCAGTGGAGGAGGGTTCCTCTTTCTCCACATCCTCTCCAGCATGCGTTGTCACTAGAGTTTTTGATCTTGGCCATTCTGATGGGTGTAAGGTGAAATCTCAGGGTTGTTTTGATTTGCATTTCCCCGATGAGTAAGGATGTTGAGCATTTCTTTAAGTGTTTCTCTGCTATTCTACATTCCTCTATTGAGAATTCTCTGTTTAGCTCAGTTTTAAATTGGATTATTTGATTTGTTGCTGTTTAATTTTTTGAGTTATTTATATATACTGGATATTAGTCCTTTGTCAGTTATAGGGGAGCTATCCCAGAAGCAGAAAGACACACACAGTATTTACTCACTCATATAAACATATACTATAGGATGAACCTACTAAAATATGTACACCTAAAGAAACTAATCAAGAGGGAGGACTCTTGTTAAAATGCCCAATTCCTATAGAGAAGGACAAAGGGAATGGACATCTGAAGAAGGAGAGGTCAGGGAATGGGTCAGGAGCCTGCCACAGAGGGTCTTGGAAGGGCTATTTCCTGCAGACTATCGAAGCAGCTGCTGAGACTTATGGTCAACACTTTGGCAGAGTGCAGGGAATCTTACAAGGGGAGTGGGAAATAGTGGGATCTGGAGAAGACAGGAACTCTACAAGGAGAGCAACAGAACCAAGTGGTCTGAACACAGGGGTCCTTCCTGAGACTGATGGTCCAATCAGGTACCATGAATGGAGGTAGCCTAGGACCCCTGCACAGGTGTGGCCCATGGAAGTTCAGTGTCCAAGTGGTTTCCATAGTAATGGGAACAGGGACTGACTGGCCTGCTTTTTGATCACCTCCCCCTGAGCCGGGAGCAGCCTTGCCGGGTCACAGAGGAAGACAATGCAGTCACTCCTGATGAGACCTGATGGACTGGGATCGGAGGGAAAGAAAGGAGGACCTCCCCTATCAGTGATCTTGAGGAGTGACAGGGGTGCAGGGTGGGGGGAGAAGTTGGGATGGGATGAGGGAGGGAGCTACAGGGGTATATAAGGTGAATAAAGTGTAATTAATAAAGAATTTAATGAAAAAATATACTCCACCGGAAACCACCTCAGTCCATGTGTGTGTCCACGGGCCAGTAGGAGGAGGCTCCGGGTACCATTTCAGACCGGCCTGCATACAGGGGGCACACAGTGCTCGGCAATGCCTGCAACCACTCCAGACCTTGTGTGTGTCCACGGGCCAGTCTGAGAAGGCCCCAGATTCCATTCCCCAGACAGGGCTGCATCGAGCCAGCACACTCCCCTGGAGACACTAGCCACCACCCCAGACTGGGACACACAGCATCAGGTCCAGGCTGAGGTGCCCCCAAATACAATCTCAGACCATGGTGCACAGCCCCTGGCCCAGAAATAGGCTCTAAGTCTCCAGTCTAGAGGACAGCCCTTAGCAGCAAGCCCAGTTTGGAGCATGGAGCCTCCAGACCAGAGTGGTACCCCCAGCTAACATCTCAAACCGGGACACTCAGCCTCTGGCACAGAGTGAGGAGCCAAGCCTCCAGACCAGAGGGGTGACCAGTCTGCTGTGCTCACAGCTTCTAGCACAGAGCACGAATCTGGGCACACAGAGCCCACAAGAGAGTTCAACTGAGACAACAACACACACTAACAAACCACTGGAACTCCCTGATCTTCTTGAAGAATACTCCTGACACAAGATATTGACAGTTCCAGTCTGAAGTTCAGCCTTAAAGCACAAACAGCTCCTTGATTATATATAAACAAATGCCCAAAAGTCGACGTAAGAACTCACCCAACAAAAATCAGGACACTATGGCCCCACCAGAAACACCCACAAGCAATGGAGATTTTAATTCAGTGGAGACACAGGAAAATTACGTTATTGCTATGATTATGCAGATATTAGAGGAACAAAAAGAGGGACAAAAAGAGGAAATGAACAAGGCCCTCAAAGAAATGGAGAAGAATTTAACTGCCCACATAGAGGAACAATTAAAGATATACAGAGAGGAAACAAACAAAAAAATAAGAGACACAGTTAATCAGATGAAGGAAAGGATACAAAGCATGAAAACAGAATTAGAATCTATAAAGAGTCTAGACACAAACAGAGAATAACCTGGAACTGGAGAACTTAGAGAAAAGATCAGGAACCACAAAGGTAAGCATCACCAATAGAATACAAGAGATGGAAGAGAGAATCTCGGGAGCTGTAGATACACTGGCTGGAATGGATTCCTCACTCAAGGAAAAAATAAAATTGGAAAAGTCCTAAACCCACAACATCCAAGAAATCAAGGATGCCATGAAAAGACGAAACCTAAGAATACTTGGAATAGATGAAAAAGAAGACTCCAGACTCCAAAGACAGGAAAATATATTTTTTACTTTTTTAAAAATTTATTTATTTTTATATCAATCATAGGTTAGGTACTTTGCATGCCAGGCGTAGCCCCCCCTCCTTTCTTCCCTTCCACCCTTCCTCTCCCTCCCTCATCTCCCTCCTCCCCACCCCCTCCAAGTCCACCAACAGGGGAGGATCTCCTCCCCTTCCATCCAACCCCAGCTCATCCTGTCTCCTCAGGGCTGGCTGCAATGTCCTCCCCTGGGATCTAGCCAGTCTGTCTCTCCCTGGTTGTATGCGGGAGGGTCAAAGAGTCAGCCAT
>CM053764.1:60641735-60715375 GCA_028658305.1 Pachyuromys duprasi
TTCTGGGCATTTGTTTATATATAATCAGGGAGCTGTTTGTGCTGTAAGCCTGTATTTCATCTGAAACTGTCAATCTCTTGTGTCAGGAGTATTCTTCAAGAAGATCAGGGATTTCCGGTGGTTTGTGGTGTGTGTTTTGTCTCAGTTGAACTCTGTTGTGGGCTCTGTGTGCCCAGCTTCATGCTAGAAGCTGTGAGCACTGCAGGCTGGTCACCCCTCTGGTCTGGATTCTTTACTCCTCACTTTGTGCTAGATTCTGAGTGTCCAGGTTTGAGATGTCAGCTGGGGACTGTGCACTCCGTCCTGGTCTTGCTGCCAAGGGCTCTCCCCTGGAATGGAGATTTGGTGCCTCCTTCTGTGCCAGAGGCTGTGCATCACGGTCTGAGATGATATTTGGGGCACACGCAGTTGGTTTGGGTTGGTGTGCATCAGCTGTATCCAGGGCTGTCTGAAATGATGCCAGAGGCCTTCTCTTTGTGGCCCATGGACAGACACCCTAACTGGGGTTTTTGGTGGCGGATGCGTGCAGCTTTCGCCCTCAGTGTGCGGTCTGGTCAAGGTGGTCCCAGGATCCTCTCAGCAGTGGGTTGAGACAGAACTCGTGTTCCTCCCAGATCTGCAGGTGGACTCACACACTGACTGAGTTTTTGCTGGCAGAAGTGTTTGGTGCGCGTCCCCGCAGTGTGCGGATTGGTCAAAATGGTCCCCCAATCTACTCAGCCAGGGGTGGTTCCAGCGATCGGTTCGTGCCTGCTGCACACCCGTGGGTTCAGGCAGAACTCGGGTTCCTCCCAGATCCACAGGTGGACTCACACACTGACTTAGTTTTTCCTGGCAGAAGCCTTTGGCGCGTGCCCCCGCAGTGTGCAGACTGGTCCCCGAATCCACTCAGTTTGGGGTGGTTCCGATGATTGGTCTGAGCCTGCAGCACACCCGCAGGTTGAAGCAGAACCCGGGTACAGTGTGAGCTCGCAGGATGCAGTTCAGTGAAAATGGCACCTGGTTCCTCCTGAGACTGCTGCGTGACTGTGTGATCCGGTCTATAATGGCGGGTGCGGGCCCCCAGTGCGGCTGCTCCTTCAGATCAGAGCTGTGTGCTGCTGGTCACCAGGAAATTTTTCCAGGTAATAACTGGGTGTCCCTAGGGTTTTCCCACTTGATTTTCTCACTGTAGGAGTTCCGCTCACCTGGCACTCACAATGCTGGCATTTTAGGTCCCAGAGTTCAATCTCCTGGTCGCTGCGTTGTTTCTGCTCTCCTACTCCTCAGACACAGTGTTCTCTCATGGCAGCCATCTTGGCTCTCCTCTAAAATTTCTTTTGAGACAGGGTCTCACATAATCTAAGCCCTCCAATGGAAGGAGTGGACACGGTATCACCCACAAAAACTTCCACCCACAATTTGCCCTGCCTAAAAGATGTGCAGAGATAAGGATAGAGCAGAAATGACCCTCTATGTAGCTAAGGATGACCTTCAGTTCCCAATTCTTCTACCTCTGCCTTCCAAGTACTGGGATAAAGAGTATGTGATACCACATTCATCTTAGAGTCAGGATTTAAAATAAAACTAGTCTGACTAAGGTATCCACAAATACATTTAAGGACCCTAGGGCCTATTTACATTCCAGAGTTTTCTTACTTTTGAGTATTTTCTGGTCATTATGCTTCATTTTTCTCTTTTCCCTTTTTATTATTTTTTAAAATTTATTACAATTTATTTACATTGCATACCAGCTATAGCCCCCCTCCCATGGCCCCTCTCAATCCAGCTCTCCTTCCCTCTTCTCCTTCCACGCCCCTCCCCCAATCCACTGATAGGGAAGGTCCTCCCCTCTTTCCATCTGACCCAAGCCTATCAGGTCTATTCAGGAGAGAGGATGTGTAGAAAGGGGAACCCTCCTCCATTCCTGGTGGGAATCTAAACTTGTACAACCACTTTAGAAATAAATCTGGTGCTTTCTCAGACAACTAGGAATAGTACTATCTCAAGATCCATCTACACCATTCCTAGGCATATGTACAAAATATGCTCAAGTATACAACAAGGATATTGCTCAACCATATTTGTAGCAGCTTTATTTGTAATAGCCAGAAGCTGGAAATAACCCAGATACTCTTCAATTGAGGAATGGGTACAGAAACCGTGGTACATTTACACAATGGAATACTACTCAGCAATTAAAAACAAGGAAATCATGAAATTTGCAGGCAAATGGTGGGAACTAGAAAAGGTCCTCCTGAGTGAGGTATCACAGAAGCAGAAAGATACACATGGTATATAGTCACTTATAGGTGGATACTAGACCTATAAGATAGGATAATCATACTAAAATCTGTACACCTAAAGAAGCTAAGCAAGAAGGAGGACCACAGGTAAGATGCTCAATCTTCATTCAGAATGGCAAAGAGGATGGACATCAGAAGAGTTAGAAAACAGGGAACAGGAGAGGAGCCTACCACAGAGGGCCTCTGAAAGACTCTGCCCAGCAGGGTATCAAAGAAGATACTGAGACTCATAGCTAAACTTTGGGCAGAGTCCAGGGAATCTTATGAAAGAAGGAGGAGATAGAAAGACTTGGAGGACACAGAAACTCCACAAGAAGAGCAACTGTACCCAAAAACATCTGGGCCCAAGGGTCTTTTCTGAGACTGATACTCCAACCAAGGACCATTCATGGAGATAACCTAGAACCCCTGCACAGATGTAGCCCATGGCATCTGATTGTCCAAGTGGGTGTCCTAGTAAGGGGAACAGGGGTTATTTCTGACAGGAACTCAGTGGCTGGCTCTTGGACCATCTCTCCCCGGGAGGGTTGGGTGTGGGGGGGTGCAGCCTTACCAGGCCACAGAGGAAGACAATGAAGATAGTCCTGACCAGAGATATCTTAAAAATACTAATTGATCAGGTGCTATTTGGGTAGAAAACTGACAGAAATGAAGGCACAAACTATGAGTCTATGCAAGAAAAAGAAGATCAGGGCAAGGGATCAGCAGCCCAGTGTATAATGATGAAACATTCTTGGCATGCCCCTGTTCAGAGATCTGAATAAATCTGTAGATCTGGAAGAGAGAGCATGTAAAACTAGAAGAAAACAGAGAGGCAGCTATGTGTGGGTCTTTGGTGGTTATTTGTATATATAAGCTCTGAAGATAATGTGGGGTTTGGAGCTGAAAAGCCCTTATTTTTAAACCTGGTGTTCTACCTACTCCTCTCACAAGCCTGCTGGGGGCCAGGTTGGAATGAAGGGTAACAGTTAATACACCAGTAGATGATGTCAGCTATATGTGCACACATGAGGGGTGTGATAATGTCAAGAAGGGCTTTGTGTATGTCTTGAAGATAGAATCAGTAAAGCTTTCAAGCAGTGGATGATAAAACGAGAAATGGACACTTGTTTTTGTTTGTTTCTTTTGGTTGGGCCTGTTGGAAATGTAGGTTTCCTATTTGCTGAGATGGAGATGACAATGGAGGAAGAAATACTAGCTTATATGTTTGTGGGTTGATGACAATAAGGAATCCATTTTGAGCTTGTTAAGTTTGAGATTCTTGGCAGATTTCCAGTTGCAGATGTGAAGCCTACAATTGAAATTTAGGAATTTGAGTCCCAGAAGGGAGGTTGAACTAAAAATATGAAATAAGGGTGTCCCAACACAGAGATGCACTAAAGTCACAAAGCAGAGTGCACCACTGAGCGAGGGACCAATAGCTAGAGAAGAAAGAACAGGGTAGGAGAGTATCATTCTGAGAGTGAAAAACTGTTTCAAGATTGAAGAGAATATTCACTGTACCAACAAATACTAATGAGTGACTGGGAACTAAAGATGAAGCAATAGCTACGGGAACAGGAGGTTGATATTTGCTTTGAGGAGAGCTGATTTTAGAGTGATAGAAATGACAGTAATTATTCTGAAAGTGAACAGATGATTTGGAATTTGAGACAGGTACTATAAGAAATTCTTCAAAGTAAATGTCTGTACAGGGATAATACAAACATAAGATATTTAGTGGAATTTATTGTTTTATGTTTGATTAATGATGGACCTGGAATAAAAAGAGATGATTGTTTGTGTGCTAGTTTAGTTGTCAAGAACTGTTTAACTTTCACCCCTCCTCAAAGGAAGCTTCTTTCTGCAATGGGTAGAGATCATTACAAAAAGCCATGACTAGTCAAAATGCAGAGAAAGACAGATTGTGGGGTGCCCAGCTCCAGTTGACAAACCTATAATATAATCAACCTAAGGCTCAGGGAACATTATCAGAGAGCAGAAAGAAAACTTTTAAAAGACAGGAGACCAGTTTCTGCTATCAGATTTTGTCTTCTATACATGACAGGGATTTGCACCTATAAAATATCTCAACATACGCTTGTCAAATAAGACCTCAGCAATGTAAAATTGGACTGGAGAAATCGCACCAAGTTCCGTAATAAGTGACTTCTGAGAGAGGGAAAATTAGTTGTCTCCAGGATTGGACCACCTCAAATTCATGACCCAACTGACTGTTTAATCTGAATTGACCACACACACACACACACACACATACACACACACACAGACAGACACACATGCACAGTAGAGTTGGCTTCTCCCCTATCAGTGGACTTGGAGAGGGGCATGGGAGGAGAAGAGGGAGGGAGGGTAGAATTGGGAGGGAATGAGGGAGGAGGCTACAGCTGGGATACACAGTGAATAAACTGTAATTAATATAAAACATAAAAATTAAAAAAGAAGCAGTTGCTCATCCCTGCATCTCTGTTCTGTTTCCAACACCCATGCACATGTGTGGCCTGACATCTAGAGTATGAGCAGTAGCGTGATGTCGAGATCCCACCCAACATCCTAGGGCATCCTTTAATTCTGTGGTTATCACTGGCCTGCTGGACCAGCATAACTTCTGGTCAAACTTGGGAAACCACAGACTGAAAGGAGCAGAGCCTCACCTCATTTAACTAACTACACACTATTGATACATAATCAGAAAGTCAACCTTTACAGTGCTTGCAATATTATGTATTTTATGTGTGCATCTTCTTCATTGGAGCAACCAGAGCTATTGGTACTAATCTATATTTGTTGTTTCTTAATTTTTTTCGTGTGTTTTCATGTTTATCCACCATTTTCACAATTTCTTGTTTCCTTCAGACTTGTAAATTGACATATTAAGTTCTAAGGATGTCTTACAAGTTTATTTAAAAAAATAAAGTGTTTTAAGCTAAAGTGCTAATGGAAGAATATATTGCATTAAATTTTATTTTATAGTAAATATTTTGTGTTATATGCACATTATTACATGTATCATTCATATGCATTTATTTATATAGCATATTTGCATTTATGCATTCGTTTCTTAGGGACATCAAAATAAAACACCACTAAATGGGCAGCTTAGACAACTCAAGCATATCTGGGCTGAATTCTATTTCAAGGTATTGAAAGGTCTAGTGACTCCTGTGGCTGGGAGAAGAAATGTGTTCCATAATAATTTTTTTGACCTGGGGAATTCCTGTAGTTTTGGGGGTTCCGTGGCTCATAGGCAGTGTCTGCTCTTGAGCTTTAAATAGCACTCTCTTTAGGTTCTCAATCTAGAGTGACATTAATCATGTTAGCTTTAGGCTGGTGCTAACGAATTCATCTTAACTTTACTAGCTTTATAAAGGTTCCAGCTTCAAATGAATTACAGGTAGTAATGAGGTCCGTACTGATGCGAGACAGTTCACCACATAACAGTATTGTACTGGGTCATAGCAGAGAGGACCAGCTCTTGGTCACACAAAATGGAACACAAACCTGGATACCCACTAAATTTGTGACTCTTATTCAGTAACTCTCCAAGCCAGTTACATGTTTTTGAAATGGGAGTGAGGATAGGTGTTGGTTTGAAGGAGAATGGTTCCTGTAGGTTCATATATTTAAATTTTTGCTCTCTCTATCTGTTCGGCTTTTTAGAAAGGATTATGAGGTGTGGCCTTATTGGAAGAGGCATGTGACTTAAGGTGGGCTTTTAGGTTTCAAAAGCCCATGTTATTTTCAGTCTCCTATCTCTTCTATCTCTGCCTCTGTCTCCTCTCTCTCTGTCTCTGTTTCCCTGCCTCTCTTCATCCTTCTCTACGTCCCTCCCCCTCCCACCTCCTATCTGCAGATAAGAATGTAATTTCTCATTGACTTCTCCAATGCCATGCCTGCTTGCTAACTGCCATGATGGTTATGGACTTACTGTGTGACGTTGTGAGTTTCAATAAACTCTTTCTTCTATGAGTTGCCTTAGAAATGGTGGCTTTTCACAGCATAGAACAGTAACTAATAAGGGGCCAACTTACCAGGTTATGAGGATTTAGTTGAACATTTAGTGCATATTAGGCATTCTGTTAATGAAAGAATTTACTCACATAATTAAAGTGGGAACATGTCATAACAAATAATTGTTTTGACTAAAATATACATTTCAATACTAAACTATTATGATATGAATAGTATCCAGTTAAGGAATGATCTTGAATTTGTCATTTAAACACATCCAAGTAGCCTAAGCTGCCTTAATTTAATACTATTGGTATCATCACTTTTAATGTAGTCTTGACAGTGGGGCTCAGAATCTCAATTTATCCTTTATTAATTGACACCTGTACTTGAATGCTTGTCTGTAGCTGAGATTTATTTGATACAAAATGATAGATATATCATAGGATTAGTGGCTTCCTTCAAAGTCATGTTCTTTCATGATTTGTGTGTTGAAATGAATCTCTTGTTTGCAGCTGAAAAGCTAACAGAGTACTCAGTGGGCTGAAAACCCCCAGAAGTTTAGAATTCAAATATGCCTTTGCATTTGTGGAGCACACGGCTGCTGCCCTGGCAGGTGTCACATTGTCCTTGAAATGGATGGTGCAGAATTTACAGTGGAAATGGAAGATTTCTGATACAGGACCACATTCCTATTAAAAGAACAGTACCTCTAAAGCATATGCATCCTTCTTTTTCATTTCCAGTTGTTAAATATTTGTAATGTGTTCTTTCCATGCCAGGAACTGAGCAAGCAATGGCTACTGAGCCGGGACAGCTGGCTATATTATTAATCCAGTTTCTACACATACTTGTGTGTAGTTTAAACTTCCACACAAATGCTAAAGCACAAACTGCTTCGGAGTAAACACAAAAGAAAGGAAAAGGCAAAAATGGCGTTTGCCAACTTGAAAATGCAGATAAGAGGAAAGATGTGATGATGATCAGAAAAAAATTGCAATACTTACTACCCAAGGATACCATCAGCAACAAAAGCAGGAAGGCCCAAGCATAGCAAGGCAAACTGCAATCCAGACACCAGCAAGGCCTTTTGTCCAAGTAGATTAACTGGCTGGCATGCTCCAGCCCTGACAGCGTTTCTCCACTGACATTTTTCACCTGTCACTATACAATTTGTTTCAGACTTCGCTTTTAGAATTAACTTAAAATGGATTTTGGAACTTCTGGTAAGGGACAAAAGAGAAAAAACAAGTGACATGGAAGTCACCACAAATCATTCACAGCAGTCTGATTCCTATTTACCGAGTGAGCGCTGAGAGGTCACACCCACACCCACTCTACGTTCTCTTCTAAGGGGTGTAAAATGCTAGTTGAGCTATTAGGACTGGACACAACTGGAGCTTCACAAGAGGGAATAGATACTGCGTCTGGAGACACTAGTCCCCAAATTTCTCTCATAGGACAGTGGCAGGGGCCAGCAGGAATGAGGAGATGGTGTGTGACCATTAAGTTGGGCTTGGAGCAGGAAAAGCAGAGAGGTACTCGAGCAGAAAATTAAATGGTCCATCTGACTTTGAATAACGGCTCTGGGTGACCCTGGATCTTACCACTGGAAGTGTTCACATATTAAAATTCTCCAGTTGCGATCAATTTTCTGAGTGCTAGATCCATCTCCTGTTGTCAGGTGAGTTGGAAGAAACCAGTCCCTTAAAACACTCTCGGAGTCTCTGCGTCCACCTTGCGTTCTCAATGAACTTGAGATCTCCTCTCTCTCTCTCTCTCTCTCTCTCTCTCTCTCTCTCTCTCTCTCTCTCTGTTTCTTTATTTCTTTTTCAGTGACTTTCCTGGAGACATTGATCTTCCTTCTGAGGGTACTTCACTCATCAGATCTAATCATTGCTCTCTATGCTGGTTTGAGATCACCACAAGGAAATAAGAGCTGTTAGAGGCACTGTGAAGACTCCCAGATGCCTGTCCACTGGGAAGGACTCTTCTCTGATTTCATTAGCATTTCTTTCGTTCTAAAACTGTAATCTTCAATTATCATCCACAATAAATTTCTGCAAAGAAAGCCCCATCTGATTTGCTCAATGTCTGTGGTTTGGCTTTGGTAATTTACAGTCATGTAATTCCACCAGTGGTCAGCAAGACTGTTGCTTCCAGAGCATTACAAAGAGGCATCATTTAATTATTGCTTTTCTATTTAGAGGAAGAAATGCTTGTACTTAAATAGGTTCCTTTTAAGAATAAACTAAAAACAAACAATTCATGCTATTCCTCAAAGAAATAAAACATACTTTTATGTCTATGTATAGGGGAGCAATCCCAGTTGTATTTTGGTTCTGTCCCTTTCTTTTCAGGTTTGTACTGCTGGCACCTGGACCAGGGTACTCTGCCGAGCTGGAGTACGGGCTCCACAGGATCTGAAAGTAGATTTAAATAGTATTTTAGTTTTTGCCTTTTGAGTATGCAAAAGAAAAAGAATGTTTTAAACATATTAAAATTATTATTTAAGCATAAAATACTAAATCAGTTACTAAATTGTATTATCCAGAGAACCTTGGCTTTTTTTTTCAGACTCAGCAAGAAACTGATTTTTCAATTCTTCCCTCTAAATGTGCAATGCCCAGTGCATGCATCTCCTTTCCACAAGGTTTACATAACTGGAGCAGCAAGCTCAAAAGCCTTTTACACACACTAGTTGTTGTTTTCTTATTTTAGTCTTGAGTAAGTGTAGTAAATTCCAGATCTATTAATTTCATTTTGCTAATGTTAAAAATTGTTTAAAAGGCTAAGTTACTTAAAACAACATATATTTACTTTTTTTTGCAGTTCTGGAGATTAAAAGTTCAAGACAACCTTCAGTTGACAACGAAACAAAAAAAATCTACTTGATTAAAACATGGAGAAAAGTCTTGAATAATGCTTCACAACAGGTATGCAAGCAGTCAATTAGCACATAACCAACTCTCAAGCTCACTAATGGTAGGGAATGCAAATCAAAGTGAGATATCATGGGATGCATTTAAAACCCACTGAATCAGCTGCGGAATCACAGAAAACAGAACACAGCAATGGGTGTCAATACCTTTAAAGCAGAATTATGATTCAAGTCAACAATTTTGTTTCTGCATACACACCCAAGAGAACTGGAAGCAAGAAGGGGAAGACACATGTGTATACATAGGCCAGAGGGCTGAGCATCCCAAATGCCCATTAGCTAATGAGAAGATAACATGTGATATACGCATATCATGCTATAAAGAACCAGCAAGAAATGGATAGTTAAAGTGTAGGGACTTCCCCAAGTTATTAACATTTCATTCTACTGTGTGAAGCTGAATAGTATCAAGTATCAAGTATATTTATAGATTATAAAGGAGCCTTAATATGTGTAAATTGTTTACCTGCCAGACATTTTCTCAGGGACATATGGAAAATGTATTTTAGTTTGGTTGACATATTATATTGTATTATAAGATTAAAGATTAAAATTATCATTATAAGTATAAAAGGAAGGAAATTCTTATGTTTGCTATAGCACAAATGAGGATCCCTTGCTTTTGTCAAATATGCCAGTCACAAAAAGTCAAAGCTACATGGCTCCACTTGCATGAAGTACTTAGGGGATTCAAACTAAACAAGGCAGGAAAAATAAAATTAAATCCTTTATGGGTAAAGTTTTGTGAATTCTTTTTCTCTCTCTTTCTCTCACACACACCCTAATCTTTTATGATAGGTTGAAGTGTAATACAATAAGTTAAAGTTGTCAGCAAAAATTGTATGCTGTTACATGACATTGAAATTACATAATTATATTAAGAATTTTTATATTAGATTCCTATGCCAATAAAAAATTTGATGACCTTGTTTGACTAAGACAAAGAGTGTTCATGTGGGTTGGGTGTGGGAAAAAGGTCCATTTATAATTAAAAGCCATATAATCTGTGTTTATCACATCTATGTACTTAAAACTGTATAGAATTTATTAAAGATCTAAGCTTATTGTGATATCATAAGGTAGAAATATAATATTTTCTAATTAATCCTCTGATATGTCTGCCAAGGACTTAACAATGTTTTTGAAAAGTTAATCATGCCTTCCTTCTCCCAACAAGAGCACCTGACACAGGATCAGACCACATCACTGAGGACTGCTGGATTTGACAGAAAAGAAGCCTGTATCTGAGAGCTCAGAGCTTCCATGCCTTCTATGTTGCTTGACGGCTGGATCTCCTTTGTGAAGAGCGCTCTTTCTCCAAGCTCTCAGGTGATGGCCATGCTGCCATCCATTCCCTTTTATTTTACACTTCAAAACAGACAAATAAGGACATGGAAGACCCATCGGGGAGGAATACTTCAAAGTCAGTTTTCTGCTTGTCATGGCCTAAATTTGTTCCTTCAGTCCTCAGAGAGACTTGCTGGAAGAGAGGCTTGGCTTGAACACTTAAGAAGGTTCTGGAAGTGTGCTTTGTAGCAATTTCCCTGAAGTAAAAGAATGCGTATCTGTGAGCTACTGTGAACCAAGGCAGTGCACTCAGAGACGCATTGCTCGTCTCCGTCTGGCTCCAGGGGCCTCTCCCACCGTCTGGTCTGACATCAAAGTTCAGCCTCGCTTGGTGGTAAAACTGCTCACTGCTTCATCTGTGTGGGGAAACTTGGATAGAGTTCTGTAAAGGTGAAGAAGTTGTTACATCTGTAAAAGAAAGTACAGAGAGTTGAGTTTGCAGGAATAAGAAAGGAAGAGAGACTAAACTAAGGTGGTGGGAAAAAAAGATGAAACCCTAATAAGAAAGGAATCACTGTGCAATTGGACCAATTTTTAAGGGTAATTTAAAAATGTTTAAAGACTGAATTGTGGCCCTGCGATCAGATTCCTAAAAAGGACATTTCTGCTTGTGCTTGGGCAGTGTCCAGCTTCTTGCCTCTGAGTATGAACAGACTTGATACAGTTATTTCTTTTTCACTAAGATTACTTGACAAAGGTAAAGTGGAAGATCCTAACTGCTCAACACAGTTTAAAGTTCCTCCCCAAGTTCATATTTGAATCTTTCACTTGGCTCAGTCTATAAAGGGAAGTTGATTTTTATAGTTCCTGTCCTCTCAAAGACAGCTCTGTGTATGTGTGTGTTGCATGTGTGTGCTTACATGTTGATTGAAGCAGTGAGCCTTACATGCTGTTGCTCAGTTTCTCTGCATCTTTGTTTTATTTTATGGTTTGTTTCCCCTAAAAACAGACTCTCGGCGAGACATGGGGATTGCCAATTTGGCTAGATTGGCTGCCAGTGAAACTGGGGGATCCATTGTTCTCTGCCTCCCCAACACTAATGTAACCACAACCCACCCAGCTGCTTCAGTGGGCTCCTGAGGACTGAATTTAGGACTTCATGCTTTTATAGAAAACATTTTACCAACTGTGTCATTCCTGAGTGCCAAGAACCTTTGCTTCACTTTTCCCTTTATTTCTCTGAATTTTGATTCATTTGCAAAACCATTAACTCAAGTTGTCTGGGATCATGAGCAAGTACATAAAAATGATATGAAGAAAAATGCCTTGCCCACTGCCCAAAGTTTGGTGTTCTCAAAATACAAGGTGCCCAGTCTTCCTGACGCTGCAAATGTCTGGTTCTTACTTCATCACTTCCTGGGTTGTAACTTGCTTCCCAAAAGCCCTGACAAGCTTAAACTGGTGGACTACTGTGTGCACATCCCAAAGAACTACACTGTTTGTGGGTGGCTCACCCGAGAGGCACTGATGTGACCAACACTGTTGTAGTTGTAAGTTAAGCTTACCATTGGGCTCACAACGGCCTTTGAGTGTCTGTCTTGATTTGTGAGCAATTGCCTGAAATGGAGAAGCAACAATACAGAGCCATGACACTCTATTGCTGTCATACACCATTTTACTGTCAACACCATTTTTTTTTTCTAAATTTAAGTTGCAGTGAAGGCAACTGTTGTAACTCTCAGGAGTTTCATATGGAACCCACTCAGTTTCTAAATTAAACATTTATTGACTGATTGCAAAAAGTATGCTAAAAAATAGAGATGGAATTGGGGAAATGAACACAATCTTTATCTCTATGTTTATAAAAGCCTGAAGAGAGGCTGGAGAGATGACTCAGCCGTTAAAGACTGGGCTCAAAAATATAAGAAAAGCCTGAAAAATTCATATTAAGAAAGTCTAGATAATTTTAGTATTTAATGTTGTTAAGAACTGGTGGTGAAATCTGCATAATTTTGCCATCTTCACCATTTATTAGTTGGTATGATGTTCATTCACATTGACGTGGTACTGTTAGTACCACCCATTCATGGCACATTTTAATTTTGCTAAAATGTAACCTTATACCTACTGAGAAATGATTCTATCTCTGTCTTCAGCCACAGAGGACAACCACGATTCAGTTTTCTGCCTTCGTGAATTTGACGGTTTTCGGTATTTCATGTAAGTAGAACCGTACGTCTCTTGTCCGATTGTCACTGGTTTATTTGAGTTAGCATGTTGGTCTCATCTGTGTTATAGTAGATGTAAGAATTTTCTTCTTTGATAGTTATAAAAATTATAATTTGTCTTATAACATATCAACCAAAACTCAACTACATTTTCCATATGTCCCTAAGCAAACTTCAGGCAGGTGAATGACTTATGCATCGTGAGGCTTATTTTTAACCTATAAATATACTCGATACTATTCAGCTTCACACAGCAGAATAAAATGTTAATAGCACAGGGGAGTCTCCACACTTTTACTATCCATTTCTGGCAGGATCTTTATACATGGTGTGCGTATATCCCGTTATCTTCTCGTTAGTTAATGGACATATGCATATGTGTATTTCCGTGCTTGCTTGCAGTCTTCTTGACTGTGTATACAGAAACAAAACTGTTGATTGTCATAATTCTGCTTTAAAGATATTGACACCCATTATTGTGTTCTGTTCTTCTGTTTTGTGTGACTTAATAGCCACTTTCATGGATGTAAAATGCATCCCAGACACTTCGCCTTGATTTGGATTTTCTAACTATGAGTGAGGTTGAGAGCTGGTTAAGTGTTAATTGACAGCTTGGACACGTGGTGGAACAAAGCGTATTAAAATGTTTGTTCATTTTTTTAATCGAGTAGGTATTTGTTGTTTCATTGTAATGGTGTTATGTTTCTAAAGCTTAATGAACAGCACAGGGTTAGTTCATTATCAAAGCGCTTTTGATTTGCTACTGTTTGCAAATTTTAAAATTTTCTTTATCAGATTATATTCCATTATATAACTACTATCTTTGGATAATATAATTTCAATAGGTGACTTGAATTAGTCTTTATATAAGGATCTCCCTCGCATCCTGGCTTATGATCATGGAGGTCAGCTTTCTCCAGGATTTTTCGTACCTTTAGGCTTTGGGTAAAGAAACTATCCCTTGGGATGACTTTGCAAATGCTTTATTCATAACATCCCTGGAAAATTAAGTTCTAAGGTATTTCAATAGTAGATTTAAGATGCTCTCTTTATTGACAGACTGAAAAACAGGACAAAGCATAAACAAATATAGATTCATTGAGGCACTGAGCCCCATGTTAATGAAGAGCCTTGTCAGATGTGTTCATTGGAATTATTTTATCTAACCGAAACCAAGCCGAGGCTCCACACATCCCTGAGCATTCTTCAGGCGGGTGGATGGCTTATGTATTCCAACTGTGTCCAACTCACACACACACTTGATGCTGTTTATTCTGTCACAGAAGAATAATTTGGTGAGTCCTGCTCTTTTACTTCCCACTTCTTTCTGGTTTTTATAATGTTTCCAGAGAACTGGCCCCTAACAGACTCAGGCAATTCAGCCTGAATAACCACTCAGAAGCACATATGCTCACTCTAAATAACTGAGCTCCTTGATTCTGAAAAAGAAGTTGAAAAAATCCCCTAAGATGAGATTCTTATAAAATAGGACTCTGCAAACTGTCTTTCATTTATATCCCTGGATATTTTCCCTAGAAAATTGCATTCATCTGCACATTTCTTTTCATAAATATTTTCCAGTTTAAAAAAAATGGTAGAAATTCACTAAGGTTGACTTAAATGTTGCTCTACTTTTATTCTGAGAGGTGAGCCTTTTGAGTCTATTCGGTCAGAGAACTGAAGCTTTGTTTATCTTCCCCGCTCTTATATAACTTGTTAATGTAAATATTTAAATGTCATGAAATAGATCTAAGTGAAATGTAATAATAAAATAATTTGTTTGCATAGACATACTATGCAACATGGTACAATGTCTAGTATGATGATCAAGTATCATTATATATATATATAATATACATTTCAAAGGTATATGTATATACCTTTGAAATGATCATTAAATATGTGTATGCTGAGCACCAGATTAGGTTCAGAAAAAGTGTATGAAATATTGTCCGCCCCGACTGTTTATAGTTCAGTGGAGAAGCAAGGGACTAAGCAGGGAAAGTCCTGGGGACTCGGGTAACATGCTTGTTAACACTGCTACTGTCAGTACTCACAAAACCCAATAGAATTCTGGAATCTTTATGAGAAGCAAAAATTGCTGGGAGAAGTAAACACTACATGCTAGCAAATACCCAGGTTTGCGCAGATGGAAATCATTCTTTTATGATTGCTTGCATGGAGGCAAGACAGTTATACATGTGGATGATGCTTGTCAAGCAAAAACAAGTTTGAATGAAGAACAAGGGTTAGGAATACCAAGAAAGGTAGATTCCTGAAGCTTTTGTATGCAACACGTGGTTCATATAAAAGCTCAGTGCTGACTGTTTCTCCCACACTCAGCATTCCTTGGTTGCCTCTAGTCCTTTACCTAAGATTGAGATCTCACGAGCTTTCTGCTTTCAACATTAGCACATCTGTTGGCGTCATTTTTTTGTTTGGTTTTTGATTAGGTAGCCATGTCAACAAATAAAATTTTTAAAGTCATAGATTTTAGAGCAATAAAGTACAAGGCATGTGGAAGGGATTGGAGGGAAGAATGGCAAGGTATAAAATATTATTTTCAAAAGAAAAGTCAATGTAGTGAAATTGGAAAACAATATCCATGTGTCTACCATAATCTAGGAACTGAGAAACATAAGAGACAAGACCATGGATTATACAGGAGACCAATAAGCCTCGGGCGAAGAAGAAGCATTGAGAAATAATTGGGTAATAGTGTATTATAACCCCCCAATTAGCAGCAAATCCTTTGTCAAAATACTGAGATCTGAGGAGAATTAAATGCAGCTGTAAGGACAGCAGAGCTCAAGCCTGGTACCTATACTTTGATTCAAATTCTGTCTCTTAACTCTAATAACTGCATGCATACCAATACCTTATAAAAGAAGTACATTATAAGCATTGATTCAGTTCACTCCAGATTGTCATGTTACTTAAGATAGCATTCACAGATTCAAAGAACACTTGCTCAGTATAAGTACTAGAAGTGAAACACTGTCAGAGGTAAATCTTTGTGTGATTTTATTATCAGAAAAGCACAGAAAAGGGAAAAATCAGTGAACTTTACAGTATTCCAGGATAGACTATCTAAAGCTAAACAAAAAGATTTAATAAAGGTAAAAAGAAACATCAGTAGGTAGTTAGAGCAAATAGATATACAGAGAGTCAGACAATTAGGGTGAATAAGTATTGAAATGTAAGGCAATTGATGTCATTGGTTCAAAAATGAGAAAAGAGAGAAGTAAAATAAATAATTAAAAGCCCGGGTAGAACTTTTGGAAGACATTATAGTCAGTAATTTACTAATATTAAAGGAAACCAATTATTCACAATTTAAGGAGCTTAAAACAAACCTGCGTAGGCATGTCCACATCAGATTTCACTTAAAAGGCTCTATTATATGCTGAGGTCCTGACCTCCAGTACTATGAATGGCAACTGAATTTGGGAATAAATTCTTTACCAAGATGTTTATATTAAAACAAAGTCATTAGAATATATACTAATGTACTCTGTTTGGTATCTTTATGACCAGAGAACATCAGAACAGAAATAACAGAGACATGGTGAGACAATAGAGAGGTGGCGACCATATATAAACCAAGAAGAAAAGCCTAAGGTCTGTCCTGCCAAGCCCCTTTCAGAAGGAACCTGCTAGAACTCACAATTCAGTGTGAGAAACTCAGCCACGGTATTTATATCACTTGGTCTGAAAGGTTGGTTATGGCAACCTGAGGCAACCTAAGGCGGTCCTGAAGAGAACATCTGAAAGTCCTGAAGGCACTTTGCAGTGCCACCCTCCATCAGAGAAACACAGAATGAGGGTCTTTGCATGAGTGAAAACATGGCATTGGAAAGAACAACAAAACTCCAGAAGCACCTGTCTCCTTGATCCTTCAGCAAGCAAAAGTACCTTTCCAAACATGTGGACCAAAACCAACCAACTGACCAATCAACCAACCAACCAACCAACCAACCAACCAACCAACCAACTATACAATCAGCCAACCAACTAAACAACTGACTAACTAATCAACTAACCAAAAAACAAATGAACCACCCACCCACCCAAACAAATAAACAAGCAAACAAACAACTGACCAAACAAGCAAACAAACAAACAAAAAACAACAAGAGAACAGCTGAGCCAAATCACTAATAAAATATACTGTGATACAATTAAGAAAATTATTGACATAGAGACAAAAATTTAGATATGTGCAAAGAATTGAAAAGTACCTGTATTGCAAGTATAAAAGATTGTTTTTTTTTATAACTCAGTTGAACAATTGTTCAAGTCCGCCAGCAGTAGTGGTATTTAAATACCTATAGAGCTAAAAGTGTAGGAACATAGGATGAAAAAGTACAAATGAAAACATACTGCCTCAGTGTTGTTATTTATGGTAATATTCAGATTAAAGAAGACACAAATTGCTAATATCAGGTTTGAATGAAAGGACATTAAAACAGATTTTATAAGTATTAAAACGATAATAATGACAGTCAATATTTTATTACGGAATCTATGACTGTAAATTTGACAATGTATGAATAGTGGAAAAAGTTGTAGAAAATATACCCTATTAAAATTCACTCAGGAAGAAAAGAATAAACTGAGTAATTTGCTATAAATGAAACTGAATTTGTGGTCAAAACCATTTGTCTCGCAAACTTCTTTCCCAAATAGCTTCATTGTGAATTATATCAGACATTTAAGAATAATACCTACTTTACACATTTCAATGCATCTTTAAAAATGATGTCAAAATTGAGAATTAAGTCTACAATAAGTAAGCATAATGTTTGTTAAAAAATTAACTGTGACTCTATGGTCAACTAACATTTAAAACTGAAATTTAATAGAATGCCAGTTACAATAGCATCAAACCTGTGAAGTACTTAGGGATGAGTTGGGCATAATTGAGTCTCAAGTCTACACATGGAAAGCTACAAAAGAGCTGGAAGAAATCGAACATTTAAATAAATGGAGAATTCACAGACTTGCACTCAGTATGATTATTTCTATTGCTCCCCTTAACACTTTAAATAGTTTATAGTATTTTAATTAATATTTAGAGAGCTTCTTACCATGTATCTTGGACAGAGGCGCTCCCATTCCTTGCCTCACCTTCACTCCTTTGAGTTCTAATCACGCCTCCCCTCCCCTTCCGTGTGCCTTGCCATTCCCTTCACCCCTCAGAAGAGGCAGCTGTTTACTTGAGCTTTTGGCTCTAAGAATTTCCCTTCACCCCCTTCTCCAATATTCCCTGAGCCTCCAGTGTAGGGGGTGTGCTGTAAAGGTATTCATTGGGGTCAGGCACTCCACATTCAGTTGACTTCTGCATCTTACCAGCTGTGGCTTTCTGTAATGTTCTCCATCTTTTTCAAAAAGAAGCTACACTTCTGTGGGTATAATTACACATATTTAGAATGCAATTAGGACATATACTGGTTTTGAAAAATGGAAGAAATAGGCTCTCCTCTTGGTGCTCTGGCTTTACTAGCTATAGACAGTTGGCCAAACTCACAGTTCCAGGCATATATACCTTCCTATTGAGTGGTTCTTAAATAAATTAGGTGGCTGTTGTTTACCACTAGCATATAAGTTCCAATATTGTATCTATCAGAATATCTTATCATACTGGTCATTGCTTTGTTTAATTGGTGTTAACAGCTGGATAAGACTACTAATTGCTCTTCTCCATTGAGAGCTTACATGGCTCTGGCTCCTTTATAAACTATGAGGGTTAGTCCTTGCTGATGAAGTTTGCATATCTGATCCAAATTAGTTCCTTCAAATCCTGTTCCTGGAGGCTCTGGTGTCTTTAGCAATAGGGTCCTATCTTTTTCTGGAAAGCACAAGAACATAGCAGCAACATGTTTCTGTTTGGGGAGGGTTTTGGACTCTCCCATGCCTGGTACTGGGAGTTTGTTAGATAGAAGATGGTTTGTTTGTTTGTTTGTTTGTTTGAGGGGGTGTCAGCATTACAACTGCAATTGGCATAATTTCAAGATTATGTATGTGTTTAACAATAATAATTTGGAAAATAAAGATATCGATTAGAGTGGAGAAACCACGAGGAGTTGGAAGGAGGGAGCTTGGGCTTGTCTGGAAGAAGAAAAAGGAAGGAACAACATTTAGTTATATTTTAACTAAAAATGTACAGAGAAACTTAAAAGGCCTATAAACAACTGAAAAAAACCATGAAAATGGGCCTCTTTTTTCATATTCATCTTCTACTTGGAAGTAAAACAAAATTCAAATGTGCTAAGCAAAGTTAACAAAAATGAAAGTGTTCGTAAATATTTACTTATTTTCTATTCTAATTAAGCTTATCTTTAAAAATAATCCAAATAATTCAAAATTTTTCACAGCAAAAATCATTTGCGATAAAATGTTTTTTGAAAATTGACTTAAAATTGATATTCTTGGTTCTACACTATGCATGTCAAAAATAAAAATGATACTGTTTTATAAATTGGGGGACACAGTTATGATTAGTAGAAAGTTGCATCTACAATTTAAAATATATTTATTGAAAACCTTTCTTCCAAACATGCAGTTCAATCAATGTTTCCTGAGTTCCTGTCCCATGGCTGAACACAGCTAGTATCCCAATCCATGTGAAGCTTGTATCACAGAAAATAGACAACGAGCCATAGTCAAACACAGTGCACACGTATATGAGGAGTTACTGGTGCCATAACAAGAGGATAGAGCAGAGGGTGGTGACAGCTGGTAGCACGGTAAATAGAGTGACCATGGAGCAGACATTGAGACCGTGATGTATTGAAAGAGTGGATAAGACAGTGCAAGGGTTATAAAGCAGTGCGTTGTCTGAGTTTCTAGAAGGACTCCAGATGTGGCCGCTGTGGCTGAAGAAAAGGAAAAGATAAGCTGAAAGGAGATTGAGGCAGGGAGAGTAGAGAGTAAAAGTGATGTCAACCATGCAGTCAGTTACTTAGTGTTCATTAGAATGTGTTAAGGCCAAAAGGTCTTTCTTTGAATGAAATATGCAGTTGGTAATTCTTCTTTTCCATATTCAAAGAAAATACAACTAGCAACTTCACTGAAAATGAACTTTTTCTCCCTGAGTGTCTAGAAGGCAGTCTCTCTGGGGACCCTGAAGCCTCTGCTAACTGGAGCTCTCCTCTGGATGGTAGAGCTTCCTTCACCATCCTTTGATTTACTACCTATGTACAGAGTTTACTGTATCGTCATACATCATTAAAATCTCTGAAGGCAATGACTCTGTAAACGTCCCTATTACAGGTAGTTCCCTCATGCAAAGAACTCAGTGGATGCTTTTAAGTTAGCAGGGACTCTTGACTTTACATTAGTGTGAGTTCCTGTACTCTGCTCCATGACAGATCTTTGCTTTTGGTGGCAATGAGCAAAATTATACTGTGTGCCTAATATGCAATATACTAGTTTATTTTATTCTGTTAGAAACGCTCCCATGTTGTTTCATTTGTAAAATGCAAAGCCATTGTTCCCCATTCCTTTCCTCATGTTGCTGAACAGTGAGAGCTCATTTTGTGTTCCTTCTGTCTCTCCCCTCATCATCACTTTCTCTGTAGCAGTCTGCAGTTGGGGAATGTATCATGTGATACTCTGATACCAGGCCTCCTGTAATGTCCCGGGGAAGTTCTATGCATTCCACTCCCCTGCGTTTTATATGATATATCTTTTCACCACACTTAGTAGTTTTATTTTAATTCAAAGTTGTTAAAAATCCAGTTGCCTACCTGATTTGTAGTTTTATTTCTGGGTGTACTGTCTTAGGGAACTCAGTATAGGTCAGTTCTATGTCTTCATCATAGTTTTTCTTGCACAACATCTTATATTTGGAGAGTCATTCATGGCCCATTGGGAAAGGTTAGAACTATAATTAGCCTTCTCTCTAGACACTTGAGCAATGGAATGCATGAAGGTTAGTAACAGCTTCCCATTAATTGCTCCCTCATGGTTTTACAGGAAAGCCGCTAGCTTATGTGCCGGGGCTGTTCCCCACAGCATCCCTGTGCTGACATTTGAAGCAGCGATTAGAATGTCATTGCTTTCCAATGCCTAGTTGTTATTCAGGGGACACGTTGGAAGTCTCTCTCGCTGTACTGCAGGGATCACAAATTCAAACACCAAAAAAATATCATCTCTGCTTCTTTATCATCAGAATATGCCTTTTGAAAGCGGGTTTGTTCTGAAAACAGTGTGCGCACTGGACTCTGTTCAGCACAGTGTCACTGTCTTGTCTTTCAAACTAATGGGAACAAAGCAGAGTCATTCTTTATGTGCAAAGCAGTGCACCCCAAGGGCAAAACATCTATCAGTATGAAAAATAGTCAAGTAACAACCAAGAAATTGTGTTTTGTGGAAGCTCACGGTTTGATTGTATGTTTGAGCCAGCATACTGCCATGTTAGTTTTCACAAAGCTTTGAATGTAATAGTTTCTTGCTCAGATGTCTTTCTTATCATTTACACTGCCTGAATCCAACTATTCAGTTTGTCCTGTCAGTAACTGCCTGTAACTCAACTAAGACGGAGATCTCCTAGGCTAGAGAGCACAGTTATTCTGTCTCAAAAGCAAATTACTTCTTTAAAGCCCTGCTTTTTCTTCATCCAGTGAATTCATGTTTGAAAAATATTTCAGTGTACATGGCATGCAAATAACCATGTTTTGGTAAAAGAGTGAAAACTAGCCCTCCCTTTTCTCGCTTCTTCTTCATGCATGCTTACATGTAAGGGTGGTTACAATTACATTCACACGTGTTTTAATTGATATGATTTATCACATTCAATACAAATTCTACAAGGTGGAGTACCTTGCTGGTACTATTTCAGGTTTTTATTTTTATTTCTTATTGTAAAAGCAATTGCCATTTTAAAAAATGAAAAATGGAACAAAATTTTTCTAAAAACAGGTTTCAGATATATTGTTGTCTCTTAAAAAAACATGACTTTTATGCTTCTGGAAATTGGGAAGGAGTTGTTTTAAAATTAAAAGAAACATGAAGAAATCATAGTGTGGGGTCAAGGGATAAGCTTCCACACTGGATTGGAGAAGAAATATAGCCACAGTGGGATTTCTGAGGAGGGTTGGGATGTGGGGTAGATTTAAGTGCCTAAATTGTTAAAGTTCAGATTTTTAGGGAAAAAAAGTTTTCATTGGCTATAGAATGTTCTAAAAATGGGCGTGCAGTTTTAAGATGAACATTTTTTTCCTACAGGAGTAGAATAAAGCATTGGCAGTTTCAGCTTAGTTAATTAGATTTTGAAGACATTTGCTTTCCTATAATTACAGTTCTAAGGTTAATACGTGCACTCTGCTCTTCTTGAACATAGTTTTTAGTCAACAATGTTCAAGAAAGAAGATAGATTCTATAGTTGCTGGACACAGGAAGATAAGGTGACACCTGTGACCTTGCAATTCAGGCCTATATGTTTCATGTCCCTCTCTGAAAAACAAAGGTGAAGGGGCAATTGGTCATTTAGGCTCAAGGGAGTTAGTTGAGAGCAGAGGATGTGAGAGGTTTAAAAGTTCTAAGATTAAAAATAGGAGAAAGCTGAGGACAGTCTGAGCTCAGGAGTCCTTGGGTCCTTGTACTAATTTCTAGTGAGTGCTCAGTTTGTAGAAAACACATAATACAGCCCTTTCTAAATGATAAGCCCAGGGTAGACTGAGGCTGGGTTTACAGATTCTCAAAAAAAGCATTTGAAGTGGAAGCTCAGGCAATGGGAGAGACTGGGAAATGGATGGCTGCCACAAGACAGGACCTGTGGATCTTCACAGTTATAGAGAACTCGATTTTTTTAAAATTTCTTTTTATTTGTTCTCTTAGACAATATATTCTGACCTCAGTTTATCCTCCTTCCACTCCTCCCAGTTTCTCCTGCCACTGTTCCTTTTCCCCAGATCCACTCCTCTGTTTTCCTTCAGACAAAAGCAAGCCCCCCCCCCCGAGAATATCAACTAAACATGACATAACAAGGTACAATAAGATGAGACACAAACCACCATCTCAAGGTAGGGTGAGGCAACTCAGTAGGAGAAGCATCTTACAAGCAGGCAAAAGAGTCAGAGATACTTCCACTGTTAAGAGCCTCATAAGAACAGTAAACTACAAAACCATAACATATATACAGAGGACTTAGAGCAGGCCCACAAAGGATCCGTAATTGCTGCTTCAGTCTCTATGAGCCCCTATGAATCCACTTAGTTGATTCTGTGGGCAATCTTCTCTTTGTGTCCTTGACCCTTGTGGCTACTATAATTCTTCTCTTCTTCCACAAAACTTCCTGAGCTTCAAGGGGTGAGACTTGACGGATATCTCCAATTTGGGCTCCCTCTCCCCTTAATATATGGCTGTCAATCTCTGCATCTGCTCCCATCAGCTGGCGGAAGCCTCTCTGATGATGAGTGAGCTAGGCACTGATCTATGATATAGCAGAATATCAGTAGGAATCATCTCATTGATCTCTGTCTATCTATCTGTCTCTCTTTATTCTAGGTCTCTGGGCTATATAGCCTCCAGTTCCTGGTCATCCAGACAGTGTAAGGCATAGGCTCTCTCATATGGCATGGGCCTCATATTAGATCAGTGTTTGGTTGGTCACTCCACAAGTTCTGTGCCTCCACTGTTCCAAGATATCTTGCAAGCAGGACAGGTTGGAGATGAAAGGTTTTGTGGTTGGTTTGGTATCTTAGTCCCATCACTGAGAATTGTCTACTTCCAGAAGATGCCACTTCAGTCTTTGTATCCTCCAATACTAGGGGTCCTTGTTATGTTCACTCTTGGAGAAAAATGGGAGTTTCTGCAGCACTAGGTATCTGATTATATGTTCTGAGATAATTTGAAGAGTATTGGTTTTAGCTTGTCTTTGAAAGTCCGGCAGAATTCTGTACCGAAAACTTTCTGGCCCTGTGCTTTCTTTGGTTATAACATTTTAATGGCTGCTTTTATTTGCTACAGGGTTACAGGTCTATTTAACTTGTTTATCGGATCTTGACTTAACTTTGGAAAGTGGTATATATCAAGAAAAATATTCATTTCTTTTTTAAATTTTTCAATCTTGTGGACTACAGTGTATGTTGATATCTCTGATTGGTTAATTTGAATATTATCTCTCTGTCTTTTAGTTGGTTTGGATAAGAGTTTGTCTATCTTGATTTTCTTAAAGAACAACTCACTGTTTCCCTAATTCTTCGTATTGTTCGCTTCCTATTTTATTGATTTCAGCTCTCAATTTGATTATTTCCTGCCAACTACTTATTTGAGGTGTGCTTGCTTCTTTTTATCCCAGAACTTTCAGTTATGCTGCTAAGTTGCTAGTATGAGGTCTTTCCAGTTTTTTTTTTTTTTTATGGAGGCATTTAGTGCTATGAACATTCCTCTTAGCACTGCTTTCATTGTGTCTCATAAGTTTGTGGATGTTGTGTGTTTGTTTTCCTTGAATTCTAGCAAGTCTTTACTTTCTTTCTTTCTTTATAACTTATCCAGTAGTCACTTAGTAGAGAGATGTTCAGTTTCCATGAGTTTGTAGGTTTTTTGCTGCTTCTGTTGTTATTTCAATCTAGCTTTAACCCTTGGAAGTCTAATAATGTTCCCTTTACAAACTTGGGTGTCCTTGAAATTGAGACATGTTAATAATTAAAACATATCTCTGATAGCTTAGGATGTTGAACATTTCTTCAAGTGTTCCTCTGCCTTACAATATCCTTCTACTGAGAAATCTCTGTTTTGCTCTGTACCTGATTTTTAAATTGGATTACTTGATTTGTTGCTGTTTAACTTCTTGAGTTCTTTTATATTCTGGATATTAGCCCTCTGTCAGATATAGGGTTGCTGAAGATCCTTTCCCAGTCTGTAGCCTGTCGTTTTGTTTTGACAACAGTGTCCTTTGCCTTACAGAAGCTTTTCAGTTTCATGAGGTCCCATTTATTGATGGTTGAACCTAGAGCCTGTGCTGTTGGTGTTCAGTTCAGGCAGTTGTCTCCTGTGCCAATGAGTTCAAGGCTCTTCCCTACTTTTTCTTCTAACAGGTTTAGTGCATCTTGTTTTATGTTAAGGTCTTTGATCCACTTGGACTTTAGTTTTGTGCAGGGTGATAAGTATGGATCTATTTGCATTTTTCTACATGTAGATATCCAGTTAGATCTGCACCATTTGTTAAAGATGCTATCATTTTCCATTGTATGGTTTTGGCATCTTTGTCAAAAATCAGGTGTCCATAAGTGTGTGGGTTTATTTCTGGGTCTTCTATTTGATTCCACTGATCTACCAACTGGTGGCAAATCAAAACAATCCTGAGATTTCACCTTACACCCATCAGAATGGCTAAGATTAAAAACTCAAGTGACAACACATGCTGGAGAGTATGTGGAGAAAGGGGAACCCTCCTCCATTGCTGGTGGGAATGTAAACTTGTACAACTAATTTGGAAATCTGGCATTTTCTCAGATAATTAGGAATAGTGATTCCTCAATATCCAGCTATACCACTCCTAGGCATGTATCCAACACATGCTCAAGTATATAACAAGGACAATTGCTCAACCATATTCATAGCAGCTTTATTTGTATTAGCCAGAAGCTGGAATAATCCCAGATGTCCCTCAGTTAAGGAATGGATAAAGAAATTATAGTACATTTATTTACACAATGGAATACTACACAGAAATTCAAAACATGGAAATCATGAAATTTGCATGCAAATGGTGAGAACTAGAAAAGATCCTCCTGAATATGGTATCCCAGAAGCAGGAAGACAAACATGGTATATACTCACTTATTAGACATATAATATAGGATAATCAAACTAAAATCTGTACACCTAAAGAAGCTAAATAAGAAAGAAGACCCTTTGTAAAATGATCAATCTTCATTCATAAAGGCAAAGTGGGTGGACATCAGAATTGGGAGGAAACAGGGTACAGGACAGGAACCTACCACAGAGGACCTCTGAAAGACTCTACCCTGCAGGATATCAAAGCAGATGCTGAAACTCATAGTCCAACTTTGGGCAGAGTGCAGGGAATCTTATGAAGGAAGGGGAGATAGAAAGACCTTTAGGGGACAGGAGCCCCACAAGGAGAGCAAAGAATGAAAAATAAAAGAAATCTGGGAGCAGGGATCTTATCTGAGCTTGATATTCCAATCAAGGACCATTCATGAAGCTAGCCTAGAACCTCTGCTCAGATGTAGCCCTTGGCAACTCAGTGAGTTCCCTAGTAATGGGAACAAGGACTGTCTCTGACATGAACTCAGTGGGCTTCTCTTTGACTACCTCTCCCTGAGGGGGTGTAGCCTAACCAGGCCACAGAGGAAGACAATGCAGACACTCCTGATGAGATCTGATAGACTAGGATCAGATGGAAAGAGAGGATGTGCCCTATCAGTGGACTAGGGAAGGGGTATGGGTGGAGAAGAGGGAGATAGGGTAGGGTGGAGAGGGAATGTGGGAGGAGGTTACAGTTGGGATACAAAGTCAATAAACTATAATTAATAAAAATGAATAAATTAAAAAGCAAAAAACAAAAAATATTGAAACATCATCTTGGTAGATATCCTTTTGATGAGTATGAAATATCCTTCCTATTTGTTTTGATTGATTTTAGTTTGAAATCTATTTTGTTAGATATTAGAAAGTCTACACCACCATAGGTTCATCTGCTTGGAAATGTTTTTTAACCCTTTATTCCGAGGTAATAGCTATCTTTGACTTTATCATGGATTATCTTGTTTTCTCCATCTATGGTGAGTGAAAATTTTGCTTGGTATAGTAGTATGGGCTGGCATCTGTGGTCTTACAAAGTCTGCAGGTAATCTGTCCAGGCCCTTCTGGCTTTTAGAGTGTCCATTGTGAAGTTGAGGATAGACCCATACTTACCACCCTGCACAAAACTAAAGTCCAAGTGGATCAAAACCTCAACGTAAAACCAGACACACTAAATCTGTTAGAAGAAAAAGTGGGGAAGAGCCTTGAACTCATTGGCACAGGAGACAACTACCTGAACTGAACACCAACAGCACAGGCTCTAGGTTCAACCATCAATAAATGGGACCTCATGAAACTGAAAAGCTTCTGTAAAGCAAAGGACACTGTCATCAGAACAAAACTACAGCCTACTGACTGGGAAAGGATCTTCACCAACCCTATATCTGACAGAGGGCTAATATCCAGAATATAAAAGAACTCATGAAGTTAAACAGTAACAAATCTAGTAATCCAATTAAAAAATGGGGCACAGAGCTAAACAGAGAATTCTCAATAGAGGGATATAGAATGGCAAAGAAACAGCTAAAGAAATGCTCAATATCCTTAGTTATCAGGGAGATGCAAATCAAAACAACCCTGAGATTTTACCTTAGACCCTTCAGAATGGCTAAGATCAAAAACTCAAGTGACAATAAATGCTGGAAAGGATGTGGAGAAAGGGGAACCCTCCTCCACTGCTGGTGAGGATAACTGTAATAGGTCTGCTCTTATGTTATTTGCCTTTTTCTCTTTGCAGCTTTTAATATTCTTTTTTCTGTATGTTTAATGCTTTGATTATTATGTGGCAAGTAGATTTTACTTTTCTAGTCTAATGATGTTATCTGTTTCCTTCAAGCTTTTTTGACTCTCTTGATGCACACTTACACAGACACATAAACTCACACACTTACTCATTCACACTCTCGTACACACTTTCACACACAACACACATCACACACACACACACATGCACACACACACATAACGTGTATCTTTCCAATATCCTGGATTGCTTTCTTTGTTATCTCCTTTCAGGCAACCATTCATCAACTTCTGATGACCAGGTCTACCTTGTAGATAGTTTTGGGAATTAAGCAATGTGTTTTCCACTGTTCTGGAGGCTCAAGACTAATGAGGATTTGGAAGATGTTTCATCCTCATGTCACAAATCACTGTTTACATCTTGTTTCTTTCTCTATCCCGTTGTGCTAACTAGTAATCCGCCTCCATTATCTTCTCACGGAGTAAATAAAACAGCATGTATAGCCGGGCATGGTGGTGATTTCCTGTAATCCCAGCACTTGGGAGGCAGATGCGGGTGGATCACTGTGAATTTGAGGAGAGCCTTGTCTACAAAGAGAATCCAGGACAATCAGGACTATATACAGAGACCCTGTCTTGAAAAGTGAACAAATAAACAAAACCCAACATGTACATGTACTGGGCATCTTCCTTGAGTTACTTTATTATAAAAATATATTTCATTGGACTGTCAGCCTCTGGTCATTGAAATTTAAGAATGTTTCTAAGAATCTCCTCTTGAATTCTGGCTTCTGCAAATAAAAACTTTGGTGACTAATACAACTGCAGCAGAATCATTTTAATACTCATTTTACAGTTTCAACCTTGAAATTATAATCATGTAGCCAAGCATGAGATAGTTCAACTCTCAGGATAGGAAACCAGGAAGCATCAGGGCAATCCACAATCAATCACATATAAGTACTTATCAACTGAGTGATTTGTTCATGGTCAGTACTTAAGAAATTTTTTATACTAAAATGGATTTATTATTGATGTAAGATAGAACACCTTATATTTAATCTAAGAAATTTGAATTTTTCTGCAGAAATTGGATGCTATATTGTACCACGTGTTTCCAAATCATTGTGAGGTGGCATCTCCGCAAGGCCATAACTCTCTGACACTCTTTATGCTTAGTGAGGAGCAGGAGTGTGGCCTGATCCTCCTTTGCTTACATTACCAAAGTTGAATGTACTAGAGCTGCCACATACATGATTTTTTTCAAGCCAATGAGGTAGGAAGAACAAAGTGTGCTGGGCAAATGGCAGCAAAACTGGCCAGAAGTATCTACATATTCATCTAAAAGTGTAGAATTATAAACTGGCTAGAAGTATCTAATATAGTCATGTAAAAGTGTAGTTGTAGTTTTATCAACAGAAATGTATTGTCAATTTGCTATTTGGTATTTGTAGTATAAGTCTTTATGAAAACGTTATAATATTCTAGTGCAAGTACTATTATTAATAATGAAAATAATGGCCAAGATATGTAAAGATTGAAAAATAATCTAGCTAGGATCTAAGCCCTTTAGATATGAATTAGTCATTGCAACTTCAGCAACTACCTCCTTAAGCTCTATATTTTCAGAATGGTTTTTTCTTTTCTTTTCTTTTCTTTTCTTTTCTTTTCTTTTCTTTTCTTTTCTTTTCTTTTCTTTTCTTTTCTTTTCTTTTCTTTTCTTTTCTTTTCTTTCTTTCTTTCTTTCTTTCTTTCTTTCTTTCTTTCTTTCTTTCTTTCTTTCTTTCTTTTTCTCTTTCTTTCTTTCATTTTTACATTTTATTCATTTTATATCCCTACTCAAACACCTCCCTCATCTTCTCCTAGTCCCACCCTTCCTTCCTTCCTCATCCCCCCTCCACTTCTTCCAGTCCACTAAAAGGGGAGTTCTCTCCTGCTATCTGATCCTAGCTCATCAAGTCTTATCTGGGCTACCTGGATCCTCTTCCTCTGTGGCCTGGCAAGGCTACATCACTGGTGGGAAGATATCAAAGAGCAGGCAACTGGGTTCCTGACAGAGACAGGCCCTGCTCCCCTTACTCGGAAACCCACATGGAGACTGAGTTGCCTATGAGCTACATCTGAACTGGGAGGGGGCAGTCTAGGTCCTTTCCATGCATGGTCCTTGTTTGGTGCATCATTCTCTGCAAGGCCTCTTGGGCTCAGATATTTTTAGCTTTTTGTGGAGCTCCTGTTCCCTCCGGGACCTTCTCTCCTCCCTTCTATCATAAGACTCCCTGTGCCCTGCCCAAAATTTGGCTGTGAGTCTCAACATCTGCTTTGATCCCCTGATGGGTGGAGCCTTTCAGAAGACCCACTATAGTAGGATCCCATCCTGTTCCCTCTCTTCTACCATGTCTGGCATCTATCCTGTTTGCCATTCTGAATGGGATTTAAACATCATCTCTAGGTCCTCCTTGTTGTTTAGTTTCTTTATCTCTGTAGATTTTAGTATGGTTATCCTATATTATATGGCTAATATCCACTCATAAGTGAGTATATACCATGAGTGTCTTTCTGGTTCTGGGTTAGCTCACTCAGGATGATCTTTTCTAGTTCTATCCATTTGCCTGCAAATTTCATGATTTCCTTGTTTTTTTAAATAGCAGAGTAGTATTCCATTGTGTAAATGTGCCATAATTTCTGTATCCATCCTTCCATTGAGGGACTTCTAGGTTGTTTCCAGAATATGGCTATTATGAATAAAGCTGCTATGAACATGGTTGAGCAAATGTCCTTGTTGAAGGTGGAACATCTTGCTGAATCTTGAGGTAGTGATATTCCTAATTTTCTGAGAAAGGGCCAGATTGATTTCCAAAGTGGTTGTAAAATTTTGCACTCCCAACAACAGTAGAGGGGGCTTCTCTTTCTCCACATCCTCTCCAGGATGTGTTTTCACTTGAGTTTTTGATCTTAGCCATTCTGATGGGTGTAAGATGGAATCTCAGAGTCATTTTCATTTGTATTTCCCTGTTGACTATGGATATTGAACATATTTCTCCACTCTACAGAAGTAAATTGAGATTTGTAGACCTTGGGTCTGGCACATTTTGATGTGTGATCTTTTCATTTTTAAGTTCATTCTAATAAAGTTTTAATTTTAAAAATGTTTTAGAGATAAATTGGTGAGCTCTACATTAAAGAAGTGGAGATGGAGCTGTTATGGAAAGTATAGGTTTGCCAGACCAGTGACATTATAAGGACACACTTTTATATCTGATTTTTAAAACTTTGCTTGTTAAGTGTAACTCAAATAGGCACTATTGATCAGATACCTAGGGAATAAAAAAGCACATATAAATAAGAGACTCCATATAATTGAGAATACACTGTTTCCAAAGCACTCAGCAGTCTGGCAATGCAACGACACACAATAGAGAATTGCACTTTTCCTGAGTTATATGACAGAATGTAGACTATAGTAACCAAAAAAAAAAAAAAACGAGTAGAGATAAATGGCATATCTCAAAATATGTGTGAATTCTTTGTACTGGAGCTAACAGAATCCACATATCAACCGATAGACAATTAAAATAAGATTAATGCCCTTTTGCATTCTTTCATAAAAATTGGCTGACCTAGTAAAATCTGTTTCTTATCAAGTATTTAAATAGCTTTTCTAAAATGAGTTGGAAAATATTAAAAAATTGTCACAGTATATATTTCTTGGTTCTGGTTAATTGAATAACCATATGTTATAATAAATTGGAGATTAACAAAGAGAAAGGTGATGATTAAACTCTAACCTTTGCTTTCGATGAAAAGGGCTGATAAAAATTTTTGCATGAATTTACATTTTTTCCTCTATCTTGTATTATAGACCTTCCAAATGACCTTTAAATGTAAAGTTAGATAGCAGCTTTAGAAAATGCTTTTTTTAACAAAATAATTTTAAATGCAACATATGTACCTCATTTAAAAAATCAATTTCACTGACAGTATAATGTAAAAAGCAAAACTTACCTCTACTCCACCCTCTTAAAATTCACTTTCCATATAGGTTGTTTTTGTATTTGTTTTTTAACTTTTCTATTGAATGCAAGAACATTCAAAGAAGTTACAATCCCATTTCTTCATAAATCGGGTCTAGGCAAGTAGTCTGCCAACTGCAGCTTGTCCCAGACCATCTATCATTTGCACATCTTCTTACTTAGCTGATTGGTCAAGGCTGGTTCTCTGTGGTTCAAATAATTGACACAGTAACCATTCTTTCACATTTGAATTAGTGAAAATAGCAATTATAAAGCAGTATAGAGTAGAAGAATAGTGAGTAACAGATAGAAAAAACAACAGATATGTAGAAGAAAACGCCAAAAATGTTTGCTCAGAGCATGCAGCAGAGATGACTAAACTATGCAGCTGAGAGAGTGAGCCAGAGAAACACCGTCAATCAAGGGCTTACAGATAGCCAGAGGAAATCAGGTAGAGAAGTTCCTTTAAAGGCATCCATCTGGGGTTCCCTAGGAAGAATACCAGCCAGAGCACAGTGTACCCTTGGATGAGGCTTCCATTGTCAAAATGGACATACAATCCCATGGAAACTGAAGAGACAAAAAGACAGAGATAGGTGTTAGTTACCAAGATGATAGGGGTAGAAGTCTCAGAATCTGAAGACATCTAGGAAAATCAATGCTTTATACCAAATAACAGGAAGTACAAAGACTTAGAGCTAATGATTAAATTCAAGTTATTTCAGTAGCAGGAAAAGACACAAGTTGTCTCAAGCTGAGAAAGTCAAGAAGGCACTTCAGCTGGTAGATGAGGACCAGACCCATGAAGGAGGGCAGTAAGTTCAAATGTTACTTTTATCTTAAAAAAAAATTCACAGAAGCAGAACCTTGTAAGACCAAAGAGCTGAGTATCCCATGGTCTGATCACCTCGATCACTGTATGAACCATGATATCTGTTATTTTTAAGTAGTTCTGGAGATTTTACTGCTTCTTTACCTGGCCCCATATTCTTCCCATCACTGCTCTCTACCTTTCACTCATGTCTCTTTTAACTAGGCTATTGCTTATTGCCTCATCAAGACAGTTTACATTTTTTTTGCTGCAATTATCAGTACCTCTCACACAATACAGTAGTTCTCAGTCTTAGCTGAATGCTAATTACATGGTGAGTAAAAAGAAAAAAAAAGTTTATGCCAAGCCTCATCATAGACAATCTAAATTATTAACTTGGAGCTAGAGCGACGTTTCAACTAGCACTGCTATTGCTTAGGACCTGAGTTGGGTTTCTTGTACCTCATCAGGTAATTGACAGTCACCCACAATTTCCCATAACTTTATAACCAGGAAATCTGATACCTTTCTGGACTCCTTATACACCTGCGCTCACATGCTCACAGAAAAACACATGAAACCATCATTAAAAGTAAAATCCTTTAAAATAAAATTGTAGTCTAGGGTAGTGAATTAATATTTTGCTAGCTATTTAAAGTAACTCTAATATCTCTCCAACACTTAGTATTCTCTGTGTGTGTGCGTGCTGCCTGTGTGTGTGTGTGTGTGTGTGTGTGTGTGTGATTACTCTAGAACAGCAAATATCCCCTGCTTTTACAATCCTGTGTGGCTCAAAAAAGACTTTTCTAAGTATCACATTTATGTTATGTTCTAGTTTCCTCTCCTTCATCATTTAAGCAAATTTTACTCATAATATGTTTGGGCCCATGTTTATCACATGGCTTGTTGTTTAAAATTACTTTCAGAAGTGCTTCATCTTTCTTTTTTCATCACAGTTTTAACTACTTAATCATACAAACTTTGGAAGGTAATTTAATTCTTAGATTGGGGCAATTTTTTAGAGAGAAAAATATGACAGAAATTCCAATTTTAAGACAGTTTTTGTTCTTGTAATAGGTATGGTATTTCCATGATTTTCTTCTTTCTAGCTATTTGTTCCAGAACTTTTTGGAAATTTAATCTTACTATAGTATTTTCCTTTACTCTTTTTTATCTCCAAGAACTCTAACAGCAAATGGAAGTTTTGCAAATCAGTTCTGACATAACTTATAGTTCGTGTAGAAGTCCTCAAGGACTAAGGGCAAATTCCTTGACCTGATTTTTATCATCTTGACACAAGCAAGACCCCTCAGAGTACATCCAGCTCATCATCACTTCTAACTAAGCAGTCACACATTTTGGGATCAGATGACCTCTCCACTTCTATAAAGTGATGAACAAAATGTGGGAATGAGCTGCAGTTAGGACTAGCATTTGTTGTACAGACTACAAATCTGCCAAGGTATGGGGAAGAGGGCAGTGTCTTTCTGCTCCGCGAGCGCACCAGGTGTGTTGCCCGCTTGCCCCTCTTGCCTTGGACCTGCACTGCTCTGAGTCTGTTGGGATTTCCCTGTGTGAGAATCATTCCGGAGGTCACTAGTCACCTGAGAGAGCTGGTACACCGATCTTCCTCCTCTCTTTGGAGGTCAGGCTGATGAAAATGTTAGAGTCTGTTGTCATGGGTCTAGTCTTTTAGGGAACCAGCTTCCATTCTGAAGAGAAGGAGCAATACCATATCAAAACCCATTCTCCTGTCTTACAGAAGTTTATTAAGGTTTTAAGTTTCACAGACAGAGAGAAGAAACCTAGCATGTGCTATGGTGAGTAGGAGAGGCAGCAAGAGAGTGCGGACAAGCTTAGAAACGTTCCTGAGGCCTGATTTCGCCCATGGGGAGTTACGGTAGCATCTTGACTATGGGCTTCAAGCTCCTACTACAGTGATGTGTTAGCAATAAGAAGCATAAAGATAATTTATAGCCAATATCTTTATCTTCCCATTATATGATCATAATTTTCCAGTGGTTCCTTAAGTAGGTAGGTAGTACAATGATTACAAATTGTTTAAACTTCAAAATTTCAGCATTCTTCGGTATTGCTTCCAGGTAACTACTTACTCCAATTTTGTAAGGCTAGTCTCAGCCATGGGTCCCCTTCTGGGCTTCTACTGCCTGTAATCTAATGAGATTCTAATAAACTTGTAAGGTCCCACATGCCTTTGGCATGTATATTCTCCTCTGATGCCCACGAGGGCATTTGCTCAGGGTCCTCTCCTATTTTTCTTGCTTGATGAAGGGTACACTGTAAGGGAACCTCTCACATGAGCTGAAAGGCTGTCGTTCCTATTTGTAGACCTCAGAGGAGTTTAGCGCATCATGCACAATGGAGCGACAGCTCTGTAATGAGAGTGTCCACTTTCTTCACACCAACACTATGCTGTTAAAGCTAACTGGATAATCCTCACATCAGCTTATTTTCTGTTTTATAAAATCTATGATTTGTAAAAAAAAGAATCTAACCAATATATGTTGATAATAATTATTATCACAAACATCCATGGGGGACATTGTTTCTTAAATACTACATTTTATTATCTGTGTTTAATTTTATCTTCATAAACATACACGTAGTACATAACTAATGTTATTTAGCCTTCATTGAAAATGAGGCCTTGAGATGTCTTCCAACTTGCTTACTTTATACCCTATATGGTGGCACAGTGCTAGATTTTGGACCCAGTGATGAATAATTAAGTATGCTCTTATGTGTATAGCAAGCTGGCATCTGAGCTCCAACAGAACATAGGACACTGAAAATGCCACGTACTGAAGACACTCCAAGCACAAAATCAAGTCTCTCCCTAGAATGGCAAAAGTCTGTTGCTGTCTGCCGAGCATATCAACAAGATGATGCTAGTCATCAAAGTTTTTTTTAAATTAATGTTTAAAAAAAGATTTATTTATTGTGTTTACATTGTTCTGCCTTCAAGTATGCCTGCACTGCCTAAGAGGACACTGGATCTCATAGATGGTCATGAGCCACCATGTGGTTACTGTGAGTTGAACTTAGGGCTTTTGGATGAGCAGTGTTCTTAAACTCTGAGCCATCACTCCAGCCCAAACTTTTAAAAAAATAATTATTTATTATTTATATAAGTGCTCTATCTGCATGTACACCAGTGGGCCAGGAGAGGGCATCAGATCCCATTATAGATGCTTGTGAACCACCATGTAGTTGCTAGGGATTGAACTCAGGACCTCCGGTAGAACAGCCATGCTCTTAACCACTGAGCCTTCTCTCCAGCCCAAATCAAGTTTTTAAAATAAGAATGCACAGGTCTGTGGCCTGTGCTGTAGCCTTTACTTGGTGACACCTGATGTGATGATGTGGGGATATTTAGCAACTGTGTTTAAAGTCTAGATTCCACCTAGAAAGTCAGAGTTGTGACACAGAGCGCGTGTGGTATAGCCAGAGTGGTCACAGGTGTATGCATGAGACTGAGCCACCGCTGTGAAGCACTCACAGAGCTGATGGCTTCGGGAGCTCACACTGAGCTCCTTCATCCCACCTGAAGTTTGCAGATTGTGGGCAAAGAACAGGGAACAAGGACAGAAGCGTTCCCAGTGCCTGCCAGTTCACAGTGATGGACACCACCTGATTTACTCTCTTTGTGCTTTTATTTACTGGAGTGAAGGGGGCAGATATCTTATCAGAGCATTGCCAACCATCTGTGTTTTAGAGAGGTGATGGTATCAACCTGGGTCACATTGTCGGTATCTTTTATAATCTGCTCAGCTTCTGAGAAATTACTGCCATTTTCTTCTTCCTATAATCAAAATGTCAGTGCCTTCTACCAAATGGGTTTTGCTCCTTGACTATGGGTTCACAGGCCCATAAAGAAGCTCATGTGAGTCAAGTTTGCAGGAACTGAGCAGTGACCTTATTTTACATGAAAACGTAAGAGCTGCTTTAATAGATGGGAACAATCCCTTTTAAGAAAAGAACAATACTTTGCTTCATAAACAGGTTACTTAGCATAACTTCAGGCACACACAAAGAATATCTGTACAGAATTTGAAACTCTTTTATACTAAGGAGTGTGAGACTACAAACATGTGTATTCCAGTCCTTCGTAGTACAGTAACTGTCTAGCAGAGATGACATTTCATTAGACACATTTCTGTGTCAACAGTTTCAATACAGCTTTCCTGTGCAGGAAGTGAAGCTGAGACAGAGGACAAACTGCTGAGTCTAGCTGCCTTCACTGCCCTCAGTCTACACACAACCCAACTAGAAAAATGCCCTCTATAAGATACATACCTGTCTGTCATCACAAAGGAGATTCCCAGAAACTGAAATTTATTACACACACACACACACATTTTTAGGGTACTTGCAATGTGTGTATGTGTATATATCATATGTGTGTATATATATATATACATATATATATACTTACAATGTATATATATGTATGTGTGTACACAAACACACACACTTTCACGGTACTTGCAATGCAATCAGAACACTATAAGGCCATTTACTTAAAAGGCTGGGCTCAGATCGTTTGCCTATCCAGTCATTTCAGAGAGTTTGTTCTCATGCTAGTTTTAAGATTTTTTTTCTCACTTTGGAAATGCCAAAAATAAAGCTATGTTTGAATTTGATGCAAGGCCATGAGTGAAGAAGTCCTGGTATTCCTATATCATTCTTACATGCTGATGCCATTGTCTTCTTTTTTTTTTTTTAATGTTATTTATTTTTATGTCAATCAGAGGTTAGGTACTTTGCATCCCCGGCATAGCCCCCTCTCTCATTCCCTCCCACTCTCCCTATCCCTCCCTTGTCTCCTCCCCGCCCACTCTAAGTCCACCTACAGGGAAGGATCTCCTCCCCTTCCATCCGACCCCAGTTCATCTTGTCTCCTCAGGGCTGGCTCCCCCGGGATCTAGCTAGGCTGTTACTCCCTGGCGTGTATGGGGGAGGGTCAAAGAGCCAGCCATCAAGTTCATGACTGAAACAGTCCCTGTTCCCCTTACTAGGATCTTCAGTCCAACACCGAGCTACCATGGGCCACTTCTGAGCGGGGGGTTCTAGGCCATATCCATACATGGTCATTGGTTGGAGAAACTGTCTCGTATAAGACCCCTGTGCCTTGCTGAGTTTGGTCTTTGAGTAGCTCTTGTTCTCCACAAGACTTACTAACTTCTCCTATTTCTATTATTATTTCCCGCCCTCTGCCTAAGGCTTGGTTGTAAGTCTTAATATCTGCTTTGATATATTGCTATATTGATTCCATTGTCTTCCTAATGCTCCTGTGCAGTTCTTGCAAACTGAGATCATTGTCTTCCAGAGTCCTGCGTTCAATTTCCAGCACCCACATGGTGGATCACGGCCATCTATAATGTGATCTGATGCCCTCTTCTGGCCTGCAAGTGCACATTCAGATACAGCACCCATATATAGATGATATAGATAGATAGATAGATATAGATAGATAGATAGAGATATACAGAAAAAATGAACCTATGTTTGCACATTCATCCTATGTTGTATTTTACATTCTGGTTTACACCAAGAGGTACTTTATAAAGTTAACAGTTCTTATTACTATATGAAGCAGAATTTAAAATCTTAACCTTGGTCATTAGGAAAATAAACACAGAAAACTTATGCTTATTGTTCTTATAGCACCCAAGATTACCATTCCAGAGCCGGTACCATGGTACCACCCATAACAGTCGGGAACATGCCCTAGAACTTCCCGATAGGTAATCTGATAAAAAACATTTTTTCGGTTGAGGTTTCCTTTTTCTCAGATGACGCTTGAATCAAGTTGACAAAAACTACCCAACACAGTAGGTATGAGCACACAAGTGCAGATGCCTTCAGAAGAAAGGGGTGTCTTTCCCCTGGAGCTAAGTTATAGGTGGTTCCGAGCCTCTGGCCACGGGCCTGGGAACTGAACTCAGGACTTCTGTGAGAGCAATATGTACTATTGCTTGTGGAGTCATTGCTTCAGCTCTAATAGACTGATTTTTTTAAAAAAATCACATTTTGTTTTCAATATGTATAACATGTGCCTGATACTATAGTTTTGTGTATAATTACATAGAAAATTAGTGACCTTGTATCTGTTTTGGCTATGTACAGAATCATTAAGGAGACTTATTAAAAGTACAGTGCCATCACCCTATATCCACAATGTCTATTTTGGTGAGGTCAGTGTGGGTCTTACGATTCTGTTTTTGGTGCCAGGTTTATTTTGATATAGTACTATTAGCGTAAGCCTGATGCTGAGAACAACTCTGTGCTCAGCTTTATCAAACACACATCAGGTATTTGTCTTGGATGAGGCACTATTATAGCAGCATGTAAGCATTTACTTATGACTCTCTCCAACGCCACTGTGGAGTACCATGTGCCATTATTACCATTCATACCTCAATGGGAAGGAACCTGGCACAGGAAAGATCTGCACTAGAATGTAGGCTCACTGCTCCAGAGCAATAGAAAAGCTTTCCAGTCTGACTCCAGAGTTCATGCTCCCAACCATTAGACTGTTTCTCCTATTGGCTAATGAGTCATCTTTGTGAATAGTTGGTGAAGGGCCATTTACTACTTAGAATGAGCTCTGAATAAATCATTTTAGATTATGTAGTTTCTGTTAGCTCCCCTGGACACTCAACACTCCTCTAATTGCAGTGTATTCAAAATAAAAAGAGGCTTTACCACTCATTAAATGGATATTAGAAGGTAATAGAATCTCTGGACAACAGAGCTATTGCCATGTGTGGCCTTGGACCATGGTGTTCTTGTTTCTTGTCTGTAGAAGCAGAGACTGAGACAAAGCATTGCATACAATTTTATTTGAGACAGTGACTCGAGATATTCTTTTCTTAGCCTGGCTTTTCCACCCTTTTAGTCTAGGCTTATATAATAGATCTTTGTAGAGATCCTCCCTATTCAGATACCTGGAGTAGGAGCTGCACACATATATTTTTACCTTAGAAACCAGTATTTCTTTCTTTAGCACATTTATATTGTTTTGTTTTCCCTGACTTTTATGGTTAGCTTACACTAGAATCAAATTTTTCCATAAAAGAACTCCATATGAAATTCACCACCATACTCCCAGAGCCTAATTCAGTATAATAAAGATGGTAGGACACAACACATAATTGTTCAAAGAATGATTCAAAAACATACTGAAAAATACAGGGTTCAAACATCTATGTTAAATGGCTTGGTTCTTTTGTTTATCCAGTAAACTGGGTAATCCTCTGGAATCTCTAATTACCTCATTTTCCATGTGTAAAATAAGCATGACATAACACATTTTACAGGATAACTGTGAAGATGGGACCCTTTGGAACTGTGATCACCTTGTCTGTGTTTGTCTTAGAGAGAGACCCTCCAGGTGGTTCAGGACATTCAGATATTTGCCAATAGGCTTTAACAAAATTCAAATAAGATTTTTTTTTCAAAAAGATTTTGTGGGTCCTTTTTTGAGTACTTTTTCTTCATTGACCCATTTTGAAAATTGCATTCTTATGTCAGTTTTCTGATACTACAGCAAACTATATGCCACCCTAAAAGTAGAAGGATAGAAACAAAAGTGAGCCTAGAAATAGAAGATTTCCATATTAGGTGATCCTGCCTTTAAAGGCATGAAGTTTTGGTATATCTTATTGTTTTATGATAATGCTCACTTTAACTGGGGAAGTCTTTAATTGGGGTGCCTGGAATCTTAACATCAATGAAATTTCATAGGGTCATTCACTTGTCCATTGTTTAACATCAAGAAGTTGGATTCCTATCTTCTAAAGGTAGGCGATTCCTGCTGTACCTGTATAATGCAACTTAAATCAGAGAAAAAGAAATTTCATTGCACACCCTGTCCAGACTCTAAACTGTCCAATGAAAAGTGTACAAATAGTATGCAAATTTAATTTTATTCATTTTTATATACAAAGAGAGGAAAGGGAGAAAAGAAGACAAAGAGGTAGAAAGCCAGGGTTAAGGCAAGCCCTGTTTCCACTCTGATATCTGAATCTGTTGTAAAAATTGTCCCTTATAGCCCATTTTTGTTCAGATTGAGTGTTATTTTTTTCAAGGACTGTCCCATGAAAGGTAAGGATATAATTTCAGATAGCCTCACATAGTACAGACTGTTCATACATCATATAGCATACAGCTGAACAAGGAGGCAGATTTATTACATATAGATAAACAAGGAGGCAGGGTTTGTGGATTACAGCTGAATCAGGAAGCAGGTTTAGCTGGACATGGTAAGCATTCTCGCTGTAGGAGAGCAGACTTCAGGCAGTAAACACCAGGCAGGAAGAGAGCCAGGACAGACTTTTTCTGTACATACGATCAAAATCCTCAACAGACCAGAGAAAGGCTTTGTCATCCCGCTGAGCTTCACCAGAGAAAACTTTGGCACTTCATGGATCTGAGGTAGTGAGGTCCTTGACATGTGTCTGCCTGTGCCAACAGCACAGATTCACTCAGGACTCCCCTTGTTCCCTACAGAAGATGGATTCATGGATATGGACAGACACAAGTAGAGAACGGACATGGCAGAAGGAGAGGGATGTGTGGAAGAGGGAGCTATGTGGAAGGTGGGCACATGGGGATGATGGGCACATGGAGGAGAGCCATTTGGAGGGTGGACCCTGTGCAAAGCACACACAAGTGGAGGGAAGGTGTAGGTGCAGTCTGTACACGGGAAGGTAATGGGCATGTGTGGAAGAGTACATGTGAAGACTGAAAACTTGTGCAGAGTGGGCATGTGAAGGAAACAGACATATGTGGAGGACAGGGACAGTTCAGATGGAGGATAGGTACACATGGAAGATGCACATTTGGACACGTGTTGACAACCATGGAAACAAAGTTCTCACCTGAGAGCTTCTTGCAATGCTCGAAAAAGGACTGAGGCTTGGAGCAGAAGAACATTTGTAGACAGTATTGTTAGCCCTCAGGTTTGGCTGCTTAGACAAAATTTGATTGGTCTCTATTTTCCTACGTGTTTCTTTCCTGAAACAGAAAAGGGGAAAACAGCAATAAAGTGCATGAACTTGAACACACACACACACATACACATGCACACACAGGTACACCACACCTGTACACACACTTGTGCACACACTGAGGCACTACATATAATCTGTTCCCTTAGTACTTTCATAGGTTTCCAAATGAAACAGTAGTATTTCTGTTTGATGACTGTTGTGACTGTTGTGAGCATGAATTTAAAAGTTTACTGATTGAAAATTCATGAAGATGAAAACAGATTGTGAATAAACTATTTGAGTGTTCTTTTCATGTTCCACCTCTCCCTGGGCAGTGAGTCATGCTGACATGGAGCTCACTTGGCTAAGATTCTGTCCCGGATAAGTGTGTCAGTGTAGACAATCTGATTCTTGACACAACAGCACACTTTGTATTCATTTATCCTTTAATATTCATTTAATATCTTTATCATTAGATTTTTAATAATTAAATTTTAAAATTTACAGTTTATTCGATTTGTATCCCAACTGCAGTCCCCGCCCTCATCTCCACCCAATCCCATCCTTCCTCCTTCATCTCCTCTCCTGCCCCTCCCCTGGTCCACTGATAGGGGAGGTCTTCCTCCTTTTACATCTGACCCTAGTCTATCAGGTCTCATCTGCACTGGCTTGCACTGTCTTCTTCTGTGGCCTGGTAAGGCTACTCCCCCTCAGGGGAAGGTGATCAAGGAGCCAGCCATTGAGTTCATGTCAGAGACAGTCCCTGTTTCCCTTACTGGGGAACCCACTTGGAGACTGAGCTGCCATGGGCTACATCAATGCAGAGGTTCTAGGTTATCTACATGCACAGTCCTTGGTTGGAGTATCAGGTTCAGAAAAGACCCTTGGGCCCAAGACGACATTTTAAATCACCGGTTAAGTAATTAACTACAAAAAATAGAATTGTTTTTTGTCCAAGTACTCCATGATAGGCATGAATATTATGGAATATCTTTTCAGACAGGGCATCCAAATGTCTGGCTACATTTTTTTCACAATGTTTACTCCCTTGATGATGCTGGCATATATCCAAATGACTTCCTTACATATGGCAGCACTTAGATGTTCTTAAAACAATCATGTTACAACATGCAGCTGTTGCCAGTCCCACTTAGTGGGTGGGAGACATACTTAGAACGTACTTGCAATTGTATAAATGATGTCAGAGTATAAATAAATCTGCAAGGTGGGTTCTGGGATTCTTCATGCTCTGATACTCACTCTAAATGCAGCTGGTCAGAAGTATTAGTGGATTAGGAAAAAGTCAGATAACTTATCTGAGAAAACTGAACCGTTTTGGAATAGTTTCCTGTGAGAATTCAGGCTACAGATTTAAAAATGAAAGGTAAATCCAAAATAAATCTGTAAGTCCTTGTTAACCTAATTGTAACTATGAGAGCACATAGGACAATTAGTATCGATTTAACCTCTTAACATTCCTTTTGCTTAGTCTCAGAGTATCTCCTGAGAGAAGGATGGAAGTCCTGGTTTGATCTCCTTGCAAGAGTGACAGAGGTGTGGCCTGAGTTCAGCCTTAAGATTTCTGCTGATGAACTCTGACCTGCCTTTCAGTAAGTTACTTCAGTCTTCATTTTATCTACTCAGAATCATTCAGGGCTAATATATATATTAGTGGCATAAAACAGAAACAAATTTCTGCCTACTTATCATACAGGTTATTTTTCGTATTTAATCAAATAATTTCTCAGTGACTATAAAACAAACTCTAATATGTATTTGTTACACAGTTATTGTTTCGTTGATAGCTTCTCTCATTCAGACGCTGTCCTAATATAGAATGGAGACCATCTGTCCGCACAGATCCTGCTTTTCTCACAAAGCTGAACTGTCTAAGGTGTGTGGTGATTTCCTGGTGCATGTTCTAATGCTCAGTCTGCTTGTTCAGCTGATTCTGCTTCCTTGTTCTGTGGCTGCCTAAATGTGCTTTAATTCTGATAGTGAGTGAAAGATGTAGATTAGTTAGAGCCTATTTTAGTTTGCTTCTCTCTTTATACCTTTCTGCTTTTATAAAGAATTATTTGAGCTTTAATCATATACACGTATATGGGTGTGTGCGAGTATGTGTGAAGGTGCCCACAGAGTCCAGAAGAATCAGATACCACAGAGCTGAAGTTAAACACAGTTGTGAGCCACAACCTGGGTGATAGAAACTGAACATGGAGCTTTTGCAAGAACAGTGCATGCTCTTAAACAATAAGCCTCTCCCTAGCCCCGACTTGTGTTTCATATCCTACAGTGTCCCTCTTCTTTCTTATGTTATTTCCTGCCACTACATCGTTATTGATAGAAACAGTTTCTGCAGGCTCACATGTAAACAATATACGAAGAGTAGAGACCACACATACCCTCAGGAAGGAAAACTCTCAGTCTTCATATTGATAGGATGCTGTTATATACAAGACTTTAAAAAGTGCTAAGCCAATTTTTAATTTTCAAAATATGGGATGAATTTAACACTTAGGATTAATGTACACTCTCTTTTTTCCCCTAAGTTTCACAAAAGTTGAAGCTAGCTTCTCAGAGTTTGGGTCATAATATTTATTTTTTCAGGAATCACTCAGATGCAGTAGAACAGAGACAACTGAGCTGGAAACAGAATTGGAGCAGCGTTGCAGATAATTTTATCATTTCCATAGGCCCTGAAGAGATTTATACTGAGCCTCATTATGGCTTGGGAAAATGCTTGTGCTCACACAGATGAGACTTCCAGGCTGCAGTAATGGCCCCTACACAGAGCCACTCTCCATGGCACTGCGGTTGATGTCTGTCTTAGTTTTCAGATCATAACCAGAAACTCTGGTGTTTATCTAAAGCCATTTGGCCCCACAAACAGAGAATTGTTTTTATCCTCTAAATAAAGGCTTTGGTCCTGAGGGTTATTGGTGACTTCACATACCATAATGACATTGGTGGCAGGCTAATCTGTGTGTGTGTTGGGGGGCAGGAGGGGGCTTAAGTAAAGAGAATTTCATCCTGAAACACAGAGTCTTGGCATCTTGTCCATACAACCTAACAGACTGTGGTTTGCTTTCTATTTTCACATGGTCCAATGGCAAACACATGAAGTTTGGGAAGCCCATGGCGTGATTATCATGGGCTCCATGGAACTCTGGGTCATGCAATGACAAGAGTAAGTAAATATCACCTTTGCTGATATGGACAACATTAGACACTGTGTATCTCAACTACCAGATATTATCTGTAGTTCAGATAATATGCTGTTATATACAAGACTTTAAAAAGTGCTAAGCCAATTTTTAATTTTCAAAATATGGGATGAATTTAACACTTAGGACTAATGTACACTCTCTTTTTTCCCCTAAGTTTCACAAAAGTTGAAGCTAGCTTCTCAGACTTTCTCCACCTAAGCTGTTTGCAGTACCTATGATCTTTGGTGCAGCTCTTTGGATTCCACATTTTCCTATTTCCCTCAATGTCTAGCTGGACTACAGATATTATGATTATGAATAAAAACTAGCATCAACAATAGATTATTCTTCCATCACTGGTGGTGATAAATTCTAAATGAGACTGAAATCTATAACTATTGCTCATTACTTAAAACATTACTGTAAATATTTCACATTTTTTCTTAAATAAACAACCATCATGCCATGAAATACCTTTTAAATGAGTCACTATCTTGTGATAAAATGGGTAATATTTGTTTGTGGTGCTTAGCTTTGTGAGCACAGTCTTAGACCTAGAATTGCCTTTGGGGGGGGTGGCATATGGGCATTTTTCCAATCCTGACTGATGTAGGAAAGACTGGCCCACTGTGGCCAGTGGCAATCCTAGGCAGGCGTACCTGAATTTATATGAAATGTAGCTGAGAAAGCCACAGAGGAAGTGTGTAAGTGATATTTTCCATGGTCTCTGCTCCAGTTCTGCCATGAATTCCTGCCTTGCTTTCTCTTGATGATGGACTGTGAAGAACTGAATAAAAGGATAGCTTCTCCGTTAGCTTTAGACACGGTAATTATCTAAGCAAAAGAGAAGTGACCTGATACATAAATTCATATGTGAACTGGTATGATGGTCTGTGCCTATAGCTCTAGATACTATGGAGATCAAAGATCACTTGAAACTAAGAGTTTAATACTAGGCTGATCAACCTTGCAAGACTATCATAAAATGCACTTCAACTACACTACTTATTAGGTGAAGGTAGCCCACAGTTTGAGCTCTTTGGATTTGTACGCAGACACACAGACTGTGCAATTGGTATTTAACTTAATTCATATTAATACTGGTCAAAACTACAAAGGCCAAAATGATGAAAGCACTCTACATGGGAAGGGTTATTGGAGTATTAACTGTGAAGATCCGATAGTGCCTGTGGGTAGAACAGCTTATACCGACACATTAGTATAACTGTTTCATTTCTTGTTGTACATATATACTCAAGTGTGTTATAAAACCTGAATCCATGGAAATCTTTTCTTTAATGTAAATCAGTAATTAAATCTCCATGTACTTTAGGCTGGATTATTTTGACTGATTTAGCAATAGCTCACATAAAGCCGCTAATAAATATCTCTCGTATAAATTAATAAGAAAACACAAAAGTAATTAATTCAGGTACATTAACAATATCAGGTAAACAGTTTCCCCTAATTGCATGGTTGTCACAATGCCAAGATATAAACATGGGAAGATAAAACCTTTAATTTTGCCAAAATTACACATCTATATATCTGTAACTATAAAATGCTTTAATGTGTTTGTGTAGTTGACATTTATTACTTTTGCTCTGCATTCTGTCTAATCAGCCCTGAAGTCAGCTGACTTGTGCCAATGTAGGATACAGTTATTCACCTTGCCCAAGCCAAGTCACTCGCACAATGCTTTACATAGCTTAACTCATGTTTTGTTGTTTTTTTTTTTAACTGTAGTTATTTGTGCAGCCTGAGAAGTGACCGCAAAGTTTGGCTACTTATTATTGGAAGTCTCTGAGGATTCAAACTCCTGATGAAATAGCCTTTGTTATTACTGATGAATTTTTCTGTCAGGCAAGTTTATGCAAGCCGTGTTACTTGTCTTGGGCTGTTTTCTGAGCCTGTAACAGAACAGGCTAGGTAACTTATAAAATACACAAGGTCATCTAATTCATAGTTAGAGGGGTTACTGGAGTTGGTAAGGACCTCCTGCAGTATCAAACCATAGTAAAAAATCAAAATAGAAAGCAGGCTCCATGCAGAAGGCATAGCATGAGGCCCAGTCTCTTAGGATCACTTGGTAAATACTCCACTCCCCGGAGACCAAATATTAATGCTCTTTAACAGTTCAGTCATTGCTTAAAGACAGCACCACCTTGAAGTACTCCTCTCTAGGGCCCACTTCACACTCTAATTCCAGGGTATACCTTCAGACCAAACTGAAGGTTTGTGAGGACTCTCCCCGGCATTTCAGTACATGCCATTATTGAAACAGTTTTGAGGTCTTTAAGAACAATGAAGTATTTAAAGTTACAATGTGCATATTGTTAGACTTAATGCTATGAAACATTTAACAAACACAACTTATCTTCTATAGGAATGGCATTTGTGTGTGTGCTGGTGCACATGGCGTCTAGACAAGGGCATCTACTCTCCTGGACTGGAGTTCCAGACAGTTGGGAGCCACCAAACATGGTGCTGACAGTGGAGCTCAGATCTTTAGTGCTGAGCACTCTCTCCAGCTCCACGCTTAACTCAAACACGCACCACAAGAAACGAAACATTGTGACTAACTTTCCTCAAGTATTTGTGTTTGTGCAGTAGTGTCGGATGAAATCCAATGTATCTGGGAGGTCTTCTATCATCATCCACCCAGTCTTTTTTTCTGATACTTCTTCAGTACTGTGTATTGAATAGTGTGAACAGCACCTTGCCTTTCTTCCTCAGTAGCTGGAAAAACTGGCTAACGGTTGCACTGAAACAGCTAAAGGCAACTCTGCCAGTGTGGAATGCTGGCAATGTACATGAGCATAAACAAAGTATGTTTGCAGTTACTGAAAACACAGACTAGTACTGAGTATACAAAGCTTCTAATATAAAAGATGGGTGTATTGAGGAATAATTGTTAACATGACCTGGTTCAAATTCTGCTCTGAGACAAATTACATGACTTTCCTGAGCTCACATTTCTTAGCTATAAAACAATGCTAGTATCTCTTACCTACTCTGCTAAATGAAAACAATGTTAAAACTGACTCCTAATGATTTGTCATTATAGTCATAGATTACTGCATCTTCCAAGTTTCATCAAAGGAGTTTTTACTTACAGTGGGTGCTGATTAACACAGAGACCTGTTACTGGCCATGGTGCATAAAATAAGAGACTAGAGAATGTTCAGCTCTAAATGGAACATCTGCATCCCACCACAACCATTTTATCTCCAGTCTTGGAGATCACTGTGGGAGAGGGCTGAAAAGGGGGTGGAAGAGTTAGAAGCTCTGGATGACTATGAGGAAACTGTTTTCTGGATACAACAGGGCAGTTGAATGTGAGCATGTGCAAGACCTGCACAAACCCAAGCCATACCAAGTCCCAGCATGCAGAGGGAGGCTGGACATGAAGAACAGCCTACACTAGACAAAGAACTATTGCCAATTGATTTCTTCTAGAAGACATGCATACACACACAAACATTTATATATATATATATATATATATATATATATAAACTAATATAAACTAATATATATATATATATATATGTTTCGTCTAAAAATGGAGCCCCTGCTAAGCCAGCCATGCTCCAGTGAAAGTCAATACATTCAAGAATATTTGCATAGCATAAATTCAACTTGATGGGTTAAAACAACAACAAAAGTACACAAAGTTTGGTAGATGAAAGAGTGATAGCAGAGGAGGATCTGGAGGGTAGGGAGGTGAAAATGACCATAATGTTGTACAAAATTCCCTAGAACTAAAACCTGGGCTTGGGTAAGATATGAGTGGGAATACTGATGTGTGGAAACCTCTTCTTGGTTCTCCTGGTGCATTCTTGCCTCTGTGGAGGGGTTTGGAGGAAGCCATGGCTATGAGTGACAGTATTCTTAGACTGGACATCCATTCTGCTGCTTTTGAGATCACAGGAGAGCATGCTGCTTTGTCAATGGTGTGGGGTCACTTCATGACTTGCTGTGTCCAGGCTAGGAAAGAGACAGAGCCCTTCTGTTGCTCCTTGGCTTGAAGGGGTTTAGGGGGGTTGGAGAGGTTCTCCCAGACTTTGTTCTTCCAAGTTCTGTACTTGAATGTACTCTGGCTACTACTGCATTAAAGAACAGAATCATTTTTTGATTTATATATTATTATTTTCAGAAAAATTCTCTGTTTTATGTATGTTTTTCTGTAATAAATTTAATACATATTCTGTGAATAGTAATTTTGAAATATTTTCCTTATCAAATGTTAATTTAATTTTTACAGCTAGGGTGACTGTTTCTCGATGTCTTCAGTTATAAGCTGGAGGCAGTTATCTATAAGAGCCAGAAAATATGAAGCTGAATTTCAGCTCCTCTTTTTATTGACTATTTTAATTAAGTTGAAATAAGTTAACCTCTACGAGCTTCATACTATGTAAAAAATTGTGAGAATAAATGAAATGTCAAATAGAAAGCATACGTACATAATGTACTCCATGATATATTAAATATTGTAGGATATATATTGTCTCAGCTTCTGTTGAGTCCTCAATAAGTTGAGAGAATCAACAACCCTACACCTTAAAATGAGGGCTCATTCCTTCATCAGCATCCAGTTAGTTACTGGCTCCACTTATATACCATAACCACTAATTTTTCAAACCGAACAGAAAGGATTAAAAGATACACAGAAAGATTAGAAATACTGCGGACTGGCTAGTTCTCTCGGTAGCGGAAGCGGAGAGTGGGCCACAGAGAGCCCAGAGGGCCCCACCACCCCCACCTCTGGCCTAGTCACCAACACACCCTGGGAGGAGCCTCAGACATCACAGCAGGCCCAGTCACTACCACCTCAACCATGAGCAGCAAGGCCCAGCAGCCACTGGCCCCAACCCTCAGCTCCGCCAACACCAAGTCCGGCTCCACCGACCATGGTGCTGGTATTGGAGGCTCAGGCGGCCTCACATCATCACAACGTCCGTGGGCGAGGACGAGAAGGTCATGGCAAGGAAGGTTTTGGGAGCAGTAAAATGGTTCAACGTAAGGAACGGATTCGGTTTCACCAACAAGAATGACACCAAGAAGATGTATTTGTGCACCGGACTGCCGTAAAGAAGAATAACCCCAGGAAGTACCTTCGCAGTGCAGGAGATGGAGAGACTGTGGAGTTTGGTGTTGTTGAAGGAGGAAAGGGTGCGGAGGCAGCAAACGTTAAAAGCCCTGGCGGAGTTCCAGTTCAAGGCAGTAAATTCGCAGCAGACCGTAACCGTTATAGATGATACCCACGTCGTGGGGGTCCTCCACTCATTTACCAGCAAAACTACCAGAATAGTGAGAGTGGGGGAAAGAATGAGGGATCCGAAAGAGCTCCTGAAGGCCAGGCCTAACAGCGCTGGCCCTAGAGCAGGCAAAGGCTCCCACTTTACTACATGTGGAGACCCTATGGACGTCGACCACAGTATTCCAACCCTCCTGTGCAAGGAGAATTGATGGAGGGTGCTGAGAACCACGGTGCAGGAGAGAAAGGTAGTCTAGTGAGGCCGAAGATGTATCTTATCGGGATTGCAGACCACGATTCCGCAGGAGCCCTTCTCTCCAAAGACAGCCTAGAGAGGATGGCAATGAAGAGGACAAGGCAAATCAAGGAGGTGAGATCAAGGTCAGAAGCCACCTCAACTCCAGTATCGCCCAACTTCAATTACCCACGCAGATGCCCAGAGAACCCTAAACCGCAAGATGGCAAAGAGACGAAAGCAGCCGATCCACCCGCCAAGAATTCGTCTGCTCCCGAGCCAGAGCAGGCGGGGCTGGGCAAATGACGGCTTACTGTCTCTACCACCATCCGGTTCGGTCATCCAACAAGAAGAAATGAATATGAAATTCCAGCAATAAGAAATAAACACAGATTGGAGTTGAAGACCTAAGTGCTTTCTTTTTGCCAGTTGACCAGATACACTAGAACTATCTGCATTATCTATTCAGCATGGGGTTTTATTATTTTTACCTGAAGATGCTTCTTTTCGGTAATGACAAACGTACTTTTTAAGAAAAAAAAAAAGGCCTGTTTTTTCTCAGTTACACCTTTAATGGTTTTTAAGTTGTTTCATGTCTGGTCAAGCTGAGATTTTTAAGAACTTCATTTTTAATTTGTAATAAGTTTACAACTTGACTTTTTCAAAAAATGTCAACAAACTGTAAGCACCTGTTAATAAAGACTTAAATAATAATAAAAAAAGAAATATTGGAGACTGTGACAAAGATTTCTGTTATAATTTGAGTGTGACCTGTTCCTCAAAATCCCCAAAAGTTGAAAGCCTGGTCCATTTTTGAGTGATAATTGAATCAAGAAGGTTGTGACATAATCAGTGGACTAATCTATTGGCTGATACACAATTTGATATTATTATTGGGACATCAAATAGACTTCTGGAATGCAGTGGAGGAAGGAGGTCACTAGATGCATGTTTCAGGGCCAATATGCTGTCCCAGGTCACTCCCTCAGCCTCTGTGCCTCACACTCATTCTGGAAACATTCACTGAGAACCAGTACAATGCCCTGCCTTACTGCTCACAGGCCCTGAAGCAGCAGAGCTAGGTGAGCACAGCCAGAAAACTCTAAAACCATGAGTGATAATACATGGTTCATCTTTTAAGTTATTTCCCTCAGGTGTTTGGGACAGGTTAAATAGCTAACGGAATATGTTCCCTTCATAAAAGCTATAGCTGGATACTTTCCTGAGCATCTCCTGATGGTTTGTGTGGCTGGGGGAAGGTGAGAGGTAGGTTTTTGAGAGAGCCTTTGTATGTTTATGTCCTCGTAGCTTCTGAATGGATGCAAGTGCAGATGAAGAAAGGCTAATATACATAAAGGAAGGGAGACCTTAAATATTCACTTGGATGAAAGCTAACCACTAATTTAACCACTACTTATGACTGTTATCTAAATTTTTCTATCATTTTTTAGTATGTCTTGCTTTATATAGAAAGTCTAAATTCTCTGGTAAAGAGTTATTGGAATACAATAGCACTGGTTTGTTTGTTGTTTTGTTTTGTTTTTACCAGCTATTCAAGGAATAAGTTAGAGAATAAGGAGAGAATGGACATGCCCTGACCTTGTCCGTTTACTTTATGTTTTCTGACACTTAGAAACATTGATGGGTGAGTTTCTTGAACTTGAGGCAAATTTGATGACAATGATGCAGGGTTTGGGGTGGAGGGAGGAGGGCAGAGAATACGGAGATAGTATGAATAAATGAGAAAATAAACAAAGCCAAGTAGCATCCATCTTGATGAGGACTCTAAATTCACATCCAAATAAGGTGAGTGAACAAGCAGCATGAGGTTATGCAAACAGCTAATCAAAGCCAGAGCAGACAATAAGACATGGAAGCATCAAATAAAGCCTTGGGGAGAATGAGAACCTATACATCTGCTTCCCGAGCAGCCCCAAAGCCATGCTATGCCAGCTGTTTAGTAAGGGGTATCGAATATGTCCTTCTCTTGACTTCCTGTCAGGATGACACTTTGCAAGGCACAGCAGCAGCGGTTAGGGAGACACTGCAGAGAAACAGATACTCTCATGCAGGGCCCATGGTTGGAGCAGGTCCCCGCTGTAAGAAGAGTTGACATTTTATAACAGACACAACGGGATTGTTGACATTGACAAGTCTGGTAAAATACTTGTCATGTAAGCAGCTTTCCAGCCCCCATGTGGCACCCTGGCCCTAGTCCCAGCGCTGTGGAGCGGAGGTGCTGCGACCTCTGCATTTTTCTGGTTAGCCAGTCTAGTCAGTCAGTGAGCCTCAGCTTCAGTGAGGGACCCTGTCTCAGAAGTTAAGATAGCAATTATAGAAGACAGCACCCAGCAGCAACCTGTGGCCTCCTCACACATGTATGTATGTGTGCTCTTGCACACATTTGAACACTCACATGACATGCATCTCTCTCCACAGACAATGGTAAGGCTTAAATATTTGACATGAAATTTTTTTCTTACAAGAATTGAAAGTGTTTTGCAAGTCATATGACATTTCATTCATGGGTGGGAAAGATCAACTGCAGAGACAGGTAAAGGGGATGGAAGCTGAAGCTGAGCAGCAGTTGTCCTCCGCTATTGAACATGTGTACCTTTCTTCAAGAAACATGTGCAGATTTATCATTGCTTAGATAATGTTTTCATTATCGAAATAATTTTGAGATAATTCATGATCACTCTGGGCATGAGGTCTAAGCACTTTCTGAGATGGACACCTGTTCATTTAGCCAGGTGTATGGTACAAAGATATTGCCCTTAGCACTTACCTAAAAGAGTACTGTTGTACAGAATTATAGTAGCAATTTCAAATGAGAGCTGCACTTTTCAAAATTTAGCTGCTGCATTATTTAGGTAAAATCACATTGATGATATTTTTGTTATAGAATCCCTAAATTATAACAACATGAATTCAACATAAGAAATGGCTAATGTAGCCTTTTATTTTTATAATGTTTTTAAAATCTAGTACACAGCTCTGTTTATGTGAGTAATGACATCTGAAGCTCTCCACTAACCACTTGGGACTAATGGCTGCTGCCTTGGACAACACAGACCTGGCTTAGTTACTTCTTCCACAGGAATATTGGGATTCAGAGAAAAGAAAGAAAGAAGGATTATGAAAAGCAGATGGAAAATGTTCCTCAAGGAGAAAATTTGAGAAGGGGAATAAATGTCTCTACAATGTCTGAAGGATCTTGGAAGAGTGCCTGGCCCATGTAAGATGCCCCATAAATGCCTGCTAATGTTACCTGAGACTTCATTTATCTTGACATTGACCTACACCCAGGTACTCTTAACATGTATTCCATCAAACTAATGCAGATTCACCTCTACTTTACCTGAGTGTAACATGTTCCTACATTATATCCATTCCATTTTTCCTATTGTGATTGAAATATTTCATTGATTTGGTTGTGTTCACTGATTCCTGAAAAAAAATACATGTATTTCATCCTATGTGGACAGTAAAACCACACTCTTTCCTAGCAATCTACTTATTTTTTGTCAATTGTTTGTCTAGAAACCAAATATAACCCCTTCAAGATAAAATATTCTCAAAATACTTAACTTCAAATCTGCTGCAATCAGACTCCTTCATTAGACATTGTTTCCAATATGTAAATATAAATAGGGCAACAGAACAGAAACACTAACTTACCACTGATAAAATGCTTCCATGTGAGTTGGTAGCTTGAGTAGGGAAAATTTACCCTCAATACAGCAGTTGATTGGGACTCAAGATGGAACCAAAATGGAGAGAAATTCATCCTTTTCTCTGCCGGGGTAGGTATACTGTTCTCTGTGACTTGGGGATGCACCTGTAGGCTTTTTGGTGTTGCAACCTCAAGATATCTACCAGCATCTCCTAATGTTCAGGTCTTATCCTTGTACTGAGACTGTGTCCTTATAACTTCCAGTTCTAAGACCCTTGCTGAGGCTGATGGCCATTCCAGTGTCTGACTTCTGGTGTCTCTCAAACCATAGGACCTGTTTTTTTTAATACCTCCCTTTTCAACTCTCTCTATGCGTTCTACTTGTTTTATTTTTATGGAGGATATTGATTTGCACAGCAGAGAATCCAGTGTCCTTCACCAGGCTGTGCTGTTTCAATGTGACTTCCAGAGAGGCTGAAGCAAGACCACCCTATGTCACTCACAGAAAGAACTTCTAAGAAAAACCCTCTTTCTAAGCTCAGGTAAGTGTCCTTGCTTGCCAATACTTTGTCCATGTCACTACACATGGGAGAATTAACTGTTGTCTTAGCTCCACTAGGAAAGGACACCTAAAAGCTGCCTTGATTTCTCTTGAACTTCTCCTTATGAGGTTGTATTGGTTTTCTTATAGCCATAGATAAATAACACACCCCAAAAATGCTGCAGGAGGAAGGGCTCACTTGAGCTTATAGTTTAATGATGGTGAGAGTGTACCAAGGGGTCAGTATTGTGATTAGAGCCTGAGGTGACTTGTTCACATCATCAACCAACAGAAAGCTTTTTTTTTTTTAATGGCCCTACATCTACCAGCTAGAACTTAGAGATAAAGGCTCTAGGAGCTTCTAAAACATCACCATCTGCTATTATCCAGCTCTTTAAACACAAGAAGCTGTCCACTTTTCCCACGAAAGGCCCCTGTCCCTTGGTGCTGTCTGCTGTCTGTATAATGAAATTAATCACAACACAATATATTTTCTGAGATCTGTAAGTGCTTTTAGACAATGACTGAACCCAGTGGTGTTATGCTTAGAATTTTTGACACATTAGCATACATAGTTTAAAATAGTTTTGTCACATAGATACAAACCAAGCTAAACACTTATAAAAAATGATATTTTATGTGCCTCAACCTTTGCACAAAAATGATAGAAAGAACACCTTATTTATATTTTACACAGGCATTTTAAGAAATGAAGGAATTCTAACATATGAGCTGACCTATGGAACTGGGAATCCATCCTGTACAGTATGCCTCCAGAGCCCATGAGCTCACCCACTGTTCTTCATGTTCCCATGGATCAAGTGCCATACTAATTCAGCTCTAAGACAATATTCATTCACCCACATCCTCTAAGAATACTTTCCACAACAAATCAGCAACTTCGGTATAACTTCAGGAGTTAGAGAACACCATTAGCCATTGGCACATATATAACAATTGAAAGAATGCTCCTTTTTGATACAATCCAAATGAGAGTTTCATGCTTCTTTGTCTCTTCCCTTTGTCTAAGACTTTAAAATCCTCAACAAGGACTCTGCATTTTGCTTTCCTGTTTCCATAGTCTCAAGGGAATTTGCTCTTCTGCTTTGTATCTGTCTTCTTTATGCTTTCACTTGCTTTCACGGGAATTCATGGATTTACTGGGAGTTAATTTGAATAGATATTCATGGTTCCTAGAGAGCTGAGGTTGTGTATTGATTTCACATTGCTGTAAAAACCATGATGTTCGGCATCTGGCATTTCAGTATTTTGTAACCATCAGCTCAGTTTTACTGCAGATTCCGTGGATAGAGTTTAAGTAACTCCATTTTTTCCACTACATAGTTCAGTAACTTTAATAAACTCATCTCGTGTCTTAGCATCATGTTAACAATCCTATGCACAATTTCTTCAGAGCAGGAATTTATTGCCAGTTTTACTGTAATGCAATATTAATATGAAATGATAACTCCTGGACTGTGGAGACACTATCATGCATTTACAATAATATTTATACAAATAATAAAACTTTTTCTTACTGGATGGGGCATGTATATGAAAGAAGATCTTGGTTACAAATTACTTGGAAAACAAAACAAAACAAAACACAAGGCTGTATTGACCGTTGCTGTCTCTAGCTGTATCTTCTCTAGACTGCAGGAAAATGTAATTTCAAATATTGCATCTGTCATCTGCACTTCATATCAAGGAATTAATCAAACTGACACTAGAGAGACTTTTTTGAATGTTCATTATTTCAGCTATTAATTTTTAAAAGCAGCAAATGTACCAAGTCAATAGCAGCCATAAAAATTGATTTATTGTGCAATTTCCTTCCTCCTCCTGCAGGCCAAGAACAGGTTCTGTGTATCCAGAGCTTTCCATTTCTAAGCCACCTCGTCACATCCATTTTTTTAAGATAAATTATTTAGATGAAAGAAATGCAATCCTGTTTGAATCCCACAGATTTGAATTTGTGAGAAGTGACCACATCAAGGAAATGTGAAATTTAGCATGAAAAAGAACTACACATGGAAGCAATTACATTCAGAAAATCAGAGAAATTTAATTTATATTAAAACATGCACATGATTCTTCATCAATCACATTGCTTCTATGATGGAGGTGACCTCATACTAGACTCTGAGAGTGTTCTCAAACAGCCAGAACTTGTTCATGCCATTCACACCTTGATTACCCTTTTTAGGCAGACAGCTGCCTCACACACAGGCACTGCCTATTGGAGGGAATAGTTCATCAATAAATGGACTGACGTTTGAATCTTAGTACACAGTTTTGACTTGGTCAACCTGTGTTTGAGTCTTGAATCTAGCTCTGTTTTCCCTGATCATCCTCTGAAAAGCAATTATCTTTTCTGTGTATACTTATTGTATTATTTTTTAAAAATTAAACAAAAAACCAAATATATTTGTAAGTGCATGCTCCTAATGTATTTCCATTTTAAAAGACTCAGGTATCTGATGACATAGTTTGATTATGAAGAATATGTACTCTTTAAAATGAAAATTCATAAGGTTTGTTTCTGAGACAAGGTCTCTCACCTGTTAGCCCAGTCTGGATTGGAATTTACTTTGTAAACAAAGTTTGCCTCAAACTCATTGTGATGCTCCTGCCTTAGCCTCTCTTGTACTGGGATCACAGGAGTTACCCACCACATCTATAGCTTTATTTTTTGAAATTATAATATATCTTCTCCCTCTTCCCCTTCTCCACTCCAAACCATCCAAGATGCCTCTCTTCAATCTCTTTCAAATTCATGACCTCCTTTGTTTTCATTAATTTTAGTTGTATACATATGTTCATAAATACATAAACACAACCTGCTTTACATGTATAATGTTACCTGTGTGTATGTTTTCAGGGCCAATAGGTTTTGGGTAACCAATTGATGTGTGCTCCTCCCTAGGGAAGATAGTTTCTTCCATTCTCAACATTCCTTATTTGCCTGTTGTCTTTGATGTGGCCAAGGATTCTTGAGTCCCCCCCCCCCCCGTCTATGTTGGTATGTCCCTTGATGTCATCCTTATTCATGCCTGGGCACTTGTATTGAGGAGTTCTTTCTGGTGTAGCTTCTCATGTTCCTAGGGATGCAACCTCAGAGCAAGCTCCATTTCTCCGGCTTTTACAATCCATCTGTCCCCTATTCCACAATGGTCCCTGAGCCTCAGATGTGTGAGATGTGCTATAGGTGCATCAGTTAGGACTATATTTTGATTGGTTGTAGTTTTCATAATGATCTCCATCTGTTGCAAAGAGATTTGGGTTTTTTGTTTATCGTTTTGTTTTTTCTTTATTTTCTTTGTTTTTAATATAATTTATTTATTACAATTTATTCAATTTGTATCCCAGCTGTAGCCCCACCTTTGTCCCCTCCCAACCCCACTCTCTCTCCCTCCCTCATCTCCTCCCATACCCCTTCCCCAGTCCACTGATAGTGGAGGACCTCCTCCCCTTCCATCTGACCTTAGCCTATCAGGTCTCATCAGGACTGTCTTTCATAGTCTTCTTCTGAGAACTAAAAAATCTGGGCCTAGGAGTCTTTTCTGAGACTGATACTCCAATCAAGGACCATGCATGGAGCTAACCTAATACCCCTGTGATAGCCAGTGGCAGCTCAGTGTCCAAGTGGGTTCCCTAATAAAGGGAACAGGAACTGTCTCTGACATGAGTTCAGTGGCTGGCTCTTTGATCACCTCCCCCTGATGGGGGAGCAGCCTTACAAGGCCACAGAGGAAGACTATGAAAGAGACGTGTTTTTGGTGAGGGTTGAGGACTGCACTTATCTGTGGGTACAACAACACATCTTTATAATATAGGTAGGGATTATGGGAAAGTGTGGCTTCTCCTTCAAGATCCACAACTTCGCTAGCCCTGGCTGGTGAGCTAGGTTTTCAATACCAGGCATGAGTTCCCTCTTTTTGAGGTCTTAAGAAAAATTAGAGAGCCATTGGTTACTGCTAAGATATTTAAGTAGATTCTGAACTTCTCTAACATAGCCATGTCCCTCATAAAATCTAGACAGTGCAAACTTTCATGCCAGAGATAAAAAATTCAGTAATTATATGTGTTATGAGGAATAGAAGATATACCCTTCAGTGGTCAGCTCTCTGATCACCTCCCCCAGGGAGGCAGCCTTGCCCTTCAGCAGAGGAAGATGCAGCCAGTCCTGATGAGACCTGATGGGCTAAGGTCAGACAGAGGAGGAGGACATCATCACCTATCAGTGGACTAGAGAAAAGGCATGTGGGGAGAAGAAAGAGGAAGGGTGGGAGTGGAAGGGGGCTACAGAGGGGATGCAAAGTGAATAAATTGTAATGACAAACAAATTAATTAATTAATTTATAAAACCAAAGCATATGCCCTGTGAGCTGTATTGAATGTCCTGAACAACTGAAGGTGTTGTTTTGAAAGGTAGAGACTAGCTGAAGGAAGTAGGTCACATTGCAAGACACGTTACCTCTCTATTCCTCTCTCCTCTTGTCTCATTTCCTCAACCTTTTTGCTCTGTGAAAACCTTTTTCTATCACATAGCCCTGTCATTGAAGTCTGCCTTACCTCTGCTCAGAAAGAATGGACTGAACCCTTTTTAATGTTTTCAGTGTGAGCCTCCCCTTAAACTATTTTATTCAGGCATCTGTAACAGCAAAGAAGCTTCCAATAATACAACACCCAATTCCATACTTGGTTTTCAACATTAATGAGGATATTCATATTATGAGGGGGGAACTGAGTACTGTTGAGTCAGGCCAAGCCTTGTAAAAGAGGGGAAGCCATGTTCATTCAGTGGGTTCATCTTTGCCAACATGATGAAAGAATAAACTTGATTTAAACAAAAGTGAAACTCTGTTTTCCTACTGATACCTGCTGCTCACCACACCCTATTAACCCTGTAGCAAAAACAAACAAAAAAATCCCAGACTGTTTCATAGTTAAGGAAAGTTCTCAGTGCATTTTAACTATTTTCTTCTAATTTAAAATTTTATGTTAGATGCCAAAAGTTGTAATTGTGTGTACTGTCATAAAGATCAGCAGGTAGAGAAAAGCTCCAGAGGCATATCACATACAAGACAAAGCAGTCCAGAGGAGAACCATTTGGGCAATCAGAACATACAGACTCCACTGAATCAGTTGTTATATGAAATTTTAGGGATTTCTTTTCAGAGCTTGTAATGTTTCTAAATAATACTAAAAAAAATCTCACAGACAATTGAGAATATAAGATAATGTTTAAAACAATAATTGCTGGATTAAGAAAATTTTATTGTTGCCAAAGGCAGCAGTTTTTAACATTACTAAAACTGAACTAGAATTTCTTAAGTGTGGTGCTCAGATGAGGAAACATTTCTTATAGGGTAAAAATGAGTTGAGCAGGGCATCTAAATGACTCAGAGTATCTGTTCTTTGAGTTTTAGAAGGCGTGGAAGGAAGGCAATAATGAGAGAAATAATACGCAACATTTCTGAGACAACGAACCCCCATGTAAGTAGTTTTATGCTGCTGTTAAATTCCAACAAAGCTAGTGACTTAAAATAATACAAGTATATTATAGTTTAGTGGTCTTTAAGCCCAACACAGGACTCTTGGGGATAAATCATCTTTTTGGCAGAGCTATATTTCTTAATTGCGGGGACAATGTGTTTCCTGCCTTTTCCAATTCCTTGAAGGCATTCATATTGCTTGTCTCATGGGCCATTCCTCCAGGGTTAAAGTCAGATTTGAATTTCTTTGGCTTTCATTCCCTTGCTATGTCTCTTACCTTATTCTAAGATCTCCATCTTCATATTCTTCCTACATGAGTCAAGTGTACTCTCTCCACCTCAAGATACATAATTTAATCATTTATAAAGTCCTTCTGCCAGAATACCCCATAAATTCAGTGTTTGGCAGGATCAGGAGCAGCCATCTGTGGGGAGACTTTATTCTGTGTATTGCAACATGACCCTTCATTTGGAGGATGCATGATGAATTTAGGGTAGAATTAATGGAAAAGATATATATATATATACTCTGAATTTAAAGGTTAGAAAGAAAATGTAACTAGCATCTGGATTTTTTAAGCTGGCTATTATGAAAGTGGAGAAATACATTAACATAAAACCTGTGAAATACTACAACCCACAAAAAGTCTTCTATTAACTGTGGTGAATAACACAGATGCTTTCATAGTGGCACATCTTAGACATCCAATGCAGTGAATATTGCTTCCTGGTTAGTCTAGAGTTGGGGTGATTTCTTAGTAAGGAAGCTTTCCTGTACCTATTCGTAGATTCTGGCTGCCCTTTCCACACCAACCTCCTCTGTATATTTGCAAGAACTAATTTTCTATTCAGATGTCACTCTTCTGATATTTAGCTAACTCACTTGAGATTGTAGGATCAACAGTGACCATCTCTGATTGTAGAAATTTTGTATGGCTATTTTAAAAAACCCACTTTTAATTTGCTTGTAATAATATATTATTTATTAGAGTTTCAAGGCTTTTATTGGTTTGTTTTGGTTATTCACTAGTCAACTTTAGACTTTTCTGTGATCTGAATTTTTTTATGTGCTAATTAAATTGGAGGCACCCGCTGAGTGAATCTAACAGTTTGTTTCTTATGTGATCTGAACTCATGGTCTGTAGTGGAGCAAGGATGTGTGTTTGTGTGTGTGTGTGTGTGTGTGTGCGCGTGCGTGCGTGTGTGTGTGTGTGTGTGTGTGTGATGTTGACTTGTTTTTCTCCTGGGAAGTGTGGGTCCTGAGGTATGAAAGGTTCCTTATCAGCACTGGTGAATTTATGCTCACCTGAAGAACTCACAGTGGCCCTGGGTAGTTTAAATGTTGACATGTATTAGTAGCTCATGAAGCATCACAAATTTGAACCTCATATCTTGGACTGTAGTCATGGAACAACCATTTTCCTTATATCATTAAACAGAAACAGTAAATTGTCCATGGCTCTGTCTTTCTTAGATCAGGGAATTTGGGTTCCACGTATGTCTTATTATTTCCTAGACTACAATCTCTAATTTCATGTGGCATACAAAACCAGACCCCTGCCTTTGGGATAAAGCCCTGCAAAAGGCCAGGTAATCTATTCTCAACTTGATTACTCAGCCCTTGCTTTCATTTCCAGTTTTTCTCTCTTGCTGGTGTTTGTTCATTTGTTTGAGACACGGGGTTCTTTATGTAGTTGCGGCTTTCCTAAAACTTATTAATGTGAGCAAAGCTGGTCTTGAACTCAGAGAGATCCCCATGCTTCTGCCTTCTAAGTGCAGGTTTAAATATATGGCCTATCATGCCTTGCTCTTCTTTACTTTTGAAAAGGTAGAATGAGGGTTAAGAGAATGGTTCAGGGTTAAAATGTTTACTGCTCAATCCTGAGAATTGTGTTTCAGCTCTAAAGAACCAATTCAATGCCTAGGTAGACAAGCCAGCTGCCTATAACCCAGACATGGAGAGCAGAGACAAGGAATCTGTAAACTGGCTAACAGGACAAGCAGACCTGGTTAGTGAGAGACACTGCCATATTAAGTAAGTAGAGAGCCACTGGAAAAGACGACCTGCTGTTGGGCCTCTAGCTACACCTTCCCACATACTGATACATCCAGACACTTGAACACACATCACAAGCACATACACTTTTAAAACAAAATAACCAAATGAATGAGTTCAGATATGGAAGGCGAGACATCACAACAGAAACTGAGTACATTCAGGGACTCATAGGGACATATCTTAAAATTTTAAAATTTATATTCTACTACACTGATTTAAAAGAATCAGTGCCTTTAATAAGTTATATTTTCATATTTTTGTGGCAGAGGGTAGGGGAATAGAATCGTCTATGTAACTTAGAAACTAGAACATACTCAAGGCTGATGTTTTAGAAAGTATGTTATTAGTAGTAGTGTCTTTTGTGTATGTGTGAGTGTGGCACAAAATACAAGTGGAGGTCAGAGGACTACTTTGTGGAGTGGGTTCTCTCCTTCCAGCTTCATGTGGGTTCCAGGAAAGGAGCTGCAGATGTAAGACTTCCTCCTCCACAGCCTTACCAGCTGAGTCATCTTGAGCTGACTGTTAGCTTTCTTTAGTAGAATGATGTAACATAAAATTAGATTAATATCACATAAAGTCCTTCACCTACTCCAATTATTAATAACTGCTTGAATGTCCGAAATGTCCTGTAAGTCATGCTAGAGAATCAGGGTTGGACCCTAATTCTAATGTAGCTCACATTCCAACAAAAACAAGCAGCTCAAAGCAAAACTTGGTCACTGAAGACTGGCAAGTGCTATATGCTTAGCTCATTATAAGAACTTTGGATTCCCTGAACTCTGCCCAAAGTTTGGCTATGAGTCTCAGCATCTGCTTTGATCGCTTCTTGGGTAGAGTCTTTCAGAAGCCCTCTGTGGTAGGCTCCTGTCCTGTTCCCTGTTTTCTCCTCTTTCAATGTCTGTCCCATTTGCCTCTTTGAGTGAGGATTGATCAGCTTACTCAGGGTCCTACTTCTTAGCTTCTTTAGGTGTACAAATTCTAGTATGTTTGTCCTATATTATACGTCTAATATCTACTTATGAGTGAGTATATACCCTATGTGTCTTTCTGCTTCTGGGATACCTCACTCAGGATAATCTTTTCCAGTTCCCCAAATATACCTGCAAATTTCATGATTTCCTTGTTTTTTTTATTGCTGAGTAATATTCCATTGTGTAGACGTACCATAATTTCTGTATCAGTTCCTCAGTTGAGCGGCATCTGGGTTGTTTCCAGCGTCTGGCTATTACAAATAAAGCTGCTACAAACATGGTTGAGCAAATGTCCATACTGTGTACTTGAGTCTTTTTCGGATATATGCCTAGGAGTGCTATAGCTGGATCTTGAGGAAGCGCTATTCCTAATTGTTTGAGAAAGCACCAGATTGATTTCCAGAGTGGTTGTACAAGTTTACATTCCCACCAGCAGTGGAGGAGGCTTCCCCTTTCTCCACATGCTCTCCAGCATGTGTTGTCACTTGAGTTTTTGATCTTAGCTATTCTGATGGGTGTAAGGTGAAATCTCAGGGTTGTTTTGATTTGCGTCTCCCTGATGACTAGAAGAGGGAGATAGAAAGACCTGGTGAGAACAGGAACTCCACAAGGAGAGCAACAGAACCAAAAATTCTGGGCACAGGGGTCTTTTCTGAGGCTGATATTCCAAACAAGGACCATGCATGGCGCTAACCTAGAACCCCTACTCAGATGTAGCCCATGGCGGCTCAGTCTCCAAGTGGGTTCCCTAGCAATGGAATCAAGGACTGTTTCTGACATGAACTCAGTGTCTGGCTCTTTGATCACCTCTCCCTTATGCGGCAGCAGCCTTACCAGGCTTCAGAGGAAGACAGTAAAGCCAGTGGTCATTTGACCTAATAGGCTATGGTCAGAAGGAAGGGGAGGAGGACCCCTATCAGTGGACTTCGGGAGGAGTATGAAAGGAGACTATGGAGGGATGGTGGGGTTGGGAGGGGTTAAGGGAGGAGGCTTCAACTGGGATACAAAGTGAATAAACTGTAATTAATAAAAAATAAAGAATTTTTTTAAAAAATCGTAAAAAAAATTAAAAAAGGAACTTCAGCTTCTTAATGGCATTCAAATATATTAGGAAATATCATCATAAAGTTAAAGTCACATTATTGATCTTATAATTATATAATCATTCCAAGTGGCAAACCTTTCAATATTCATTTTTTGAAAACTGTCTAAGTATTAGATGTTTTAGAGAATTACTTTAACCGCTTTCACTAAGAAAATAACAAAATTTGCTATTCGGAAAAGTAAAAAGCAAGAGGTGCTATGATAGAAGCCACACATGGCAAAAATTTCTGGTGTTTATAATTCAACAATATATTCAGAAATTACTGGAAGATGATTTTAGAAATAAAATATCAGTTTTAGAAGTTATTACAAGACAATATTATGTGTAATTTACTAACTTTCCTAGTGGAGATAGGATCTAGTTGAATTTATTTTTAAATATAGAGAATCTTGGCAATTTTCACGCAAAAATATAGATATCTTATACAGTAAAGGAGGCAAAATTATTTCAATTATAATAACTGTTTTTGATAAGTCTACTGAAAATAAATGAGTTAGTGAAATGACATCTATCTCTCTTGACAGAAATTCTCAATATTTAAAGACATCACTTCTCCCAATTAACTTATATAAATTGTGTGAGAAATCATTCTCTTGATGAATTTTGGAGGAAACACGAGAAAAATAATTACTAGGTTAATTTATTAAATAAATGGATGATAATGGCCAATATAATTAGAAGAGCCAGAGTAATTATAGGCATAATGTAAATGAATGCCTTTACCAGCAATAAAAGTGTGTACGCTATTGGTCACTTAAACCTTATCTAGTTAGAGAACAGAGAAATGGAAATAAATAGTAAATTCAGCAATGGATGGATGATGAAGACTTTCAGATCAGAAAAGGAAATAATACATCATAAGTAGTATTTAACCAAAGAAGAGTTGAAATTTTTTTCTCTCACTTTTTTCATGAAAGACTTAGTGTATACTTTAAAAGAGAAATGAGTGTCTTTTTCGTCCACTTAGTCTGAGCTAAAGCATATCAGTCTTTCCCTCCCTTCTTTTACACTCTCTTTTCTCCCTTCCCTTTCTCCTGTAGTTCCCTCCCCTCCCTTCCCTTCCTGTCCTCTGTTTTCTCATCCCCTCTTGCTCTTTTACAGCCACATGGAATGAAAAAAATAAAATGCTGACATTGAAGTAGGTGAAAATAAAACAACTTTGTGATTCAAAAAATGATAGATGAAACCAGTATTTGCTATGTAATATATATTTATAAATTAATATATTTACATATATTTATGTATATATTAATTAACTTATTTAATATAAAACTGGAGACAACCTGGTATTCCCTATGTACATCACTGAGCTTAAACTTCAAGTCTGTGAGGAATGCCTCCTTCTAGCTTTCTTACAGTAGGTTTGAGTAAGGCCTTTTTATCACCCTGGCCCCATCTGTTCACAGGGTGGGACTGGGAACTGACACACACAAAGCATAAATCCCATTTATAAGTAAACAATTCCTGATGTGCAACAATACTAAAACCCCTTTGGAATGCTTGTAGTTGTCCTAGCTTATGGCTTATGAATATAGCATAATTAATTTCTCACCCTCATGCTTCTTTGTGGTCATTGCCTGTTCAAAGAGAGTCCTCCTCTCCCACTATCCCCCTAAATCCTGAAAAGGACAAGAGAACACCAGAAAATAATCTACTTTTAACACCCTCTGCTTGCTATATGATACAGTATTATTTAAAATCCTAAAGTGTCTTTGAGGTCAAACTGGTGGCACATTTGGTGGCTGAATGCTAAAATAAGGTCAGTTTATTCGTATTCACTTAGCTCCTTGTGCCAACAGGACTCACTATGTGTCTAGGACTTGTTACATACTTATGGACAGCAAACATATCAGGCAGGGGCCTGGGAATGAACACCTCTACCTACCCTCCTTTACACAGATTCACTGGGTGTTAACAAATAATTTGTTTCAACTCTCTTGATTTGATATTTGATTCCAAATTTAATCATGTTTCTCACTCAAAGGCTTTCTCAGTTTTGTTTATGTTTTCCTCATTGAAGATGGTTAATATTTCCAGGCCTATATTTCCAGTTATTCTAGACCCTTTTCTTTCATGTTAAACAGAGGAGTTAAACCTCATTTCTTTTCTTTCTTTCCTTTTTTATTTGAAGAAATAAACAAACAGCAACCAGGACAAGCGACTGACTTTCTATATTCTATGGTCTTCACTGTCAGGATTGCTATAATCCAATCCTCCTGAATGCTTCATCACCACATATCAAGAGTCAGTTTCTATCCACCACAGATAATGTAACTTCCAACGCATTCTGGACCCTGAAACAAACTGCACATATTTTGTTGCTGTATCTTCTTATTTTTTATTTAAGCACTAAAATGATTCCCAATAGCACAGATGATCTAAGAAGACATTGCCTCTCAATGATAAAATTAGAGTTGTTTCTCACTTTATACGCTCCCCAGGATTCTTCTCAGAAGTGCGTTTTCTCTAGCAGCAGTCTGTTTTGTTGGACTGAGGACACACATGAAGAGTTGGTTCTTAAACTTGCAACTAATTTTATTTATTGGAAGATCAATTTTCATCTTCACATATGAGCTCAATACATAGGATGCTGCAGGGTCAGAGATGTCTATGGAAACAGAATAAACAGAATGCAGATTGATTCACAGAGTATAGTCATTACAGGATTTGTGTAACTCGATTACAGGGAAGAAATCTTAGGATATGCTTATAGCCAACATAGCATGAGATTATTCAAAATTTAACACATTCAGCTTAATTTCATGGAAGGCTCGCAGACCTGGAACTCCAGCACTCCAGGAAGGGAGAAGGTGACTGAAGACAGCACCAGTTCTGCACTCTGTTTCTACCCATATCCTCACGAGACTATCCAGTGCTCTGGAGGAGAGGGTGAATCTTTTTAACTTAGTTTTCTGATTTCAAATGGCAATCTTCTCCAAATCTCCTACACAGGGACACACAGAAACAGTGCTCATTCAAGACTGTTGACAACCTAACTAAGTCCGAATGACCACAGCTGCATACTGGTTAAACCTGGAGAAGGATTTCTGGGGGAAGAATTAAGCATGAAGAAACAGTAATCTAGTTTACTGACCGGTGAAAATCACATATAAAAGCAAATTATCCCAAATATGGGGTAACATGAAGCTTTGCTGCAAGTAAAATCTCTTATAAAACAGAACAGAATACCACATTTTGTTCAAAGCCAGTACATGATTTTAGAAACAGTAAAATAGGGTTCTGGGGAAAGTGGCTGTGCAGATGACAACTTAGTTTCAACTCTTCATCATCCACCCTAAAGCAGCACGGGTGTTGCGGCTCACCTGTGTATATTTCCAGTGATTAGGAGAAAGAGATAGGGGAAGCAGGCTAGCAGGAGTAGATGACTCAATAAACTTTGGGTTCACATAGAAGCCCTGCTTCAGTAAACCAAGTGCAGATAGATTGAGGAGGACATCCAACATTAACCTCTGGCCTCCACGTTAATGCATGTACCTCCACACATGTGAACATACATGCAACATGCACACACACATAATTAGCAAGATATAACTTAAGAGTTGATGGAAAATGTAGACCCTCTAATTTCATACAACATTGACAATATTTACTTAGATCCTTTAAAGCAGACATGTCATTTATCCCCAAATTCCCCACTTTATTAATTATCAAGGTCCATCGTGAGATAATGCATGTTCTGTTTAGCTTTAACTGTCAACTTGACACACTATCTGGCAAGGGAATCTCAATTGAGGAGTTCCCTAGATTAGATCAGCCTCTGGGCATGCCTGTGGAGTATTACCTAGCTTGTTAATTGATTGGAAGTCCCACTTCTCCGTAGTGGTACCCCAAACCTGCCAGCCAGCAAGCTGTATCCTCCATGCTTTTCATGTCATGGGTACTACTGGCTTAGCAAGCATGGCTGGCTTCAAGTTCCTGGCTCTAATTTCTGTGTTTACTGCCTTTAATGTCTTTGATCCATAATTGTAAGCCAGCTGAATTCTTCGTCCACCAAAGTTGTTTTTGGTCAGGTATTGACAACAGCACCATAATTGAAAATAGAAAAATTTGCACACACACACACACATATATACATATATATATATATGTGTGTGTGTGTGTGTGTGTGTGCGTGTGTGTGTGTGTGTGTGTGTTTTCCTGTAGAAAATAATTCGTTATAAGATGGCCACACACAAGACTCACTTAAATTAATGAAAAAGTAAACTATGTACTCAAGGGTCAGCAATCAGAAAAAAAAAAAAAAACAGACAAGGGAGTGAGTGATGAGACACTGCAGGTCTTTACTTGGGAAGAGCCTGCAGCGGGGTCTTGTAGGAACACATCTGATTAAAAGCTGGGATATGTGTAGGGCAGAGACCTGGACTGGAATGCAAGTTTGTTTTCTCCCCAGTTGTGTATTACTAGAGAGAGCCACCGAAGTCAGATAGAGAATGTTAGGTAATCAATTTGCATCTTTCCTGGCTCACCTGCCTTCAGGGCTACAGGGCAGGGTAGGCAAACCTCCAGAGAAACATGTTACTTATCTTCTGGGAATAAAATTACCATGATTAGGAGAGTCTTTGCAGCTCAACCGAAACAGAGGAGCTTTGCAAAATTGCATGACCATAGCATTCTTCTGTTTTCCATTTGTTTTTTGTTTTTTTAAAGATAGGTAGAAAGGTGTGTAATTGTCATTTTTTGCAGCTATTTCATCAAGAACAAGAGAAGTATTCTCATCATGGTATCTTGGGACACTCTCCGGTATCAGAAGGTGTGGAGGAGTCAGATGCTATGTATTTTAGTCAGTGTTTTATTGCTGTGAAGAAACATTCTGACCACTATAATTCTTATGAAAGCAAACATTTCAATGGAACTCACTTACAGTCCAGATGTTTAGTCCATGATCATGATCGGGAGCACAGAAACACACATGCAGACATGCAGACATGGTGCTGGAGAAGTAGCTCAGAGTTCTACATCTGGATCCATAGGCATCTGGAAGAAAGAGAACTACAATGAGCTTGGCATGGGCTTTTGAACCCTCAAAGCCTATCTCCAGTGCACACTTCTTCCAACAAGGCCTCAGCTACTCCACAAGGCCACACTCCTAATTAAATACTCCCATTTTCTGGTAATTAAGCATTCAAGTATATGAGCCTATGGGGGCTAATTTTATTTAAGGTACTACATTCCACTCCCTGGCCCCATAGACTTGTAGCTATAACATAAGGTGAAAGTTCATTTTGTCCAACTTCAAAATTCCCCATAGTCTATCACAGTTTCAATACTGTTTAAAAGTCCAAAGTCTCTTAAAGACTCATGGCAGTCTCTTAACTCTAACCTCTGTAAAATCAAAGCCAAAAAAACAGATATACTTCCAACACACAATAGAACAGAATACAAAATACCATTCCAAAACCAAAGAATGCAAGTATAGAGAAAACACTGGACCAAAGCAAGACCAAAAACCAGTGAAACAAACCTCAGGTTCTGCATCTCCATGTCTGGTGTCAAGGGGCTTTTCAGTTCTCCAACGCCTTTCTGTTTTGTTGGCTGAAAAGCACTTCTCTCTCTTGGGCTGGGTCCACAGCTTGTTAGCAGTTCCTCTTGGTAGGTATCCAGTGACTCTGGCATCTTCAAATCCTGAGGCCTCCAACTCAATCCAGGCTTCCCCTTCATATAGATTCACGGCCTCTCTCAGCCTTCATGAAGAGATACCATTTACACACACCTGGCCTCACTAGCTTTTTTTAGCCAAAGGGAGAGATTCCAAACCCCTTTCTTATATTTTTTGACTCCAAAGCCAGAACCTGCCCTAAGCTGTCAACTTCTGCTGCTTTCTGGGGCTGGAATATGACTTCCTTGTTCAAATATATTTTCATCAGTTTTCTGTTTTTTACTGTTTCCTTCACTGTTTAAATGTTTCTTTAATTCATTTTTACAAGTTAGATGTTTAGCTTGGTTGAGTCTTCCATGAGGTCACTACACCCTTTATTCTATTTAGCATCAAGCTTCCCTTTAAACATATTGTCTCCTTCAGAATTGGATAAGGCTCTATTATGCTACCCAGTGCTCTTTTTCTTCCCAAACTGTACATTTTATATATTTCTTTGCTCCCCATATTTCTTTTCATTATAGGTCTGCATAAGAGGGGTGGCCAATAACCACACAACAGAGACCATACTAGGTTTCTTTAAATCTTCTCTGTCAATGATATTAATCCAAACTTTTCAATTTATCCTCAAGTTTTTTTTTGACAAGAGCAGAAAGCAACTACATTTTCTATTTTTAACCAAAATACAACAAGAATGGTGTCTAGGCCGCTTACTCATGTTCTTCCCCTCTAAAATCCCTTAAGCCGTGTTGTTATAACCTGCATTTCTCTCAGCACCATTGTCTTCCATGCTCCTACTAGAATGACACATTAAGCCCCACTTAAGACGTTCAACTGCCTTCCGATTTCAAAATCCCAAAGTCCACATTCCGCCAACAGCCAGCATGCTCAGGTCATCACAACAATATCTTGCTCCCTGGTACCAACTCTGTCTTAATCAGTGTTCTTTTGCTAAGAAGAGACACTATGACCAAGATAAGTCTTATAAAAAGAAGTGTGTAATCGGGGCTTGCAGTTTCAGGGGTTCAGTCATTATCATGATAGGAAGCATGGTGAGATGAAGGCAGACATGATGTTGGAGCAATTGCTGAGAGTTCAAATCTGGATCTACAGGCAGCAGGAAGAAAGAGAGCCACGCTGGAAGTGACATGAGCTTTGGAAAGCTCAAAAGCCACCTCCAGTGACACACTTCCTACAACAAGGCCATGGCTCCTCATCTCTTTTAATACTTCTACTCCATGATGACTAAGCATTCAAACATACAAGCCCATGAAGGCCATTCTTCTTCAAACCACCACATTGTGAGACTCAGTGCTAACATCATCCTGTCAAAAGTTGAGAGGCCCAAATCATTTAAGAGATGGGTGTCTAGTCAGCCTAGCTTCTTCTAGCTGGTATTGGGGGCATATATGGGTTTAGGGTCTCTGCTCTTTCCAATTTTCAGGCATTGGAGGGCAATCAAGGGGGCCAGATGGAGTTAGATTGTCCCTGGACCATCTGATGGGGGATAAAGACAACAGTTGAGAACACAGGGCACAGAGATGTACAGCACCACTACTGAAAGTGGGAGAAATTTAACCCCTTTTTATTATGAAAATCTAGAGATCATCAAAACTGTTCAACAATGGAATGGTTGTGTTTAGTGTGCTCTTAATGTACTCATATAGACCTTTAGAGTAAAGGAGACACAGAGTTAATCAGGAATATACAATCAGCAATGTATTTATGGTTTGGAGAAGCACAAAAGCCCTTTAATCTGGTCCCATCTGGGGTAGCTGAGAATATTCAGCCTGGCTTGTTAAGTGGCTACACAGACCAGGAAGGGCAGACCCATTACCATTTGTTTTGTATTATTTTGATAAGCTTTTTTTTGCTGAGTGTTTAAGACTGTGCAGGTAGCTGAAATTAGTCAATTTCTTTTTAATGTCAAGGCTAGTTTAGGATCTGGTCCTTGTGAGTCTGTTGGGCTTGGGAGGAAACCTTGCTACTTTAACCTTGGTGTTCTAATTATTCCAGGTTGTGAGAATGAGTCACAGGCTCACTTGCCCCTGCCTTCCTGGGCAGCATAAAGGACATGCCTGTCCATATTCACTTGTCTGGTTACAGCCTACCAAAATGAGCTCTCCATGGCCTCTCTTAACAAAAGCATAGGTGCTCACAAGGCAAGTCTCCAAATTTTTTGTTATCGTCTTACTGTTTGTTTTTTTTTTTAGAGACAAGGTTTCTCTGTGTGGCCTTTGCTGTCCTGGACTCGATTTGTAGACCAGGCTGGCTTTAAACTCATAGAGATCCACTGACCTCTGGCCCCCAGAGTGCTGGGATTACAGGCATGCACCACCATGCCTGGCTAACTTCCCAACTTTTTGAGAGATGTCCAAACTCCCCTGGTACTTAGTTGACTTTGGAGGGCAGGAGGCAAAATATCTTACCTTTTAATCTCTCTATTCACATTGGTATAAACCTACAATTGCAGTTTTCAAACACTCAGAAAGTCTGTTACACCAGGCTGCAATTTTAAGATACTGCAGTCCTCTGTGAAGAAAAACCTGCAGAGGGTGTGACTGTAGGACTCAGAGCATGCCATCTTGCTTACAAACCCAGAGGACAATAAGGAAGGAAGAGGTAGGGAGGTGGTGGTTGGGGGGGGGTGATGTTGAAAAGTTTTCTTTTGGAGCCTGTAATTAGCAATGGGTAAGCACTGAGCAGTGAGTTAAAACACATTAGGTGGTCAGAATACATTTCTCCTGGTCGCCATTTTTTTTAAGTGCATGGGGCACAGAGCTGAGATGCTAGAGACACAAGTTTGTTTTTATACCAAATTACCATATTTACAGGAATTACCACACTTCAAGCAAGGTGAGCTTCACAGAATAACCTGGCTGTGCTTACACTTAGATTGTCCAACATTAAGACAATGGTTATTAAAGCACAGTTTTGTAGTGAGAATTTTGGTTTCTTAAAAAATAAACAGTTATGTTATATCAGTATTTTTTGTCTCAATCCCAGGAAGGAGCTGCTTCAGATGGTCCACAGTAGCTAAGTATAATGTGTCTCATGCTCTGTCAGGGGTGTGATTTGTACCAGCTGCAGATAGTGTAATTCTGGGAACTCTTGAGAGGGTATAAATGGTGGAAGAGATTCTAGAGGTCCTGTGGTGGCTGCTGGTCCCTGCTGCTGCTGGTCTCTGTTGCTGTTGGTTCCTGCTGCTATGTTTGCTACGGCTGGATTACTGGATTGCTTGTTTGCTGTTTTTCTGGATTGCTGGATATTTTGATGAAGAAGTTTGGACTTGCTCCTAGGAACCAGACAACCCTAATCAACAAGAAGTGGTTTAAAAAGGTCTATGCCCCCTTTCCTCTACCCCATTAGGCTAGAGAAGGGTGAGAGATAGAAGAACCCAATAAATTATCTAAAAATATACACTTACACAGTTTAAACATAGAATTGACTATAATGTGATTGTCAGCATTGCACTTTATGGATAAGGAGTTTTGCCACATTACCACTGTGAAAATTAAAAATCCATCAGATCCAAATACTTTAATAAAATCTTGATTAAAATTGTGATTAAACCCAAATTTTCAAATGGTGCTTTTTATAAAGCTTGGCTTTGATAATCTGTTTTTAGTGAATTATTATTTAGTTTATTCCTTTTTTTTGTATTGCCAGTGTGAATTTGATTTTCTCTCTAAGAGAAAGATATTTAAAAAATGGCAAAAGATTTTGCTGGAAAATGCTTAATTCTACTCTATATTTTTAGTTGTGAGCCTCACCTTTAGTGGCTGAGCCATCTTTCTGGCCCTTAATTCTGTTTTAATAGTTATCTCCTAAGGGGCTGTTGAATTTTTAACCTTCAAACTATGTATTTAGTCTATTTATAAAACAAAATTGTAGAGAACTCTTATTAGATTTTTTTTAATTTAAATTATTTATTTTTATCTCAATCACAGGTTAGGTACTTTGAATCCCAGGCTTAGCCCCCTCCCTCATTCCCTCCTACCCTCCCACTCCCTCCCTCATCTCCCGAAGAAGTCAAAGTATCACTATTTGCAGATGATATGATAATATACATGAGTGACCCCAAAACTTCAACCAGAGAACTCCTTCAACTTATAAACACTTTCAGTAAAGTGGCTGGATACAAAATCAACTCAAAAAAATCAGAAGCCCTCTTGTACATCAAAGACAAAAGGGCCGAAAAGGAAATTAGGGAAACAACACCATTCACAATAGCCACTAATAACATAAAGTACCTTGGGGTGACTCTAACCAAGCAAGTGAAAGACCTATATGAAAAAAATTTCAAATCTCTGAAGAAAGAAATTGAAGAAGATATTAGAAGGTGGAAAGACCTCCCGTGCTCATGGATTGGTAGGATTAATATAGTGAAAATGACCATATTGCCAAAAGCAATCTACAGAT
>CM053764.1:60715875-60741607 GCA_028658305.1 Pachyuromys duprasi
GAACGAAACGACAGCCAACAGATTGGGAAAGGATCATTACCAATCCCACTTCTGACAGAGGGCTAATCTCATCTTCTAAACATCCTACTTCTTCTCGATAGCATCACAGGCTGGTGGCTACCTTCACTCATAGACCTTTATTTCAGAGTCCCATCCACAGCAATGTATATTAAACAGAAGCAAAGACAAAAATTTGTACTAATGGCTAGATATTTGTTTGGAAGAGTCTAAAACAGAGATGAAGGGGTACCTGCCAGAAAGAAGGCATCAGGTTCACAGGATGGTAGATAACAGCCAGGTAAATGTCTAGTTGGAGATTCTGATAAATGTAAATTATTCTATATTTTACATTTGTATCATTTATAAGACATAAAATATAATTGAACAAATATCTCAAAGTCCTATGCCTGTAATTTGAATCATGCCAAAAACCTAAAAGAAAACTAAGATGAAATAACCCTTGTTGATGCTGGGTTTCAGTATTTTTTATAATTCTTTCATGTCAAGTATTATTTTTCTAAAATAAAAACAAGTGAAAACAAATATAATCAAATAACGTTGCTCTTCCTTGGTTTCTTAAGTTACATCATTTAGCCTTCCTTCCCCAGGGTTCCTCAATTCCTGCCTCCTCTTTTCCTTCCTTCCTCCATTCTGTCTTATTTTTATAAATTTAACAGAAAAAGTAAAAGTAAAATGGAAATACTTTTTCGGATTAGTTAATCAAGCAATAACACAGGGAACCTTTTAGCTCCCCCTTTCATGTACCCCAGCACCCTACTAGGCTTTATACTCTCTGTTCAGTTGTGTGTCCCTTTACTCTGTCAGTCTCTTCTTGTCCTAATGGGAAATACATTTTTATAACAATGAGTTTGTTAGAATTCTTCCAGAGGTTACTTTGTGCTTTTTCCCGGAATATATTTCATTGTTCATTGAAATCATTTGTGATTACTTTAGACTTTTGGAGAAGTACACGTAACTTTTTTTTTTAATCAAAATCTAGTGGGAGAATGATGCTTTTTTCTCTGTGTTTCCAGACTGTCTACTTTAGCAATAAGTTTATTCTGAAATACATTACTTTTAGCATTTCATTAATCTCTCTAGAGAAATGTACATTACAATCAAATAGGAAAATATATACATATGATTTACATTTTCAGAATTAACCTTTGTCTTAGGTGGGATTTCCTGGACAAACAGTCTGGAGGAGGAGAAGTGAATTCCAATAGTTTTGGGGAATAAATTCTGGGGACTCTGTTACAGTCCAATGAGGAGGGAAAGCTGCCTTTCCTTGTGATTTGATTGTTTGAGGCTCATGCAATATTCCAAATAAAATGCTGGAGCTAAGATGATCTTAAAGCTTGTCCTGAATTTACGAAAAGAGATTGATACTCATTTCCCAGAACATTGGTTTTGTAGTCTACCGGATGCTCCCAGAGGTCTCACAGACCTGCACAGAAAGCAACCAGCTGCTAAAGTACTTCCAGGTAGAGTCCAGCTGAGAGACAGTTACTGAGAAATGGCTACAACAGGTAACCTGGAAAGAGCATTTGCCATATTCACATCAGCCTTCAGGACGCCCTCTACACAGCTGAAGCCACAGGCACAAAACAACAGTAACTGCACTGAATAAAAACTGAAATTCCATTTTCCAGTGAATCTTACATTCATTATCTTGTTAGACATATACATGCTGAGTATAAAGAATTCCCATGGATTTTTTTTTACACTGCCAAAATTTACTTCCAAAAATTCAAACAATTCACAAATACCTTTTCTTATATGTTTCATGTACAGTTTTGTTTGTTTGGTTTGTTTTTGCAGTGCTGAGGATTGTGTTGAGGATCTCACACATTCTAGATAGGTGCTCTGGTGCTGAGCTAAATCCCCAGTGGTATGTATACAATGATTCTAACCCAGTGGCATTTTTCTACCTTCTCTTTCTTAGTAGTGTTACTTTAAAATAATCACTTTACTTTTTCCATCAAAATAACCATTAGCCATTTTCTTCATATACATACTATCACATTTAATAACTGAAAGTGAATGACTAGATCATATCACTGTTAGTTAATCATTCATTAATTGCAGTGGAAGGCCAACTCTAGCCTCAGATGAAATCCAGAGGTGATCTTTAATTCTCTCACCTCTCATTTTAAGTATTTTTGAAGCACATCACATTTGAAGTTCATTTTCCTCATCCTAAAGTAGGGAAAACATATTTTCTGCTTCTCCTGAACCATATTTTCATGGTTCTCCTGAAGCTGAAATGGCATACTATTCTCAAACCAAAAAAATAATTATATGCATGATTTATATTGTCATTTCTTTAAAAATTGTTGGTTTGAGGTTTCTATGTGTCTTGTTCATGTTTACCTCCATGTATACAAGTACATCACATGTGTGCCTAGTACCCCAGGAGGCAAGAAAAGGCTGCTAGATACCATGGAACTGGCGTTGGGTATGGTTGTCAATTACCATGTAGAAGCTAGGAACTAAATCTGGCTCCTTTGCAAGAACAGCAAGTTATCTTAAATGCTGATCTATCTCTTAAGCCTTTCATTACCTAACTTTAAAAACTAACCAGTGTAATCAAATAGTCAAAACATTGCAAGTTGGATATTTTTTTTTCCTAAATGAACCTCAGCACAACTGGCTTACATGGACACAGACTAACCATTGGGTAAACTAGAAAGGAGATTTCTAGTTCTTTAGTAGCAGTTGAGCCCTGCCTGGTCAGAAGAGATGGGGCATCTGACACCTGAGATTACAGTAGTTGATCAGGAGACTGGAATGGTTACCTCTATTACACATGCCAGGAGCTTTTACTAAATTGAGAGTGACCTAGCAAGGTGGACAAAGTCAGGGTATAAGTGAGGGAACTCTCCAGTGGACAGCTAGGGGTGGAGCAAGACTGCTTAGTCACAGGACTGGAAAGGGAACAGTGAAGAAGATGGCGGGAGGTATGAGGTGAATGCAAGGGAGTCTTCTGAGGCATGTTTGACATTAAGAAAACTGGAAAGCCATGTAAAAGGATTCCAGCAAGCATCAGTTCTGGATGCTAAAAATAGATTATTCTCTATCTAGGGAGCAGTCTTTATTATTGTTGTCAGCTTTCTGTTTATTCTTACAACTAAGAATACTGATTGGGAGAAGTAAAGGAAGGGGAGGAAGAATGCAAAATCAAAGTGGTTATAACACAGGCCAGGTCAAGTATCAAACCAACACTTGACTGCTTTGTATAGACCCCAAATTGGGAATAGCCTTACTTCCTTCTTTCCTTCCTTCCTTTTTTCTTTCCTTCCTTCCTTCTTTCTTTCTTCCTCTTTTTGTTTCTAAAATTAAAAGAAAATTGGAAGAATAAAATACAATGATATGTGAAAGGTATGTAAAATTTGAATTTTCATGACCTTAATTAAAACATGGGACATAGCCATGCTTGTTTATGTTTGCTACATCTCCTTTGTGTCCATTTTTCATGCTATTTAACAGGGACCTCATACCTGTAAAGCTTGGGGTGTTTATTATTTTGTCCCTTACATCTGAGTATGATACGGATGATGAATTTCCCAGGTGCTGCTAAGTTTTGCATCAAAACAACCAGACAGAAACAACCAGAAGCACCTGCCCTCGAAGCTGCACGCTAGGTTCTGGGATTCATGGCGAATTTACCTTCATGATACTGACAGATCTAACCTCAACAGGGTCTATAATTACACTGTGGTAGGAGAGACAGAGAGTAATAATCTACATATATAAAAGGTATATGGAAATGGAGTGTGCCCTGATTTACCATAGCTTGTTCTTACAGGATGGGCCTCCTAGAAGATACAACATGTGAGTTAGTAAATGGAACATAAAAAGTTTAGGAGAAACTTTCTATAGGTTAGGAGTAGGACGAACAAGTTTCAGCAGCTCTGAAAGAGTTACTGGGTATGTTTAAGGAAGCAAAAGATCCATGTGGTTGAAACTTAGTGATGAAAAGTACCAAGTGATATAACAGAGGTTATATATTCAGGATTCTGTGGATATAAGAGAAGCTCAAGAAGAGTTTTAAAATTGTGACTGGATGAATGTACTTTTAAAAAGAGTGCAGGTTTCTAAGAGTAGCTATTTGGGGAACTAACAGGAGGAGTATATTAGGTGTGAACAATAAAAAAAAACTAAGTAAGCTTTAATCAATGAAGAGAAGATGCTGAAATATAGGGAGGTGGGAGATAGCAGAAAAAGGCAACCTGTTGTAGCTGGAAGTCTCTGGAAAGGTAAAGCTACCAGAGGCTTCACCCTAGCATCTCACTCACTAAATTAAAGGTGTCATTGAGTAGATCTTCATTTACTAATACTATACTTATTATAGGGTTCCTAACGTTAATTATTACACACATTGTGCCTCTCACCTGTTTCTACTTTTTCTTTTTCCTGTTAAGGTGTGGCTCCTGCTTCAGACTCTCAGAACTTCGTGTGGTTGGAGTAGGGTTCTATGATTGCACTCAGTCATGCTGTAACTCTGCTCTTGTCCTTCTCTTTCTTTTTCCTAAGCATTTACTCACATTCTTCTCTACCTTATCTGCGTCTACTTCTTTCTCATGTTTTGTTTATTTCTCACTCTTTCTTTGTGCTCACTCTTCAGCTTTAACTCTCTACTTTTCCAATACTGTTCTCCCCCTTTTCTATCTATCTTTTAATTATATTCATGGCAACCTCTTTTCCTTTTGGTTACATTTCTTGCTATGAGGTACAAAAAAATAGATGCATATAAGAAATAGACAGTATAGATAGATAATAGATGGGTGGATAGGTAGGTAGATAGATAGATAGATAGATAGATAGATAGATAGATAGATAGATAGATAGATAGGCAGACTGTTGGGTAGGTGGATGGATAGGTGAGTAGGTAGACAGATATTTAGTTATATTTTTGTTACTGTAATAAATACACTGTCAGAAGACAACTCATGGAAATATTTATTTTGACTTGCAGTTCCTGAGAGAGAGAGTCCACCAGAGTGGGGAAGGCATGACAACAGGCAGGTGAACATGGCAGTTGGAGTCTAAAGATAACTGGCCACATTTTCATACTCCTACAGCTAGTAGTGAGACATAACAGGAAGTTGGGTGAAAGAGTGAAGCTTCAAACTCTGTCCCACATACCCAGGGAATAACTTTCTTCTGCAAGGCTCTATCTTCTAAAGGCTCCATGACCTTTCCAAACAGCACCACCAATTGAGAAGCAAGTGTTCTAACACTAGCCCAGAGAAGGTCATTTCTCATTAAAACACCCAGGTCATATAAACAGATTGATTGAATTCTAAGTGAAATTTTATGAATCTTCATTTTAGAAATTCCTTTTCATATCTGGGATCTCTCTCTCTTTCTGTTGCCCACCCTTTCATTTGCATGATTCTTCACACCATTCATATTGTATTGATAATGTAAGTAATATATTACTTATTTCCAACTGCATGTTTTTGCTTCTGCTTTACATCTGTGATTAATCATGGTACACCTTTGGGCAATAAAGAAGACTAGCATTACACTGATTTTAAATTATGGATAAATGTTTTTCCATCATATAAAATTAGACAAAAGATACTTTTACAAATGATAATAGTCAGTTATTTATCTAGTAGGATTATTATATCTTGTTCGTTTGAAAATTTCCCTTAAAAGCTTCTAATTTCACTCTACATAAGCAAAATCTGAGATCAATGGAAAACTATGGTTTGGACTCCAGGAGAGGCAGAAGAGTTCCAAGCAAGCTGAATTTTGTCTTAGCCAATTGTGTCAGCAGGTGTGACAAGATTTCTGTTACCTTTCTGGGGTAGTTTATTGTCCTATGAGTTGCTTCTCAATCCTTACCTTTGCACTTCAGAGATAGGTTTTAGAACACTTTACATCTCTTTTATGTTCTATTTCCTTTGCTACTCTCTTGAGATTCCTGTTGTATTTTCAGAGCCACTCTGACAGTCTGATTTGGGTTGCTTTTCCCTCAGATACAGGCTTTCAGACCTTATGCAGGGTTGTGTCTTAGTTGCTCTCTGATACTGTAACCCGCTGGTCACCCAAACATAGTATGGGCATGTGAACAGACAGTGGCCTCTTGAGTAGAATCTGTTGCTGAGGAGTATAACTGTAGTCTCATCTGCACTAATCCTCAGATCCTGGTGTCTACAGTCCAACTGAATTTCCTCCTGTACATCTAGCCTCTTGAGCCATCTGTCATGTTGGGCCTGCTACTCACCCACAGTGCTAACGCACCTCATGTGAGAACAGTCATAGTGAATAAAGACTGGTGCCACCCTGTGTAAAAGGAGAGACGAATAGAGACAGGGTGGCAGAGCACACACATTGAGGGGCTTTACTGATCACCAGACTGGTTCCAGGTAATGCAAGCTCAACAGGATACTCAACCATAATTTGGGCCACTAGTGGGGTCCCATAGGTTAGCTAGGCAGACAGGGACTTCATTCATAGCACAACAGACTTGGCTTCCTTTCAACTCAGGGGAACACATCAGCAGCCCACACCAGAGCTACTTGTAAAGCTACACACATCACTCTTACCTTTTGTGCCTTTTTAGCATTTCTGGGAACAATGTGGGGAAAACTGATTAGAGTTACTCTGGGAACAAAGGAGGCAGATAGTTCCAATTCTCCCTGGCTGTGGTCATGGCTAACTAAGTCCACACAGGGCTGGGAAATTGTGTGCAGATGCCACCTGGCCTGAGCCTTCCAGTCTCATTGCTTTCACACAGGAACTGCCCCAGTGGCTACTCACTGCTTGCTGTTGCTGCTAACAACACCGCCCTCTGAGCTGCAGGCTGGGGAGTGCTGAAGCTATGTGGAAGTGCCATGAAAGATTTTTACATATACAACACACACTCACATGTGTTATATGTAATTGTAGGTAAATAAAATTCCTTATAACTACTTCAAACACCCTTATTTTCTCCTCCTCGTTTGTTCCTTCTCCTTTTTTCTTCCCCAGCATTGACCTGCCTCAGCACTTTCTCATAGAAGACCCTCCTTTATTTTTCCCATTTCCCACTTCTTTCAGCATTATTTTTTACTGGAACAAAAATATCCCTGCTGTATTATCAATGACATGAATGCAGCAGAGTTCTTCTACAATTCTGTTTCAAAATGTTATAGCATTGGTTACATGACTCTAGCATTTACATAATTGTAAATATTTTCCAGAGTGACATATCTAGATAAGGATTAATATCAGTTCTGTGGTGGCATTTTTGTTGTGAGAATTTGGTAAGCCTGAATTATAGTCTTAGGAATTCTATTTCTAGTTATACATGTAGGTAGGTGTGCTAGACAACTAATTATAAAGAAGTATTGACTGTCTTGTGGTATACACAACTTTTTCCTTTTATTAAATGAACACTAGTTTATATAACTTTTTTTAAAATTTAATTTTATTTATATATTTATATATTTCTTACAATTTATTCACTTTATACCCCACTGCAGCCCCCTTCCTTGTCTCTTCCCAGTCCCACCCACCCTTCCTCTTCTCCCCCTATGTCCTTTCTATAGTGTCCTGATAAGGGAAGACCTCCTCCCCTTCTATCTGACCCTAGGTTATCAGGTCTCATCAAGGCTGGTTGTATCATCTTCCTCTGTGGCCTGGCAAGGTTACACCCCCCTACCCCACTCCCAGGGAGGTGATCAAAAACCAGCCACTGATTTCATGTCAGAGACAACCCCTGTTCCCATTACAGGGAACTCACTGGAAAACTGAGCAACCAATGGGCTTCCTTTGAACAGCGGTTCTAGGTCCTCTCCATGTATGGTCCTTAGTTGGAGTATCAGTCTCTGCAGGCCCCTGTGGGCCCAGGTATGGCTCTGTTTTTCTCATTGTGTAACTTGTTTTGTCAAAAAACCATACAAAACCAAACCAAACAAAACAAAAAAAAACAGGCTTTCTAAGTCAAGCAAAGGAATATTATCATTGGTGCCCACCCCTGCCTTGCTTAACTTGAAGGCCTTTTGAAGGCCTTGAGGGAGGGCTTATGCCTTGAGAACAGAAATTCCCAAAAGTGACGGTGCTTAGAATTGCTCCTTCCTTTTTGCTGCTTCCTGACAGATGCCTTTAGTGACAAACTTTTGCTCGTAGCCCTAGGTTTTACACCACTCACAGTCTCGGTCTCCCTTCCTGCCCTACAGACTTGGGATTTGATAGGCCAGTGTCCTAAAGTGCTCATTCTTGATGTAAGTTCATGGGTGCTGCATTGTTTCTGTTTCTCGGGCTGAACTGTAACCAACAGATGCCCATGCAAACCACCTTTGCTCTCTTGAGTCTTTGACCCCATCGCTCTATGGATCACAATACCAAAATGCTTCCCTTACGGTAACATGTCCTCAGAGTCTGCCATCCCAGTTCCTCCACACTCCTCCCCAGAGCTTGTCTCCATACATCTTCTACATGTTGTGGAGAATATTCCTTAAACAGATTCTTAAAACACCTCAGGCAGATCGCACAGGCATGCTGGGAAAAGGTGTTGCCCTGCACCTTACCCAGGAGCTTTGGAGATTTTCACAGAGATTTGAAGATTATACTGTTTTAGGCAAGATTTCTATTTTCGCTTTGTTGTTTTTTAAATAGTTGAATGCTGAGTAAATTACATGTTTCAATAGACTTGATATTGAAATTGATCATGAATGTCAATACAGAATCCATAGATGGTTGTTATAGAAAAAAATCACGATATCTGGCTGAGTGATCAGAAGATTATATATGTTTTTAGGTGAAAAACCTATTTGGTGAAAATACGGAAATTAAAACTGAATTTAGGGTTTTTTGTTTTGTTTGTTTGTTTTGTTTTATTTTGAAGATTTTATGTCTTCTGGACATACTGGTTTTCAAGTCATTGATATTAATGCACAGTGTGCCGAAACCAATAATTCCATTATTCAATAGTTACTCATTTGCTTCTTCGCTTCATCAGAACTCACACACTGTACACGCACACACACACGAACACACGCACACACATATACACAAGCATGCCCTTTACTTTCTCTTTTCAGTGAAATCCTAGAAGTGAAGAGTTAAAGCCCTTGGGGAGCAGTAATTGTAATGTGTCCAGAGAGAGATTCATCTGGCCTCAGATGTCCATTTTATTCTCAGAGCTAAATGTGTTAATATACATAGCCTACCATTTACATAGCAAGTGACTATGCAAGATGAATTATTTATTGTGTGACAACTACCTAATGCCCAGTGTACTATCAAATGCAAAACCATTTCTTATTTGACCTGTATGTAAATTTGCATTATAGAATTCATTACCTTTATGTATAAGTCATATTGGAGTTATGTGCCGCTTTCTCTTAAGATAAACTGCAGGTTACCCCTGGTCTGATTTAATTGCCATTCTCCTTGTATGGCAAAGAAGCCTGCATCTGCAATGAAAGAATTACAAGGACCCCAGTCAGGTGCCCATGAAAAGCCTCTCCTTTGATGCAGAGAGTAAGGTGAGCGAGAAAGACAAGCCCAGATTTAATTAAAATGTTATGAAAGCTAGAAACCTGCGCAGGAGACAAAGTAAAGGGAACAGGGTTTGTGCCTCCTGAAATGTGCATGCTGCCAAGGATCACTAAGGTAATAAAATTCAAGCTGCTTTCCCTAGGCAGCAGGTGACCCCACCCTCTGCACAGAGCCCTGTGTTTACATTCCAGGAGAACTGTGAAGAAGACTTCTTGAATAAGAAATCGCCTCATTTCCAATTTATTCTTTAGTCTCCAGAATGTAATTTAATTCATCTTTGAGGTTTTCATGTGGCTTTTCAAGCTATTCATCTCTGGATTATCTTGCAACCTCTAGTAATATGGTTCATCAGGGAGGTTGGAGCCTCTGAGTGTAATGGTGCTATGACTAGTTCTGACAGGGCAGATAGCAGACTAATTACTCACCTTGTTGGGGACGCAGAGCTACAGGGACTAGAAATCTCTGGTATTGAAATGACTGATGGGAAGCCTTTTGTGGCCTGAGACTTTAGATACCTACCCTGTTAGATTTCTAGTCAGTCACTTGGGGCTCTGCAAATTGGATGGTCTTAGGATTTGCTTTGCTTGTGAGAATTTTTTGTTACTTCCAAATTCCAGCTGGACTGCAAATACTGCACGAAAATCCTTTCTTATTATTGGCATTTTGGTCCTTCTATTTCCCATCTCACCTGGAAACATCAGTGCAGAGGAGTGAGAAAATGAAGAGAACAATGGAAAAGGTAATAGAAGTGCTGTGAGCCCTCTCAGAGATTTGCTGTCGATTCCACAGGAAGCTTGAGGCACCCACAGGTGTCACCTAAGTCAACCTAGTCTGATATGTCTCTCGAATATAACTTCAAAAGTTGCTCCTTTGTGATGGAAAGCATTTCATATGAGATCTATTGGAAACTTATCTGATGACAAAGCTTCATTAGCCTTTCTTATTGAGTAGCTGCTCATTGCCTGAACTAGAAAGATTTTTCTTCAGTAAATGAAATATTTGGATTAATTATTCATGTTATAACCTAATTCTTTATTCCAGGGAATGTGAAATGGGAACAGGCTATATTAGTACCATCTAGGACCTTTTCAGAATGGTCCATACCAGGCATATGAAACTAGATTCTGAACAGCAACAAGGTCCTGTTCATTTATATCTTCTTTAAAAAATAAGTTTCTGGCTTCGTTTCCACTGACATCATTATTTATTTACATTGTTTAATCTGTGAATTATTTCTTCGAATGCCATCTATGAGACTGAAACAAGGGAGGAGTCCTGGACTGAGACAGATGTTAGAGGCTCTTCAGCTATTAGCTCTCTGTTACCCCAGAGCACTGTGGAATACTGTACAAGACAGTAAGCAATCCCATCATCACACTGTGCACCGAGATGGAGTCTATTGAGGTTAAGTAGCTTACTTTGGGTCACAGAGCCTGTTAGTGCTAATGCTGGGTCTATAAGCCAGGTTGTTGGAATCCTAGTTCAGTTCTCTTTTTACACTGCTTCGTTCTGACACTGGGGATTTACAATAAGCCTTTGAACAAAAAATAAATAAATAAATAAAGCTGTTTCTGAGGCTGAAGTTATTATCTAGGCTTCTTCATTTCCCAGAAACTGAAAGGCATTTAAACACCTGTCCTTGTTTAAGAGTGATTTGGTACATTGTATGTTTATGACTATGGTAATTGCACCCTATGCATGCTACTGTATTTATAGAACAAAATGGGGGTTACATGCATACTTTCAGTTCTGCTGATAACTGCTGGCATAAAAGATGGCTCTGGTTCTATGCTGTAAAGTCAAATCTAGGCCTCCAGAGGGAGTGTGTCTGAGCATTTTACCCTGTGAGCCATGAAGTGTGGGCTTTGGGTGGCATTACAGGATGAATACCATGTCCCTGCAAAAGGCATATGTTGAAGCCCTAACCCCAATATGATGCTATTTGGAGATGTTGGTTTTAGAAAGAGAGTTAATTTATATGGGGTTCTATGTGGCAGGGCCCCAGTAATGTGCACACTGGACTCATAGGGTGCAAACAGATTGTTTCAGCCCATCGCTCCCTTACCCCATCTGTCTCCTCTCCTCTCTCTCCTCTCCTTTCTGCCCTCCACTCTCCTCTCTTCACTCTCTCTCCTCTCCTCTCTTTCCTCATGCATACATAAAGAATTTATCTGAACATATAATTAATGAGATAGTAACCATCTACAAACCACAATAACAAGTCTCAAAATTAAACCCACTCTACTGAAATCTTAAAGTTACCAGCTTCTAAAATAGTTGGAACTGAATTTCTTTTACGCAGGTCATCCAATCTATGCATTCTGTTATGATGTCCAAACAGGCTAATACAGATGACAGTCTTCTATTCTCATTTATAAATAAAATCAGTATATTTTGTAGACTACTGAATAATAAGAATAAGCACTTATTTCCTAAGTGAAAACTGTGTACAGATATCTGCAAGCATTGCTCTATCAAGTTTATATGCACTGCCTATTGATTATCAAAGCAAACCTTTAAGGCAAGTTCTGGAGGCCAGGGAACATATTGTCATCTCTCCTGGAAGATGCTAGCACAGTGTTTGGCGTGTGAAAGGCCCAGAGATGCTGTTACTATCATTAAAATTACAAGACTGTCCCAGGATTGTGCACTAGCTAAAGTTCAAACCTAGAAATCCTTTCCCCAAATTCATCCCAGTACACTGAAAGTAATGACCCTAAGTTATTCACACTCCATCAAAACCTCTTTGGAAAATGACTTCTCCCACATAGAGGTAGATTTTATCTTGATACTTTTTTGAGATTAGGTGGGTTGATCAATACAAATGTGGTAGAAGTGACAGGTCAGTATTTCACATAGGCCTGAGACTGTGACACAGAGCCCTGGACAGTCTCTGTGAGGACAACACATAAGGCCATCTTGCGATGTCCAGTCTGGGTGAACTGAGCATTGCCTCTTGAGTGCTTCTGCCAAGACCCACAGAGGGAAGCAACAGCGCACACAGTTATGGACAATCTGTGGTTAGTGTGAAAGCCACTGCTTTTCCAGTTGTGCCATTGAGAACTGATGCTCCCACACTCCCTCTAACAACCTATGGAATACTGAGGATGTTGGTGGGGATAGAAATGATGCAATTAACATCATAAGGGATCATCTGCAAAGCAATACCTTAAGCACTTTGCAATCCAAAGATCATATAATGAGTTCATCTGTCCCATGAGGTGGCATTACTTCACTGGAAAGAATCTAGATTGAAGGCCAGATTCAGAACCTGTAAATGCTAACATAGATATGTTTAAGGTATATCAGCCTGTGTCCTAAGCCTCTGAGTTACATCATACAAATACAAGGGGTGGGGTGCAGTGAGCGATAGGGAAGAAGTGAAGGAACTTTCATTCACATTGAGTTGGTGGGTTTGAGGATTATAGGGGGAGAATGATGTCACCCTTATCCCCTGTCAAAGATTTAGTTTTCTTGTCCTAGAATCTGTGACTATGTTATGTCACATGACAGGACAGTTAAGATTACAGGGGTGGTGGTGATTATGGATGCTATAAAAATTTAACACTTACTTGGAAGAGTTAAGCAATATGCTTACAGGCCTGGGGATCAGCAGTCTGGAATTTAGTTCCACTAAAACATTGGCAGTCCTATGCTTCACCAGGCCACAGAAGTACTCTGTTCCCTTGCCTCTTCGGATTCTGCTGGTGGCTAACATCCATTGGTGTGTGGCCACTTCAGTTTCTACCTCTGTGACCATACAGCTGACCCTCTTCATGGGTGTGTGTTTATGTGTGTGTGTGTACGTATGTTCAGAAATATTGTTTCGAATGTGTTCTTCTCAAGAGCAGACTGAATACACACATCCATGTTCATGGTAAAGTCACCCAGGGCTAAAAATAGGAGCACTTGCAACATGTTTCTTAAATTCCCCAATGGTCTTTGTGTTAAAGAAAACCTTTTGGAAAAAAGAATAACTTTTTGGTAACACTGTGGAGAAAACAATGATGAATGGAAAGATAAACAAAAAGGTTAAATCTTTGGGAACAAATTTGATCTCTAAATTTCATTAGTTCAAATTACTTTTAGTTCCTCCAATATTTTGCAGCTAATATTCAGTATTCAGGCATCTAGAGGTTTCTTGGTTCTAATCTCTAGTTCCTTATCAGTGCACAGCTGATGTCCATAAATGGCAATATGCCTTCAGAATAAACTCTTGGAAATTAATTTAATGTTCAATGAAGTGCCACTTACTTGCTGTTTTCGCTTTTTTTGTTTGTTTGTTTTCTGCTCCCTTTGTACAGCAGCATGCCTGATTTTTTGGCCAATTGCTTTTAATTATGAGATTGTGTTGGGTCTTTGTTTCTTTGATATAAGCTTTTCAGACCCAGGCTCTGGCTCCATTTTCCTGAGCTCTGGCTTCAGTTCTAGGAACCCCTGAGGCCTGATGTTGGTTGGACACTGACTCCAATTATTTTCTGTGCAAATTGCCTGACCCTTCGTCTTTGATTCTCCCTTTCATAAACTGGGAAAATAATCACTTCTTCTCTTATCTCACAGGGCTCCTAAGGGTACCGTTAAAGAGCTCTGAATATGAAAACACTATGACCTGTTTAGGAGTGTTAGCCACTCACCATTTTCCTTCCAATTTCTCGATAATATCGGGTCCAATGTTCCCCAGGGAAGATAGTTAAGACACAGTAATCCTCAGCCATGTCTGTGGTTTCTTTTGCTGCTTTGGAGGTTCCCTGCCTTAGACTGCAAGCATCAACCATCAACTTTTACTCTCCCCCAAAACTTTTTGTCATGGCTGTTTGCCAGTGAGATCTTAGCAAAACTGCTGAGACTCTAGTTAAACTTTTCCTTTCACTCAATCTACTTGAAAAGAACCTTGCTGCATACATTTGCACATATCACCAGGACAGAGGAGCACCATGGACATGCACTCCTGATCCTCCAGCTTTCTCGGGGAGAAGAAAAGCGAGCAGTGTTCAGGGCAGCAGTCGAAGTGTGAAGAGAGAACAGCAGGATGTTAAATCACAGTGGTCAGTGGTCAGGACACCTTCACTGAATGCCCCTGCCCCTCTTCCTGCTGGGAAGGACAAGGTCAGTAGCCAAAGCTCTCCTCCTAATGCAGATGGTGCCCTCCATCTGCACTTCATGAGGTTATGTATGGAAGAGTGGGACCTGGTTTTCCTAGATTCTAAACTCTACCCTAAAGTAATTAGTTTAGATTTTCCACAACTACCTGCCATAATTTTGTTTTGACCTCATTTATTGCATCTATTCTCCAAACTTCTGCCATGTTTAGAAGAGAAAAGTATAGGAGTAGTTTTTTTAGCAATGTGAATGGGCCATATCGTGTACTCACTGGGTTCTTGAAATGAGAAAAACCTTTCTTTACAGAAGAGAGACTGAAGCTCAGAGTTGTGTGACAGTATTTTCCAACATACACATTCAATTAGAGGTAGACCTGGGGTCAGGCCCTGTGGCTCCTTGATTCTATTCTGGGGTTGCATCCATTACACAGCCAGTTTTCTTTATTTCCCTTCAGTCCTCCATGGAACAGTAACTGCAGAGTTTCCTTGTGGGACATGAAGCCCAAGGCTTTCCTCCTCCTCCTGCCTCCTCCAAAGGTTACTTTACAATTCCCTTCAGCTATGGCTTATCCTGTGGTCTCCTGGGAGAGACAGGAGAGTGCAGCTTGAGGTTTCCGAGCACACTATTAAGTCTAAAGATCTTGTCCTCCATGGTAACTCACACCTCTGCTGGAGTGGCCTGGAGGAAGAGCAAGATCATAATAACAGTCATAAACTGTTTCCTGGTTCTGGCCTTAATCATATTTGGGAATCCCAGGCCCCTCTAATTTTTCTCAAGTTATTCAAGGGTTCATGAACATTGTTTCTCAAGAGCTCTGAGAACTGGGTTTTAAGTTTCATAGTCATAAAATTTTAATGAATATTAAAGTCTCTAGAGAACTATCTAAAAATCATATTTATATGGTAGCATTTCCAGATAATTTGAGTCAGGAGATTGTCACTGGGGCCTAGGAATATATATGTCGTTACTCCCTGACATCAGTTTGATGATCACAGCCTCATCCCCAGCCTGTTCTACAGATCAAAGCAGGTTAGGATTTCCCCATATTCTGTGTGCTGTTTGAGTTGTGGGGATAAGATTGTTGGAAACTATATTTCATCCTGCCTGGGCTTTGATGGTATATGTGGAAACCCATAGAACATGAATAAACAGCCACACAGGAGTGTATTTCTGTGTGTGTGTACATGTGCAAGCTGTACTGGTTAATTGTGATGTCAGCTTGACACATACTGGAGTCATTTGGGAAGAGAGAATGTCAGTTGAGAAAATGACCTCATAAGATTAGCCTATGGCAAGCTTGTAGTACATCTCTTGGTTAGTAACATTTCTTAATTAGTAGGAGGGCATAGCTCATTGTAGATGATGTGAACCAAGTTCCTACAAGAAAACAGGCTAAGCAAGTCATGAAGAACAAGCTAGTAAGCAGAACTCCTCCATGGCTTCAGTTCCTACCTCTAGCTCTAACCTTGAGTTCTTGCCCAGATGTCTTTTCATAATGGACCATGATGTGGACCTGTATGATGCAATACAACTTTCCTCCTCAAGTTTTTTTCTTTAGGTCATGGTGCATTATCAAAGCAATAAAAGCTCTAGTTAACATATGTGTATATATAGATAATGTATTATTTTTAAGCAGATTTATAAAATAATGTGCTTCCCTATGGCTTTTTAAACATTCTCGGTGTTGTGTATCCCTCATCCCTCTTCTTCTGCATTACCCTTTCTCTCCAGTTAAAGTTCCCCTGCAGCCCCCACCTCCATAACACCTGTCGTTTTGTTTTGCTATCCCAGTCTCTAGAACATGTTCAGCTTGCCACCGTGCTCTCTTTTTATTTTCCTGGCTTCTGAAGCTATTACAGGTTATAAACTCAAATCTAAAGATTCAAAGCTAGCATCTACAGAAAGAGAGAGAGAGAGAGAGAGAGAGAGAGAGAGAGAGAGAGAGAGAGAGAGAGAGAGAGAGGAGAGTTTTTCCAGTGGAAAGGAAAGAATCATGGTCAAACAGCTTCCATTCCACCCATTGTGGGAAAGCAGAAAGAACACCATTGGCTCAGGTCTCTTCCTCATTATCACTCATGGTTGGATCACACCACATTGAATGCACTGCCTACATTTGGTTTGGGTCTACCTTAACCCTTTTTGGAAACACTTCCAGAGACACACCTAGATGCACATTTCAAAATTCAGTCAACAGTTAAGATTAACCACCACATACACGTAGAAAGTCAACTCACAGTGATAGAATGGAGAGTGGAGGGAGGGTTTACAGTTTAAAATAGTTTAAAACTACTTTTTAAGCAGTTTGCTCAGAAAAAGTCTTTTTATTATGCTACCTTAGGGCAGAGATTAAGGAAAATGAGAAAACAATTCAGGAGAATGTTTTATGAATATTAAGAGAGTGATAATGTCAAAAGCTCTTCTTGGATGGGATGAGAGCCTGTTGGTTTTAGGAACCATAAGTCATCCACACTCATGGAGGAAATTAACTGAAAGGGGGGCAGTGGGTATGTTCAAGGGAACAAGCACCATTAATGTGGATAATGTGAGTGTACAGATATGAGCTTTCTTCTACAATTACTTGGAGCACCATGAGAGGATTTTCATTTATGTGGAAACAGAATCTGAACAAAGACATTCAGGCATAAACTGGAACAGTGAAATTGAACATCAAATTAAGAAAGTAAAGACAGAAATCAAAAGACCAGCAAGTATGCTAATATAATTTAGGGATGACATGATAAAGTTTTTAAACAAGTGTTGGCAGCGGCCATGGTGCATATATGTATGTATGTATACATAGAAAACAATGTATGACATTTCCTGATAAATTAGATCTGGAGTGGACTAAGAGAAACATAAAATATGACTATGTGTTTTGGGCATTATTCTGAACAACTCAAAGACTAGAGCTGCCATGTTAAAAGAAAGAAGTAAGAGACTAGGAGATTAGAGAGAAATTCAAAGTAAAAAAATGATTTTGATCAAAAGTATAAATAGCTGATGTTAGGAAGAAGCACTTTTGAATATATATTTCAGGGGTCACAGGGAAATAGGCAGGATATAAAACTTTGAAAATGACTGAGGTATGATACACTGAACATCATAAACCAGATGTTATCTCCCGTCAAATGAGTGTTGGTCAGTAAGAGGAGGCCTAGCGACTAAGCTTCCCTTTCACCGTCAGCTAGAGAGAGGTTTAGAGGAGAGCCAGGGTAAAATTCTGAAGAGGAATAGCCAGAAAGACCAAAACATCTCTTTCTACACTGTCTCACAGGGTGTCTCATCACTGTCACATCCCCTCACTGAAACATACGCTCAAGTCTCTCAGGCCCTGTGCTTTGAGGCGCTTCCAAGGTGAGATGCACTTAGGCCTGCTGACAAAAGCAGTGATCGTATTATTGTAATTTTTCTACTGGCACCAAAGAATCAATGCCAAGTAGACACAAGATAATTCTCGTTCAGGTTTCAATGGGTCATTCATTGTATAGTCTTTAAGAAAAAATATTTGGATTGCTATCCCAAAACCAGCGAAGATCAATATGTTGATCTTAATTAATGCATTCATTCCAAGTACAATTCTATTCTGAATCCTAGCAGGAATTCAGCTTAGATTCAAACAGAGATACTGATCACATTTGGAAATCTATGGCACTACGTTAAGCATGAACAAGAATTTCCTGAAATCATAGAAAAGCATATCTCTATCATCATGGACGTTTGATTTTAGATCTCATCTCAGTGAAAGACAAACAACATGGAGAGACCATACTGTTTTCGTTGTCTTTCCCATTGCTCTCTACAAATGTAAGGGGAGCCAGCGTTAGATCCTCTTTGAAGTGTCTAATGAGAAGAAGCTCAACTGGTAGAGCTTCTGGTAGCTGGTTAGACAATGGCTGTTTCTGTGACTTTCTTCATTCTGAACAACTAAACTGTGGTATTATTTTGTCCGTTATTTTCTATACCTAAGTATAATCTTTAATAATAAAACCTGCAAAGGGGCTTTCAGTAAAAATGTTCTGAAGAATTCTGAGAAATGAGTGAGCCCTCCTTTCTTGAGAACTTTACTCTCTGTGCTCTGATCAGATCAGAGATGATCCTTAAACTTTACTCTGAATAAGTCCCCAGGTAGCAAGGGGTAAGAGCCCCTCTGCATAGATGTGGGCAGTGGATATTGGTGTAGTTGGATCGTCTTCTAAATGCCCATTGCAGTTCTCTTGTAAAGGTCTCTAATTGACATACCAGGTTTAATTCTCACTTTAGAATCCTTAATATTAATCTCTAAGAAATCTTAAGATTTTCTCATTTAATCTCAGGAGGGCTGACATACTACAACTTTCTATATAGCATGAGTGCTTTTTGCACTATCTGAAAAAAATTCTCTCAGAGGAAAGAGCTGTTAGGTTCTCTGAAAGTCTTGGAAAAGAGAAGGTTAACCTTCACTCTAAGGTAATGCTCTTCCAGCTTGTATTAAAAACTAAACATGGATTTTTCAGGATGATCCATGTGTCACAGTATAAAATATCTTGGAATCAATAGCAGCTTTTGCTATTTCTGTATTATTACTGCATTTCTAATACCACAATAGTTAGGCTGTGGACATTATTAGCTAGAGTGGAAGAGAGAAACTGATCCTGTTCCTATGCTCATATTTTGCACTGCAATAGGAAAACATTCATTTTTTACTCACCATTTAGTGTTTCTTTCCTTAATGAATGATAACACTATAAACCACCTGGTGATGACACCCACACCTTCATTTCTTATGATCTCATTTTCCATGTGACACTAGAAGCAAATTATTCTACAGTCTCTTCATTCATTTTCTCCATTCTGTGGTTGGAACAATACTACTTCAGTATTATATCTTTTCCTGCTTGAATTATTACAGCAAGCTGTATTGGTCCTCTCTATGCCAAGTTTTATTCTGTCAAATCCAACCTAAAAGATCCCATAAGAGAGCTTCTTTAAAAAATCTGATATATCTTTCTGTTGCTTCAAAATTTTCTAAGGTTGACTCAAAACTCAACAGCCTTGTCTTTCAATGTGGACTTAAACTTCTTTTATTAGAATCACTGTTAAAGATACACATTATTGTATTTATAATTTTCATTGAGAACTGGGTTACAGCGTGACTCATATGCACCCCAAATGCTTAAAAACACTCTCTAAATGAAAAACAAACCTTGAAATATTCCTAATACCTTGCTTGTGAGGCCCTCATACCATCTGTAGCATTATGTTTCAACACACTGAATCGCACATGCTCCTACCCATTTCTAATGAACAATAGATAGTTCATGGACATGTTTCATGGTCATTAAAAAGTTATGTGAGTTATGTTCTTATTCCATGTTGTGGTTAACTTTTGATGGTTTATCTTTATTTCTATCTTTCCTGCATTTAGAATCATCTATGAGACCCATGTCTGGGCATGTCAGTCAGGGTGCCTCCAGGGTGTTTTAACTTAGGAGGAGAGAGCGTGTAGGTAGCAGCACCTCATGGACTAGAGTTTGGGACTAAATGAAAGGAGGGAAGGAGTAAGCCAGGTGAGTGCCAATGTTCACCTAATTTCTCTTTTGACTGCAGACACAATATAGTCAGTACCTATCGTAAGGTCCTTCTACCATGGCTAGAGCCACTTCTGCAGCATGTCATTCACACCATCGTGGGATACCTACAAACTGTAAGCCAAAATGAACCCTTCCTCCCTTAAGTTGATTTTGTACAGGGTTTTTATAACAACAATGAGAAAATAATGAATACTGGGTCATTCAAAATTATTTTTGACCTCTACAGGCCAAAATGAGACATACACTTAAAAATACATTATTAAAATTAATTTTATGTAGCTTTTCACTGTTTGAATGCAGCTACCTGAAGAATTAAAATCATATTTATCTTTTTCTGTGTTTCTATCTGATACTAATTCTGAAGCATACACCAAGTTCAAACACAAGTGTACCTTCTATGTACCCAGCAACAACTCTTCTAGATACACTTGTGCAATATGGTCTCTACACGGTCACACATATTTACTTCTTGAATGCTCAAAGCAATACTGTTTTTAATAGTAGAGGACCAGAGCTGTAGTTTTCTAGTTTTTTCTATAATCTACAATAGTCAAAATCAAGAAATAGATCTTTGCTAAAAGAATAATGTCTAAACACCTGTTGCTGTTTACTTCCTTGGACTGGAGGAAAGACTAGCATGTTAAAAAGAAGAGCTTATCTCTCTTTTGCAGATACTCCAGAGACAGGAGAGTCATCCAAAACCTGATATCAAGATTTGTAGAGATGACGCAGTAGTTAAGAAAATTTTCCCCTTTCTAGAGAAACTGAGTTTAGTTCCCAGCAGCTACACTCAGTGGCTGGCACACCTGTGAGTCTAGCCTCACACCCTTTTCTGACCTATGTGAGCTCCTGTCTCTATGATTTAAAAAAATCATTTTTAAAACGCATGAGTAGATACCTTTCTTTTCTTGGAAGAGAAAGCGAGATCCCTTACCCAAATGCAGTAGTTAGGTTTTAAAAATTTTATCCCTTTCTATAAGTATCTCTGCACATACTCTCTACCCACCTGTATAGTGTCTCTTCATGGTGGATTCCTAACATATGACATGGTGGAATTTCCTCTTAAAAGTATGCCTTTGGGTAAAGTCTTTCAGAGGCTCTCTTTGGTAGGCTCCTGTCCTGTTCCCTATTTTTTCCCTCTTCCAACTACTCTACCCAGCAGAGGATCAAAGCAGTTGCTGAAACTCATAGCCAAACTTTAGGCAGAGTGTACGGAATCTTATGAAAGAAGAGGGAGATAGAAAGACCTGGTGGGGACAGGAGCTCCACAAGGAGAGCAATAGAACCAAAAAATTTGGGCACAGGGGTCTTTTCTGAGGCTGATATTCCAACCAAGGACCATGCATGGAGATAACCTAGAACGCCCTGCACAGATATAACCTATGGCAGCTTAGTGTCCAAGAGGGTAACCTAGTAAGGGGAGCAGGGGCTGTCTCTGGCATGAACTCAGTGGCTGGCTGTTTGATCACCTTGCCCTGAGGGTAGAGCAGCCTTACCAGGCCACATAGGATGACAATGCAGCCAGTCCTGATGAGGCTAAGATCAGATGGAAGGAGAGGAGGACCTCCCCTATCAGTGCACTGGGGGAGGGGCATAGGAGAAGAAGAAGGAGGGAGGATAGGATTGGGAGGGGATAGAGGAGGGGGCTACAGCTGGGATACAAAGTGAATAAAGTGTGATTAATAAAAATAAATACAATTTTAAAAGAATTAAAAAGTTTGCTTTGTGGTTGCTGGGCTGTCTCAGCATGCACAGGTGATAGCACCCCACCCTGCTCCCGAGGCTCAGTGTTAACCAGCTCTGACCACCTTCTTCATGCTCAGACCCTGCAGTGATCAGTAAAAAGATGAGCCAGGAAATGCAGTGTTTGCATTAGGGAAAACTGCCATGGTTTTGGCCTGCTAATATAGTAACATCAATACATGAGGATATTTTATAAGACATAATAAAAAAAGTACTAAAGCATCTTTATGAAAAGTTTCATCAACCTCAGTCAGGCTAAGATGAAAGAATAGACTTGATCAGAGCAGCCACCCCACAGAGCTAGACAGACCTGTGGTGCCCAGTCTTTCCCACTGAGTTCCTACTGACACCCCACGGTACAAACCAAGTACTTATGATGTATCCACTGCCTTCTCAATGGGAACTTCTGGGAGGCCTATAGAGGAAGAAGTGTGGCTTTTTTAGTTTAGCCTCCCCCCTCCATTTAGGAAAGTCCTTTAATTCCTTCAAACCTAGTATGGGCTGTGATAGCCCTGGTTACAGAGGTATGTCAATACAGAATCGTACTGACGATGTTAATTGGACCAGGCAGTGGAGAATAAAGAGAGCGATTGATTACTATGTTTGGAACAGTATTGGAATAAGCAGGAAAGAACAAGAGGGAGAAAGCAAGAGAAGGCAAGAGACAGTGAGAGAGCTCAGTCTATCCTGAGGACATTAAAACCCTTGATCTACCCACTCTAAATGGCATACAAGGCTGAAACTGGAAAGTTTTATGGACAGAACACCAATAACTCAGGCATTGACAATTAATAAATGAAACTTCATGAAACTAAAAAGCTTCACAAAACTAAAAAGGCAAAGGATACTGTCAAAAGGACAAAACAGCAGTGTACTAAATGGGAAAAGATTTTCACCAACCCTACATCCAATAGAGGGCTAATATCCAAAATATATAAAGAACTCAAATAATCAGATATCAATAAAACAACAACAAAAAACAATTGAAATTCGGGTACAGAGCTAAACAGAGAGTTCTCAACAAAGGAATCTCTAATGGCCATGAAGAACTTTAAAAATGTTCAAAATCCTTAGTCATCAGGGAAACACAAATTGAAATGACTCTAGGATTTCATAAGATTGGATAAAGAAAATATGGTACATTTACACAATAGGATTCAGCCATTAATAACAATGACAACATGCAATTTTCAAGCAAATGTATGGACTATAAAAGATCATCCTGAGTGAGATAACCCAGACGGAGAAATACACACATGGTATGTACTCACTTATAAATAGATATTATCCATAAAGTTCAGGATAACCATACTACAACCCACAGACTCAAAGAAACTAACTAAAAGGAGAGTTCAAGGGATAATGTGTGAATCTCATTTAGAATGGAAAAAATAAACATCTGAAGTAGATGAAGGGAGAGAACTAGGTGAGAGAAGAGGTGAGGAGGGGAACAGGGAGGATCAAGTATAGGGAGGACAGAAGGAGAGAACCAGAATTGGTAAGGCATCTCTGGGATGAGCTAGAAACATATGACAATGGAAAATCCCAGAAGTCTATGTGGGTGTCCCTAGCCAAAACTTCTAGCAATAGGGCATATTTAACCTGAAGCCATCTCCTGTAATCAGGCAAGCGGAGGATTGAGGACACCAATGTAACCCCAAAACCTTTGACCTACAAGTTTTCCTGCCCATAAGATGTTCAGGAATAAAGAGAAAACAAAAATCTAGGGCCCAACCAATCCCTGGCCCAATTTGAGACCTATGCCATGAGAAAAAGCCCACCCCTGACACTATGAATGATATTTTGCTTTACTTGCAGAGAGGAGGCTAGCATGACTATCTTCTGAGAGGCTTCATCCTACAGCTGATAGAATCAGATGCAGAGACCCACAGTTAAACATTAGGTGGAGCTTGGGGAACCTTGAGGAAGAGGTAAAAGAAGGATTGAAGGAGCCAGAGAGGTAAAGGACACCACAGGAAAACCTGGGTTCATAGTGTCTCACAGAAAACGAACTGCTTACTAAACAGCATTCATGGGATAGATCGAGACTGCCTACACATATTAACAGATGTGCAGCTTGATCTTCATGTAGAAATCCTAAGACCTCAGACAGGGCTGTCTCTGACTCTGTTGTATGCCTCTGGATCCCTTTACCCTAACTGGGCTGCATTGTCTAGCCTCAATAGAAGAAGATGTCCCCAGCCCCACTGAAGTTTATATGCCCAGGTGGTTTGCTTTCCATGGGAGGTCTTCTCTTCGCTGAGGAGAAAGTCATGTGGGAATGGGGAAAAGGAAGGAGAGGAGGGAGGGGAAGATCTGACAGAGATGTAAGGTAAAGTAAATGAATTAATGCATGAGTGAAAAAGGAAGTTACTTGGTTCTTAAAGTCCCAGTGGCTTATAACATCCCTTATGGAATACTTTTCTTAGCTGCTATTAGCCTTATATTTAGACAGCATAGTGACTTGTGTTAACTTTCTTCCAGCTCCTAAAATTGCTAAAATTATGGCCATGGTGGACCTTGCACCAATCACTCCTGCCACCTTGGCTATCTCTCTATTTCCTGCCCATCTCTCTGCTCTGGCTTCCCTCTCCATCCCCATTCAGAACGTGAATAGTTCCAGAAACTACCTGGTCAGGCAATTTAAAATATTAACCCCACAACTATGTATCACATTTTAAAAGAAACTGCATATAATTTATTTAAAAGATAGTATTTTTTTTACTTGCTTGCAGCTATGTCTTTTTTTTCCAACTGATTTAACAGACCTGATAGGTGTTTTATAAAGGAGCTCTTGGAAAAGGATAAGCACTCAAGAGATACACACTGAACAGAAAAATACTAAGAACAACCTGTGTCAATATTTACTTTGGCTTGTCTGTTCAAGACCCTACTCTAGACCATTTCTGCAATGATCCTGTCAAAGATCAATACTTTCCTGATATCTATTTGACAGATGATGTTGACACAATGGAACAAGTAAGCCAAACCATTACAGAACAATGCCTTGATTACAGTAAGTTTTAAATATTTTGTGTATTAACCAAAAGAGGGGCAAATTCATGATTAAATAGTAGGATTCTTAAGCAGAGGCATGGCTATTGAGGTGAATATTTAAAAACTGTGGCACACACCTGTATTCCCAGTATTTGGGGAGGCAGAGGCAGGCAGAGCTCTGTGAGTTTGAGGCTAGCCTGGTTTACAAAACAAGTCCATGACAGCCAAGACTATACAGAGAAACCTTATTTCAAAGAAAACAAACAAACAAGCAACCCCCACCACAAAACAAAAAAAACAAAAGAAAACTGAGGATGTGTGCTAATAAGAAAGAAGAAAACAGGAAACAAGCTAGGAGCCTGTCACAAAGGGCCCCTGAAAGGCTCTGCCCTGCACAATATCAAAGCAGATGCTGAGACTTATGGCCAACTTTTGGGCAGAGTGCATGGAATCTTACGAAAGATGTGGGAAACAGTAAGATAGGGAGAGGACAGGAGCTCCACAAGGAGAGCAACAGAACCAAAAAATCTGAGCACAGGGGCCTTTCCTGAGACTGATATTCCAACCAAGCACCATGCATGAAGAAAACCTAGAACCCCTGCACAGATGTAGCCCATGGGAGTTCAGTATCCAAGTGGCTTCCATAATAATGGGAACAGGGAATTTCTCTGACATGAGCTGATTGGCCTGCTCTTTGATCACCCCACCCTGATGGGGGAACAGCCTTACCAGGCCACAGAGGAAGACAATGCAACCACTCCTGATGAGAGCTGATAGACAAGGATCAGAAGGAAGGAAAGGAAGACCTCCCCTATCAGTGGACT
>CM053764.1:60742107-60759533 GCA_028658305.1 Pachyuromys duprasi
TTCCATAATAACGGGAACAGGGAATTTCTCTGACATGAGCTGATTGGCCTGCTCTTTGATCACCCCACCCTGATGGGGGAACAGCCTTACCAGGCCACAGAGGAAGACAATGCAACCACTCCTGATGAGAGCTGATAGACAAGGATCAGAAGGAAGGAAAGGAAGACCTCCCCTATCAGTGGACTTGGGGAGGGGCATGTGTGGAGAAAAGGGAGGGAAGGTAGGGTTGGGAGGGGAGGAGGGAGGGGTTTATGGGGGGATACAAAGTGAATAAAGTGTAATTAATAAAAATTTAAAAAGAAAAAATAAAAAGAAAGAAGATAACAAATGTAAACGGAGCATGGGTCAGTTTTCTGGGGTTGTCGTAACAGTTCTACAGACTAGTTTACTGAAATCTGCATTTGTTTTCTTCTGATTTCTCAGTGTAGGTGGCAAAAGACTGCCTTCTCACTGTGTCCTCATATGTTCCTCCCTCCTGTCATATTGTCTCCACCCTGATGGCCTCTTCTTTTAAGGACATCTTCGTATTGTACTAAGGCATAAGCACAAGACTCATTGTTCTGTAGTTACTTATTTAAAGATGCTGTGACATTTGTTGTGACAGGGAGTCAAGACTTCAGTGTGTGAATGGAGGTGTATGGGGAGGGAGCTTGTTGAATAGTTCATCCTTTAACAAAGGGTACATGAGAACATGTTAACATTGAGTAAAGATAAACGTATGGATTCAAAGAGAGAATACATAGTGATGAAGGGGATTTTCCATCTACCTTCTGTAGATTCACTGGGATAAAGTGATAGAGACAGTTTAGTTGGGAAAAAACAGAACTGTATTATGTACCTGGATACAGAAATACAGGGTGACGACTTGCTCAGTACTGGGGTATTCCCAGGCTTATGTCACCTTTCCATAGGAGAATGGATGAGCAGAGGAAGTATATAACTTTCAGGGGAATAATAAACAATTTTGAGGAAACTCAGTAAACTTGGAAAACACACAGTACTCTAATACAAAGTCTGTTGGATGTGTACAATGGAGCAGATTACAAATGAATCTGTTTAGGCTGAAGTAAAGAACAGTAGTGTATGACAAGACTGGGCAGGTATGGACACACTTCAGTTTTCCTTCCTGTACGTTTTTTTCTTCTCTATAGGCAAGGCTCAGTAAGAGAACAAAGTTCATTTGTTCTTTTTGTGTGCATTGACTAGGTGTGTGAAGTATCTTTCCAGGATTTAGGGGACATACACAAAGGAAGGTCAAAGGCATCTTGATTCTGAGGTAAGTTCTAAGTCTTCTCTCCATCTTCAACTATCAGGTTTTTTCCCCCTTGGGAGCAGGGGGGGGTCATTTTCTGAGTTGGAACAAAATGAAGTTGGGATATTACAAATATGAGGTATTTAAGATATTATTGCATGAAATTGAGCATATAAAGAACAAAGCAGAAAAAGAAGTCAACACAGACAAGCAAATTAGTGTTCCCAGTAAGACAAAGAAAAGCTGGATGTTTGAATAAAAAGAACATAAAATACACATAAATAAACACAGGAAGCACAAATGGTCAGCCATAGGTGACAAGACAAAGGCAGGCAGAGGGAATAAGAATGAGAAACAAAAAATCGGAAGCACTGGACTCAGGCTGAATTCCACCTTTGTTTTGTGTTTGAAAATGACCTGTCATCTCTGTGAGGTTGCACAGTGAAGCACTTGATTCTGGGACTGAAGACGGCACTGATTTGAAATATGATAAGAGAGCAGCACTGATATTGGAAATATCTCGGAGATAGAGTTGGAAATACTTTCCCATATGACAGTGCTGATCTGTGTCATAAGAGAAAGTGTATCAGCGGCATTTTATAAAGCTTCAGGGGGCTTTAAAAAGCAAAGAAATTGAGATTGAGTTAGCTGGAATCAGACGGCAGGTTTAACCAGAGATACTGTTCTGCTACGTCTCTCACCAGGGGAGTTCAATTTCAACAGTGCTAATCTTTCCATAGTGCTGTAAGTTTAAATTTTGTGCCCCTAAGGAAAAATTTCCAAAGTAATTCCCATTGCACTTGGCTCCTTGCACTCCCTGATCCGGGTACTATCCAGGTGCCACACCCTGCACCCAGGGACTCTCTCCTTCAAGGATGCTGCCTCCAGGGCACACGGGATGCAGAATCCTTTTTTTCCAGCTGGACAAAGCTTTTATTGTTTGATGAATTTTTAAGACTCAAGTTTTATATTTTAAAACTTTAAGGTAATTTTGTCTATCATATTGCAGCTGATATGACACTTTAAAATATCACCCTATTTTTCTTCATTTTAATTATAATGAAACACATCAACATAATCATTATTATTTAGTCTGACTTAGTTTTAACTGGGCAGAAATGTGGACTATGTGTTTCCTGCAGTGTTTCTTCAGCTGAAGTTCTAGCATCATCTAGAATTCTATGCTGTGGACAAAGATATTTCCTCTTCTGAAACTACTACTTATCCAGGGGCTGAAATGTCAGGACTGAGTCCAATGAAGCTACAGTAAATAAGCTGCCCAGGCAAATCTGGTCTTAGTCAATTTTGAAAACTACTGGCAACTACTTTAAATACAAGAACTACAACAGGGTCAAATAAACCACTCTTTGCAGATTCAGTTACAATTTGTTACAAGCTTGAATTAAACATTTTAAGGGGACAAAACTTATTTATACATACAATTTATTAAATGGGGTTTAACCTTATGTATTTTTATCTAGTGCACATTTGAAAAGTTGCTTTTGTTGTCTGATTTTATTGCATTAGAGACATTTCTGTAAAAAGGTAGCACTGATTCAATATTTCATGACAGTGACAGACCACAGCTATCCTAGGACTCCATGTCTGATGGTAGTCCTGCCTGAAAGAGAAGATGGTTTTCACTGCTCATAAAATGGAAAGAGTCAGTCTTTGGCCATCAAGAAAGCCTGTCCCTTATCATGTTATCTATAGAGTCCTTATAAACTCCTCTTTTCTCTACTCAGATTTGATAATATTGAAGAAAATCTCATTAAGATGAAGATTTCTCTCAATCTAAAAAATTCTCTCATAGAAGCAGAAGGTTTTTTCAAAAGCCGGTTTTAATTATTGGGTTAGTATTGTGCCATAGAATGATACTAATCACTGAAAATCAGCCAAGTGATTACAGAACCAGGTAAAAGAGAACACAGACTCATTGCACATGTACTTTTGCTACTAGGGAGCTTCTGGTTCCCTTTTGGTTCGTAGTTTTATTAATAAAAGAATTTAAGAAGGGGTTCAGCCATTTAAGGGCAGTTTAGCCAGAGTTTGGAAGAAACAGCAGTGCAGGCGCGCTGGCTACAGAGAGCAGATGGAGAAGAGAGGCAGAGAAAATCGTGGGTTTTGAGATGAGGTCTGTGAAAACTGGCATGTAAAGCAACAGTGGTTGGCAAGCAGCCACATGGCAGCAGGCTGGGGTGGAAGGCATTTCAAAGAGTGAGAAGCTCAGAGCATCACAGAAAGCATGCTTTTGCCCAGTATTCATGAAAGTGGGAGCACAGTGAAACCATCAAACTGGGTGACGCTGTGGGTAAAAAGAAAGGATTTTAGGCATCAAACTGCTGGGCTTTTTGTGTGGGGCACCCAGAGAGAATAGCAAAGTGGCAAAAAGAGCCTTGACAGGTTTGTAGGAAGATAGGTGAGCCAGAACAACTTGGGTATTAGAGCAGTAAGAGGTTAGCCGGGTGTGTGGGGTGGGGGGTGGGGGGAAGGGTTAGCATGGGAACTTTGATCTGATGCAAGCTTGCTTGGGTTACTCAAGAATTAGATGCCCTTGCTGAAGTAATTGGTCTTATAAGGTGGATAAAGGAGGTATCAGGTTTTCTTGACAAAGTGTTGACATGACTTCTGAGGAATGTCGAGTTTAGGTAGCAATCTTTTTGTTCACTCTGTCAGAACCCTGCTACTCACATAGGGCATTGGCAGCAGCATTACCATTTCTAGGGCCTACTTTGGATCTAATAATCCAAGGAAAATGATAGAAAGAAAAAAAAAGTGAAAGGATTTAATGGTATGGCCATAAGAAAAGGCCTGCATTGAGGGAGGGGATTCTGGGAAGGACAAGTATGTTATCTCATTGAGAGATACTTATTATTTCATTCCCACCTTAGCATGTTTTCCGATAGCCATGCTTTCCTGGAGTTGGTCTCCTGGCTAGGTTATTGACAGGCCCAGTAGATTAATTTAAGGGAAGACACAACTAATGTGTGATGTTCTGATCCTTGGAACAAATCAGAAAGTAATGTCTCTACCCAGAGCCAGAGGCATTTCATTCTAGACCAGGAGGCCTAGGGATAAGCAGTTGTGATGTTTTTCTTTCTAGTCTTATAAGGAAAGCAGGAGGTAGGAGCCAAGGATTCCATGAAGCAGAGCACCATCCTTAAAAGACTCCAAGTTCACTGATCCTTGTATAATTTCAAGGATGAGCAGTAATGAGAACTTGAATAAGAGGACTGAACAGCACTGTGCCTCAACTGTAAGTCAGCATCAGGTGACCATTACCACAGCTTGAATAGAGGAAATGATAACCTCCTTATCTTAACAGGAGGTGGCCTGTGGATAACTCCAGAGCCTGCAGTCAGCTTTCCATCTTCTGGAGAAGTGTGACTCCTGGGTTCCATATCCCGGATATTTTCATTCCAAGAAAGGATATTCTCAGCTTTGTATCTAACAAAAGGGTGCAAAGAGATTTCAAGGGAAACCATGCATGTTTTAAAGAGAGGAGAAACAGTTTTAAGTTCCCTGAAGCAAAGGCTCTCTGAAACAGGAGGGGAGGCGAGAGCAATCTTTTTTTTAAATTTTTTTTTTTTATTTTCCTCTTTCAAACAAGAAGACTGAAGATTGCCTTAGATTTGTACCTGGCTACTAGCATCACTCTATTCAATAGGACTTTTTAATTAAGAATGCTGAATCTGACTTTCCCATTAATTAAAGTCTGTCTTTCTCTTCTGTATTAGTGCTAGCAGGTTTGCTATATGCAAATTTTCTCCCTTATTTTCCCTTGAACAAATGTGGACATTTACAGGACAGCTGCGTAGGTGATTAACCATCATCAACTTGTATTGATAATCCTAGAACTCTGGGGAAAAAATTAAATTTTAAGCTTGGGACCAGAGTCTATCACACTACCAGCTGAGGCAAGTCACTAAACAAATCTGCATTAGTGGTGCTCAGCTCTGATCTTTAGTCACTGGTTTTGTGTTCTTTTTCTTAAGACTCTGTGTTCAAATTTAGGCAACCCTAAGTGCTTTTGAGGAGACTTTGGAAAGGGGTGTTGGAGGGACCTTCCCTTCTTCCTGTGCTTGGAATGTTTGCCTATGGGAAGAGTGGCCCAGTGTTACTCCCAGGAAATTTCTTTGCTTCTCAGCATAAACAGACACCACATCTCTTTCTCACAGCACTCCAATTTCTCTCTCCCAGGAAAATGAGCAATGCAATCTGGCTGAAGGCACAAGGGAACCTCTCCTGAGTGAGTGGCAGTGGGAGGAGTATTATCTTTCAAGAGGTTCACTCAGAAAGGGACAGTTCCTGAGGAGTTGGAGAGATAGCTTGGGCTCCAGTCAAAGAAAAGAATAACACAGCTGCCCTCAGCAAGGGGGAATTTCAGCATGGTGGATTGGCAATAGAAACAGTTTAAACCAATATAAATATAATAGCCACCCACAGAGGGATGGTTTACACACACTAGAGGCTCCTGGCAAGCCATTTGACCACTGTAATCCACCTAAAAGTATTTTATGAGTCTTGATTTAAGAAAAATGTGTAGGAGGGTCATGGACGCCAGGGCAAGGGAGCCTGTCCCAAAGGCCTGGGAAAGCCCAGGTTTCTGCTTCACAGGCTTTGCTCTAAGTGAAATGCCATTTGTCTACTTTTGATTTCAAGCCACACCCTGCTCTTAAAATGCCGTAATAGTCCTAAGTATGTAATTTCTCTACTCCCATGGAAATAAGGGATTAACTAGAGACCTGACCAAAAAAGTTGGTGCAGGGGTTTGAGGATACAGCTCAGTTAGTTGGTAGACTGCTTGCCTAGCATGCACAAGGTTTTGGGCTCCACCTCCAACTGCATAATCTGACCGTGGTGGCAGGCACCTGCAAGCCCAGCACTTTGCAGGTGGAGGCAGGTAGATGAGAATTTTAAGATCATCCTTGACTACACCCTGAGCTTGATTGAGGACAATCTATCTCAAAGTAAATAAGTAAATATATGCAATGACATGAAAGAGAAAAGAAAGGTAGGACCGAGGCTCTGGAGTCAGCCTCTTTGTGGGACATTACAAAACACAATGCAAATTTGGTTGTGTGACCTGGGTCAAATTTCTTGGCCTTTCTGAGCCTAACAACTTTTCTGGTCTGTAAAATGCAGATAATGATGATGATGATGATGATGATGATGATGATGATAATAAATAATTTCTTTTCATGTGTAGTAAGGAGGCTCTGAATGTTAGTTATTTTAAAAGAATCTTATGAAAGAAAGGGGAGATAGAAAGACCTGGAGGGAACAGGAGCTCCACAAGGAGAGCAACAGAACCAAAAAATCTGGGCACAGGGGTCTTTTCTGAGGCTGATACTCCAACCAAGGACCATGCATAGAGATAACTTAGTACCCCTGCTTGGACATAGCACATGGCAGCTCAGTGTCCAAGTGAGTTCTCTAGTAAGGGGAACCATGGCTGTCTCTGTCATGAACTAAGTGGCTGGCTCCTTGATCACTTCTCCCTGAGGGAAGGGCAGCTTTATCAGGCCAAAGAGTAAGACAGTGCACCCAGACCTGATGAGACCTAACAGGCTAGGGTCAGAGGGAAGGGGAGGAGGACCTCTCCTATCAGTGGACTTGTAGAGGGGCATGGGAGGGAAGATGAGGAAGGGAGGGTAGGTTTTGGGAAGGAATGGAATGGGGCTCCAGCTTCAATACAAAGTGAATTAACTGTAATTAATAAAAACTTAAAATTTAATAAAAAGTGGAAGAGCACTTTTTTGCAGTGACCACAGTGAATACACATTCAAGTGTAAAGACTCTTACCAGCACAGGCATGTACAGCTCTCTCAGCAACCACAATCTAAGATTCTTACAGTGGCTCCATGCATGTAATTTATAGACTACATGTAATACCTCAAGGAAATTCTCCTTAACAATTCTACTTGATAATTCTTTTCTAGTTTTGTATTTTTGAAGTAAATTTTGATTTTTGTACCTTTAATTTTAACCCATTAATATTGTTTCAAAAAATCACCTTCCCCTTAATTAATATCACCTTTGCAAAAATCAAGAAGTCAGTCCGCATCTTTGTTCACATCTATTTCTGTAAATGTATTATGTCACAAACACACACATCTTCTTACAATTTCAGAATTGATTTAGTAACAATAAATATGCAAGGCAGACCAATTTCCCAAGTAGTCATGCTTTTCTTGACAATCCTGCTAAGGCAATGGTGGCTTTTTTCATCCTAATTTTGATTATTAATACCAACTTTTGTAACACATATGACAATCACACAGTGAATACAGGTATGCATATGCCTGTGTGCAGGTTTCAAAATGGCTACACAGAGTTGAAAAGGCCACTGTAGTGTTCAAGGAGTGTCTAAACATCCTCAGAGGTAGAAGTGGGATGGCGATAGGGTTACAGTGTCTATGGGCGAATAACTAGTCTTGCTCTTTGTCAGCGGTGCTGCAGCTGTAAATCAGACTAATGCTAGTCCAAGGATTGGAACACTTTCTCTGTCTAGTTAAGCTGCAGAAATGAAGGTCAGGATTATGATAGCCATACAGAAGAAGGGGAAGACCAGGTCTGGACAGACAAATGGGAAGATGGTAAAGCAACAGCAGAATCTTTAAACTGGCCACAGAGCCAAAGGACATGCTGAGAGCATTCCATTTGTTTAGCTATTATTCTTTCCTGTCTCATCACCTCTAGAGTTTGAGGCCACACAGGACAACTCTCGGTGAATACAAGGTTAAGTCACACAAGGGAAAGCCTTCTGCTTGGGGATGAAGCACTGCTCTTGTACCAAAAGTTATTTTGGGGGTGGTATAAGAGGCCAAGGCCCTGGTCATTCTATGAGGAAGGCAGTTTCATGATTCTAATGAAACTATAAGGAGCAGAGACTTCACATTTGGCCTTGCCATTAGTTCTAAGCTGCTCAAGGTCTTCAGTACTGAAAGGCCAGTTTATTTTAATCCGCAGTGGGAGGCTAGAATAGCTGGGGGATTCACCAATATATCTCTTTAGATTCACCTGCTTTTAAAATTCCTAATTTCCTACCTTACATAACAGCCCTGACAATGAAGATGTGCAGGCAGCTACCATTAAGGGACTTTTACAGGAATATACAATGCACATCTCAACATGGAGACAGTTACTATTCCCATTTTCTTATCTCTTATGTTCCTTTGTACTTTTTGACTTTTGGCTGGTCTTTTTTGGGTTGAAAAAAAAGACTATTTTTCCCTTGAATGGAGGAAGCATTGTTCCTCAAAGACGGTGTACCCCTATCTGATCTAGATTGTGAGGCTCAAGCTGTCTATATTTTAAAGGAAGTTAGTTTCCATTGATGGTGTCATTTATAGCTTACAAACATCCATATGTCTCAAATGGTGCCTAGAGTAGATAGATGTTGAGAGACCATCAGTGATGGATTGAGTAAAAATGACCTCCATAAACGGAAAGGGTTGAATGCATGGTCCCCAGTTATTGAAACTGTTTTTGATGATTAAGAAGAGTGGCTTTGTTACAGGAGGTGTGTCACTGGGTGAGGGCTTTGCATCTTTAAAAACCCATGCCAGGTGCTGTCTCTTTCTCTCTTCCTGCATCTTGTGGACGGATGTAAGCTCTCAGCCTTTGTTCTAGCACCAGATCTGCCTGCTGCCATTCACTCTGCCATGAGATCATTTTCTTCATAGCATGCCAATCACATCACATACACAGAAGCCCTACAATAAGGAAGACTAGGAAGCATACCCTCGATTTGCATGCCACACCCTTTTTGTTTGTAGTCAGACAATAGAAGTCGGTGTATTGTAGGGTTGAGTGGTAAGGGTGCCCAGCAACATGAGTTATCTTATAAACACTAAAAGTGAAACTCACATTGGCAATGCAACCAGAAAACAGTGCTAGTTGTCTGTAGCAGGCCTTGTAATGAAGCTCACCAGTACTGTTCATATGCCTTAAAAGAAGTGAGAGCCACACAGATTCAAGCAGTTTGCTATTTCAGTTTTCCATATTCAAATTGCACAAAAAGCAATTTTAGAGTTAGTCTTAACTTTTTAGTAGCATCCATACTGTTATTCCATTTACTTGTGCTAATCAAACACCTTTGTAGGGCTTACTAAGTACTTAAAACATAGTATTTTAGTATATTTTCTGGAAGAATATGTAGTTGATTAAAGAAGCATGTTAACAGACAGTTCCTCTTTTCCTTTGCATGGAAGTGATATGCAAAAAATAAGAAAAATGTTAAATACCATCATCACTGACATGGATTGATTTTCTGTTAATGAAAATTTGCAAGTGAACAGCATTCCTTATGCAGTGGAAGCAGAAACTCCTTGTCATTAGAGAACACCAACCTAGTGCCTTTGTAGGTGATGTGCCTGATGTTTCCAGAGATAAGAATACAGTGGAGGACTCTAGGGTCACATTCAGACAAGGGAATATTTAACTTCAAAATGGTAAAGCCCCTCCAGGTCTTTCTATCTCTCCTTTCTTTCATAAGATTCCCTGCACTCTGCCCCAAGTTTGGTTATGAGCCTTGGCATGTGCTTTGATACACTACTGGGTAGAGTCTTCAGAGGCCCTTTGTGGTAGGGTCCTGTCCTGTTTCCTGTCTCTCCCTCTTCTGATTTCCATCCTGTTTGCCTTTCTGAGTGAGGATTGTTCGTCTTTCCTAGGGTCCTCCTTTAGCAGACCTACAGGGGCAGGAGCTCTACAAGGAGAGCAACAGAATAAAAAAATCTGAGCATAAGAGCCTTTTCTGAGGCTGATACTCCAACCATGGACTGTGCATGGAGAAAACTTAGAACCCCTGCACAGATGTAACCTATAGCAGCTCAGTTTCCAAGAGGGTTCCCTAGTAAGGGGAATAGGGACTGTCTCTGACATGAACTCAGTGGCTGGCTCTTTGATCACCTCCCTCTGAGGGGAGAACAGCCTTACTAGGCTACAGAAGAGGACAGTGCAACCAGTCCTGAAGAGACCTGATAGGCTAGGGTCAGATGGATTGGGAGGACATCCCCTATCAGTGGACTTGGAGAGGAGCATGGGAGGAAATGAGGGAAGGAACAAGGGACTGAGAGAAAATGAGAGAGGGGACTAAAGCTAGGATGCAAAGTGAATAAATGGTAATCAATATAAAGAAGAAAAATAAAAATTGAAAAAATGATAAAGCCCAAGCCCTACTCTTTCTTACTTTTCCTCCCTTCCTTCACTATTCTCTCTCTCTCTCTCTCTCTGTCTCTCTGTCTCTGTCTCTCTCTCTGTCTGTCTCTGTCTCTCTCTCTCTCTCTGTCTCTCTCTCTCGCTCTCTGTACAATTTTTGGGGTTATCTGGAAAGTGTATCTTTATAAATTTCTTTTAAGCAATTTGAGGCATCAGATGATATGTTCACTGCTTCAGTGGAAGTATAGAATGGCTGCTGAAGTTCATGGTTTCTAAGCCACAGCCAGTTTTTTTTTTCCTCTAGAAGAGATCCTATAACAAGATACACTTGTTCAGCACAATAACTAGTGGGAGGATTACTTTCTGAAGGACTAAGAGATGGTTGTATACCTATAAGTCTTTGTGTAGAGATGAATTGTTCCTGAGAGTTAAAAACGTCTTTCTAAATTTGAAGACAAGAAAAATAATCAATTGTCTTTTATTTAGGCTTGTCTTGTTAAACATGTTCAAAGAAAATAAGTGGATCGTGAAGTGTTGTCAAGGGGTAGAACACAGGGCCTTTTGCAGAGCTGACAAGAAGTGCAGTGATGGTTACACATGCTCAGTCAAATGATCAACTACAGTACTGCTATTAACATGAAGATATGAACAGATTTAGCAGTTTCTTATCTTATAAAAACATGTTTTAGTGTCATTAAAAAAACTGTCTGTTTTCTTTTGTCCATTAAATTCAATGTTCTTTACTCATAAATAAAATCTTTCTTTAGTATAATAATCTCCCTGAAATTTTAGGCTCATTCTAGTACATAGAGGAAATGTTGATTTACACACTATGCAAATTTTTTCCAGAATTCAAGGTATAATCCTTATGCTACAAGCAGAATGAACTGAGGAAGTTAAAAGTAGTCCAGATGTGACAGACTGCACTATTTACCATCATCAGGAGGACTGACAAATGATTGACAGCATCTCTCGGCAATGGCATTATTTCCCTAATGTGTTGATATGCGCTGAAGGGGGTAATTTTGAATTTTAAAAAAGGCTCTGGTGGTTTCTAATATCTGCATGATAGCTCTAATGAGAAATGCTGTCACTGCAATGTTCATGGAAAGATCCAAAATCCTAGAGAAGGACTGTCTGCTCTTAGGGTGTGTTTTAAATTATTTGATATTTATATTTTGCATTGCATACTTCGTAATGTACTTTTAATTTGAAAAATAATTTTAATTCTAAACTATTGGTAAACATGAAAATCTAAGATGTTAGAAGTCTTTAAAAGAGGTACGCTGACCAAGTAAATGACAGCAGGCCCTTGGTGTGAGTGAATTATTACAGCTGGGCACTCAAAATGGCTCAGTTTCCCAACGGGAAAGGCAAGAATACAGAGCCATTGCTTTTCACATTTTCCTTTTTCTTGTCTGACAAAGAAAATAAACACATTCTTCTGTAAAGACAAACTTTTCCAATGACCAAACTTTAAAAGAAATTTATCATGTGGTTCCTTGTATAAGAGGTGCTGAATAATAGACAATGCCACAAGAAATAAAAACACTGCTCAAATGGACAGACAGTTCTGGTATTGATTCACTTTACAGGCTAGGAACATAACATTAAATTGTGCTCAGTGAAACCCTTTGGTGGGGGATAAGAAGGAATGGCCAAGGCATCCCACTTTCTGATGATTAAACTTGATAGTGGAGATGGAGCTGGGACACTAGGAGAAGGGGTAGTTAACATGCCCATTGTACTAGCTCTAGCATCATCTGTCTTCTGGGAGCCTTCAGGCTATGCTGGGTGGCAGTTAGCTCAACTCATGACTGAGCTCTCAAGGCTTCCTGCACTGCAGAGAGTGTAAGCTGTTTGCCGAAGTCTGAACTCACATTTACGGTGGAAAAGTGGTTAGCAGATTGAGAAAGTTTAAGAGAGAAACTTCTATTTTTTGTTCAGATAAAAGGTTAACTGATTCATCTTCAGGTGTGGATACAGGGTTGCCTCAAAGTGCTGCCAATCTTTTTCATAGAAAGGGATGTTTTATCTAGGAGAACGTCTCACAGAGCATTAGCTCTGGGCAGAGTTAAAAGGCCTTAAGGAGGAAGCATGTTTGTGGCAAGTGTGTCAAAGACAAAGACACTCTGGTGCCAGATATTTGATTTATGTGAGTCATTCACCTAAGTGACATAGACAGTGGAAGAAATTTAAGATTTCATACAATGTTTCCTCCATAAAGGTGCAGCATATTCAGAATACAGGAACTGATCCTGGTGCTTCCTCTTTTTGGCTTTCTGACCCCTTGCTTTCGTTTATCCTTTTATAAAGTGCACAGACAGAATTACTTTGAACTAGGAGGGACACACATAAAGATTAGCCAAACCAATGAGTATTATCACACACCTCATATCTCCTCTGAAAAATACAAGTTACCTTGCTCTATGTATCAGGACAGTAAGCTGTGAAATAAACTTCAGCAGCTGGAACTTATCACAAACATCTCCTTTCCTCATGCTGTCCATTTATCTGTATGCTGGAAAGACTGGTAGTATCTGCATCCTCCTGTTGTTATTTTCTGTCTTAGCGCATGCAAGGAAAATGTTAAAAGCTGTCATTTCTCAAAGTATGGAACCTGGCTCACCTCCTCACCACCACGTCCACCTTCCTTAGATACCTTGAACCCAAGTCAGACCTTCTGATTTGTCATCACTTGGAACCAGGAATTACATCTTTGACAAGGTAACCTAGATAAGTCATTTGTCTCTAGACTTTGAGGATATCTGTACTTGCTCATAAAATACCTCAAACAAAGTCCAGGGAGTTAATTCTACTCCACAGAGAGTACCTCTACTGATAACTACTATCCTGGCTGTCATAACAACCCAAGCATAATGTGCACTGGAATTTTTGTCAAAAGAGAAGTTTATGCCTGCAAGCATGTCTTCTTTAACTTAATACAAAATGAAATCTGCGTGATTTAATTTTCCAAATGGTTACATACCACAACACCCATTGCACTTGCTCTTTTCACAGTGGGAAGTTGATGTTACATCCCCAAGAGATGACATCTGAATGCTTGTTACTACCCAGAAACCATGCTACATGATTCCTGAGATAGGACTGCAGAGCATCAATGTGTCCACCTCTTCTTTAAGGTGTGCTTGCCCTTACACCTCAGTTACCATGTCATGAGTGTGTCACATAGCCACTTAAGATTTTCTCTAGATGCCCTTCTTAAAGCCCCAAATCTGGCAATTAACTAGCCATGTACATGTTTATTTTCTGTCAGTAGACATCATTCAGATACCATAGTGACTCTTGTGAAAGAGATGTTTATTTTAAAAAAAAAGAGGCTATTTTGTGAGTAAAGTATTTTGTTGCCATTACATAGCAGCTACTATGACTTGGGATACCTTGAGGTAGGTATAAAGAATATTCAATTTGTAGTCGATTGCATATATGAGTTCCTCCTAAGTGATGCTGTTTGTTTTCTTCTTGTTCATGTCTGGTGTAGTCTGATCTGTGAACAGCTCCATTCACTTAATTAATATATGAAACACACACATGAGATTGCAAGATCTGGATTTTATCATGCCTGGAATATTTCAGTATAACTGTTTGTTTCTTGCCCTGTATCAATAAATTGGACAAATGACGATGCGGCACACACAGGATCCTTCTGCAGTAAAGCTTTAATGCATCTTGAGAGGGAGAGCATAAGCTTACGAGTAGAGACGGAGACCCTGAGCAGCAGAAACCCAGCCCTTATATAGAAAACTATCCTCCGCTTAGGATGTGTCAGCCTCTGATTGGCTGTAACTCATCAGGTGGGGTGACGCCAAGGGAGAGGCAGAGCACAATGAGTGGAAATTTCCTTCGCACATGCGCAGCTTTCTTGTTTATCGGTTTGGGACACAGGATATCAGCGCCATCTTGTAATGGCGAATGTGAGTGCGGCCCCTCACAGACAAATGGCAGGTTATATGGCATTTCATAGCCACAGTCAATGCATGGTTAATGAACTACTCTTAGAAAGAAAATTGTTTAACTGGATTTTAAAAGTAAAAAGGAATCCTCACCAGTCAAAGATTAAGAGAGGGGTTTAAAGAGTCATGAATAAAAATGACAGTGTCTAAGAAAATGAGTGAGAAATGCAATACACAAAGGACAATTTGTCCAGGTGCAGTGGAAAGTAGTTGCATGCTTTGCAGCTCTCTTTTTGGGTACTTTCCAAATAGAGTGTTATTCAAAAGCCTGAAGAAGGCATGACTGAGCCTGCTAGCCTCTGCCTTTCAGGAAGTTATGATCCCAGCAGAAAAGGCACACAGGCAGGCATATGCGCATCCAAAGGGATTTCATTTATTGAGGTCATGCAGTATGCATAAGTAGACAGCAAAGAAGCTCATGCCCACAAGACAGGCCAGCATCACAAACAACATGATACCTGATGGGAAGAAAGAAGATGACATTTCCGCATGGAGCACCAACTTGAGAAACAAAACAAAACAAAACAAAACAAAACAAAACAAAAAAACAACTATTGCAGACGAGGCTTGTCCTAGGAAGGGCTAAGGGTTGAATAGAAGATATAATCATAAGACAAGGTCAATGATGCATTTATTTGATCAAATGGGTTATTTTCCATGACAATCAATGGCTTTATATGAGAAAGGAGAACTTGTTAATGGTTTCAAAAACATTTGATGTTAATAATGTTTTAAAGATAATAATGAAGATAACTGTATTGAAGATATATGTAAGTGAGAAAATGTGTTAAGAAAAGGCTGTATCTGGGATGTTATTAAGTGCCAAGTCAAGAGCTCACATTTTTTTTCTTCCAGCAGTTGGAGAAGATGGGCAAGAAGATCATGAGTCTGAAGCCAATGTAGGCTGCTTGGATAATTATAAGCGAGGTTCGTCTGCAAATCAAGAACTATTGGTATAGATCTGATGGGATTGGATAACTTGATGTGTACTCATGGTTAACTTTAGAAATGGGAAGCAGAAGGATTATGCTGATGTCATTCAGAGCAAAAACAGCTCAGGGTCCTATATATATGTCCTATATATATGAGTCATTTGGGTATCCACCCCACTCACTGATGGCTCATGGCATCGCTGTGTGTGTGCCATGTCATCATATGGTCACTGAGTTTAACTTGAGCAACTGAGAAGGCACAGGAAGAATGAATGGCATTAGTAATTAGGGATGGACAAAGACATAAAGGAACTCTCTGTGAGAGGAACTTCGTGCATCCATGGAACTTAACCATACCAATGATGCTATGAAATACAAATGATTATTCACTTTCTAGAAAGCAAACTCAAGGGATAAATTAGCCTTAATTAACACCCCTCTAGCCAGATCCTTGAATATCTGACTGCCCAGAGTTTTGTCCTTTCCTTCTGACACTGAATTCTTTCTGTAAGAAGTCATGGTTTTCTGTAATGATTCCCATCACCCATTCCCTATCCACACACAGTCCAACATAAAATTGAATGTTAACAATTTAGAGTAGCTGGTATGTAAGACCCTCAGTATTGCCTTAGTTACTGAGTTACCTGTTCTGTTGCCTCTTGGTGGGTGGCACTGAGGAAGTGTTTTATAGACTACAATCCCTTCCATGTAAATCTGATTTTTAGGCATCCCTATCAGAGTAATCACTGTTTTCCTGAGTATGGTTGTACAGTGAAAGGCCTTCTCCACAGGGATTGGAAGAATTTCTCTCTCTCTCTCTCTCTCTCTCTCTCTCTCTCTCTCTCTCTCTCTCTCTCTCTGGTTCCCAGAAAAAAAGCTATTTTAACAGCCACACCATTAATTGCCCCTTGTCATCTGTGAGAAGCATGAGACTTAATTCACATTTATTTGGAAATGTGCAGTAAGAATTGCATTCTCATTCATGTAGTAACTAGGATTTGTGGAGATCTTAGTATGCTACAGAAGGTTTTCAGGGTTTATCTTACAACAAGCCCAGAGGTGAGAAGTGGACACTATAGAAGAGGTGTTATTGACTCTGGCCCTTGGTGGCACTGAGTCCAAGCTTCAGAACTGAAACGTGAGTGCAGTTAGTTTGTCAGAATCTGTTCTACTTTACATAGTGTTCACATGGTCTTTTTTTTTTAATTCTTTTTTTTAAACATTTTTAGTTTATATTAATCACAGGTTATATACTTTGTATCCCATCCGTAGCCCACTCCCCCATTCCCTCCATATCCTACCCTTCCCTCCCTCATCTCCTCCCTGCCCCTTTCCAGGTCCACTGATAGGGGAGGACCTTCTCCCCTTCCGTTTAACTAGCTTATCAGGTCTCTTCAGGACTGGCTGCAATGTCCTCTTCTGTGGCCTAGCAAGGCTGCTCCTCCCTCAGAGCGGGGAGGTCGAAGAGCCAGCCATTGAGTTCATGTTCAAAATAGACCCTGTTCCCCTTACTAATGTACCCACTTGGGTATTGAGCTACCATTTGATACATACAAGCAGGGGTTCTAGGTTATAACCATACTTGGTCCTTGGTTGGAGAGACAGTCTCATAAAAGACCCCTGTGCCCTGATATATTTGGACCTTGCGGAGCTTCTGACCTCTCCAGGTCCTACTAACTCCCCCTTCTTTCTTATGATTCCCTGCACTCTGCCAAAGGGTTGGTTATGTTTCTTAATATTTGCTTTGATACCCTGCTAGGTATAGTCTTTCCGAGGCCCTCTGTGGTAGGCTCTTGTCCAGTTACTTGTTTTCTCCTACATCCAATGTCCATCCAATTTGACTATCTAAGTGAGGATTAATCCTCTTACCCCAGGTCCTCTTTCCTGTTTATCATTTTTAGGTGCATAGAGGTCAGTATGTTTATCCTATCTTATAGGTCTATATAAGTGAGTATATACCATGTGCATCTTTCTGCTTTTGCGATACCTCACTCAGGATGATCGTTTCCAAGTCCCTCCATTTGCCTGCAAATTTCATGATTTCCTCCTTTTTAATTGCTAAGTAGTATTCCATGTGTAAATGTACCACAATTTCTGTATCCATTC
>CM053764.1:60760033-60781139 GCA_028658305.1 Pachyuromys duprasi
CATCTCCTCCCTGCCCCTTTCCAGTGAACTCAATGGCTGGCTCTTCGACCCTCTCCCCCACACACATGGGAGGAACAGCCTAGCTAGATCCCAGAAGAGGACATTGCAGCCAGCCCTGAAGAGACATGATAAGCTAAGGTCAGATGGAAGGGGAGGAGGTCCTCCCCTATCAGTGGACTTGGAGGGGGACAGAGAGGAGATGAAGGAGGGATGGGGAGAGTGGGAGGGAATAAGGGAGGGGGCTACAACTGGGATACAAAGTACCTAACCTGTGATTAATATAAAAATCAATAAATTACATTAAAAACAAAAACAAACAAAAAATGCACTGGTGCAATAGTGGCACAGATGTTGCGGGCATAGCCAACCCTCTTCTGATGGATTTAGGATCCACTGTGTGAACTGGTGCCCATACTTTCTCCTATTCTATGTTGATAAAACGGTTAAGAATTTGAGACTACATAGGTCACAAGCCCCAGAGAAAACTTACTTTTATTCTGTTAACTGAAGGTAACAATAAAGCAACTCCTAATAACATACTGTACTCAAAAATTAATGTATTTTAAACACTCAGCAGAGAAGCTTTTCCTTTCAGTAGATGGTAATTAACACAGATACCCACAAAGGAACTGTGTGTTTAGAATGGGGAACTTTGGATGACTCATGTCTAAATAGTATATATTTATCAAACGTCTAGCTTCATAGCTCAGAAATCTATGCAGAAGAGGAAGCAATAAGATTGTAAGAGCCAGGGACAATGCATGATTCTAAGGAAATAGTGTTTTCTTATATAACAGTATCAAAAGGTGTATGAACTCCCAGTGACTGTGACAGCACTTAGAAATTTCACAGATGTTTAAACCGTACAAATTCCCAGCACCAGGAAGCAGAAGTCTGACCCCTAAATAAGCTATTTGTAAGTTATACCTTCTAGGAAAGGAAAAATCAGTTCTACAAGTTCTCCAGTGGAGTATCACAGGTTTATCAAGCACATTCCAGAGTAGACCTTACACCCAAGAGTACTAGGCAACACAAAACAGACTTCAAGTTTTTGTTTCTTTCTTTCTTTGTGTGTGTGTGTATGCACTCTGTTTCATTGTTTTGATATATTTCACATTATTGGTTTGCTATTTGCTTATTTTGTTTGAGGGAGAAGAAAACAGGAGACTGCAAATGGGTGGGTAGGAAGGAGGGGAGTGTCTGAGAGGAGTGGGAAGAAGTAAAAAGACATGATTAAAAATATTGAATGAAAACATTAAATTAAAATGAAACACTCAAATGCGTTACTGAACACACAAATCAGAAATAAATGGCATCACAACAAACCCACTTATCTAGACTCACACTATGCAGTTTTGTAAGTTCATTTTATAATGCTGAAAAGTGACAGATGAAAGTTATTCTACAAGGTAAAAAAAACCAAGTTTTTTTTTGAAAATTTATTTTTAAAGCTAATATAACCAAAGTCATTATAGAAATAATAATTCTGCAAAGAAAATTATAAGAATACGTAAGTTTAAATATTTGTCTAAAATATGAAATTAAATATTATTTATGCAAATTCGGAAATGTATAAAAGAAACCCCATATTGTTAAGAGTTGGTTTAGATGGGAAGGAGGAGGTCCTCCCCTATCAGTGGACTTGGAAAGGCGCAGGGAGGAGATGAGGGAGGGATGGGGGATATAGGGAAGGAATGAGGGAGGGGGCTACGGCTGGGATACAAAGTACATAAATTGTGATTAATATAAAATAAAACTGTTTTTTAAAAAAAGGGAAAAAATGCCAGAACAAAAAAAGAATTGGTTTCTACAAATATTAACACGGCTAAGCTTTTTCTACATTACCATAATTTATTGCATTAATGACCTTAATAAGACAATCATGTGGTTATTTCAGCAAATGATTCAAAAGCACTTAAAATATTCAACATTTTTATAAAAATTCTCTTAGGATGAGATAAGAGAAACTATCCCCAAATTACAGATTTTTCTTAGCAAAGAGCGTGTAGTCATATATTGCAGAAAACTTAACTTCATGTTACTTTGTCTTATACCAAAGTGCAATAAAATAGGGAAACCATTTATCATGAACTTTCGTGTATGTCTTGCTGATTGTGCCCAGATTGCAAGACTCTTATGGCTTCTTCACTTGAACTGTGTCTCAGAATTGTTTCTGCTGCTGAAAATTCTGCAAGATGAAATAACACTTTGCAGAAATCTATCATATAGTCTCCCTGCAGAGTGCAGCGTTCCTTAGTCATTGTTGTAAAAAAAAAAAAAAAAAAAAAAAAAGGCAGATACAGCAAGCATAGGGTTCTCTTGCCAAACAGCCACATTGCATGTGCTCTCTGTACCTCTCCCTTAGAACAGAATGTGGAATTGAGGCTGACAGAAAGCGCTTGATACAGTAACACCTAGCCATCCTATTTTTAAGAATAAAATATCCCTTTGTCTCTGATTGTTTTTTGACTTCTGTAAGCATACAAAGCTGTGGCAAAATAATTTATTTTCTTGCATAGTTGCATTGAAGAGCATTCAGCTTCTTCTTTCTCACATCTCTGCATTGCCAAGTTTATTTAAGTGGAGGGTGGTGGTGGTAACATGTCTTTGCATAAAAATGCTGTAAATGAAAAAGAGTTACATTGTTTTTACTACTGTTGTTAAATTTTTTGTTTAAAATTTTATTGTTACAATACTTGGCAAAGTCTCAAAATGTAACAATAAAAACAGTGAAAACTAGGCAAGTGATGCTAGAGGCTATCCATTACATGGAAAAACAAATAAAAACCCATAAAAGTTGAACTGATAACTCAAAGCAGGCATGATTTATAGGTGAAAATCATCTATATGTATGATTCCTCTGGATTAATAATTAGAGCTAATCAGTGAACATAGCAAAATTATCATGTTCAAGATAAAGATACAAAAATTAAACTGATGAGCTCAGACAGAAATAGAAAGAAGGCAGTTACAAATAAAGTACATTTATGAAAGTATGAGAAACATGAAATATATAAAAACAACATGATAAAATTAAAATTTACAGCATAAGTGCAATTCCTTATAAGAAATAAGCTAAAACAGGTGTCTCAGTCAGTTTTCTATTGCTGTGAAGATGCAACTCTTATAAAGAAAGCGTTTAGTTGGGGGCTTGGTTAGAGTTTTAGAAGTTTAGTCCATCCATTATCATCATGTCAGGGAGTATGGCACCATGCATGGTCCTGAGCAGTAGCGCTACATCCTGATCCACAGGCCAAGAGAGAACAAAACAAAACATTGGCCTGGGGGTGTGGACTTTTGAAAACATCAAAGCCTACCCCCAGTAATACACTTCATGCAACAGGAACACAGCTCCTAATCCTCCTAATCCTGTCAACTTGTTCCACTCACTGGTGATTACGCAATAAAGTATGTAAGTCTCCATTCTTATTCAAACTACCATTGTAGATTATGTGATATAGTAAACATAAGATGTCCCAAAATTTCAACAGAAAACTTCTTGAAATAATCTAGAATTTCAGCAAAGTGGCAGAATAATACAGCAGTTTACAAAGAAGAGTAGTTTCTCTAAACAGCAACCACACACATGCTGAGAAAAGAAGACAGACATTCTCATTCACAGTAGCCTCTAAGGTCTAGACGTCAATCTAAGCAAGGAAGGGGGCAACCTCCGACATAAAACTGATAGATATCTAGAGAGAGAGAGCCTGACCAAGACACTAAGAGAGAGCATGACATTTTGTGTGAATGCTTTGGTAGAATCTAGATTGTGAAACTGACCTTATATTAAATGTAATTTACAGATTCAATACAAACCCAGTGGAAAAAACTCCATGAATTATTCAGAGAAATAGAAACACAATCCTAAGATTTGTATAGAAACACACACATATACACATGCCACCATCACCACCATCACCACCACTACCTCTACCACCACCACCAAACTCTAGCACTAAGGCAACCTGAGCCAAAGAATAATACTGGGGGGATTAACATTCCAGAACTCAAGATTTATTACAGAGCTTTAATAATAAAAGCAGCATGGCACTGACACAAAACTACACAAGTACAACAATAGAAAACTTAGATGACTCATATAATAGTGCATATAATTATAGTCATCTAATATTTGATAAAGATGCCAAAATTCATACTGGAGAAAAGACAGCATTAGGGAGGGAGGGTTATAGGGATAGCAAATATAGGGATACCAGATTGTCCACATGCAGAAGAATAAAGTTTAAGCATCAACTCCAAATGGGCAAATAACCTCAACATAAAACCTGAAATACTAAAACATCTGAAAGAAATCATAGGCAGGACTTACAAGATGCAAATATAGGAATATACTTTCTCATCATGATTCTATTTGCTTAGAATTCAAAACCAACAACTGATAAAGAAGGTCTCATAAATTGCCAGGCACCATTGCACCTGAAATCCCAACACTCAAGGAGGTAGACATAGGAGGCTCTCTGTGAGTACAAGGCCATCCTGGTCTACAAAGGGAGTTCAGGACAGCCAGGGCTACACAGAGAAGCCCTCTCTTGGAAAATCAAACACTAAAAACCAAACCAAACCAAAACCAACCAACCAACTAACAAAACAAACAAACAAAAGCCCTCATAACTTTAAAAGCTTCAGTACAGCAAGCAAAATAATCAGGAGAATAAAGAGAAGTCCTCCATAGTGGGAGAGAAGCTCTGCCCCCTATAAAACAGATACATGTTGAAATCCAGGATATGAAAAGAACTCAAAAACAGTCAAACTTTGAAAGTTCTTGAGACCCTTTTCCTCCTTGATATGAGGGTGTGTGCCTAGTCTTGTAACTTATGCTGTGTTCAGTTGACATTCCTGGGAAGCCCACTCTTCTTTTTGAGGGGGGGTTATGCATTGGAATGATTTTTTAATTTTGTATATGAATTAAAGTTTATTCACGTTGTATCTCAGCTGTAGCTCCTTTCCTCATTCTCTCCCAATCCCACCTTCCCTCCCTCATCTCCTCCCATGCCCCTCCCCAAGTCCACTGATAGAGGAGGTTCTCCTCCCCTTCCATCTGACCCTAGCCTATTGGATACCATCAGCACTGGATGCATTGTCTTCCTCTGTGGCCTGGTAAGGCTGCTCCCTCCTCAGGGGGAGGTGATCAAAGAGCCAGTCACTGAGTTCATGTCAGAGACAGCCTCTGTTCCCCTTACTAGGAAACCTGCTTGGACACTGAGCTGCCATGAGCTACATCTGTGCAGGGATTCTAGGTTATCTCCATGCATGGTCCTTGGTTCGACTATGAGCCTCAAAAAGGACCGCTGGGCCCAGATTTTGCTGTTCTCCTTGTGGAGCTCCAATATAACTCCAGATCTCCCTATCCCCCCTTCTTTCATAAGATTCCCTTCACTCTGCACAAAGTTTGGGTGAGTCTCAGTATTTTTTCTGAAGGGAAACAGATTAGGAATGGAACTGGCAGAGAGTGAAAAGGAAGGGATTGGGAGGAGGGGAGGGAGGGAGACTGTGTTCAGAATAAAGGGGGAAGAATAAAGGGGGCCTCCAAGATGGAGGTGACCAGTGTGCACTGTTTCTGAAGGGCAGAAGATCCTAAAGCCAAAACTGGTGAGTACATATGTAGCTGAAGCCAGAGCATCAACTTTGTGGCTTCCCAGGCTAGAGGGGACAACCCCTGAGCTGGGACAGATTGGATCTAGGCCCCCGTGGACATCTCTGGCATCTGAGAGTGGTAAACTATCTGCTGCGCCTCGGCAATGGGAGCTCATAACCCCAGGTACAGGGAGCCTCCTTATTCTAAAGGCCAAATAGGAAACCCAAATCTGAGAGTAGAAAAGCATGGGTGCTCTTGGCTTACCACTTACACCTGCAAGTGAGTTTGTGGGCCCTCTGAACTTTGCACATCTGCCTGCAAGCGAGTATGCCCAGGCCCTCTGACCTCCATACACATGTCTGCAAGTAAGTGTGCTTCCCACAATGATTGCCAGTGAGTTCACTGACCCTCAGTGCTTTCTACACCTGCATGAGAGTGAACACTTCTGCAAGGGAGTGCATAAAGAGCCCCAGAACAGTGGTCCCTCTGGCTAGCAGCCAGATGTCTGATTCCTCCCACCCATACCCCTGGTGTGGGCAACAGAGATCTCTGGGACAGCATTCTCAACATGAAAGCCTCTGTTCTGTGGGTCTCCCAGTGGAGTTCAGACAAACAACTCCTGGAACCAAGATGGTGCAGGTCAGGCAAATTTGAGCACTTGGAGCATAGTACTGAGACAGGCCTGTGGACCACTGAGCCATTCAGGGCACCTGCACATGTGCACTGCACTGGCACAAACCCTACCGGCACCACCTGTGCTTGCTTGAGCTCTGCCCTCACACTGCACCCTTCCAGGCAGGTACAATTCCATGTATATTCCTGCACTTGTGCACTTGCACCTATGACATTTTTCCTTCAGCTGCATCTGAAACACCAAAACCCACATTCAAACTGGTGGACCTCTCTCATCTTCCTGCAGAATAGTCCGGACACCAGAGACAGATTGACCCAGTCTGCAGTAGAAGCTCCAGGAGCAGATAACAAAGTCCACTGACCTTCAGATGCTAGAGGCAGGCATAAGAACATATCCCATAAAAATCAGGACACCGTGGCTTTACCAACAACCCCCAAAATCAATGAATATTTTAACTTATCAGAAACACAGGAAAATGATTCTAAAGCTATTAAAGCTATGCTTATCCGATTATTAAAGGCATAGAAAGAGGAAATCAATTAAAAAATAGATTACATCATGAAAAGACAGGAATTCACGTTCAAACAGATGAAGGAAATGGTGAAAGACATGAAAACAGAATAAGAATCAATAAAGAAAACACAAACAGAGAAAACTCTGGAGCTGGAGAACTTAGAGAAAAGAGCAGGAACCATGAAGGTAAGCATCAACAACAGAATACAAGAGAAATAAGAGAGAATCTTAGGCACCGAAGATACAATCGCAGAAATTGATACATCTCTCAAAGAAATTAAAATCAGAAAAGTTCCAAACGCAAAAAATCCAAGAAATCAAGGACACCATGAAAAGAGGAAACCTAGGAATAATAGGGATAGATGAAAAAGAAGATTCCAGAAAATATTTTCAAGAAAATCAAAGAAAAAATTTCCCAATTTAAAGAAAGAGATGTCCATTAACATACAAGAGGCATACAGAACACCAAATAGATTAGACCAGAAAAGAAACTCCACATGTCACCTAGTAATCAAAACATTAAATCTACAGAAAAAGAAAAAAAAAATATATATATATATTAAAATTAGCAGAAAAAAAGGCCAAGTAATATATAAAGGTAGACCTACCAGAATCACACCAGACTTCTAAATAGAAGCTATGAAAGCCAGAAGGCCCTGGCCAGATGTCATGCAGACTCTAAAGGACCACAGATGCCAACCCAGAGTACTTCTCAGCAAAGCTTTCAATCAACACAGACGGAGAAAACAAAACATTACATGACAAAACTAAACTTAAATAATATCTACACGGCAACCCAGCCCTATAGATGGTAGAAGAAGGAAAAATTCAATCCAATGCAAACAACTATACCCAAGAAAACACAGGACATTGATAATCTCACAACAAATATCAAAAGAAAACAAGCACACAAACACACTGTTACGACCAAATTCCACAATAAAAGGAACTGACATCAATTGGTCACTATTATCTGGCAACATCAATGGACTCAACTCTCCAATAAAAAGACACAGACTAACAGAATGGTTGTGAAAACAGGATCCAACATTTTTCTGCATCCAAGAAACACATCATTGCAACAAGGACTGACACTACCTCAGAGTAAAGGGCTGGAAAAACGTTTTTCAAGCAAACTGACCCAGAAAACAAGCTGGGGTAGCTATCCTGATATCTAATAAAATAGGCTTTCAACCAAAATTAATCAAAAAGATAAGGAGGGACACTTCATTCTCACCAAAGGAAAAAATTCCCTGTGAGGGGATCACAATCATGAATATCTATGCCCCAAATACAAGAGCACCTGCATTCATAAATGAAACATTATTATAGCTTAAATCATGCATCAATCCCAACACCTTAATAGTGGGAGACTTCAACATTCTACTCTCACCAATGGACAGATCAAGACAAAAGCTAAATAGGGAAATAAAGACACTTACAGGGGTCCTAAATCAAGTAAACCTATGTTGTTGGTTATTAATATTTAGTATTGATTTATCTTTTAGTTAAACAGTGGTTATTCCTAAATCAGTAGTATACCCAAATCACCACATAGAGACAAGGATTTATTTAGTTAACCTAGAGCACAATGCTGGGGAATAGTTACTTCATTTTAATCCTCTAAGCCCTCATAGTTTCTTCCCATTCAGAATTTCCAACATTATACTTGCTTTTAGTCTTATCTTAGGTACGGTTCATCTCTCCCTGTGGTTCCATGTTCCCTCCTGTTGATCTCTGCCCTCCTACTCCCCACCCTCTTCCTTCTCATCCCCTGCAGACCAGGATATCCCAACCTATTCTCTCCATTGTTCAACAATGGTTGGTTGTTTTATTGAAAATACCAAGAACAAATAGTGGCATGTTTACACAATCTTGAGCAGGTGATGCTTAGAGTAAACATCACAATGCAATGTCCAGATTGAAACCAGAGAGTGGGCTAGAGAAATCAGCATTTGAAGCATCAGAGGTAAATTTTATACATTCCACAAGAACATTATACCAACAGACCTACAGAACCTTTCACCCAAACTGAAAAGAGTATACCTTCTTCACAGAACTCCACAGAACCTTCTCCAAAATTGACCATATAGTCAGACACAAAGCAAGCCTCAACAGATACAAGAAGATTGAAATAATCCCTTGTATCTTATCAGACAAGCATGGCCTAAAAGTAGACCTCAACAACAATAGAATTAACAAAAAGCCTACACATACATGAAAACTAAACACCTCTCTAGTCAAAAATAGCTGGATCAGGGAAGAAATTAAAAAAAAGAAATTAGAGATATCCTAAAATTCAATGAAAATGAAGACACAACATACACAAATTTATGGGACACAATAAAAGCAGTGCTAAGAGGAAAGTTCACAGCACTAAGTGCCTTCAGAAAGAAGTTTGAGACATCTCATACAAGCAACTTAACAGCATACCTGACAGACCTAGAAAAAAAAAGAAGCAGACACACCCAAGAGGAGTAGATCATTGGAAAAAATAAAACTCAGGGCTGAAATCAATAAATTAAAAACTAATAAAACAATTCAAAGACTAAATGAAACCAAGAACTAGGTCTTTGAGAAAAATCAACAAGATAGACAAACCCTCAGTGGAACTAACTAAAAGGCAGAAAGACACTATCCAAATCAGCAAAATCAGCAAAATCAGAAATGAAAAAGGGGACATAATGAGAGACACTGCAAAAATTCAAAGAATCATTAGGTCTTACTTCAAAATGTGCCACGAAACTTGAAAATGTACATGAAATGGACACTTTTCTTGATAGATACCATTTACTAAAGCTAAATCAAGATCAGGTAAATAGAGTAAACAATCCTATATTTCCCCAAGGAAATACAACCAGTCATCAAAAGTCTCCCTGCCAAAAAGAGGTCCAGGGCCCTGATGGTTTCAGCTCAGAATTCTACCAGGCCTTCAAAGAAGAGCCGACATCAATGTTCTTCAAACTATTCCACAAAATAAAAACATAACAAACATTACCAAACTCATTCTATGAGGCCACACTCACCTTGATACCTAACCACACAAAGATCCAAAAGTAAAGGAGAATTTCAGACATATCTCTCTTAAGAATATTGACATAAACACACTTAACAAAATACTAAAAAACTGAATACAAGAACACATCAAAGATATCGTCCAATATGACCAAGTAGGCTTCATCCCAGGCATACAGGGGTGGTTCAATATACCGAAATCCATCAATGTAATCCATCACATAAAGAAACAGAAAGAAAAAAAAATCGCATGATAATCGACTTAGATCCTGAATAAACATTTGTCAAAATCCAACACCCATTCATGTTTAAAGTTTTAGAGAGATCAGGGATATAAGACACATACCTAGACATCATAAAGGCAATACACAGCAAGCCTATAGCCAACATCAAACTAAATGGAGAGAAACTTAAATAAATCCCACTGAAATCAGGGACAAGGCAAGGCTACCCACTCTCTCCATATCTCTTCAACATAGTACTTGAAATCCTAGCAAGGTCAAGAAAACAACTAAAGGATATCAAGAGAATACACATTAGAAAAGAAGTCAAAGTATTGCTATTTGCAGATGATATGATAGTATATATAAGTGACCCCAAAAATTCAACCAGAGAACACCTTCAACTAAAAAATGCCTTCAGGAAAGTGGATGGATAAAAAAAAAATCAGTTGCACTTCTGTATACAAAAGACAAAAGGGCTGAGAGAGAATTTAAGGAAACAAGACCCTTTATGATAGCCACAAATAATAGAGTACCAAGTATGTGTAAGACCCTTATGGCTTTTAGCCTTGTAGTAGAGGATAACCATGCTACAATCTACAGACACAAACAAGCTAACTAACAAGGAGGGTCTAAGTGATATGATGAATCTCACTCAGAAGGGGAAATAGAGTAGATATTGGAAATGGATGAAGAGAGGGAACTGGGTGAGGGAGGATGTAGGGAGGGGATCACATGTATGGAGAGGCTGGGGTGGGAGGTGAAAGAGCTGGAAGAGAGAAGGAAAACTGATGGAGGAGGGCATTTCTGAGATAAATTGAAGACCTGCAACAGGTTATGCTCCTGGGAGGTTATGGGGATGACTCGAGCTGAGATTAACTAAGGAGGAAGACTCTCCCTCAGAGTGAACAACACTTGCCTGCACTGGGGGCCCTGATACAAAGAAGTCTGAGGAACATTGTTTTGTTTTCAGCAACACTGCCTGCTAGCCTTTGCTCTCTTTGCTTAAGTACATCTATACTGCTTCTGCAGCTGAAACTCTGCTGAGATCAGAATTCAGCTTCTTGAGCCTTTGGACACCACCAAAGACCAGCATCTGTATAAGACTCCTGCAAGCTTTAGTGTCAGGTTGGGACTGATGAGGCAACTAGCCTCCTAGATATTCCAGCCTTTCCGGTGTTAAGGCAGCAATTGTGGGATAATCACATAATCTAAAATATTCTTTTTCACAATATATGCTCTTCATTGCTTCTTTTCCTGGAGAGAACCCTGACTAATATACTGTCTTCTAGGAAATAAATACTCTCCAGTGAGTCTTTTCTTCATGCAAATGAGGACTGTCATGGGCTGATTAAGCTGATGCCAAACTTACTTGGAAAGATAAGAAAGGTCAGGTTTTACCCATTCTGGAGATAAAGAAGAAATTAAGGAAATTAGAAATATGTTGAAAAGCCTATCTTTTTCATGTATAATAAATGTGTATTTTTATCTCTCTCTAAACTCCATAATTTTGAGGGGACTTGATTGGCCCCACCATGGTTTGACTATTCCAAAGGGCATTGTGGAATGTGAAATGTTCAAATATTTTCATGCTATGACTGGTCTTTAAAGTTTCCTTGATTAGTTGTACTTGAGTATTATTGACAGAGCGTTGCTTACTTTTCTTATATTTAAATATATATATATATATATATATATATATATATATATATACTGTGTGTGTGCTTACATCATTTCCTCATCCTTCAGGTCCCTTCTATGCCCCCTGATCCCTTTTATACCCATGGCCTCTTTTTTATTTAATTATAATTGACACACACACACACTCACAAAGATGTGCACACTCGCACCTGTACATGTGCACCTGCACTTATGAATACCATATAAACTTCAGTGGGTAGAGACCATCACAGAAAGCCACAACTGGTTAAAATGCAAAAACAAATGTTGTTTACTTTTCAATAGAATAAAGAATCATGAAAGAGTTTTGGAAGTGGCCATATTTCTTTATCATGGACAGAGGAAATTTTATGTAACAATAAACAGGTTAGTCTTTTTGATTCCCCAGTAAGGATTTCAGCTGACGTATGCTACTGACTTTGTACCTTTTTGGTGATAACTTTGTAATTCAATGGTGATAACTTGGCAATTCAAAGGTGATGACTTGGTACCTATGCAAAGGTAAGCTTTACATCTAATGCAAGTGAGCCCCCTAAAAACACAAAGGGGTAACCTAACAGTACCTATATATGTGTCCACAACTATGTCTTATGAAAAATGACAACTGTCTCAAGATGACCGTGAGAAAGCTGTTGGCCTTTAAGCATCATCCTATTTGGCTTGCATAACTCTTGCACAGTGAACACCCTCCACTTTTCGGCCACATGATCAAGATTATGTCTATAATGGATTCCTGGCCGGGTAAGATGGTTGCAGGCTTCATCTCTGCTTAACCAGTAGGTGTCAAGACAGTTTTCCTCTATATGTTCCAGAATGTATTGCAAACCATCAACAAATCAAAATGGATTTCTGCTGGGGCCCCAACAGTTTTTCAGCTTCATTCGCCATCTCACAAAAATGGCTATCTTAATTTGACAAGTGATAAAAATCTCCCCTGAAAAACTCAGTATTAGATTCTTCTACTTTACCATCTCAGGAGGATCTAGTAAAAAAAAAAAAAATAGATGAAATGTTTATCTAATGTGAAGGTACCCAGCCAGAGAGAGAACCTCTCTTCTCTCATGTCCCAACGATGTGATGTTTCACATCAAATAATGTGACCACTTGTACAATTTTAGCTAGCAATGAGTTGAACAAAAATATTCTCCACTTGTTGCTGTCAACAAATTAATGTTATGTATTCCTTTGCTAGCATTATAAAGATTAGTACCCTGAACAAAGAGAAGGCCGCAGAAGTTGTTTATTTACTTTTAACTGTTTTTGACAGACTTAAAATTAATATACTATCTGCAATGTACAAATGCAACTTCTGTTGAATGAAGATGACTTTGTATGTGGTTGAACTTTGCCTCTTTTAATTATGAAAATGTGCTTCTTGGAGAGGTGACGATGACCTTTTCTGTACACTTCTAATTTATTCGCTGCCTGGAATAGAGAAAAATACTTCAGATAAACCATCTGGAAAACTTCTAATTTGCTCTGTGAAAAAAATAAACATTCTGCTCAGCAGAAATAATCCAACTGGCAGTAGTCCTCTTTCCATTTGGATTATTTCTTATCTTGCTTCTATTATTGTTGTAAGTTAAGCCTTTGCATCTGAGCTCAGTGCTACATGCAGAGGACAGAATTCAGCTTGACCTTGTATGTAGTGCTTTAGACCTGTGGTGAAGATTATTGATTTAATTTTATTTTTGACTCTTTCATACTTGTACACCATGTATTGTATTCATACCACTCAATCCCTTTTTCCATTGCCTGTCCACTCCCATAGACCACACTAATTCTTCCTGGTTAATCATCCTTCTACTCTCTTGTCCCACTTTCACTCTCTTCCTTCTCTTCTGCCCTCCCTATTTCTTTCGTTTTTTTTTCTTTTCAGATGGCCACAGCTACTGTGTATTAGTGCACTGGACATGGCATACACAGAAGGCAGTGCTACACAACACTCTTCCCCATCTACTTGCTCCCACTTTTCACTGATGTTTCCTGGAATCCACATGGGTGACATAGATGTCCCGCTTGGAGCTCAGCATTCAACAGTCTGATATTATCAGCACTTTAACAAGTTATGTTTCCAAATTTTGACCTAAAGGATTCCAGAGGATCCTTTTCTGACCCTGGCTGAGGACAGCAGAAATCTATGATTTAAAACATAAATACTTGCCCAGGAGTTTAACTGCATGCTCATTTAGGACATCAATAGCAGATTTATGTACAGCATCTCTGATCTCCCCAGCCTTAGACATTTGGCTGGGTCTACAGGACCAGGAGTATATTCCCTCCTGTGGAGCATGATCGGATCCAGTCAGGAAGTTATTGTTTACTCATGCAGCATTCACACTACTATTATACCAGATGGTCTATTGTGCCTGACAGTTCAGTATTCTAGTGTTCCATACCAAAGCTTAGTGAGGTCACTGGTCATTTTTCTCTCTAAACATTGTATATAGCAACTTATGGTGGTGTTAAAAAAAACTAGTGACCACAAAAGATACTTCCAACTCAGCTTTTTAGCCTTATTTATCTGCATTTTGGATCAAAGTTTGTCTTTAGCAATAGGGTCTTACCTTCTGGTTCAGGTGGGCAATAAGGAGCAGTGGCAGCAATAGCCTGTGTTGCTCTCAGGACTTTCTGGAGAACAACTCATATGGAGGCATTCTGTGTCTGGTTCTGAGATTTGGGTGTAAGGGCCAATGACATGTGGCAGCAGCATTGTTTACTCATGCAGACCACCTCTGCTCAGGTTCGTTTTTCTTAGTCATACATTTTGGTTAGCTTATACGTTACCGGGTGTTTTTGTTGTTGTCCCTGTCCTTTTGTTTTGTTTTTTGTTTTTAATTCCAGCTTTCCATAAATCCTTTATTTTTGGATGACTCTCTCCCAACCCCCAGTCTTTCTCTCCCCTGCCCCTATGCCCAGATAAAGCTTTCCTTTACTGGAGTTCCCAACTTCTACCATTGTCAATTGGTCCTTTATTGCTCCTCACCTTCATAGCCTTCCTCTTCTCTCTCACAGCCATTTTCTTCTCTCCCCTCATCTTTAGAGATGTTTTCCAGCTTCTCATGAGTATTTTCTTCTTTGTCTCTACAGATACTTACTTCAGCTTAAACAAAGAAATGTAAAAAAATGATTCAAACATCTGCCTGTAGAAGAGAATATAGTTTGTCTTTCTAGGACTGAGTTACCTCAGTGTATTTTCCAGTTCCATACTTTTTCCTGTAAGTTTCATTTTGTGTGTATGTCTAATAGAGTTCCATTTCATTATCCATTCATCAGTTGATGGACAACTAGACTGATTCCACCCATAGCTCTTTTGAATAAAGCAACCATGAATGTGGATTCTCTAATAGAGAATCTTGTCCTTTGGGCATATGCTCAGAGGTAGTGTGCCTGGGTTACTTAGGTTCTATGCATAGCTCTTTGAACAAATCCACACTAGTGTCCATAGTTTATACCCCCACTCATAGTGTAAAAGATTTCTCCTCTGCCAACATTCTTTCTATCATGTATGGATTTAACAGAAAGTTCAACTTATTAAAATACACAAGCATTGAGCAAATTTTGCTAACAAACTCCTCAGGACCAAATGAAACTATAAAACTTAAACATGGTTATGAAATGTCAAGTCTCCATATAGGTGTTAAGTCAATTCTTAGTGCCTAATACACTTTTGCTAGATTGGATCTCTTATTGTGTGGCCAATCCAAACTGATGAAGAAGCTACCAGTAACTTCATTATAAAGATAATGATACGAAGATATGCTCACTTGCTGAAGATCATGAAGCTGACAAGATCTACAGCTAGGACTCGAATTGAGAAGTTCTACTCTCAAAGACTGCACTTTTCTTACTCTGTCTTAAGGTGGTTGTCTTAGGGTTTCTATGGCTGAGGAAAGACACCATGCCCATAACAACTCTTATAAAGGAAAACATGTAATTGGGGCTAGTTTACAGTTTCAGAGGTTTAGTCCACTACCATCATAGCAGGGCATGGTAGTGTGCAGGTAGATATGGTGCTACAGAAGGATCTGAGATTGTGAGATACTCTGGGTATAGCTTAAACATATATAAGACCTCAAAGCATGCCCCCACAATGACATGCTTTCTCCAACAAGGCCATACCTACTCTAACAAGGTCATACCTCATAATAGTGACATTCCCTATGGGGCAAGCATTCAAACACAGGAGTCTGTGGGGGCTGTTATTATTCAAATCACCATAGTTCTATATAAGCAGCCCGAAACTATAGGGATAGCAGCATACATCTAGTCAAAAATTTTAAATAATCTATAAAATAATACATTTATTAATTCTTTTGAGAACCTTGTACAATGTATTCGCCCTTCTCTCCTAGCTCTTCCCCAAACCATCTTCTTAATTAGGGTTTCTAACCTCCAATCACTTCCCACCTATTTCTGAGTTTCCTTTATTTCTTTCCCAGTGGAGTACAGAATGTGTTGCCCAACTGTTCTTGAGAGTAGGGCCTGCTTACGGGTAATTGATCTATTGTCTTAGTCACTGTTGTATTGCTGTGAGAAGACACCATGAACAAGGCATCTCTTATTAAAGAAAGCATTTCATTGGTGATTGTTTGGTGTTTTAGAGGGTTAGTCCATTACAGTTACGGTAGGAAGTAGATAGCCATGGATCTTGAGCAATAGCTGAACATTTACACCTTTATCCACACACACACTCACACACACACACACACACACCACACACACACACACACACACTACACAGAGAGAGACAAATACAGAGACAGAGAGAGAGACAGAGAGAGAAACTGAAACTGGACTAGGCTTTTAAAATCTCACACCCAGTCTCACTGATATACCTCCCCTCTCAAGTCTGCACCTACACCAACAAGGCCACACCTCTTAGCTTTTTCCAAACAGTTCCACTAACTAGGAACCAAGAATTAAAAAAAAATGAGCCTATGAAGCCATTCTTACTCAAACCACCACACCTCCCCAGTTTGAAAATATTATATATTATATGTATATAAGTCCCTCTGCTTGGCTATGGCTCTCATAGTGAGGTCAGGTCAGAAAATCAATTGAGGGAGTCACCTCAGCAATTTTGCCTCAGGCTTGATGGAAAGTGCCTTTTCCTGTTAAGCCATCTCACTTCCTCCCCCAGCCTCATTTAATTTTAAATTATATATTTTAAATTTTGGAAATGCTATGTATTCAGACTTTGGGTATGATATGTGATAAACATATACAACTTATGAAATGTATGTAAATGCTATTACTGTGTCCGGTAGCAACTAAGCATCTTCTAAATAAAATGAAGGAAAGTGTGCTGGTGAATGTCAAGGAAATTCAAGGTCAGTGTGGGAACAGCAAGCTGATTTATCTGGAATGTCAGTGGTAGCACTGAGATCAGAATCAGTGACTGAGATTGAATAGAGAACCCAAGAGCTGTCTTTTGCAGACTTCCAAGTGAACACTTTCCCATCTTTCTCTTTTGTCACATATGAGGCCTGTTCTGTAGCATTCATTTCTGTGAGTAGGTCAAGAGTTTCGTTGCCTTGCTACCTTCCCCTGATTTTCCGCATCTCCATTCCTTAATTCAGCAATCCATTCTCCACACCACTGCTGGAATGTATTCTGTAACATTCAAATCTTCTTCTTTCCATTTTCTATTTGAAGTTCTTCAATTGCTTCTCATTGCCTTCAGGATAAACTCAAACTCTCCAGCCTGACTGACATACAATGTCTTTCATGTGCAGTAGCTATAACATTCAAGTTACACACTCTGATGTACAACAATGTAACTTGCTTTATTTCAATAAGTCAATTTGATTTTCCAATTTATGGAACTCAGTCTGCATGATGGACAACTTCATTTTCTAGGTTTTTCTTTCTAGTTCATCCACATTTTTCGGTCTTCTAAGAATTATATTCATCAGTTGTCTTTCGGATGTGTGTTCATTTTTTCCTGACCATATCCTTAGAGAGATATTTGAGGAGCAGGGAGATGTCATGGTTGTTTGAATAAAAGTGGCTCCCATAGGCTCATAGATTTTAGTGCTTAGTCACCAGGGAGTAGCACTACTTGACAGGATTAGGGTTAGGGAGTGTGGCCTCTTTGGAGGAAATGTGTTTTGGGGTTGGGCTTTGAGATTTCTGAAACTCATCCCAAGCTCAGAATCTCCTTATCTGGCTTGAGAACAGGATGAAGTTCTCAGCTACTGTTCCAGCACCTACATACATGCCAGCAGTTTTTCCTATCATGATAATGGACTAAACCTCTGAAGTTTTAAGCAAGCTCTTAATTAAATGATTTCTCTTATATTTGCTTTGGTCCTGGCGTCTCTTCACAGAAATATAACAGTGACTAATGCACTGTTTATGAGCTGTGATCAGAATGATTTTCAGGGTAGCTTCCCTAGGCATTATCCATTACCATTTTTGGTCTCTTCTATGATTACCCAAGCCTAATAAAAAACATATATTTCATACCCTGTTGCCAGGAGACTTGCCAGGAGACTTCAGTGGTCTTGTAGTGACCTTTAGATGGTGCCAGATGAAATCTCTTTTCCTAATATCTTCATTGTACTTATTAAGAACTCACTTCATCTGAAAAAACAAAGACTTTTGAATCTTTATTTATTTATTTTTATTTATTTATTTATTATTATTTATTTTTATTTTTAGAGCTCTCCTTGGTCATCTTCTCTGGGTACTTCCTCCTTCTTTCCCACATCTTCCTTTTTTACCTCCTTATCAAACCCATACCAAGGGGTCCATGGATGAGGCAGAGCATGAAAAAGTGAGGAATAGCAGCCTTATACTCAGGTTCTGCCAAACCTCAAATGATAATTTATTTTGTAAGCCCATGAGGCTAAATTACATCAGAGGGGGCCAAAGTAGAACGTGGACCCTCCATTAACCTTACGTCTCCCATTTATTCTCTAAATATATGCGACCCGTCTACCGCAGGCTCTTCAAAATCAGGTCTTATCTATCTGTCTATCTGTCTATCTATCTATCTATCTATCTATCTATCTATCTATCTATTTTTCACATGTGACAGGATGGTTTATTTATTTTTGGTGTTTTCAAGACAAGGTTTCTCTGTGTAGCGTTGGCTATCCTGCACTCACTTTGTAGACCAGACTAGCCTGGAACTCACAGAGATCTGACTACCTCTGCCTCCCTGAGTTCTGGATTACAGGCATGTGCCACCATACCTGGTACCTGTGACACTTTTTAAAGTGTACTTTCTTCAGTTCTTTGTTGGAGGCATCATGTGGGGCCACTCTCAGACAAAGAGCTACAGGCAACTAATGACTGTCAAGAAAAGAATTAGCCTCTCCCAGATATGTGCTCTCTAATTGGTTCCACAACACAAAGTGGTCATCTGTGAAGCCATACATACAAAATAATAATAATGATAATAATAATAATAACAGAAACATATTCAGCAGGTTGTGCAGTTGTATTTATATATCTGTACACCAATGTGTTTATATGTTTGCGTGTGTGTGTAACAATAATAAAAAAATCATGCTACAAAAAAAGTGTACTTTCTTTGCTCTTGGTGGAGACAGAGACACACTAACATTTTCTTTATTATTTTTTTTCTGGCAAATCTTTCTTAGTTATCCTTCCTTTGTATACTACTGAATCTAAAATTCTGAGCTGAGCATGACGACACATGCTTGAAATCCCAGCACTTAACTAAGGCAGGTGGGATACAAAGTGAATAAACTGTAATTATTAAAATTTTAAAAAATACATTCTATGTAAAATTAGCTTGTTATTCTTACTGAGCTATGGTGTACTGTGCAGCTTAGGCTGACTTCAAAGTTTCAGTCATCCTGCTTCAGGTGCCAAAGTGCTGGGATTGCAAGCATGGGCCATTATGCTCATTTTAGCTAAGCGCTGGGATTGCAAGCATAAGCAGGTCTTAAGAGAGTATTCTTTCATTGTGTTGTGTTGTGTTACTTCAATCACATCGTTTTATACCCTCATCGCCATTGGCTGACAGAGGCGACTTAGAAATTGATGTACATTCCTCAGACTGAGTTTCCAATTTTCTTTTTGGGTGACCTGGTTTTCATGTTCTGTGTGGACAATGCTGCCCAGACATGACTGCGAGGAAAACTGGAGAGCACCTGGGGCAAACGTTCCAAATGTTGTTTTTGTCACACTTTGTATTCCTCCTGTTTGTTCCTGGATTTCATTCTGTTGTCCACCTCGCCACACATTTGTGCAAACTCCATCCTTCTCTTGCTTGATATTACTTAATATTTATTGAAAAAATCAACACACTCATGGAATTCACGCCTCTCTTCTGACTGTTCACCCCTCTGTACCCTAAGTTTGTTGAACTTATTTTTCGCACAGATGCATCTTACTTTCAGTACGCTAACACATTCACCTCACCATATTTTACCAGACTAAATTCTTTGATGTTAGGAAATTTCACGTTATATTTGTATAACTACACGTTCCCGGGGCATTACTGTAGGCTAAATTGCTAGCATTGACAAGCTATTTTGTATATAAATTGACATAAGTAATAAACAAGTAATAAAGAAATTAGAACATAAATTCTTTAGATTAATTCAAATGATTTTGTTGATATACTAATCAGAAAAAAATAACTGAAAGTATCTTTATACATTTTTTAAATTAATTAATTTATTTTTTTATCAATCACAGGTTAGGTACTTTGCATCCAAAGTGTTGACCCCTCCCTCATTCCCTCCCAGCCTCTCCCTCCCTCCCTCCCTAATCTCCTCCCCGCCCCCTCCAAGTCCACCAACTAGGGAGGACCTCCTCCCCTTCCATCCAACCCCAGCTCATCCTGTCTCCTCAGGGCTGGCTGCAATGGCCTCCCCTGGGATCTAGCCAGTCTGTCACTCCCCAGCTTGTATGGGGGAGGGTCAAAGAGTCAGCCATCAAGTTCATGACTGAAACAGTCCCTGTTTCCCTCACTAGCATCTTCAGTCTGACACTGAGCTATCATGGGCCCCATCTGAGCAGGGGTTCCAGGCCACATCCACACATGGTCCTTGGTTGTAGAAACCGCCTCATACAAGACCCCTGTGCACTGCTCAGTTTGGTCTTTGTGTAGCTCTTGTTCTACCAAAGTCTCACCAACCTCCTCCATTTCTATCATCACTTCTCGCCCTCTGTCATAGGCTTGATTGCGAGTCTTAATATCTGCTTTGATACATCGCTACATTGACCCCCCCCAGAAGTCCTCCTTGGCATGCTCCTGTCCTGTTGCTTGTTTTCTCCTCCACTCAATGTCCATCCCATTTGTTCATCCAACCGAGCCTTGATCATACCCACCTGGGTCCCCTTTCCTGTATATCCTCCCTAGGTGTGTAGATTTCAGCATGACCTTCTTATCCTATAGGTCTATATAAGTGAGTATATACCATATGTTTCTTTCTGCTTTGGAGATACCTCACTTAGGATGAT
>CM053764.1:60781639-60797499 GCA_028658305.1 Pachyuromys duprasi
TCCCACTATTAGGGTGTTCGGATCAATGTGTGATTTCAGTTTTAATATTGTTTGATTTTCATATGTAGGTTGTCTTGTATTTGGGGAATAATGTTCAAAATTGTGATGTCCTCCTGTTGGAATTTTCCGTTGTTGAGGAGCAAGTGCCCCTCCTCATCTTTCTTGATTAACTTTGTTTGAAAGTCTATCTTATTAGATATTAGGATTCCTACCCCAGCTTGTTTTCTGGGTCCATTTGCTTGGAAAATGGTTTTCCAGCCCTTTACTCTGAGGTAGTATTTATCTTTCATGCATAGGTGTGTTTCTTGGATTCAGCAGAATCTTGGATCCTGTTTCCACAGCCGTTCTGTTAGTCTGTGCCTTTGTATTGGAGTTTTGAGTCCATTGATGTTGATAGATACTAGTGACCAATGAATGTTATTTCCTTTTATTGTGGAGTTGGTTGTCTTACTGTGATTCATTGCTTTTTTGTTGTTGTTGTCGTTGGGAAATTATCTGTATCCTATATTTTCTTTGGTGTAGTTGTTTCTGTTGGACTGGAGTTTTCCTTCTTCTACCTTCTGTAGGGCTGGGTTGCTGTGTAGGTATTGCATGAATTTTGTTTTGTCATGGAAAATTTTGTTTTCTCCATCTATGTTGATTGAAAGCTTTACTGTGTATATTAGTTTTGGTTAGCATCTGTGTTCCCTTAAAGACTGCATGACTTCTGCCCAAGCCCTTCTGGCTTTCATAGTTTCTGATGAGAAGTTTGATGTATGTCTGATTGGTCTACCTTCATATGTTACTTGACCCTTTTCCCTTGCTGCCTTTAATATTTTTTCTTTGTTTTTTAGGTTTAGTGTTTTGACTATGATGTGAGGAGAGATATTTCTTTTCTGGTCTAGTCTATTTGGTGTTCTGTAGGCTTCTTGTATGTTGATGGACATATTTTTCTTTAAGTTGGGAAAATTTTCTTCTATGATTTTCTTAAAATATTTTCCGGTCCTTGGAGCCTGGAGTCTTCTTTATTATCTATTCTTATTATTCTTATGTTTTGTCTTTTCACAGTGTCTGGGATTTCTTGGATGTTTTATGTTTGGGACTTTTCCAATTATACTTTTTCTTTGAGGAATGTTTCAATTTCAGCAAGTGTATCTTCATCAGATCTTATCATGTAGATTAATGCGTTTTAGAATAATTGTTACTTTGTCCTCATATCAGTTTTCTTTTTGTTCAGATAGAGCAATTGGAGTGAGATACATTATGACAATGCAATCATAGGCTAAGAAATCAGGTAAAATGGGTTCAAATTATGAACCCAATATTCAGTGTAGTAAAATACTGAAGAAGTACATAATTTCTTTAAGCTTTCCATGTGGTCCTAGTAAAATGAGCACATCTATTACACCTATATTTTATGATTCTTTTAAAGATTTGTTCACAATTTGAGTGAATTTTCTGATGTGTAGTACCTATATTTGTTCTCAACCACTGAGTTGTACCTCAGATCAAAAGGGTTTTTGAGATCTTTCTTTTTTCCATGTCTTCGGTGGGATACACAGTATAGAAAAGAAAATGCTGCATAACTCCAATGGTGAGCACAAGAATTTAATACGGGTGTGCAGTTTGTGAGCACTTTAAATTTAAAATACCATTAAAAGATTAGCAATTAACAATGCTGCTGATATATTTATTCATCAAATTTTTATTGGGAAACGAGTAAATGTCAGAACCTGTGAAAACTCTAGAGGTAGAGAAAAGATGAAAATTTCGACATCCAGGAGGTTCAGTACAACAAAGGAGTAAACAATGGCTCAAGTAACAGAGCTCCAAGAGAGGAAGTTTTTACACAGAGGACTGAGAATGATTAGAACATAATGCTGGAAGATAGGATCCAATACTAGTCAAGGATAGGGTTGGAATAAGATAGTTTTGTGAACTCTTTATGGATCCATGGGATTATTTTTATATAAAGAGAGAGACAGGTCAATTCTAAACTGAGTAAGTAGCCTTACAGGAGCATGAGACATAAGACATTGTGACAAATTCATAATATACTCACAAATATATCATAATGAAAATGTAGCCACTATATCTACACTTTGCTTGAGATATAAGGAGAAATAGTAAAATGTTTAATGGAGTGATAAAGCAAAGGAGTTTACTGAAAGGGGATAGCAAAGCTACCCACACAGAAAAAGATGAGAGATATTACAGCAATTCAAGCAAAGAGGCCATATTTAGAAAGCTTTCAATAAGTGTTAGTTGTATAAGCCAGCAATTTTTACAATTTCTACCACTCAAAACCAAGGCAGAATATCCGCCATTATTTTATTACTTAGAATTGGTCCACAATATGGTTGTGTATCCATGAACATTTAAAGTGTGTTTATTGAGATCTAGCCACTACTAGATTTTACAAATGATATGAGAGGGTGAATTTTTAAACTGTATCATAATTCTGCTCTTCTTTATGGCTAAGTCAAACTCCATTAAATACATTATCACATTCACTGAATCTAGTCTATCCCATTTACAGAATAATAGATACATTTGGAAATTATAATTTTATTCTAAGTAAGTCAGATTCTGAAAGACAAATGCCACATTTGTTTTATTTGTGGATTCTAGATTTTATTAAGGTATATAGTCTCATATGCATGAATAGATGAGGAAGGGAATACTTGGGAGAATGAATTTGGGTATCAGGAGAAAGCAAGGGGAAAGAAAAGAGAGTGTAAAGTGAACATAGGCAAAATGCATTATATGCTTGTATGAAAATGTCTATGAAACACAGACTATAGACAATGAATACACACCTAAACATATTCACATAGAAAAGTATTACATATAATCTTGGCCTTCCAGAAACCTCCAAACTACTAAAATAATAGAATAATAACCACAAAACATGAAAATATATAATGCTTTTAAAACTTTATCGGGACTTTGAAATATTTTTTGAGTGATGGAGATTATTAATGCCTGGGACTATGGAGGAATTTACCTAATTTGAGTTCATACTAAAATTGAAGGAAGGAAGCAATTATTTTATGCTTTTTCTTATTATCACATTGAGAATTTGGACAGGTGGACGCAGTGTCAGTGTTGAGACAACATTAAGTAACTGTTACTGCCTCTGGCATTTTAAAAACCAGCCTCATGGTAAACATAGTTGGATATTTCTTGATCAATTATCTGAGTCACTTCAAAATACCAATTAGCCCTGGTGAATATTAATAATATAAGCAATAAAGAACAGATGGCCAAATGATCCCCAAACAGCTGCTATGTCCCTGTCAAATTCAAAGATGTGAGCAATGTTTCTAAACAAGGCCCAGCCGAGAAACCATGCTGATGCAATTTCCTGCTCGAGGCCCATGCTGTATATCTTGAATCTAAAGCTGCTTAAAGGCATTTACAGGCGCAAGGGCCATAATGGTGCTGATGATCTCCCCAGTGTGGAGCATTCTGAGATAACAGGCAGGTCACCTTCTGCAGGCTGGCCAGCGAACTTGGGGGATAATCTCACCAAAGCTCAGGATAAGCTGCCTGGCATCATTCAGTTCTCTGCTCTGAGGATCTTCAAGAGCTTATGAACCAAGCTGAAGAGAACACTTAATCTAAATGCACTCTAGTGTTCCACACAAATGGGATCCATGCCATTATCAAAGACAAAAGGAGGATTTCCCTGAGTTTATCTGGAATGACTGCTTATGCTTCACGTACTACCTGCTCTGTTTTGATTTCTACCTCCTTGGGATGCCCATGTCTAGCTCTTGTGTAAGTAGAAAGAAAGCAGAGAAGGTAGTAAATGGATTTACAGCAAAAATATTTAATTTAAAATCCCTGTGATGCCTTTTTTAAAATGTTATTTACATGCATCTACCACAGAAAGCACAATATTTATTTGGAATCACTCATAATTTACAAATGAAACATTAAAATGACCAAACAGACCTATTCTTTAAGTAAAAATACCTATACTGAAAGTAACACGTGCTTAGCTAGACAAGGAAGTTAGGCTCTCATTTTAACCAAACATAGGCAGCATTTCAGTTCCCTGACTTCTGACTGACAACATGAATAGAGATCCTGGGAGGCTCTTTTAGTGAATTCTGTGTGGACCTCAATAAACTTAAGTCCAGGGAGCTGATGCAGCAGCTTGGGAAAGATGAGTTTTTGGGGGGCGGGGAGCAGATCAATAGTGTCCACAGTAAGATAACTTAAGGGAACTTCTAATAATTTTAGAAGTTCCTCTCTGGGGACCAAGGAAAAAGGGCTGAGCACATTCTCTCAAGCAACATGAGGCCAATACAGGGAGCAGAACAGATGAGTACTGCTATTGTTTTCATATTGCTGTAAACCACCCAGCTTATTTGCATTTCCCATCTTCCTTCACCATTCCTCAAGAGCATAGCAAATAGAACAGTGACTCATGCACTAAACTTAATTCCATCTCTTGCACCCTACCGCCAGAACACTTTTCCAGTTTCCCATGGACATGTGGCTTGAGGTCTGTGCAACAGAAACAAATATGTCTATGCCTGGTCTTAATATTATGAAGCATTCTTTGAACTTCTTGATTCAGACAAGCATGGTAAACGTGACAGGCTCTGGGTGTGAAGAGAAAATCTGGGCCCTTAATTACTTGGTTTTATTCTAGTTAAAGTAGTTTGGTTCTCTTTAGTTCTTACTCTTCATTGGTGTTGCTTGTTCTGTGTACTTCTTGTCATTAAGTCCTGCTTCTGTAAAGTTTCATCTAATTTTGAGCCTTCAGTGTAATCTCTCCACTCAGGTGACAGACAGCTGTTCTCTGCTAAGGGTTTGCAAGATTCTACTGGTCATGAGTCACTGAGGTTTTGTTTCAGGCCACAATCTACAGTAACCTGGAGAGCATCTACAGACAGGTGACTCCATATCCAATCACACACAAGCTTTCCCTTCCTGCTACCCTGGCTCAGGAAAAGTCCTTTTAGTTCCACTGTTGTGATTGCATATAAAATGTTCCCTACAGGAATATGTGTTTAGAAGATGGACCCTGCTGGTGGCAGTAATTTGTTAAGTTGCAGAGTATTTGGAAAGCACAGCCTACCTGGAGAAACTGAATTGTCAAGTCATGCCTTGAGGGCTTAAATAAGCTGTCTGTTTCCTGATGACTGAGGTACAACATGCCACCACACAGTTATCACCACAGTGGGCTAAGTCACTCCACCTACAATGTTGTTACCATTTTGCCACTCACCATCATGTTCAACCAGTTCCTAAGCTCTGAGCCCAAGTAAATTCATCCTCCCTTAAGTTGCTTCTATTAAATATTTGGTTTGGGACACAAAAAGGATATCTAATCAGCCTGAATTTCCAAATCGGCCATTTGTAACAGCACTTCAGTTGTTCTTCTTGAGTTCCATTTTAATGAACCAAAATCATCCACCAAAAACTCAGGTTATCACCAGAACATATGAATCTACATTAGTTCCTATTTCTAAATGACAGATAATATTTTGAGTAATAAAAGAGCAGCACAGCACAATAACCCTAAGGATGCAGTCACCACATGCATATCTTGGCAGTAAGCAGTATCTCTCTAATTGGACTGAAAACCTACTCAACAAGAGGGAAAACATGATTTGTACTAGAGGCGTGGTCAAATACAAAATGATAGTATATTCTTGGTTATTAGAAGAGAACTTATAACCACTATGTTACTAAAGTAGAATAATCTCTAAAAACAATGTAATCATTTTCCCTTATACCCACAGGTAAATATGATCCCCACCCATGTTCAAGGAAACTTCTCTTTGCAACAAACAGAGACCACTACAGAAAGTCACAAGCAATCAAAATGCACGAGCCCAGCCCCAATGGATGAATCTAGAAAATGCTCACTTACCTAAGGCTCAGAGAACATTGCAGAAATGGTAGTAGAAAGATAATAGCCATATCAGTGAATTTACTGTGAGATGGTGTATCTTAGTAATATTGCGAGCAATATCCATGAAGTCTCAACAACATGGCTGCCTAAATATGAGCTGTAAAAGGACAACAATAGGAATGCCTAAGTGGACAGGAAAAGTTTCATAAAACTGAAACTCTACATCAAGAACCACAGGCAACTAAAGAATGCTGAGAGCAGTAGAAATAGTTTTTCTCAAGGAAGAAAGGACAAATTGTTCACCCAATACTCAATGGACAGACCTGAAAACATACACAAGAAACATTATACAGACTGACCAGATTATATTTAAGAAAATAGATATATTTCATATTTTATGTATATGCAAAAAGAGTTAATGAAAAGAGAGGTGATAAATTTGAAAGAGAATGAGAGGACTTATTGAATGGTTTGAAGACTGAAAGGGAAGTGGTAATGACATAATTATATTATAATTTCAAAAATTAAAATAAAATTTATGACTTGTTATTGAAGGTATATTTTGGCTGGAAAGTTATTAGAACCACTTGAAAGTATAAGCTCATGACAAAAGCACAGGTACTTAAAAGTATTAGTTATTTAAAACATAAATAAAATGTGGTGTGGTATAAACATTTGTCCAATTAGAAATATAAAAATGTGGTTGTTTAAAGATATAAAATCAAGAACTTCAGTGCAATTTCCACTTTTCCTCTTTTTTATTATTTTGTATTAATTACAATTTATTCACGTTGTTATCCCAGCTGTGGCACTCTCCTTCAATTCCTCCCAATCTCATCTACTCCCTCCTTCCCTCATCTACTCCCGTGTCCCTCCCCCAGTCCACTGATAGAGGAGGTCCTCTATTCCTTCCATCTGACCCTAGTCTATCAGGTCTCATCAGGAGTGGCTGCATTGTCTTCCTCTGTGGCCTGGTAAGGCTGTTCCACCCCTCAAGGGGTGGTGATCAAAGAGCCAGCCCCTGAGATCATGTCAGAGACAGTCCCTATTCCCCTTACTAGGAATCCCATTTGAATGCTGACCTGTCATGGGCTACATCTGAGAAGGGGTTCTAGGTTATTTCCATGCATGGTCCTGGGTTGGAGTATTAGTCTCATAAAAGAACCCTGGGCCCAGATTTCTTGGTTCTGTTGGTCTCCTTTTCTAGATCCTGTCCCCTCCAGGTCTTTCTAATTCCCCCTTCTTTCATAAGATTCCCTGCATTCTGCCCAAAGTTTGGTGATGAGTCTCAGCATCTGCTTTTATACACTGCTGGATAGAGTCTTTCAGAGGTCCTCTGTGGTAGGCTCCTTTCCTGTTTCTTCTTGTCTCCCTCTTCAGATGCCCATCCATTTACTTTTCTGAGTGAGGTGTTTCTAATGGCATTCTGCTATACTCATAGATCAGTGCCTAGCCCAATTATCATTGGAGTTGTGTCCTACAACATCAGATGGGAGCAGATGCAGCGGCTCACAGCCAAACACTAGGCCAACCCAGGTTAACCCTCTAGAAGAAGGGGAGAAAGGATTATAGGATCCAAATGTATTGAGAATACCCACCCACAAAATCAACTAAACAGGGGTCCTACGGACCCCTAACAGAAACGGAAGTGGCAAACATGGACCCTGTATTGATCTGAGCTAGGTCCTCTGTATATACCTTATAGTTATGTAGCCTGGTGTCCTTGTGGAACTTCCAGCAACAGAACTAGAGTGTGTCTCTGACTTTTTACTTGTGCTTGAGACCCTTTTCTTCCTACTGGTTTGGTACTTTAAGCTGTGATATGGCAAGTTGTACCCAGTCTTATTATATAACTGTATCTTGTGAGACCATGTTCAGTGGATATCCTAGGTGACCTGCTCTGTCTTTTTTTCTTCCTTCCTTTTCTTTCTTCTTTCTTTTATTCTTTCTTTCTCTCTCTCCTTTCTTATTTTCTTCCTTCTTTCCTTACATCATTCCTTTCTTTCTTCCTTCCTTTTTTTTCTTTCTTTCTGAAGGGAAACAGAAGAGGAGGTGATCCAAGGCAATGGGAAGAGAGGGGCTGGTAGGAGTGGAGGCAGAGAACCTGCAGTTGGGATGTACTATATGAAAGAAGAATAAAACAAGGACCTCTGGAGGGGGGGGAGGTCAACGTAGCGATGTATCAGAGCAGATATTAAGACTCGCAATCAAGCCTTTGACAGAGGGCGAGAAGTGATGATAGAAATGGAGGAGGTTGGTGAGACTTGGAAAGAACAAAGGCTCCACAAAGACCAAACTGAGCAGGGCACAGGGGTCTTGTATGGTTCCGTTTCTACAACCTAGGACCACGTGTGGATGTGGCCTGGAACCCCTGCTTAGATGGGGCCCATGATAGCTCAGTGTAGGACTGAAGACCCTAGTAAGGGAAGCAGGGACTGTTTCAGTCAAGATCTTGATGGCTGACTCTTTGACCTTCCCCCATACATACCGGGGAGTGACAGACTGTCTAGATCCCAGGGGAGGACATTGCAGCCAGCCCTGAGGAGACAGGATAAGCTGGGGTTGGATGGAAGGGGAGGAGGTCCTCCCCTGTTGGTGGACTTGGAGGGGGCGGGGAGGAGATGAGGGAGGGTCGGGGAGGGTGGGAGGGAATGAGGGCAGAGGCTACGCTTGGGATGCAAAGTACCTAACCTGTGATTGATAACAAAAAAATAAATTAATAAAAATAAAAAATAAAAACCTTTACGAATGTTTTATAGTCAAATAAATAATAAAAGATTGAGCATACAGTTTGCTATGTGAATACTATAGTTTATAATTGTGAGGCAAGTTTTAGTAAAAATTTAATAGTATCAATTATGTGACAACTTTTTAAAAAAGCTTGTCTGTTGACTATAGAGCCTTTATTTAATAATTGGTGTCCAAGTTGAAAATGTCTGAAATTATCCCAGTTTTACTTTTTGTATGTTCTCACATTTGCACAATAGACATGGTTTGATTTAAAAATTTTCACAGAACTTTTGTGCTTAAGTTTCCAAAACTGAACAAGGTCTTGGAACTAAAAAGAAACACAAGACAGCTTGCATTTTAGGTATCTTGAAGATTAGCTTGAGAAAATTCAGCTAAATTGCATACTTTTGATGTCTCTGCTTTCAAGTCAGCCCAGACTCTGGAGTTCTGGTCTAAATGTAAGGGCACTGGATACCTCCATTTTAAAGCCTTTCATTTTTCAAGATGAGATGTATCATCCCAATTCCCTTATGATCAAATGGTTTTTGAAAAGAACAAAAGCTTCTTCTATGCTGTTATAACCAGATAAAGAAGGAAGAAGAGGAGGAAGAGAGGAGGAGGAAGAAGAAGAACAACAACAACAAAAACTACTAAAAAAGAATAAATTAATGCTTCGCTATAACTAAAAGGCAAGAGGACACATTGACAATAGTTCTATTGAAGGACAAAAATCAACAGAAAAGCCCATTGCAGGATCTAAACACAGCATACGAAAGGAGGACACCAGACTGACAGGACCAGAACAGATAGCTTTGTAAACTTTATAACCCAATTAATTTAACATAAAAATATTTTAAAATGAGAACTGGGAAAACAAAACACGGGCTGCAAGGCTTTGTTATTCTATCTGTTACAAGATGATTTTAAAAAATACAATTTCAGTTAAACCACTGCAAAATTTAGATAATCATCAACTGGTCTGTATAAGCTTGTGTATACATATGTACATACATAAATAATATATAGAGCAATCATGCTTCACTGAGTAGAACATGATTAGTGAACTCACTGTTTATTGATACATTTACTCCTTTACCCAGAAAGTGTGTGGCATCCTAAGAACCATGTGTGGTGAAGGTGTTGATAATGACTCAATAAATGAAGCAGGCGAGCATAGATCCAAGTTCAAATATTCTAGAGAGGCTATGTAAAGGGCCATCAAATTTGGTGACATCAAATTTTCTTTCTTGAATACTATAATTTTTAATCTCTGTATAAAATTTTAGTGAAAACAATTTTAAAATGTTTTTAATTAGGAAACACTTTCATACAAGCTTTTTAACTTACCCAGACAACTACATACCTTACAACATTCTCAACTTTCCCACCCAACTTTGAGAATGCTTCTTTTTTTCCCCTCATTGAGTTTGTTTTATTCTGCCCAGCCAGACTTAACTGGTGTGTGGTCAGCCTCCAGAGATTACGTCACTAAAACTAACTGTTCCCTCTTCGTTCCGCAGATAATGGTAAAATTACATATCTACCTTTCTTCCCGGTTCTGTGATTGGAACTTGTTCTTTTCTTTTACATCCAAATCACTTGAGTTCAAATGTGAATCTGTTTTGCTGTATCTGAAGAATACTGTTTATTAAAGTTATCCATCACTTCTGGCCCTTACAATCTTTATGCCTCCTCTTCTACAATGTTACCTGACCCTTGCAATGGGATATTCATCTCCACCTATGACTAAACACCCATATAGTATTTTATTCTCTCCAGACTAATCAGTTGGGAGATTGTGTAATAATAACCATCTACTGCAAGAAGAAGTGGCTCTGATATGGGTTGAAAGATGTCTGAGTTTCGGGTGTAGCAATATGTCATGAAAAGTCGGTTTAATATTACATACATTTAGCAGTATAACATTAGCAGGTTGTTCCCCAGGACCTGTGAGCTGTCTAGCCACAGATTCTTAAGCACTTTAATGATATGTGGTATGACTTCTCTTTAATAGAGTGAGCCTTTTGTCTGATCAGAAGGTGGAGGGTCACCTAACTCCTGGGCCACTAGTGCTCTAGTGGGCCCGTTTCCTCAGACCGGTCAGTGTGATTGATGCTGGCTTGGGCTCTCTGGCAGTTGCACATTACTGTCAGGTACAATGAATTCCAATAAGTAAGGATGAAATTTTCAGGTGACTATGAACTTAATGTCTCCATGTGCTGCCATTCAATTATGTGGTGTCATCATCAATGGTGTCTTATTGGCAAGATCTAGAGGGTAATTAGAAATATTGGAAATAGCCTTTAATGCTTGGTGTTCTATGTGAGTCAATTGTCCACAATTTTTTTTTAAAAGTGTGTGTTTGTATGGGTGCGTTTTCTTAAGTTTCTGTAGCAGTAGGTTTCCGAAAAATATTTGAGAAAGACATTTAGTGTCAGTTTTCCTTTTCCATCTTCCCTTGTTTACCTTGCTCTCCCATTCCTCACCCTAATTTAGTCTTATCTTTTCGTCTTTATTCAGCTATTAAAAATAAAATTATTGACTTTACAAGAAAAGGAATAGAGTTGAAAATAATCAACTTGCTCAATTTTACTTTGCTCAATCTTGAGCAAAGTAAACCATACAAATAAAGATAAAAAAATCACATGTTATCCTTAGTTTCTAGTGATCAGCTTTGAATCTTCTCATGTGTGTGTTTGATTTAGAATACCCACAGAGGTCAGGAACTCAGTAAAAAGCTATTAGGAATAGGAGAATTCAAGATGAGGGAATTATAAAAGAGTACAATAAAGGGTTGGAGGGAAAAAAATGAACCAAATTACTTTTAATTAATATATCATTTCCTTTTCTAGCTACTGTGACAAAATACCGACAAGAAGTAACATGATAAAGGAAAGCTTTGCTTGGGTTTGCGGTTGAAAGAGACACAGTGCATCAGAGGAGGTGGGTGGCCGGCCACATGGCATCTGAGGGAACAGGGAGGCGAGGACATACTAGAAAACACCAAGCCTCATTTCTAGCTACTCACCTCTTCCAGCAAGATTTTATTTTCTAAAGGTTCCACAACCTTCCCAAACAGCACCGTCACCTGGAGCCATGTGCTCAAACATATGAGACTGCAAGAACCTTTCATATTCAAAGCATAGCTATTACTTAGAAGAGTTGGTGTTTCAAAAACTAGTGTAGATTACATTTTAAAGCAAAGAATACACAAAACAAACAGAACAAAACCCTATAACTTGACTTAAAGGTGGAAAGGGTAGCAAACGTAAGTAATGTGTGTGGAAGTTAAAACTGCAATCTTAAATATTACTGATATGTAACTGTAAATAGGTTTATAAATAAAATATGAACATAAAAATGCATTAGTGTATTTTAACTCTAGTATTCACATAGTTGATAGTCAACCTTGTGATTCATCACTATTATGTCAGTATAGCTATGAAAGATGTAAGGGACAAGCAATAAACACATGTATCAAATCATATTTTTCTGGTTCAGTAAATGCTGGTGAGGGTGGGTGAAACGACTTTGTTAATTTGAAACATTCACACACAATAGGTACATTTACGCATTACTTGGAAAAATATGCCTCTTTTTTTCTAAATTCCACTAATTCTGAAAAAAAAATTCTCAGTTATATTCTGGATTAACAATAGAGCTCTTTGGTGAGTTAATTGTCTAGTATGTGTAGAGCCTTTGAATCAATATCTAGTACTGAAAACAGCAAGTATACCTTGTACAATCTCTGCAAAAGAAATTGACAAACCAAGAAGAATTAGAAGTGACTGAGAATGCTCTCCTTCCAGAGATTGGTGCGCTGTTCTCCACTGTATGGTTGAGTACCTGTGCCAAGTAATCCATGTAGTAGTAGAAATATAATTTTTTCAGTTCATTGACTCCATTGTTCAAAATATCTACAAGAAAGTAGAACTCTGATTTCGTTCAATATAATTTACAAAGAAACCACTCTTGTAGCTTCTTCTGTGATTCCTATTCATGAAACAACAGATATTATTTCTTCCACATTAGGATTGTTAGTTCAAATCAGATACATATCTCCATATAGACTTTCTTACAGATAATCATGAACACTAATTAAGTACTCAAATTAGATGTCTTTTTAAAAAATTCAATCTGCCTGAAAAAGTGCCAGCTATGAAATTCTCATTGCCGAGCTTTTCAGTTAGGATGCTTCTTATTAGTAATAACAATAAAACATCCTTCCTCAGATGGATAGGCTTTGCTGTTTTCCAAAAACCTCCTGAGAGTCACACAATAGATTAAGTAAGAACTTTTTATAGTATGCGTCATAAAGCACATGTTCATCACTGAAAAGTATTCATTATGTGAGTGTACTTTTGTGTTCATGTGCCTGTGTGTGCCAGTGCCTGTGTGTCTGAGTGCATGTGGAGCCCAGAAATCAACTTCCTCTGTCTTTTTTTAAGGGCATTTTACTTTGGTATATTTGTTTGTTTGGGGAACAAGATGCCCATTGGTCTAAAATAAACAGGTTTGGCTTTGGCTGGCTGCCCTGTCTCCTGCTTCCCCACCTCTGGGATTACAAGTGTGTGTGTTATGCATGCATGCATACATCACTTTTTCACATGTGTTCTGGGCATTGAACTCAGGTCTTCATGCTTATACTGGAAGCACAACACTGGCTGAGCTTCTCCCCTAGCCTAAGAAGCATTCTAAACCTATTTACTTATTTGGTTTAAGCATAAATTCTCATCATGATTTGGTCAGGAATACGCTGGTATGAATGGGTTTGACAATAGAAGTGAACGCTTAAAAACACATAACACTGATTGTTATAGGAAATTATACGAACTTTTAATCTCTATAACTTTAATCCCTTTAAAAAGGGAAAATAAAGGATAGAAAGAAATATTGTTTTAAGATTTCAGAGGAATTGAAATGAAATGAAAGTTCATGGGGAAAAAAAGACAAATTGTAAAATCCATAAAGTATTTAAGAAACATTTGTTCATGTGTTTAAAACAATAATATAGGTAATGGCTCACTTGGTATTTACATTTTATTTGACGTATAAAATAGTTCAGCACATAATATCCATATTGGTACATCCTGAGAATTACACCCTTCAAAATTATCTCAACTCCAATGCATATTTTTTAATATTTTATTTATTATTTATATAGTGTTCTGCCTGCACACAGAAGAGGGCACCACGTCTCATTATAGATGGTTGTGAGCCACCATGTGGTTGCTGGGAATTGAACTAAGGACCTTTGAAATATAGCCACTGCTCTTAACCTCTGAGCCATCGCTCCAGCCCTCCAATGTATATTTTAAATATCAACTCTTAAAATGTATAGGGTGGATCCAAGATGGCTGCCACGAGAGGACACTGTGTCTGAGGACTAGGTCAGCAGAAACAACGCAGCGACTAGGAGACTGAACTCAGGGACCTAAAACGCCAGCATTTGTGATTGCCAGGTGAGCAGAACTCCTATGGTGAAAAAATCAAGTGGGAAAACCCTAGGGACACCCAGTTATTCCCCGGAAAAATCTCCTGGTGACCAGCAGCACACAGCTCTGATCAGAGCGAGTAGCAGCACCATACTAAACTGGACCACATAGTCTCTGGGGCAGACTGAGGACAACCCGGGCACCATTTTGTCTGACCTGCACATTGCGGGCACACGCTGCTTGAATTCACCAGCAAAAACATCAGTCAGTGTGTGAGTCCGCAGGCCAGTCTGGGAAGGTGCAGGGATCTGTTTCACCCAGCGGGTGTACAGTAGGCGCTCTCCAATCACCGCTGGAACCAGCTCAGACTGAGAGAGACTGGGGACCTTTTTGACCAGACTGCACACTACAGGTGCACTCCACTCAGGGCCGCCAGCAAAAACCTCAGTCCCTGTGTGAGTCCTCGGGCCAGTCTGGAAAGGACACAGGTTCTGCTTCAACCAGCGGGTGTACAGCAGGTGCACTCCAATCGTCGCTGGAACCACCTCAGACTGAGAGGAACTTGGGAAACGTTTTAACCAGACTGCACACTGCGGTCACACACTGCTCAGGGCAACAGCAACCACCTTGGTCCCTGTGTGTGTCCATGGGCCGGAGAAGGCCTCAGGCACCACTTCAAACATGCTTACATACAGCTGGTACACACCACTCCACAACGCCTGCAACCAAACCAGACCCACTGTGTGTGCCCCAAATACCATCTCAGACCATGGTTCACAGCCCTGGCCCAGAAGGAGGCATCAAGTCTCCAGTCCAGGGGAAAGCCCTTAGCAGTAAGCCCAGGGCAGAGCACAAAACCCCCAGCTGACATCAGAAAACACTGAGGAGCTAAACCTCCAGACCAGAGGGGTGACCAGCCTGCAGTGCTCACAGCTTCTAGCACAGAGCACGAATCAGGGCACACAGAGCCCACAACAGAGTTCAACTGTGACAACAACACACAATAACAAACCACTAGAACTCCCTGATCTTCTTGAAGAATACTCCTGACACAAGAGATTGACAGTTCCAGACTGAAGCTCAGACTTAAAGCACAAACAGATCCTTGATTATATATAAACAAATGCCCAGAAATCGGAAAAAAAACTCACCCAACAAAAATCAGGACACGATGGCCCCACCAGAAACACCAAAAAGCAGGGGAGATTTTAATTCAGCGGAGAAACAAGAAAATTATATTAAAGCTTTGATTGTTCAGATATTGGAGGAACAAAAAGAGAGACAAAAAGAGGAAATGAACAAGGCCCTCAAAGAAATGGAGAAAAATTTAACTACCCACATAGAGGAGCAATCAAAGATAAACAGAGAGGAAACAATCAAAATAGGAGACACAGTCAATCAGTTGAAGGAAATGGTACAAAGCATGAAAACAGAATTAGAATATATAAAGAAGACACAAAGAGAGAAGAGCCTGGAACTGGAGAACTTAGAGAAAAGATCAAGAACCACAAAGGTAAGCATCAACAATAGAATACAAGAGATGAAAGAGAGAATCTCGGGAGCTGAGGATACGCTCGCTGAAATAGATTCCTCACTCAAGAAAAAAAGGAAATCAGAAAAGTGCCAAACACAAAACATCCACGAAATTAAGGATGCCATCAAAAGACGAAACCTAAGAATAATTGGAATAGATGAAAAAGAAGACTCCAGGCTCCAAGGACCGGAAAATATTTTTAAGAAAATCATAGAAGAAAATTTTCCCAACTTAAAAAAAGAAATGTCCATCAACATACAAGAAGCCTACAGAACACCAAATAGACTAGACCAGAAAAGAAATACCT
>CM053764.1:60797999-60818569 GCA_028658305.1 Pachyuromys duprasi
AAGTGAAAGACCTATATGAAAAAAATTTCAAATCTCTGAAGAAAGAAATTGAAGAAGATCTTAGAAGGTGGAAAGGCCTCCCATGCTCATGGATTGGTAGGATTAACATAGTGAAAATGACCATATTGCCAAAAGCAATCTACAGATTCAATGCAATCCCCATCAAAATACCTTCACAATTCTTCACAGACCTTGAAAGAAAAATACTCAACTTCATATGGAGAAACAAAAAAAACCCAGAATCTCCAAAACAATCCTCTACAACAACAGATCATATGGAGGTATCACCATCCCGGACCTCAAGCTGTACTACAGAGCAATAGTAATAAAAACTGCATGGTATTGGCATAATAACAGAATAGTGGATCAATGGAACCGAATAGAAGACCCAGAAATGAACCCACACACCTATGAAAACTTGTTTTTTGACCAAGAAGCCAAAACCATTCCATGAAAAAAAGACAGCATCTTCAACAAATTGTGCTGCTCCAACTGGATATCTCTATGCAGAAAAATGAAAATACATCCTTATTTATCACCTTGCACAAAGCTAAAGTCCAAGTGGATCAAAGACCTCAACATAAAACCAGACACACTAAACCAGTTAGAAGAAAAAGTGGGGAAGATCCTAGAACTCATTGGCACAGGAGACTACTTCCTGAACAGAATACCAACAGCACATGCTCTAAGATCAAGGATCAATAAATGGGACCCCATGAAACTCAAAAGCTTCTGTAAAATAAAAGACACTGTCATCAAAACCAAACAACAGCCTACAGACTGGGAAAGGATCTTCACCAAACCTACATCTGACAGAGGACTAATATCCAGTAGATATAAAGAAGTTAAACAGCAACAAATCAAGTAATCCAATTAAAAATGGGGTACAGAGTTAAACAGAGAACTCTCTATAGAGGATTGTAGAATGACAGAAAAACACTTAAAGAGATGCTCAGTTTCCTTAGCCATCAGGGAGATAAAAAACAGAAAACAAACAAATAAATAAACAAAAAACTACCCTGAGATTTCACCTTATACCGACCCAAATGTCTAACATCAAAAACTCAAGTGACAACACATGCTGGAGAGGTTGTGGAGAAATGGGAACCCTCCTCCATTGCTGGTGGGAATGCTAAATTGTTACAACCACTCTGGAAATCAATTTGGCCCTTTCTTAGGCAATTAGGAATAGTGATTCTTTAAGATCCAGCTATACCACTCATAGGCATATATTCAATTGCTCAAGTACACAATAAGGACTTTTGCTCAACCATGTTTGTGGCAGCTTTATTCGTAATAGCCAAAACCTGGAAACCACCCAGATGTCCCTCAGTCGAAGAATGGATACAGAAATTATGGTACTTTTACACAATGGAATACTACTCAGCAATTAAAAACGAGGAAATCATTAAATTTGCAGGCAAATGGTGAGACCTGGAAAAGATCATCCTGAGTGAGGTTCCCAAAAGCAGAAAGAAACACATGGTATATACTCTCTTATATAGACCTATAAGATAGGATAAAAATACTGAAATCTATACACCTTAAGAAGATAAACAAGAAAGAGGACCCGGGTAAGATGATCAATCCTCACTTAGACAAATGTGATGGTCACTCAATGTAGGAGAAAATAAGCAACAGGACAGGAGCCCACCACACAGGGCCTCTGAAAGAATCTGCTTAGCAGTGTATGAAAGCAGATATTAAGACTCACAACCAAACCTTCAGCAGAGTGCAGAGAATCATATGAAAGAAGGGGAGTTAGTAAGATCTAGAGAGGAAAGGAGCTCCACAAAGACCAAATATATCAGGGCACAGGGGTCTTTTATGAGACTGTCTCTCCAACCAAGGACCATGTATGGATATAACTTAGAACCCCTGCTTGCCTGTAGCTCAGTATTCAACTGGGTACCCTAGTAAGGGGAACAGGGACTATTTCTGACATGAACTCAATGGCTGGCTCTTCAACCCCCACCTCCACCCCAAGGTAGTAGCAGCCTTGCTAGACCACAGAAGAAGACATTGCAGCCAGCCTTGAAGAGACCTGATAAGCTAGGGTCAGATGGAAGGGGAGAAGGTCCTCCCCTATCAGTGGACTTGGAAAGGGTCAAGGAGGAGATGAGGGAGGGATGGGGGGAGTGGGAGGGAATGAGGGAGTGGGCATGAGTGAGATGCAAAGTACATAACATGTGACTAATATAAAAATAAAAAGAATTGTTATTATAGTTCAGATACATAAATACATTAATCTGATATATAAGGTAGTAAGAGGTTGTGATATTCTCAACAAAGTTGATATGGAACTGACATTGATGACAGAAGAATAAAAGAAGAGCTAATCTTGGTGGGTATGGCAGCATATGGATTCTCTAAGCATTTATAAAATGATTAGGGCATGGTATGTTTTAATATTAAAATATTTTTAATTTTATTCAATCTACTCAGTGACTTCTCAAAGCAGTGCTTAAGAATACAGCCATACATTAATGCTCTGGAATCTACTCAAAGGTCATCCATCTTATCTTAGGTCAGAGATACTTAGCATTAATTTTACATTAGAACTACCCAAGCAGCTTTTAAAAATGCTGTGATTCAGAACTCATCCGCACATATCACATTAGAAGCTTGGGACGAAGCCTGTGAAGCTTTACACACTCCCAGGTGATTCTAAAGGCCGCCTATGATAGGTACCTTGAATTCAAAATTTATTTTCAGTTTTCAAAATTAGATTTAATACCTTCTTAATAAATAGATATTTTAACTTTTAAAAATAACTTTATTATTGCAGCTAGTTTGTGGTCAATGCATTTTAAACCATCTTATTAATATACTTCATTTTCAAAACAATATACAATGATACAAAACTTATATTTACTAAGGTTACTTTTTTCTAGACCTCAGTTATCAGATTTTTAAAATATTATGTGTACAAGAATAGGCAACTAATAAATATGTGAGTGTTGGTTCCCACAAAGGCCAGAGATGTCTGACCCCTCTGGAGGAGGCGTTACAGGTGGTTGTAAACCTTCTAATGTAGGTGCTAGAACCTGAGCACAAGAGAGGGCAGTGCACACTCTTAACCTCTGAGACATCTCTTCAGCCTCTGAATTATAAATAGCAGCATATAAGCCTCAACACAGGATTTAAAAAGCCACCTATTTTAAATTTCATGCCAGTTTTCTGCACATTCATTTTTCCTCAGGCAAGAAATGTTAGCTTAACTTTGTCAGTTAACTAATTGGCCCTTAAACCATTTGAATCATGTTGTTTTCACTAAATCATAATTTGTGAATGATATGTGTGGACTTCACTGTCTTTCCCTTTCAGACTCTTTCTCTTGGAACCTCTTGGAACATAAAAGAGTGTGGAATAATCTCCCTGCTAATTTTAAGGCTATTGATTCATATGTTTTGGAGAAAAAATGCTATTAGACCTATTTAAACACACATTCCTGTCTTGTTTTCCACTCATATCTGAAGCTTAATTTTATTACTGTGTCTCCCTATCTGTCTCTTTAATTACAATTGGTTAAAAGATACCTGAATTTTACATTGTTCTCTGTTATTTGGTTTGCACATTTGTTTTTAAATGGGTTATTTTATTTAATTACCATAACTACTGTATGATTTAAGCATTATAGATGTCATTTTTATCAAATTAAAAATGTAATTTAGATTAAAAGCTTTAGTATGTTCTCTTGAGTATTAAATGGGAGCATTTGGGTTTAGATGTGGCATAATATACCTAAGCCTATCAATTTCCTGATGTATAATATACATATCGTCTACAAGTGTGTTTGCTTGTGTTTAGGCACAAGTATGAGGGTGTAGGTATGTGTGCATGCACTTGTGGAGGGCCAAGTTTAAGGTCAGAAAAATAAAAATATTTTATTTTTCCAAATAGCTTTTCATTTCACTCTTGAGGTAGAGTCTCTCAACTGAATCCAGAGCTCATTGATAAGACTACTCTATGTAGTCAGCTTGCTCTGGGAATCCAACTTCACCTTCTTCATTGCTAGAACTACATGCAGCCTACCCTGCCTACACAGGATCCAGGGAATCAGAGCTTTGGTACTTATGTTCACACATCAAGCATCTTCACCACAGAATCATTTCTCTAGCCCCCATTGAATTTTTCTGTTATATAATACAATGATTTATATATACATATATATATATATTTATAAGATATTTTATCTTCTGATTACTTGTCACCAGAAACTAGTGAGTATTCAATGTATATTTAACTACCTAATGACACAATTTTCTCTTCTCATGAAGTAAATTGCCCTCATTTTCTATATATCTCAATAAGCATTGCACTGTGTCTTAATGTATTTATGCTACAGACATTTTGGTAACTACTGTGCTGAACCATCATAGATATGAAGCACAATGCAAGCAACAATCCAAATTAGGATTTGAATTTGGAATCTAAGCACCCATGAAATTCACTTTGCAGATTAACTGAATTAAAGCCCATTTGCTAGACTCATTATTGTTAACTTCGAGAGACTATCAACTGACTAGGCAGATATTCTGTTTCACTGGGGGAGATTTTCTCATCTTAGAGTGACTTGACTACGGATGATGGAGCCTTTTGATCTCTGTTTAAAAGAACTTGCAGATGGATGATGAGACATTGAATTTACAGCCATTCTAATAATCCAGATGCCTTGTGTGTCCCTCATTTTCCAGTTCTGAGTTAGAAAACTGCTGCATTCGAGACGTATTTCTGGTAGGATACAAACACTGGCAAAATCATAAAACCACAACATCAGCATACCTCACACCAAAGTATGCTTCTTTCCACACTTAATCACCCCCAACCAAAAATAAGCAATTATGCATTTCCCTATCTTGGTTAATTTCATCAGCATTCACGAGTGAATATCCAAACCATGAATGCCTAACTCAGGATCATTCCTTATTCCCTCAATATTTTTAGTTTTATATCTTAAAATGTTTCACCTTAAGTCTTAACCCAGCTGCCGTCTACTGTTATCTTGAGAGATAACTCTCAAATGTCAACTCCTACATCTTGCCTCTTCATCATCTTTCATTTGGTATCTTCCTCACTGTTGCTCAGTCCTCCCGCACTGCTCACTGTACAGCCAATGCAATTCTGTTAAGCTCTCTCCTCTTACACATTCATAAAGCATTGGCTCCATTCTTAGTATTAAATTCACAATAATTTTTTCATCTAACTCAGCTGTTTTTGTATCTCGTTTCATACAAGCTCCAATAATCTACATATGAATTTTTTCTCTTATTTCTTTCCTTAGAGGCTAGTGCTGTTTGCTTTCAATGGTGCTGTCCCTGACCCTACAAACTGAAGTTATATTCCAGACCCTACACACTTTATTATTTTGTATGTATTCACAATAATGACAAGTGAGAGAAGCTTTCGGTTCAACATTTTTGCCTTGCTGAAATGGTGATACTAGATCTGTGCAGTCCATTCATTGTTTCAAGAGCAGAGATCATTGAAAAACTGTATGTCAGTATTTGTGGGATCAAATTTGCTTTCTGTTGAAAATTGTCTGGTATTTTTTCTCTTTGGGAGACTTCTTCCTGATCTTCTGAGAAGTATTCTCCAAGTTGCTTTTTCTTTAGCATCTTTGAGGAAGTGTTTATAGACCCTCCCTTTTGTTATTTCATCCCTCCCATCCTGTCTTTATAACTCTTCTCAGTTTCTATTATACTAACTCCATTTAAGAGCTGTCCTTTTTGACTGTGGGTATTCACTGTGGTAAAGTTCATACAAATAATGTAAATATGTTGAGAAAATATTGTTTATATTGTATCACAATAAAAATGGTATGGATCATTTTTATAGTAATTTTGTTTTCCAAGTATATTACTTTGTTAACACGTATGAAAGTTTCATTTCATAGAAAATATAATAAACATAAAAATAAAATGTGTTATTCTTTTGAATAAGAGTTTAAAAAGGACAAAGACTAACCCCTGGCATAAAACCATCCACTTCCAGAAGACTATTCAAGCAAATCAATGAATTCTTCTTGTTTCTGATTCTAGTAAAACAACTGTTTGGCTTGAGCATCACTTACCATTTCACAAGGATAAAAGACAACAGCAAGTGAAACAACAGAAGCTTTGAAAGGAGCTTCAGAGAGTTTACAGTTATTAGAGACTAGAAGACTAGAGTTTTTAAAAGTCCAGAACAGAAAGAATAGAGTGAAGTGCAAATAAAGCAAGAATGGTGTATCATTTGTTCTGTGCTGACTATTGGTTCCTGATGAACCACAAAGTAAAGAAACAAGTTATTAGCATGAAAAGCCACTGAATTACCCTAGACAGTTTCAGAAAGATGAATTTTTAAAGATTGTGTCAGAACTGTTCATTAGCACAGGGCAGGGGAGTGGAGTCTGCTGTTAGCATGACTCCCACTGGTGCGACTTCATTTTTAAGCATCTGTAGTTCTAGTTAACATCGACATAGGCAGTCTGGCAAACTTTGTGAAAAATATGCTGTGTTGCATTGCTTTGTTCAGATCTAGAACTGTGAAGGAGTCATCCAATATCTAAGTGGAGGCTGATTACTCTGGAACACAAGAACTTAATCCTCATAGAAAGTATTTCCAGGCCAGTTGATGCTAATCAAGCTGTTAAGCATATAGGAAACAGGAAAGGATAAATGGAATTTAAGAAAGAGCATAAGAGTGCTTAACCCACTCAGATCTATTCATTTCATATCTAAGAATAATTGGATTTCTCATCTTTAATATTGACATTTATTACCAAATACTTCTTCAGGGCTCACTTCCCTTATTAGAAAATATTTAATCTTACCATATTCTTTGATTAAAATTAATTTTAAAATAATTCTTACATGTGTATTGAATTCATATCATTTCCACACCCTCATTCCCCCAAGTTCCTCTCATATCCTCCACTCATTCTCAAATTCATGATCTGACCTCTCCTTCTTTATTTATTATTGTTATTATTGTTTTACACACACACACACACACACACACACACACACACACACACACACACACAGCCCTGCTGCGTCATAAGTATATATGTTTGGTTGAGCATTACGATTAGACAACTTATGGGGGCTTTGCTCCTGGAGAAGACTGATTCCTCTTCTTCTAGTGGCTATGAATTGCCTCTAGCTCTTCATCTCTTCGTGCGATCCTGTAACATTCCCCCATCCACACTGGTATGTTAATTGATACTGTAAGTTTTAGGTCTTGTTTAGTAAACTGTATTGCTGAGATTTCAAGGCAACAGCTTCTTTGTCACACGTGAAAGACATTGGCTTGTAGAAAGCATCTTGGTTTCCTGGCTCTTACTGTATTTCTGCTTCCTCTTCTGCCATGCTCCCTGGGCTTTTGGTGTGTTGATTTCATTATAGGTGTGTCGACTGAGGTTGGGCATTCTACAGTTAGTTGTTCTCTGTATTTTGACCAGTTGTGAATCTCTGAAATGGTCTCTGTCTGCTACAGAAAGAAGTTTCATAGGTGAGGGGTGAGAGTTATACATACCTCTGTGTATAAAGATGAATCCGTAGAATGGCGTTAGAAAAATATACTGGTTTAGATAAGTGACAACAGAAGGTTCTCCTCTAGGGCCATGACTTCATATCACTTATTGTATTTGTATTCTGTGATAAAATATGGTACCTCCATTCTTTATGAACAGAGATAAGGTTTTCTCTGCCTGCAACATTGCAAAGGCAATCATCCATAGAATCTTCTGTTATGTGTGGTTATGATCTGCTGTAATGACTATAGTATGAACCAAAAACAGGAGATCCTCTTTCTACTGGAGCTAGTCCTTAAGCTGTAATTACTCTAGATCATTGTACTCTTAGGAAGCACAGTTTTGGATTTCTCTCAATGTACTTTCTTGTTTAAAGTACTTCCTTATGACCGACCCAGAATTTCATTCACAAATTTATGAGTCTTCATTTCCTTCTTTTTCCCCCAGAGGGATGCATTTGCAGCAAATGCTATTCAGTGTTATTGTTATGCAAAAACTGTCCATGGCTCCAGACATATTCTGCCCTTTGCTTTTGTACAATAGTAACTGTAGGTACTTAATGTCATTAGTGTTAAGTTAAGAAGTATATGTAGTTATTTTCTTGGCCTATAGTACATATATAGAATGCATACATATGCATTATGGGTGCATTTTCAAGATGTGTGAAACCATTACTATACTCTCATAATATCTTTTCTCCATGAACATGAATTGAGTGAAAGGTCACTGTCAGAAAATGTTTCATTCAAAATACTCATGCTTCACTGTAAAACTCTAAAACAAAAAAGGAGTTTGTTCATTTAGCCACTCAGGTATCATAAGGCTCTTTTGGTACAAAGCAATGATTTAAGGACACATACGATAGTGATTAAAAGCACTTAGTTTGTGTAAATATAGAAATCACATTTGAGAAAAAGGCATAGTAAGAAACCATGTTTCATCTCAGTGGTGAAATATAGCTTAACGAAAGAAACATCCTTTGAAGCTCACGATTGAATGAGGTTCAGTTCATAGTTATCTGGATCCATTTTTATTAGGGCTATGGCAATTCAGAGACATGGTTGAAGGACATGGAGGAGAAAGGCCCTTCACTTCATGGCAGCCAGGAAGGATTAGGAACAAGGATTTGCTTCCTTTACCCAAGTCCTTACAGTTTCTACCACTGCCATAGTACCATCAGATTAGGTGTCTCAATGAATTAATCTATTGATTACATGGGATATTTGATCCATCACATCTGTACCTCACAGCTTTAAATACTCAAATAGGGACCATGCCTTAAAAACATGAAGATTTGCAGTTATACATTCAAATTGTAATGCAATCGAAAAGTAGCAAATATATTCCAATTTATTATGTGGAAAAAAGGAGGCAGTGGCGAGATCACTGAGAGAGCTACATTAAAGTCATATTTATAGTTAGAGAGTCTTCTGTAGGTCTAGAATATGACAGGAACTAATACCAAAGCGACAAAGGGACAAACATGCTTCAAAAGAAGTTCAAGACCCTAGACATTAGTTGGTCTTTTGTTGTCATTGAAGGAATATAATGGCAAAGAAACATTGTAATCAAGAAAGGTACAAAGAACAGTTAGAAATAGAAGAAATAGCCTCTGAAAAATGAATGGTCCTAAGACTTAAATGGAGTGAACACCAGAGCTTAGGGAAGTAAGAGGCTGCTGTCTGTCAAGTGATAGGCACTCCATGTTCTTGTTGAAAATACAAAGGGCACAGCAGAATGAGAGGAAAGATAAGTTTCGTAAAAGATGTTCATAATACATCAATAAAACTTTTAATAATCTAAAAAAAAAAGAAGTTCATGCCGGTCATGTGAAGATATGCTGCGTTATTACTTTTCATTGCAGTTGTATAAAGGAGAGTGGAGATGGTTGGAGGAAAGCGTAGAAAGTTTTGGAAAGACTGGAAAATGATCACAGTGCACAGTAAGACGGCAGGCTACAATGAAGAATGTTGGGATTGTTATGCAATGTTAACTATCTTAAGATTTTCTGACAAACATTTCAATTATAACTCATCAACTTTGCTTGATTTTGTGATAACATTTTATTCTATGAGTAAAGATGAAAATAAATGTTTGCCCTAATATATGTAATATCAAAGAGAAATATTCAACAGAAATGAATGTTTTATGAGTTTGTGAATGTAAAGAATGAACTGCTAAATCTAAACTGGGCAGAGAACGAGGAATCCAAGAAGCTGGTGTCAATGATAGCCTGAGAAGAATAGACGAGAGGTCTTGAAAATATGATGCTTTGTATTAGCAAATGAAACTGTAAGCCTAAAAGATTAGAGAGTAGAGAAAATATATAGAGAGGTAATATCTGATAGAAAGATGCTAGATACACAGAATGACAGACAGATAGATGAAGCACATGATGGACAAATAGGTAAATAGAGAGATATTTCAAATATCTGTGTTCAGTGATGACAAAGTTGATGGTTTGTTATGACAATGTGTAGCAGTAGTGGCATGGAAAGAGACTATCAGTGGTAAAGATGATGAAACAAACTGAATTAAACATTTCATGGCTGTTCTACATAAGCACTGAAGTTACTGAGAACTCAGTATCTGTTCTTAGACACTTAGTATCTAAGAAACCTGTTTCTTAGTTTGCTGCACTCTGTGAGTGTCAGAAGGTGTCCATATCTTAGCCCTAGTCTTAAAGACACACCTTGCTTCAAGAGTGTAGGAACAAAATTTATACTGGGAATGTAACCTCTGAACCACAATTTCCACTCCTTCATAATAAAGTAAGTCTTGCTCTGCCTAACTTGCTGGGAGTCAGAGATACAGTGGTGTCTATGACACTGGGTTTCAGTTAGTCACACATTAAGATAGTTTATGCCTATTTGTTATTCTGATCCCTTGTAGAGTGCAAGGTGTATACTCTCATACCCAGAGGCATAGTACATTGTGTGGCAACATATTCATTTGTTGTAGATGAAGGGTATGAACTGAGACCAGAAAGTGGTTAGCTTTACCGGTCACCATTATCATTTCAGGGCAATGTTTCAAGAGGTGAGAAGAGGTATGAACCTTATGACTTTGGCACTGACATAGTCTCAATATCTATGAAATGAGCTTTGTCTATAGTCCTATGTGAGAATCCCAGGGACCATGATTAGCTCCATAAATAAAGCATATACATTTTCTTAGTAGAATTACTTTATTGGATTTTAATATCTCCTATTTAGAAGACAGCTTCCTCAGAGAATTGTGGGGAAAACACAATGGCCTTTTTCTTTAAGATGTTGACATAGTTTTGGGTTTTTGCCACAATGGGACCTTATCTTGCTGTTCCAGTGTGTTTTGTAGTAGCTAGGCACAGGAAAAGTGACATTCCGACGACATAGCTTTATGTGCATTGTTTCACAATATTGTTTTAAGAGGTGGAAATGTTTGCCACATGTCACTGGGCTGTCATTGATTGGCTTCAGTCTTATACAAATATCTTGAAACATCAAGAAAACCACACTAGTTTTCCCTCTCCGTCACTGTTCTCTCATACTGTTATGTGGTAAAAACTATCTACAGCTTTGTTTGACTACTGTGCCATCTAATAGATTCCGTATATTGTGAAAACACCTTCACCTTCTTGTCACTGAACAAAGTGGGTTAAATTTTTGGCAGTAAAGCTGGGAGTTTGGTGGAATTGTAGCAAACAAAAGAAAACCCTCTTTTCTCCCAATATTCCTTAATCTTTTTTATATAATCCTACAAATTGTTGGTTCATTATTTCCATAGTAAAATTTCCTTTATATTTCATTTATTATTTATTCAAGAAGAGACACCCATTTCTCCAAATTAGAATCATGATTTCAGATTTACCTCTGCTGGTCTGCAATATAAAATACCTGTTATTATTTCCAATAATTTACTGGACCAAGTCAATATTTCATTTTACTGTTCTGAATAGGGTAGCTATGCCATTTTTGCTTTATTGTTTGCTATACTCTGTGGCCTTCATAAGATTTCCATGATTTAGCCCTAGTCTTTTAGAAACAGCATGACTTTGAGGAAGTAGCTACAAAACTTAGAATTTTGTCTAGAAACTTGGGTTACTCTTGTTCCCTGTCTTCCTTCTGAGCTCATAGATGAGTTTTCAAATTCATTGAAATATATAATTCAGTTAAGGATGTGAGCAATGTTATGCCTTTCCTTGGTTATAGGTAGCCTAGGAAAGGGGATATTATTTATCCATCTTTCAAATATACATATTTATTCTTAAAAATTGCAGATAGCTTGAAAACTATAAACACAGATACACACACACACACACACACACATATATATATATATATATAAATATAAACACAGCATATTTACAAACCTCCAAGTTTTAAAATAAGTATAGTTTCATACTAGATCATGTTCCCATCCACCTGTCTAACTCCTTTTGATAAATCAAAAATCAATTTGTGTTTCTTCCTCTTCATGACAGTTCAAAACATGCACTTTCTGTAGCTGCAACGTTGGGAACGTAATAAATTGCATGTTTAATCATCACATTGTAGGCCTTAGCTTTCTTTCTTATTTTTGAAGTGTGCTGTTTTAATTCATAATATATTTGAGTATAGAATGGTGGTGATTAGAGGCTGGTTGGATAGGATGCAGTATATAATGAGATGGTAAAAAGCATAGTCATGTTAATAGATAGCAAGATGGAAAAATCCTGGTCAAGTTAGTTAGGCAAGTCCACATTTATGGGGGCCATTACACAGTAGGATGTCTTAATATACGAATATACTGCATACTTCATAAAGTTAGAATAAATGATCTTGAGTGGTTTCAACATAAATGAATAATAAATAGCATAGGGGATAAGTTCAACCTGACTTAAACATTACATCATTCATATATAAGTTAAAACATATCATGACACACTACAAATGTGTCAATTTTATTATTTTATTTATGAATGAAATTAAATTAAATTTTAAAATTTAAAAATCAAATGTAACTTGAGGGAAAGAAAAATCCTTATGCTTCATGCCAAGTTCATTTCCCCATACCTCATAAATGTGATGGGTTTGGCTCTAGCATCTCTATTTCATGTCTGATATGCCCCTCACAGGGATCACAGTGTTCCTACTGAAAACCAATCATTATCTAGGACATCATGTATATTTATGATTCTTCTGCTATCAACCACTTCATACCTCTGATTTTTATTTTTCCACATTCTGCTTCTGCCCAGCAAGAAAGTGAAAATAACATATTATCAATAGGCATTTCCCTATTGTAGCCCCCAAATGGAACACAACACATAATAAGTACCTCTCCATTGTCAAAATAACAGCTAAGAAAATTTCACACACCCACTTCAGGCAAGGATGAAGAAAGTCTCATTGACTGGTTCTTTACCTTATTTGAATTAGTGTAGTGTTATATGTAGTCTGAATCTCCTTAAGATTCCAGACGTTCTAAAGGAGGATTACTAAGATTTGGAAAATTCTCAAGAAAGTTCATAAAATGTCAGGAAATGGACACAGGGGTGGGGGAGAACAACAGGATGCTCTTCTGAATTCAGAATTTCTAGACTGTGTTCTGTCTGAGACCCAGTGGCCACAGTTGAGATAGTTTAGCTCCAGGTTCCAAGCATACGTGAGGTCACAATATGAGAACATAGGAGCTAATACTAATCAAAAGCAGTCCTCTCTGCTTCTGAAATTCTCTAGTAGAGAGATGTCTCTCTGTGTGAAAGATAGGGTCTGGGAGATTGCAGATGAAAACCATAGAAACGCTTTCATTTGTAAGTGTGAGAAGTGATAGGGTATCAAAACAGGCACTTGTGAGAAAAGAGTTAAGAGGAAGCATTTCTTAAAGGAACCTTTGTTTAATTCTGTTAAACGTCCTACTGTAAAAATTCCCAAGTGAATGAAGGAGGAAGTAGGAAACCATGTATGATCGCTATTTCCTTTCCAGTCTGTGGGTGTACCTTAAGTAGATGGCAGATCTTGGACATGGCCCTTAATGTACACAAGGTAAAAGAAAAGATGTTTAACATTTCAGTTATATTAGAGAACTGAAGATGTTTCCTGTTTGTACGGTAGTCAAGTTCAGTCTGTCACACAAATAAAGAAATAATGCTGTAAGGTAAAGGCATGGATCTTAGAAGATACATTTATATTGATGTTTCTACCTATAATATGTCTTTCTTTCTGTTTATTATCCATCATCTAAGTAACATTTTCCTGGTTTTGTAACTTCTGCAGAAAATGACTATTTCATAATTTAAAATTTACCCTTGTTTTATTATTGGGGGTTGGTGTTGCCTGGATACACCTGTGTTTGTTGTGTAAACCTACCTGATTGGCTGATTAAATAGCCTGTACGTGGGCAAGGCAAAAAGGGGTAAGCCTGGCAAAGGTTCCTAGGCTTTTGAGGACTGGAGAATCACAGGAAAGAGACAGACAGCAAGAGAGGAAGAAGGAGGATACCAAGATGGGTTAGATGAAGAAAGAACTACCTGGGCAAGAAGGAAGGACTCTGAAGACAGCCGTGGATACAAAGAGAAACACTGTCTTGAAAACAAACAAACAAGCAAATAAATGGAAAATATACAAATGACATAACCATAAAAAACAATGAGGGCTGGAGAGATTGGTCAGTGTTGAGGGTGCACACTGCTTTTGAAGAAGTGAGTTCAGTTCCCAGCATCCACGCTGAGTGGGTCACAACCAGCTCAAGTCCAGCTTAAGGGAATCTGCATTTATGTCTCTTCTCACTCATGTGCATCCCTCAACATAATTTTAAAAGTATAAATCTTATGAAAAATGACAATGAAACAAGACAGCCTGCTAAAACACAGCATAGACAATCCTGCTGACCGCCCTTGGCATGTCCCAGTATGGCATTGCCAGTTCCTAGTGTGCCTCATATTCTGTTACCACTTAATGGGAAATGATTGTTACCACACTGCTATTTGTAGTTTTCCTGATTTTGTACAGTTCTCAAAACATAGATGTTTTTTGGGGGGAGGGCTGGTCAAAATTATACCTGATAATGCTTTTCTGTGGCAAGTGTTTTTAAATTCTGATTGCTTTTTGATGCTCTTGCCATTAGAGTCTCTTTCAATACTGCAGCTCACTTAGCTACATTGCTGTGGCATAGACTGGCCTTTTTCTTTCACTTAGGTTCTTTCCTTCTATTTCTTTTTGATTTTTGTAAAACTGTCTTTGTTTTATTATTGACACTGTCACCAATGCCACATTTGTTAGGCGTTTGAGTTGTTTCTCTGCTTCTGATGAGACCAAATGAAAATTTATTTAGTGAGCATCCCACAAGCAGGGGTGAGCGCTCACAGCTTGTTTCTCCTAACCCATGCCTGCCTTTGTTATTTTGCTAATAGTTGTTTTAATAGCTGTGTTTGATTGGCCTTTTTCTGCTAGCTACTGATATCCAGTGACTCCTCATGCATTTTTCAGCCATTTACATGCTACTGTACCTTATCTTAAATGCTCTCCAGAGGTCCATATGCTAAATGGATGGAGAGACCAGGAGATTGAAGAACTTCTAAGACTGTGATCTTCTGTTTTTTCCCCTGGTTTCCTGTCCATGATGTGAGTGTTGTTTGTAGTGTGTGTCTGTATTTTTCCCTGGTGCCTCACTGTCCTGCTGTGCCCTTCTGCCTCTCCAAAGGCTCAAAGCATCTGGGCCACTAATCATAGACTGACCCCTTCAAAATTCAAACCGAAATAAACTTCCCCTTGTAAGTTGTTACCTAAGATATTTTGTTACAATGATGGAAAGCTAATTAGTTAACCTTTATCACTTTGAAAAATAACTATTTGCATAATCTCCACTTTTGAAATTGAGTTGTTTAGTTTTGAGCTCTTGAATTTCAGAGATATGGATATTAGACACCTGGGTAACACACGCCTTGCATGTGATTCTGAACTCCAGGACTTTGACATTCTCTTGATTGATTGATTTGCTACACAGTGTTTTAGGGTGATGGTTTTTACATTTTCTGCTTCTGCTTTTGTTGGCTGTGTATTTAGAGTCATATCAAGAAAACCATCATTAGGATTATTTTCTGGACATTTTCCTCTGGTTTTTCACTCTCAGAAACTTTGTGGTTTTAGCTCTTAATATATGTATTTTTTTATGTCTGAATTAAGATCCCATTTTACTTACTCAGTACATATCCAGATTCTTCAACACCACTCACTGAAGAGACTCTTTCCCCCCTTTATTGGACTCGTGGCTATTCATGATTTTCTGTCATTCAGTGTGAATTTGAGAATTTTTATTTTAATACATTTGCTGTTTTATTTCCCGATATTTTATGTTTATCTTGTCAGTCTTTTCTTTCTTAGAATAAGTTTATTCACAATTATTTTACACTTTTATATTTGCTACCATGATTTTGCTTTTGCATAGGCTTTTGTTGTTGTTGTTGTTTCTTTGCTTTGATTTTATCAAATTCAGACCATTTTTTCCTAAGTTAATTTTGGGTTAATCCTTCCTTCCTTTCTTTCTCCCTCCTTTCCTTCCTCCCATCAGTCCTTTTTTTTTATTTTTTTCAGTCACTTAGACTTTATTAGTTCCAATAGGGATTTTTTTTTCCTTTCAGCCTTGCGACATTAGTTTCTATGCATAACATCATACCACTAGAATATATGGATACTTTATGTTCTTCTTTATCCTTTGGGTAGCTTTAATTTCTTTTTCTAGAACAGTTTATTTTTTTCAAGCTAGATTTTCTAGTACTGTGCCAAAATCAATGGTAAAATGAACCTTAACTTGCTCTTATGAGAAGGCTATAAAATCTTGCTTTCTGTTGCTTACTGGACTTGTTAAGAGATAACGCTCTTTGCTCCTACATGTGAGCCTCATCTTGAAATTACTGTGTGCAGAGGGCATTCACCAGGACAGGGCAGGGAAAGCCCATATCCTTGGCTTTCTATTGTAATTTCGGCAAACCCTATGAAAGATACAAAGTTGGTCTTCTTTGGTATTTCAGTGACTAATGTAGTTATTTAAGCTTTGTGATTTTTTATAGGTCCATTTATTTCATTGGCTGGATTCCTCCAGTATGAATTTTGTTGACAGTTTAAATAACAAAGGAATACAATTTTTTCAAATGTTTTGCATTGTCTGAGTAAATTGTATTCATTTCCTTTTTAATTTTAAAGTAGAATCTGTCACACTGATTGACTCACATATGTTGAATTGTTCTAGAATACTAGGAATAAATTCAGTTTGGTCACAGTGACCGCTTCACATCCAATTGCATGAAGACTTAATTGAACCTCCTTTCATCTATATTCGTTAGTAATGTTGGCCTAAAGTTTGTTTCTCCTCACTTTTGGTTTTGTTATCAGGATGATTCTGGCCTTAGAGAATAAATTTGAAGGTGCTCTATATCCTTTGGAAACGTTCTTCTTCTTTATAGTGAAATTAATTAGTATTGGGCTTCTCATTTTTAGAAGAAATTTGATCAATCATTCATTCTTTCTATTTGTCATATTTTGCTTTGACTACTTTTTTTTTCTTGCTTCAACTGTTACAGGTTGTATTTTTCCTGGTGATTATCTATTTTGTGAATTCTAGTTAGGAATTTAAAGTATAATATTCTCTTTATGGTAGGTTTCTTCTGTAATACCAAGGCAACATTCTTAGTTCTGATCTCACTTAATAACTGTTGTTATTCCTCAACGTAACTATTTGTTGATTTCTTTTCTCAAAAATCCTCCTAGTGAATTTTTATTACAAATGTTATGTCTTTCTACTTGGATTTTGTTATTTGTCTTCTGATAGTTCTGGGCTTTTTGTTCTGTCTTTTTAAGTTTCTCATGATGTAGCATTTGGATAATTATTGGAATATTTGTTCTTTATAAAGAATAATTGTAATTTACTTTCTCCCTCTCTCTCCTTCCTCACTCCTCTCTCTGTTGGCATTATTATGTGTAATATTAAGAAAATATTTGTTAAGGACCAGGCTTCTGTTGTCCAACTCATGGTGTTAAAGTTTCAGTTCCAGCCCCTAGACTCTACTCAAAGGTTTCAGATGGAACCAAACTCAAGGAGGGAATGAAAGGACCTGGCTAACTTCATTTTGAGACTGGGTCCAAAGCCCAGCCAAATTTCTTTCCACCTTTCCCCCTTTCCTCCTTGATGAGATCCTGGAAAATAAACAAACAAATAAACAAACCCAAGTAATGGGCAACAATCAACAACTGTCCCAACATCTGACCTGATGACTGTTCCTTCACTAATCAGGAACATACGTATATCCCTTACCATGAACCCAACCAATCCTGGTTAAGGATTATTTAACCTTGACTAGAAATCCCTTAGCTGTCTTTAAAAGAAGCTTGTGAGCTCCTCTCAGGGTCGCCATTTTTATGACTGGTCTATCCCTACATGCTGGTTGTCTCTGCAGAATAAATGATTTTTTGCCTTTACATACTATTTTACTCTAGGATCTTTCTTTAGTGATTCTCAGACCCATAAAGTGAGCAAAGAACTTGGGTCCACTGAAAAAGAAGGAACTAAGTTATCGCTCCAGATCCTTTTTGTCTTTTTTATGGTAGGTGGTCATGGATACAAAATTTTCTTTCAGAACTGTTTTCTGCATATGGTATGCTGTATTTTGGGTATGTTATAGTTCAGTGTCCTTTATGTCAAGATGCTTGAATTTTTCCTTTTGATCTTCTCTGTGAATAGATTTTCCAAGAGTGTGTTATTCAGTTTCTGTGTATGCATGAGTCTTTTACTTTCTCACTGTTCCTAGTGGATCTTTTTTATTCTACTTCAGTCAGAAAAAAAAAAGTACTTGAAATATTTACCATATTCTTGGATTTCTTAAGCTTTGTTTTATGACATTGTTTGTGATCTACCTTAGGAATGCTCCACATGTGAAAGAAAAAAAATAGTATATTATTCTGTTGCTGGGGAGTACTGCATAACCATTATCTGCATTTGGTGTAAAATGTTGTTTCTCAGTAATTTATTTTTTTTCTCACTTAATAAAGGTCATTAAGTATGAATGTAAGAACCCTATTATATTGCTGTTCTCATTTCTATATTTATGCATGTTAAATTTTGCTATTCTGTATGTTTTATATTTTGATGTTCCAGTGTGGGTGCTTATATTCAGAACCAATTGGACAGATTACTTGAAATGGACTTCAGATCATTTAACTATGATCTATGTATTTAAGGACAAGTAGGTCATTCTGTGCTGACAGTTTATTTTGTCTAAGTATAGCCATTCTCTATTAATTGTTTCTACCATTACTGTCAAATATCTTCTTTCTTTATAACCACTTAATCTGAGACCTTTAAGAAGTAAACTGATATTTTTATAGTAAACAACTACATAACTTGCTATAATTCTGTTTTAAAACCACTCTGTACTCTGAATTTTAATTAATTGATTAAACCTAACTTTCCTTAACATAATTACTGAAGATTGGAACCTTACCTTTACCACTGAAATATGTCTTATCTACTTTAGTTCTGTTTTGTTCCTCTTATTTTTTTCCTACTTTTATTCTTCTGTTATCTGATGATAATTTGAATTAATGTATACTGACTTTTTCTTTCTATCTTTTGGGATCTATGATCAACTTTTTTTTTAAAGACTGTGTTCTCAAACTTTAATGTGTATAAGAATCATGTGGAAAGTTGGTTAAAATTATTTATCTCCAGAGTACTTCCTCAGAGATTCAGTCTCAGTAGATTTTGGCTAGGACTTAGACACTTGTGTTTTTAATGAGCAACTCAGTTCATTCTGTTAGAGGCTGCCCTTTACTACACTCAGATTTTTTTAATAAATTTATTTATTTTTATATCAATCACAGGTTAGGTACTTTGCATCCCAGGCGTAGCCCCCACCCCCTTCATTCCCTCCCACCCTCCCTTCCCCTCCCTCATCTCCCTCCTCCCCGCCCCCTCCAAGTCCACCAACTGGGGAGAACCTCCTCCCCTTCCATCCAACCCCAGCTCATCCTGTTTCCTCAGGGCTAGCTGCAATGTCCTCCCCTGGGATCTAGCCAGTCTGTCACTCCCCGGCTTGTATGGGGGAGGGTCAAAGAGTCAGCCATCAAGTTCATGACTGAAACAGTCCCTGTTTCCCTCATGAGGGTCTTCAGTCCGACACCGAGCTATCATGGGCCCCATCTGAGCAGGGGTTCCAGGCCACATCCACACATGGTCCTTGATTGTAGAAATCATCTCATACAAGACCCCTGTGCCCTGCTCAGTTTGGTATTTGTGGAGCTCTTGTTCTCCCCAAGTATCACCAACCTCCCCTATTTCTATCATCACTTCTCTCCCTCTGCCAAAGGTTTGATTGCGAGTCTTAATATCTGCTCTGATACATCGCCACATTGACTCCCCCAGAGGTCCTTCGTGGCATGCTCCTGTCCTGTTGCTTGTTTTCTCCTCCACTCAATGTCCATCCCATTTGTTAATCCAAACGAGCATTGATCATACCAACCTGGGTCCTCCTTCCTGTATATCCTCTCTAGGTGTGTAGATTTCGGCTTGACCTTCCTATCCTATAGGTCTATATAAGTGAGTATGTACCATATGTTTCTTTCTGCTTTTAGGATACCTCACTTAGGATGATCTTTTCCAGGTCCCACCATTTGCCTGCAAATTTCATGATTTCCTCCTTTTTAATTGCTGAGTAGTCTTCCATTGTGTAAAAGTACAACAATTTCTGTATCCCTTCTTCAACTGAGGGACATCTGGGTTGTTTCCAAGTTCTGGCTATTACAAATAAAGCAGCCACGAACATAGTTGAGCAAATGTCCTTGTTGTGCACTTGAGCATCCTTTGGATATATGCCTAAGAGTGGTATAGCTGGGTCTTGAGGAATCACTATTCCTAATTGCTAAGAAAGTGCCAAATTGATTTCCAGAGTGGTTGTATAAGTTTGCATTCCCACCAGCAATGGAGGAGGGCTCCTCTTTCTCCAGAACCTCTCCAGCATGCGTTCTCAGGAGAGTTTTTGATCTTAGCTATTCTGGTGGGTGTAAGGTGAAATCTCAGGGTAATTTTGATTTGCATCTCCCTG
>CM053764.1:60819069-60831055 GCA_028658305.1 Pachyuromys duprasi
TTTGATCTTAGCCATTCTGGTGGGTATAAGGTGAAATCTCAGGGTCGTTTTGATTTGCATCTCCCTGATGGCTAAGGACGGTGAGTATTTCTTTAAGTGTTTTTCTGCCATTCTATAATCCTCTACAGTCAGTTCTCTTTTTAATAAGATCATTTTATTATGAGTGTCTGCATTGCTTCAATACACTGCTGCTTAGATTCTTTCAGAGGCCCTCTGTGGTAGGCCCTTATCCTGTTCCCTGTCTTCTCTAGCTTCTGATCTCTATGCTCTTTGCCCTTCTGAATGAGAATTAAGCATCTTTCCTAGGATCTTCCTTGTTATTTAGCTACTTTATGACTATAGATTTTAGTATGTTTATTCCATATTATATGGCTAATATCCACTTATAGGTGAGTGTATACCATGTGTGTCTTTCTGCTTCTGGGTTACCGCACTCAAGATGATCTTTTCTAGTTCCATCCATTTGCCTGAAATGTTCATGATTTCCTTGTTTTTAATTGCTGAGCCAGGTGAAGAAAATCTTATGGGAGAAGGGGGAGACAGAATGACCCAGAGTGAACAGGAGCTCCACAAGGAGACCAACAGAACCAAAAAGTCTGGGCCTAGGGTGACCTGCAGAGACTGATACTCCAACCATGGACCATGCATGGAGAGGAACCTAGACCCCCTGAGCCTGTGGACAGCTCGTTCTCCATGTGTGTTTCTTAGTAAGGGGACCAGGGGCTATCTCAGACATGAACTCAGTGCCTAGCTCTTTGATCACCTCTTCCTGTTGTGCGCTCCTTTCCAGGCCTCAGAGGAAGAGGATGCAGCTAGTCCTGATAAACTAGGGTCAGATAATAGGGGGAAGACCTCCCTATTGGTGGACTAGGGGAAGGGCATAGGGGGAGAAGAAAGAACGAAGGTGGGACTGGGAGGAGATGAGGGAAGGGAATACAGCAGAGATACAAAATGAATAAGTTGTAATAAATAATAAATATATTTTTAAAAGAAAAAAAAGATAATTTTAGTTGCCAGTAACTATTCTTATGGGTGATTGGGTTTCTTAGTTGTGAATTAAAGAGGGAATGCTATATTTTGTATCCATTATAAAATATTAAGTAGGTTTACTTGTAGTAGCATATGAAAAGCTTTATAAGTTAATAGTAGGTAAAACATGTTACACAGTGGTATGCATTATATAATGCCATTTTGATTTGAAAATTCTATGGCACACTTTTTTCTGTGTAGTAAACATTTAATAAGTGTAACACTTTGGGTTTAAACCTATTTTAAAGCAGTTTTGTTTTTATAATGCTATTCAAGTTTGTGCTTCTCTACTAAACAACATATTTTGGAATGACACCTATTTTTTTCTTATTCTACATTGTAAAATCCACTCACCTACCCATGTACCTTCCCATCTACATATTTACCTACTTATCTCTTTACACATCAAATTATATTTTTATTACTCAACCATTTGAACCATTTGTTTTTAACTTATTGAAACAATGGTTTTTTTTCTTTTTTCATGTATTTCCATGCGTTTCAGATAAACTTCAGTTATTTTTTAATAATTTTTATATTTTATTTTAATCATAGGTTATTTACTTTGTATCCCAGCTGTAGCCCCCTCCTTCTTTTCTCCCCAACCCCACCCTTCCTCATCTCCTCCCTACCCCTTTCCAAGTCCACTGATAGGGGAGTTCCTTCTCCCTTTCCATCTGACCCTAGCTTATCAAGTATCTTCAGAATTGGCTGAATGTCCTCCTCTATGGCCTAGCAAGACTGCTCCTCCCTTGAGGGGGGGTGGTAGGTCAAAGAGGCAACCACTGAGTTCATGTCAGAAATAGTCCCTGTTCACCTTACTAGGATACCCATTTGGATACTGAGCTACCATAGGATACGTCCTAGCAGAGGTTCTAGGTTATATACATGCATGGTCCTTCATTGGAGAAGCAGACTCAGAAAAGACCAAATATATTTGGTCCTTGTGGAGCTCCTGTCCTCTTCAGGTCTAACTCCCCCTTCTTTCATATGATTCCCTGCACTCTGCCAAAGATTTGGTTATGAGTCTCAGCATATGCTTTGATACATTGCAAGTAGAGTCTTTCAGAGACCCTCTGTGGTAGGACCCTGTCCTGTTTCTTGTTTTCTCCTACTTCCAATGCCCATCCCATTTGTCTTTCTGAGTGAGGACTGATCATCTTACCCCGGGTGCTCTTAATAAAACAAAACAAAAAAAGAATGAACAAACAAAGACTACAACAAAAATGATATAGGTAGAAAGTGTATATAGGATAACACTACAGCATAGGTCCAGGCTTTAAAAGGAATGGCAACCACTGTCACAAATTGTATTCTACTGTACACTTTTGTGCCATTAAATAAACTGTCATTCTTACCATAAGATTTGTCTTTTATATACCATGGGTGTCTTTCTGCTTTTGGGATATCTCACTCAGGATGATCATTTCCAGGTCCCACCATTTGCCTGCAAATTTCATGATTTCCTCATTTTTAATTGCTGAGTAGTATTCCATTGTGTAAAAGTACCGCAATTTCTTTATCCATTCCTCTACTGAGGGACATCTGGGTTGTTTCTAAGTCCTGGCTAGTACGAATAATGCTGCTACAAACATAGTTGAGCAAATGTCCTTGTTGTGTACTTGAGCATCTTTTGGCTATATGCCTAGGTATATACTCACTTATATAGACCTATAAGAAGGGATAAACATACTGAAATCTATACACCTAAAGAAGATAAACAAGAAAGAGTACCTGGGGTAAGATGATCAATCCTCACTTAGAAAGACAAATGGTATGGACATTGGATGTAGGAGAAATCAAGTAGTAGGACAAGAGCCTACCACAGAGGGCCTCGGAAAGACTTTACCTAGCAGTGTATCAAAGCAAATATTAAGACACATAACCAAACCTTTGGCAGAGGGCAGAGAATCATACAAATGAAGGGGGAGTTAGTAAGACCTGGATAGGACAGGAGCTCTACAAGGACCAAATATACCAGGACACAGGGGACATTTATGAGACTGTTTCTCCAACCAAAGACCATGTATGGATATAACCTAGAACCCCTGCTTGAATGTAGCAAATGGTAGTTCAGTATCCAAGTGGGTTCCCTAATAAGGGGAACAGGGACTATTTTGGACATGAACTCAATGGCTGGCTCTTCGACATTCCTGTCCCCTGAGGGAGGAGCAGTCTTGCTAGGCCACAGAAGAGGACATTGCAGCCAGTCCTGAAGAGACCTGATAAGCTAGGGTTAGATGGAAGGGGAGGAGGTCCTCCCCTATCAGTGGACTTGGAAAGGGGCAGGGAGGAGATGAGGGAGGGAGGGGGTGATAGAGAGGGAATGCAGGAGGGGACTATGGCTGGGATACAAAGTACACAACCTGAGATTAATATAAAATAAAAGAATAAAAAGAAAAAAAGACTGATTTTAGTAATAGAAAAGTGTTATGTTTGTGGGCATATGGCAGTAGACCCAACATCTAATAAAAGATAATGTTTTCAACAAAATAAAAAAAGATTAGTCTTTTATCAGCATTGTTTTACTATAATAATATGCCCATATCATCTTAATTGTCTCTTGTGATTATTTTTCAATATTACTACTTTATTTAGCTATCTGTACCACAACAAAAAGAAACTCATAGTAGCAATTTGTTTCTTTTTATTAAAAATAGATTTTCTTCTCACATAATATATCCTGATTATTGTTTCTCTTCACTATCTTCCCATTTCCTCTCCCCCTTTCCTCCCATTCAGGTCCACTTCCTTTCTGTTTCTCATTAGAAAACAAACATCCTTCTAAAAGATAACAATAAAATATAATATAGTAAATAAAATATAATAAGATTCAACAAAACAAAAACATCAGAATTGGACAAAACAAACAACTGTAAGGGAAAGAGCCCAAGAAAAGGCATAAGAAACGGACGCATAGCATACTTTTTTAGACACTCAGGAATCCCATTAAAAGCACTAAACTGAAAGCCATAATGTAAACAGACAACATGAGTGTATACCAATGCAGGTCCTAGGCATGCTCCCTTAGTCTTTGAAAACTCACAGTATCAAATTGAACCTGGGTATGGCATATAATTTTGGATATTTGAACCGGAAAAGCTGTTTAAGCAGAAAAAAATGAGTAGAGGGTACTTTAACTCAAAAAGTTAAGAGAACAACTAAAGGCCGCATATAGTTTGGTGTTTTAGGAGTGGTTGACTTCCTCACCAAGAGTTACTGAGATTTTTCTGACATGATGAACTAGAGATAAACAAATGGCCTTTAAATGGGAAAGACTTGGTGTTGAATCTTAGCTTCACACATTGTAGTTATATCATCTAGAAAAAATTCTTTAACATTTTCAGACCCAGTGTACTTATTTTTAAGCTGTTAATAATTTCTAATCTGTAGATACTATAGAAGTTAGATGATAAGTATGACAACTGTTGTCTATAAACTATTTACATATGCTAGATGTGCAATAGTATCTATGATAAAATGATGCTGTTGTTGCCTCATTTACAAACGAAGAAAATTAGATAGAAACAGGTTAAGTACCTTTCTCAACACCTATAAGAAGTGAATGACACCAGCAGGCAAATGAGGCAATCTGATGGTAGATTGTGCAGTTTTTTTTTTTCAAAGAAATAAGCCCTTAAATTCTTTGCTTTCAACTCTGAAATGCCATAGAGAGTATTCAGCATTGCCATTTAAGGCTCTGACCATACATCAGCTCAGACTGAGATCTTACGTTTTCTAAAGATGGGAGCTTGAATTTATCATTATACCATGATAACTTCAAGCTTGTATGTAGGAAACTTGACAGCATTCCTAGATGTTCATATGTCTCTTTTAGTGGCCAGAGGAACATGTATAAATTGAGCCACAAAACTAGATCTCAAAGAATATAGACAATCCAAGTTCAAATAATTCTGCTGTACGTAAGATGGGAATTGACAATCTAAAAGAAAGCTCAGTTATTTTAGAAGGTATAGAGCAAAATGGCAAGGATGCAATATCATGTCTCAATGAAAGACATTATTTGGATGAAGTCAGAAAAGAGAGAGAGAGGGAGAGAAAAGGATAAATTTATATGAAGGGCTATTTTCAGTTTGTGACATACTTGTTATATTATAGATACACTTTTTTATTTCTTCTGTTTGTTTGAGATCAGGCTTTATTATGTAGCCTTAGCTGTCCTGGAGCTTACTATATAGACCAGGCTGGTCTCAAACTGAGTGGAATCTACTGACCTGTCTTCAAACAACTAGGATTAAAGGTGTGTGACATAAAGACTTACTTCTGAGATTTATTTTTATTAATGAAATTTTCTTTATTATTATTACCCTAACATGAAGTTATCTCCTATGCCAGTGAATTCCAGGCTCTTACCCATTTTTTCCTCTAGCAGATTTAATGTATATGGTTTTATGTTGAGGTCTTTAATTCACTTGGACTTGAGATTTATGCAGGGCAATAAATATGGATTGGATCTATTTGCATTTTTCTACATGTAGACATCCAGTTAGACCAGCATCGTTTGTTGAAGATGCTGTTTTTTTTCCACTGTATGGTTTGGCTCCTTTGTAAAAAATCAAGTGTGCTCCTTGGCATGTTCCTGTCCTGTTGCTTGTTTTCTCCTCCACTCAATGTCCATCCCATTTGTTCATCCAAACAAGCATTGATCATACCAACCTGGGTCCTCCTTCCTGTATATCCTCTCTAGGTGTGTAGATTTCAGCTTGACCTTCCTATCCTATAGGTCTATGTAAGTGAGTATATACCATATGTTTCTTTCTGCTTTTGGGATACCTCACTCAGGATGATCGTTAATATACATGAGTTAGTAAACTTTTTTAATGCTAACACGCAGTCAGGTGTGTGTTTGTGTGTGTGTGCTTGTGTGTGTGTGTGAGAGAGAGAGACAGACAGACAGAGAGAGAGAGAGAGAGAGAGAGAGAGAGAGAGAGAGAGGCAGAGAGGGAGAAATCCAGATAGACACAGACAGAGACAGACAGGCAGAGAGAGACAAAAGGATGGGATAGATTTTGCATAGATTTCTATTATGTCAATACTGAGACTACCATATTAAATGCAAAAGTTAAATATAACTTGACATTACCAATATATTTTTAGTTCTAAACTTTTAAGTGTCATTTATGAGACAACCATTTTTCATATTTCACACTTGGGGCTAAATATTTTTTGAGCATCTGATTTGTTTTCCTAAGCATGTTCTATGCAGGGGGTTCAGCATGATGCTGTAACTTCAAGGTTCATTATGCAAATGATCATACAATTACAATTCTGGCAATTGCACTAAAGAAAGGAACATCCTATGTAAGTGTACAACGGAATTAAGACTACTTTAAAACAGAGTGTTATTAGTCTGACATGTAAAGAAGGAAGCTGAGTGGGGTGAGGGTGGGATTGGGGGGAAATGTGTCTTTAGGCAAATAACTGCAAGTAAGATTGCCTGGAATCAGGCTTGGATGTAAACAGAGATACCTGCAACAGGGATTTAACCCCAGCATCTGACTAAGAGTGGAAAAAGAAGAAGCCTGGTGACTGGATAGTGTTTTCCATAACATCAGACCAAAACACCCATGTCTATGCAAATATACATAGAGAAAGTTGGATTATAATAGAGTTGGGATCTTTTGTATTGAGTTTTGTGCTTTTTCCCCACAACCCTTGTCTCAGTGGTCCAGTATGTTCTACTTAAATTAGTTAAGGCAATGGAATAAAGAAAATTAGCTGAGTATAAAGCATCGAAGAATGTTGAGATAAAGCTGGAGACACATACACTAAAACCGTAGGGACAGCGGGAAGAAGAAAAGACAAAGGTCTGTCTGCAGCTGAAAGAGTGAGCAGGTCAAGTGCTGTACTTGCGACATGGGGCTCCCTTCAATTTCTTTTGGCCAACTTACAGGTAGAGTGTGTAGTATAAAGTAATAAAAACTGAGACATACAGAGTACTAACAGTGGACTAGGTCTGTATTGGTCAAAAGATAGCCACTTACCACATGTGATTACTGAACACTTATCATATTGAGAAGACATAAATATATAAAATGAATTTTAAAGACAATTAACAAAATTAATGAGAAATGGGATGTCCTTTTCATGCCGAGTTCCTGTTGAATGTTGAGATGATGATATTTTGGATTTATCATGTTAAATAAAATACTAATTTTATATCATTCTTTTTAGTTTTTTTAAGGTGGCTGTTGGAACATTTGAAAAATACACTTGTCTTGGATATCTTTATTGGAGATTTTAGGGTACTTTATAATGCTGCTAAAGATGATCCTACCCAGAAATAAAGTTAATTTAGAATAAATGCAGTTAGGCAATATAGAGAACAAAGGTTTTAAGTTGAATATTTAATCAAGATGGAACATAGTGTACTGACAGTTCATAGTTAATGCTGAGGAAGATGATCAGCAAACCACTACTCAGAGAATACAGAATTCTATTGTAATGGATCCCAACTGTGGCCCCCTCCCTCTCCTCCCAATCCCACCCTCCCTCCTTCTTCTTCCTCTATGCCCTTCCTCTAGTCCATTGCCTTGGAAGACAATGCAGGCAGTCCTGATGTTTACTCTTTTTTTTTTTAAGCTAACCTGTATATGTAAGTTTAAAGATGTTGGACTTAAAAAAGACTTTAGTCCTAATAACTTGGGTAGTTTGGGAGCAATGATTAGCACTGCAAGGGGAAATATTGCCCTGGCATAGGCATTAGCATGGCCGAAAATGCTGCCTAGAATGCTGTTGATGGGAATTGGCTTTGTACACTAGTCTTTCAATTAATACTTTCTAATGTGAATGTTCCTTCCATACAGTTTTCTAGCAAAAACAAATGCACCGTTAAAATTAAGTACAATGAAAAATGATGACACAGATAAAAGACATCATAACATTTTTCTAAGGTTTCAAAAAAAGTTTCAGAAATTTAAACTATTGATTACATTGAAAGTATTTTTGTAAAGTCAAGTCATATTGTTATCCTTGCAACTCCTATGTGCCCAAGTTAAAGACCACAAAATGTCAGTTTTTAAATTAGTAGAAAACCAGGTAAAAATAAATCTGTCCCTTCATTGAGCATGTATGGTTTGAAGAATAATTAATGAAATGGCTAAGGATGTCAAAAATCAACTATAAAATGAACCACAGGGGCCAAAGCACTCCCTCAGATGACAGAGTGTTGATAGCAAGCACAAAGCTCTGGGTCTAGTCTTAAGCATCCATAAGCCTGATACAATAGCATATGTATGAGGCACATGAGGCATACAGTGGCACATGACCTCAAGCCGGAGCTATTACTCCCCTATATAGGCAAGTGATGCAAGCACAAGGTACAGGAGACTCAATTCCAAAAACAACAAGGAATAAGAAACCACACACACACACACACACACACACACACACACACACACACACACACACATAAAAGCTTCATTTAAAAAAATCGATACGAATGGGTGAAATCTCTTTTGAAAGTGTTAAGCAGAATGAAGATGAGTACACAAACCGTTTCTTTTAAGATTCTTGGTAACAATCATAAAGGAGTTGTCTGTGCTCTCCAGAATAATTTCATCTTCTGGAGTCAGTGCCTCTGCTTTAGATGCAACATCAGCTATGGACAACTAGAAATTTTGGCTATAAAACTGTACCAGAACAGCAGGACCAGGAGTGTTAGCGATGTGTTACCCCTTTTTCTCTCCTCTTTCCACCTCTCCTTCCCACCTCCTGTTTCTTCTTGTTTGGGGGTACTAGGGACTCCACTACAGAGCTACATTCTCACCCCTTCATTATATTATTATGAATCTATAAGAGTTTAATTTTTGCAAAAACTCTACAAGTCAGTACATGTATTTAATAGTGTTAATAAAATTAAAAATAATTCCAAAAAAATTGTTTTCCTCTGGTGTACTCAGTAAGAGTTTGAGCATTTTACCCTAGATAATTTATTGGTTATTAATCAATGCTCTTTCAAAACAGATTTTTCAATTTAAAGTTATGAATATTTTGTGTCTGAGTGCAGGAATGCATGTTCCATGACATGTCTGTGTAAGTCAGAGGGAAACTTTAAGGAGCTGGTTCTCTCTCCCTCAACCTTTTGTGTTCCAGCAATTGAACTCAGGTTGCTAGACTTTCACAGCAAGTGCCTTTACCTGCATTGTACATCTTGTTGGCCCAAGTTGTGTTTTGCTCAGAGCATAGATTCACAAAAAGGAAAACAAACAAAATGTTTAGCTCACTCACAAGAATGTCAGAATCCTCATTCTGACTACTGGTATGATGTAATTTAGCTTATGATATTATTTATTAAGTTTTTTAATACTGTGTTATTCCATATGGACAAGCCTGAGCCATCTAATTAATGCATATCTATCTTTTCTCTATTTCTTTAGCATGCCTATATTTAATGATTTTTCTTCATACTTATGTGAGATCCTAACTTAATCATAATTAGATAAGATGATAGCATAGCTATGAATTCACGTCAGCATATCAATTCTAGTTGTTATACACTGGCATTGTTATGCATAAAGTTGAAGCTGGAGACAGACAATGCAACAAAGAACGTAAAGAGCTTAAAAATTCTTGCTTTCTAAAAAAGAGTCTTAATCATAAATGGTATGCATAGACATAATTGAGCAGTAAGTTTTATCAGACTAATCTTAGTATTTTAATTTCTTTACCTATTAATGATCTGTTATAGAATTTGTGGTTTAGGAACAGTACTGACTACATTTCTTGTGTCCTGTCATAGAAATGAAATTCAATAGCCTACCCTTCAAGGTCAAAAGAGAACTCTGAATGATGTAATTCCTTGTAGATTATAAAAAGAAAAAAAGGGCACAAACCAAAACAAAATTCTAAAAAATCACCTTTTTCTTCCACTAAAATTATTAGAAACAACTTAAACAGTGAATTCCTAGAGCATATATCTGAGGCACAAAACCTAATTCTTAACCATTACACATTTTTAGGGTTCAGTATAAATTAAATTTTAGGTTATCATTAGTAATGAATATCTATTCTTAGATTTCTTTCACAGTCTCTTGTTTTGATGGCCTTTTTGTACTTCAATCCTTTGCTTAATTGTATTCAGTTAGAAAATATGGTAATTTAGAATAACTTCTTAGTAACTCTGCAAATGAAAAGGAAGTTTATAAAAAGCAGATATTGAGAATGAATCAATTTCATTCCAAAGCTGATATTAACATATTTTAATACAGTGAAAACAGCGAGCTGCATCTTAAAGTTATAAAGGTTCATCAGATTGACCTATATGTGCCCACAGAAGTTACATGTTTCTGAAGGCCAAGGATGTGTTTCATGACCTTGAAGGGTATATTAGTATTTCTACTTAAGTCACTGCATTTTCAAACATTGGAAGTGCTCAGGTTTGGTTCACTGCACAAACCAATCACTTAGAATGTTAAGGAGCATGACTCTGGCTCCTGGAGACAGCTCTTCTGTAATTGAGCTCTCGTTTGCATGGCCTGTCTACCTTCCCTGCTTATGTTTTTTTTTTCCTTTGATGGTCCTTTTCTCTTTTTTTTTTCTTCCCTTGTCAGCCTATATTATGAATGCAGCAGATAGAACAAACAAGAGCCTTCCACTGGAAATTGTCTCCCAAGAACTCATTTAAAACACAAGCTGAAGTTCTCAAGCTCAAGTTTGAGAAAATGTCAGAGCATTTTAGAGTGAATCTTATACACACACAGAAATGACTGTGTGTGTGTGTGTGTGTGTGTGTGTGAAAGTAGAAAAGCAGCAATCATACTTCTGTAAATTCTCTTGAACTTCTCTGGGCTGAAGGAGGACACAGATATTTAGAGAGGCTATTCCTGCGGTTTTTATGTTGCACTAGTGCCATTTGATCAAATGAAAACAATTCAGAATGTTTTTAGCTTGTCTAGAGTTGTGCAACAAGACAGCAGTGAAGTGGCAAGTAAAGGCCATAATTCCTGATGTTAGGTGTTGTCTTTGCAATGTTTTGAAACTAATATTTGAGAGGTATTCTTCCACAAACTTCAGATATAAATATGCTCTGAGTGTCAATTTAGGAGCTATGGATAGCAAAATGCTTCTTTCTTAAGTGACCAATTTCATTGGATACAATGCATTGAAAGACAGTTTCATTTAGAAAATTCTTCATGTTTTGTACAAAGGAGGAAGGATGGGTGTTGTAATGAATGATAAAGCAGGGGATGTTCAAATAGTCTCTATCCTTAAGAGAGTTTCAAAAAAGCAGAACAATCACGAGTTGCAGTCCAATCCCTTTGAAGCCTAAGACACGGCAAAAATATCTTGCTAAGAATTTAAACCAAATCAATTTCAATGGTATTATTCATAGCACATCATCGGTGCTGACCGCTCACATGAAAATGGATTCATGATTGCAATGACTCAACTTTACAGTGACAGAATTGTCAACAGCATCAGAAAGACACGAAAACAGAGGTGGTTTAAGGGCTGGCACTTGGCCTTTCTTGACTGAGCTCTTTCAGCTCTGCCTGATGCTGAGCGCTCAAGTGGTTAGCCCTCAGGTGGGTGGATGTGCTCAACAATGGCAGCTGAACATAGTGCTTGCTTTAAATTCGTTTTCTCACTCGTGTTTACATTCTCACAAGTGCTAGTGTTGGAAGTGTTTTGGACGTTCTATATTTGCTGTATTTATCCTATATTTGTAATAGTTCTTTGGCAAAAATAAAGAGTATATTTTCAGCGTGAATGCAAGTGTCTTACGTAGAGATGTTCACAGAATCATTTTATCTTGATTAATTCTACTTTTTTCAAATAAAGCATTTTGCTAGGACGTGCACTTCAATAATCATATGGAAAACAACAGGTCAGTTCAAGTATTAACAATCGGAAATTAACAAATGTTCAGTGTTGTTGATCCAAAACCTATGAGCACTTGAACTGTTGGTGAATTGTTAAGGATTTCTATAAATTG
>CM053764.1:60831155-60849640 GCA_028658305.1 Pachyuromys duprasi
GAATTTAAATATCATGAGAATAAAAGCTGATTTAATTTTCGGAGGACAGAAAGATAAAAGATACTCTTTTTAAAAGGTGGAGTTTTGAATTGCTAATTTAGAACAAAGGAAAAGTATTTATGAATTAAAGAATTAAACTTTGACTAATTGTATATGTATATATAATATATATGCATAAATATCCGTATGGCTAATTTATGTGTATCGACTTAAAGTAAAAACATAAGAAAAATTTGGACTTTTTATTAAATGAAGGGATATATTCCTATTTTGCTTTGTGGGATGAATGGATGTCTATGTCGTAGGGGACTTGCCTAAGACCTCATTTGATTAGAACTGAACAGAGCTTTCAAAGCCATCCCACCCAAACACCCCGCCAGAGCCAGACAGCACTACCACTTAGGCTCCAGGTTCATAGGTAATGTATGTGTTGTTCCCTGCATCTTAAGATAAAAGGAAACAGAGAAAGTTATGGGATGATATAGCTCTTTCTTCTCAAAGTCTGCAGATTTCTTTTGAATTTGAAATACGTAAAGTGCAATCCAACTCCCCTCTTCTAGAATTTAAAAGCCTCAAGGACTAGTATTCAATCAAATTCATTTCTCTACTGTGTACTTAGCAGAAAGAGATCTCTCAATATTCATTTATTCATTGCATGTAATGTTGAATGAGCAAATAAATTAATTAATGCTCTTATTTTTCAAAAAATGTACATAAATATTTTACTTGTGTATTGTTATTCTGTGTTTTTTTTCTCTTGATAAAAAAGATTTGTAAGTTTTGTCACCACAAAATGATTATTTGTGCAATTTTGAGACTGCTTTTTACTTCAGAGGACAGAAGACAGAGGCAAGAAAGGTAGATGATGCATGGTCACTTCCACATTTTTAAGGTAATTCAGACTGGCCCTGTTTGTTTTCCCTAATCATTCTGCTTTGTTATCCAGAACTACAGTCTCTAAAAGCAGAAAGTTGCATCAAATCTAGAAAAAAAAAAAAAGGAGGTAGATGAGAAGTCAGATTCTATTAAATAAAGGTGGAAGTGAGTGTATGCCTGAGAGTTTACACTGTATACTTTGACAGTTCGTCTTGGAAATGCTTCTTAGTCTCTCTGCTTGTCCTAGACAGCTTCATTGACTCTGAAAGCTTCAACTGATATCTTAACAACACCTAATTCGCCACTCTTACTCTCAAATTTTCTGCTACATCTTGTTCTTATATGTCTAACTACCTGTGTGAATTTCTCCTCAGGTGATAGACTTCTCAATCCCATAATTTCTAAAACTAATTTCAGCAGTTTCACAATGAGAATTTTGTCAGCCTGTACATAGTTTTAATTTGGCTTGTACTGCTATAATCTATCTATTTAAGGAAACCAGAGGCTTGGTTCTGGACTAGAAATGCTTCCAAACCCGTTCCAATCACCTCACCAAATATGCTCACTTATCTTTTGCCTGTGTTTCTGAACTTCACTCAGTTTATACTCAGGTCCCCACCTCTTTCAGAGACTCACAACTTTGCCCATCCACTGCAGTATTATTTAAACTGTTTTCTCAAACATTTCCTCTCTGAATGTGCTACTTAGTTTTCTTTGTCAACTTCACACAGGGCAAGGTCATCTGGGAAGAGGGAACTTCAACTGAGAAAATTCTTCCACCAGATTGGCCCATCGGCACATCTGCGGGAAAATTTCTTGATTAATGGTGGACCTGGGAGGGCACAGCCCAACTGAAGGAAGTGCTATTCTTGGACAGGTAGTTCTGGGCTGTATAAGAAGGCAGAATGAGCTAGCCTGGGGAGCAAGGTAGTAAGCAACATTCCTCAGTAGTTTCTGCTTTAGTTCTTGACTCCAAGTATCTTCACTGCTTGAGTTCCTGCCTTGGCTTCCCCTTATAATGGACTATGAAGTGTAAGATAAAATAAACCCTCTTTTCCCCATGTTGCTTTGGGTCATAACAGCTATCAAAGCAGCTGAAATCAAACTGTTCTACCCTTCTTCTATTTTTCTGTTTTTCAACTGAAATATAAAATTAGCTGTATTATCCACTCATTAAATTTTCTCAATGGCTCCATTTCACCCATTTATGAAGTTCCCACTTTCTCCAACAGAGAACACGCTGCCTTGTGTATAAAATCCTTGCTTTTACTGCACATTAATTTTTCACTTTCAGATTTTGTACAGTTTTTAGACACTGAGAAAAAGAAAGCTTTTATTTGCTCTTAAGAAGAACAGCAACATCACAGGTTTGTTCTCAGCATGACCCAGGCCTGAGGACTTTGCTTTTTGTTGCTACTACCATCCTTTGACTAAAATGTTCTACTTTTCATTCAAAATCTACATTGTCAAGTAAATATTTAGTAGTATTTTAGTATTGACATCATTAGAATAATGTACTCAGCTTGTACTTAACAGTTTAAAATCACTTTCACAAAATTGTCGTATATCCAATGTCATAGCACTCTAACAGGCAACAGGAAGGCCCTATCTTCAATAAATGTTGCAGTATAAATTTCAGGGGACAAAAACTTACACTGACTATAGAATATACACACACTCTCACAGAGAGAGAGAGAGAGAGAGAGAGAGAGAGAGAGAGAGAGAGAGAGAGAGGTGAGGACAGTGGGCTATTGGACTGCTCTTCTAGAGAACTCATGATTTCATTTTGAAAGAAGAAAGACTGCATTTAGAGTAAAATTTAATGATCTCATATTACCTAAACAGAGAAAAAATAATAGACAAAGCCAGTGAAAGAATCAGTGAATGCTTGGGAAACATGGATTTAGTATGTGCCAAATGCTAAGAATAAAGTTGGTGAATTACAGTCATAGTCTCTTTGACACTCATGGTTCAGATACTTCATGAAGGCTCTTGGCCACAGGGAAGAGGGCTCACTTTTATGATCACTTTACTGTTAAGTTGGAAGGCTTGTGTTTGTATAAAGTGGTTTCACAGGAAAATGTTAATGGGAACCTGAATGTAAATATGGGGAGGAGGCTGCTCCAGATATTTTTCCTGTGGTTCCCCTTGATAGGAAAATCGTATGTACATATTTAGTGGTTGAGCCTCACTTGCTTTCAGCTCCATATTCAACTAATTAATGTCATTCAAGCATTAAATGCTTGGCATTGACATTTGATCAAATTTAAAATCCTCTTTGAATGAATTGTACCTTAAAAAGAACCGGTTTTGTATTTTATTTTTCCTAGAATTTGTCTGCTTCGAATCCCCATACACTTAGAGAAAATTTTAACTACTCTTTTGGAATAAATTGAAGCTTCTGCAACAGCGAGAAATAGATTCCCTGCTTTTCTTACTGCTGCAAACACTTGTTTGTTTGTATGCTTGTGAATGGTGTATCCCCCACCCCCCCACATCTCATCATTATGTACTGAAGTTGATTTTAAAAGTTACTATTGACAACGTAGCTCTGAATGAGATTTGGAGAAGATAGAAAGCTCCAGCCAATGTCAAGTAGGAAAGAAGTCCCCTAGGAATGCCTTAACCAGTTGACGGATCAACATCTTGAATTTTTAATCATGCACTTATTGAATATGAAAAAGAAAAGAGCAATCTTTTATCTAAAAGATGCACATTTTAGATTTCACTTCAAGTTTTATATGAAAAAATCATCACAGAAATTGCCTTTTTGTAGTTCCATTTGTTCACTTTACATCCTCATTATAACACCCTCTTTTGTGTCCTTCCTCATTTCTTTTCTGTCCCACCCTCACTTTCTCTTCCCCTGCCCTCACTCCTCTCCAGAAATGGGAGCTCTCCTCCTACACCCTCTGACCCTAGTCTATCAAGTCTCATTAGGACTGCTTATATCCTTTTCCTCTTTTGCCTGGCAATGCCCCCGCCCCCCACTCCACCAGAATGAAGTAATCAAAGACCAGGCAACAGAGTCCATGTCAGAGGGAGCCATATATCCCCTTATTAGAAACCCACATGAAGACTGAGCTGCCCATCTGAGCAAGGGTCTAGGTCGTTTCCATGCGTGGCCCTCAGTTGATGCATCAGTCTCTGCAGGCTTCCACTGGCCCAGAGTTGGTGGCTCTGTTGATCTTATGAAGCTCCTGTCCTCTTTGGATCCTTCTATTCCCACACTCCTTCCTAAAACTCTCTGTGCTCTACCCATCATTTGGCTGTGAGTCTTATCATCTGCTTAAATCCCTGTTGGGTGGAGTCTTTCAGCAGATATTTATGGTAGACTCCCATTCTGTTCTCTACAACCACTTCCGCTGTCTATTCTATTTGCCCTTCTGAAAGAGAATTAACCATCCTTCTTAGGGTCCTCCTTGTTAAAGTTCTTTTGGTCTGTGGATTGTAGTGTGGTTAATGTGGACTGTAGTATGGCTAATATCCACTTATAAGTGAGGATAATCCATGAGTGTCTTTCTAGTTCTGGGTTACCTCACTCAAGGCAATCTTTTATAGTTCCAGCCATTTGCCTGTAAATTCCATGATTTCCTTGTTATTAATAGCTGACTGGTATGTTTGTTTGATATTTAGTAATTGCTTATTAAATGGTAGCAATGACTACTTTTTATAGTAAAAAAACATGTTGAAGGGAGAAGGGTTAGTCAATAATAGGTAATGGATAAGTTAGTAAAGCTGTCTGCTATATATCTTCCAAGAAACCAAAAGCTACATAGCTTCTCACCTCACATAGTTCTGCTACATTTTGCTATGACTCCATTATATTAATTAACCACACTCCTGTTTGAAGAAACTTATGGAAAACTGTAGCCTGTAACCTGAGGCTGCCGTGTTTGTTAATCATCTGTTGTGCATTGTTTAATGTAGGTTGTTCTATACAAGGATACCATTTTCATATGAATTCTAACAAATTTGTGGTTAACAGGAATACTAGAGAATGATGTCATTTCTCAATTAGAATTACTGGATTGAAATTCACAAATACTGGACACTGCCCAGAAGACACAGATGACTGTGACAATGATTGTCATGCTTTGGAAACTGTCCCGCTGGGATATGTTGCCAATAGTTCATGCATATTATCTCATTAATTTCTACAACAGGTTTACAGTAAATACAACCACATTTTGTAGGTGGGAAAACTGAAACACTGAGGAGCTACTTGTTCAGTGTATTAGATTTTTCGTTATCATGACGAAATACCTGCAAGTTAATGAGGAAAGGCTTAGTTCACTTCCAGTTCCAGGGTATAGACTGTCCTGGAAGGGAAGCAATGGCAACAGGAGCCTTTGGATCTAATCTGCATTCCAGAGCAGGTGAAGGCTTCTGCCCCACCCCCTGACTTTGTACTCTAAAACCTCATTCTTGGGAGGGTACCACCCACAGGTAAGGTGTATCTCTTCACTTCAGTTAAGGGAATCTAGAAATGGCCTTCACAGATGTGTCAGCAATTTACCATCTAGGAGAGCCTAGATACCATCAAGTCGATATTCAATATTAATCTTCACTTATAGTTAATATGTTAATAATTGTTTTGAGTTTAGTTGATGAACACTGGTTTAGAAATCAAAAGGTGTTAAATGTACGATTATCATTCTGCCCTGTTCTAGGTATCTGCTGCATTGCTGAGAATACTATGCTATACATTTTACATTTCCCAACAGAATAGCTGACTCTAATACATTTTCACCAATAATCCCATCTTTACTCTTATCAAGAAAGTAAATATTTAGAAAAACTAAATTTACAAAACTTCACAAGACAATAATTTTAACAAAGCATATTCTGTGTCATATGTCACACAAAGAGCCCTTCAATATGGGTACCTCAAATAGAATTTTGATGAAGTTGTAACAAAATTTGACAAGCATGTTCTGAACCTTTAAAAATTTTCCATCAAGATATGTTTTAAACTGGATGTGGTGGTGGTGCATGCCTTCGATCCCAGCAGTCAGGGAGGCAGAGCAAGGTGGATCTTTGTAAATTCAAGGCCAGCCTGGTGTACAAAGAGAGTCGAGAACAGAGAAACTCTGTCTCAAAAAAAGGAAGAAGAAGTAAAAGAAGAAAGAAAGAAAGAAAGAAAGAAAGAAAGAAAGAAAGAAAGAAAGAAAGAAAGAAAGAAAAGAAATAGGTATTTTATATTTTAGATAGTTTGTCATATATGCAAGTAGCCACTGTGTTCAAAGCACTAAATTTTTCAGGATAAAAGGACCCCCTCACTTTTTCTTGTCATCATAATTATCCTGCTTTTAAACTTAGAGATAGTTGACATAATGAATAAAATCATTGTTATTAGGACATAATAAATATATTTCCAAATAGTAGGCTATTACTGAACTCTTGAGGAATTTGTATAGAAATTTACTGTTTTATAAGAAGGAGACATGGAATGCTATTGAAATAACAAAAGCAATTTTCTTTTTTTAATTAAATTTTTATTTTTTATAGTAGTTACAGTTTATTTACTTTGTATCCCAGCTGTAGTCCCCTCAGTCATTCCATCCCAATCTCACCCTCCCTCCCTCATCTTCTCCCTGCTCCTCTCTAAGTCCATTGATATTCTGATATGGGAGGTTCTCCTCCCCTTCCACCTGACCATAGCTTATTAGGTCTCATCAGGACTGGCTGCATTGTCCTCCTCTGCAGCCTAGCAAGGCTGCTCCTCCTTTGGGGGTGGGGGGAGTGATAGAGCCAGTCATTGAGTTTGTGTCAGAAACAGTCCCTGTTTCCCTTACTAGGGAAACACACTTGGGTCCTGAGCTGCCATGGGCTACATCTGAGCAGGGGTTCTAGGTTATATCCATGCATGGTCCTTGGTTGGAAAATCAGTCTCAGAAAAGACCCTGTGCCCACATATATTTGGTCCTTGTGGAGCTCCTGTCTTCTTCAGGTTATACTAACTCTTGCTTCTTTCATATGATTCCCTGCACTCTGCCCAAGGTTTGTTTATGAGTCTCAGCATCTGCTTTGACACACTGCTAGGTAGAGCCTTTCAAAAGCAATTTTCACAAGAAAAATATTTTTTCTTCAAGAAATTCCATAAATAGTGTGAAATAATGTTAAGACAAATTTTCAGCTTAATTTTACATAATACCTGTAATGTTCCTTTTCTATTTTCTTGGCAATTGGATGTGTAAAGTAATGTAAGATTGCTAGGCAGATATTTATAAAGTTCTCACCATGTTTTAGGTACTGTTGTTAGATAAGTGTTATACATCTGTCAAGTTAACTTTACCTTGTGAAAGACCCATAACATCTCCATCTTGCAGACATAATACTGTGACCCAAGAGGAATAAAGAATTCTCAGAGCTGTGTTCTATATCTGCCACATGTAACTGCTTTGTTGCTTTAGCTTATGAATAACCATAATATATTTCCTTTTTAAAATTATTTTTTATTATTTGTATTAATTACAGTTTATTTGTATTCCAGCTATAGCCCCCTCCTTCTTCATTCCCTCTCTCCTTTATCTCCTCCCTGCCCCTCTCTAAGTCCACTGATAGCGGAGGTCCTCCTCCCCTTCCATCTGACCCTAGCTTATCACTTCTCACTAGGACTGGCTGCAGTGTCCTCCTCTGTGGCCTAGCTAGGTTGTTCCTCCCACAGGGGGTAGGGAGGTTAAAAAAGCTAGCCACTGAATTCATGTCAGAGACAGTTCCTGTTCCCCTTACTAGGGAAACCCAGTTGGATACTGAGCTGCCATGGGCTACATCTGAGCAGGGGTTCTAGGTTATATCCATGCATAGTCCTTGGTTGGAGAATCAGTCTCAGAAAAGACCCCTGTGCCCTGATATATTTGGTTCTTGTGGAGCTCCTGTCCTCTCGAGGTCTTACTAACTCCTACTTCTTTTGTATGATTCCCTGCACTCTGCCCAAAGTTTGGTTATGAGTCTCAGCATCTGCTTTGAGACACTGCTAGGTAGAGTCTTTCAGAGGCCCTCTATGGTAAGCTCCTGTCCTGTTTCTTGTTTTTTCCTACTTCCAATGTCCATCCCATTTGTTTTTCTAAGTGAGGATTGATCATCTTACCCCAGGTCCTCCTTCTTGTTTAGCTTCCTTAGGTGTACAGATTTTAGTATGTGTATCCTATCTTATAGGTCTAGTATCCACTTATAAGTGCTCTGTGTGTCTTTCTGCTCCTTATGTATTTCAAAATTTCATGGTTTTCCCTACTTATTAAATATCTTGTCAAGAACAACATTTTTTCATGATTTTTATAGAAAATTAAAAAATAAAACACTGCTCTCTCAGATATTTTGCCTATTATTTCTCAAGAACTTCCTATGTTTAAAATCATAGCCCCCCCCCCAAGAGATGTAATTTGTTTTAATTAGGTCACCTAAATGTCAATTATTTATATTGACTGCAGCAATCCTAATTTGGGGATTTCACAGGCCTTCATTCTTGCCTGGTATTCTGGCAATCGTCTCTGTTTTGCATAATCTTAATCATATTACTGTATTGAAGAGATGCAAGAAAAATGACATTCTTGTAAAGTGACTTCTCAATTAAATCAAACAGATCTGATAAGATTAAAGAAAATGCTGGCAAAGCACTGAGTGGTAAGAAAAAGAGACCATCCACATTAAATGAGTTACCAGGGACAAAACACAAAATTCTATCAGGATGCTGTTCACTTAGCATAATTAGTAGTTTTTTTTTTTTTTGGTTTTTTTTTTTTTTTTTTTTTTTACCATCGCACTAAATGATTTATTAACTGTCAGGGCTAAGAGGAAGTACCACAATAATTATTCCAAAACACCATGTTTTGATTTATGCAGCAACTTTAATTTCCAAACACTAGTTGTCTTTAGTGTTTATCGTGTTTTGATGAGATAAGAGTAAGTCCTAGTTCTCTCTTTACAAAATGTAAAGAGAGAGAATAGGTCACACACTCAGTAACTAGAAGAGAATCTTGTAGTTCCTGCAGTGAGCCTACAGTGTTGTCTTTTAAATGTTCTGTGCTCACCATTGCATTCCTAGAAATCATTTTATATTGAACAGAAGAGGCCCAGGGGAGAAAGACAGAAATTATATATATATATATATATATATATATATATATATATATATATATAATTTAAATACTTGGAATTAGACTATTTTCTCCAAAAAGTACTGCCTCTATACAGGGGCCAATGCCAATCTTCAATTGATTTCCTTTTTCTTTAAATAAGTGAAAGTAAATACTTCACTGTAACTTTTTTAAAAAATGTATAATTAAATTTTAAAAATCATTAGATTATAAACCACAAAACTTTGTGAGCTCCTGTTTGTAAATCATTTATTATGGTTATAGCATCAAAATACTGTCAGCTTTAATAAGAACTTTGAAAGCTGTGTGTGGTGGCATATATATATATATATATATATATATATATATATATATATATATATAATTTTTTTCTTTTTTTTCTTAGCTTCTGAGAGGTTGAGGCAGGAGGATTCCAAGATAGAGGACAGCCCTGATTACTGAGGGAAAGTTTTAGGCTATTCTGGACCAAAAGATTCCCTATCTTAAAACAAACAAACAAACAAAACTAGCATTAGCACTTTCAGGTTCTCATCAATTACTAGAGATGCTGTTAGGGGGACAGCAGAGGAGCTGTGCTTAAAAAACCAGCAGAACATTATTAGACTAACTTGGATCATAAAACCCAAATATTAGCTTGAATTGAATCCGTGCTGTGTCTACACCATAGTATTCTATGAAAGCAAATTCTTCACCAGGAGGAAACTGAACAGAGAATGATTACATAAATCTTCCATGTCATTAGTTATTTAGTGATCACTGTGTAGATTTTTTAGAGTAGGAAAGATGAAAGAATCAGAAACACACAACACAGAATCATCAGGCTATGCTTTGTTTAAACTGTAAACAAAATGCACATAGCATAACCCCTCATTTGTTTAAACATAATACAGTGAACTATGAAACAGTTTGATACTTACACGAATTTGTTTTGTGTTGTGACTGGGTAAATGTCAAATGTACTTGTAGGAAATTGACATGTATGACATTGACATGATAAGTATAGTCTCTTAAGAACTCAGTGTATATAATCACATTATTCTAGTCTAAATCACATATTAAATATTTTCTTAAAATAAATCAATATTTAGCCATTATTTCCTTGCTGCAAAGATATTTGATGTTATCCCATAAAAGTTATGAAGCATATATATGTTAAACAAAACCTAAGTTCCCCAGATGCATAGCACCTATTTCTATCATTATTGGCAATTGTATCCATATTTCACTAATATTTATCATAAAAAATCAAACATAACATGAGTTCTTAATATTTAGAAATACTGACACCAAAGACATTACCATGCTAGTGTAGTTCTAGGCATTTGTTGAAATGACATACCAAAATTCATGCAAGGAATTGTTGAACACTTTTGTTGTGCTCAGGATTTGCCTTTGTTTTAGTGATACTGAAACCATCTGTAACTTTTTATTTTGACAATGTATGTTCGTAGACACCTAACAAATAGTATCTCATCCTAAAATTCTTAGTAGTATAATTATGTAAAACAATGTCAAAAGTGAATGTGATGAAGGCTTCCACAGCTTTTGATGCAACTGCCAAAATACATGTGGCAGAGAGTAAATCAATTTGTATTTCCCTAAGAAATGAAGTTATTCAATAAAACTGGAAACAGGAAACAGGGACCAGAAATGCATCTTCATTTGTGTTTCTGTTCTTTATTTGTTATTATGATACTCTGAGTTATATAGGGCCAAAGAGATATTTGTAGAATTGGAGATTTTTACACATATCACCAATATTCCAGAGACATTCCTCATGTTTTCCTTCAACTATTTATGTTATCAAATGCTATTTTTTGTGCTTTGATATAAATTATTTTCCTTAGTTCATATACATATATGTGCCTATTTTCAAGAATGTGACACTTTACAACTTGTTGATTTACCTTCTATTAAAGGAATTTACAACTGTCTACTGTTGCACAAATCTCTTGTCAATTTTATTTTTATAATTTCGCATTTGGAAACATATTTTCTTTGAATTAAATTTATTTTGAAACATAAACTCTTTAAAATTAAGCTCATTATGTAGACTCCTTTAGATATTTTGAATTTCTATTATTATAATTTTGTCTTTTCTTTGTCAGGAGAGAAATTTCTTGGCAATTACTTTTATTCCTAGGTGTCTTGCATACTAATTAGAGGTAATAACTTGATAGCTTGATTTCCTAATTGTTCTTAAATAATATATAGAAACAAAATGGAAATTTTTGTACTAATTGCTTTTTAATTGAATGTGGTCTCTTTTTGAGGAAAGCAGGTATAGCTTGCAGGCACATCTGGGGAGCCAACAGTTAACCAGAGATGTTTTCAGGTTTACACTGTCCATACTGGACAATAGAAACAGGAACAAGGCTGGAGGCCAAGTGTTCAAGAACTAGCCTGCATCACGTTCCTCTAAATCTATGTCGTATGCTGTTCACATAGAACTGGTTTATACTCTTATATCACCCTCCCTGCTGAAGCTCTTCCAAGTTCTATAAGCTGTGGGTTTTTTGTTTGTTTTATTTTTGAAACTTGCACAGACAGAGCAATCTGCACTGATGCAATTGTCCTAAGAGCAGACTGGACACTGGACATCTCCTTTGTTCTCAGCCGTATCTACTGATCGAGGTGGTTTGTCTCACTGTGTAATCATCTGGGCATCCCCAAACCGTGTGTCTACTCTTCCCTTGGGGCTATTGGGCAGCAAGCCACAAGGCAGGGAAGAACAGAGGTGGGGAGAAAGGCTTAGAAGACCATGGACAAGACTTAACACCTGGGACCAGCCATAGGTAGGCAGATCGACTTTATTCCATACAAGGATAGGAAAAGGAAGCAGCCAAGAGGTGGCCTGATATATGCTCACAGTCTACTTCACTTGCATTGAGTAGCAGGATCCTACACCAGTGCCTGAGCATACTATCTAATTATCATATGGGCAATGATGAAATCTGTGTCAGAGCTACTTCTAAGAAAAGCCAGGCATCTAGCTCAAGGACATCATCCATATAAGGACAGGCAGAGAGAGTAGTAACGCCCATTGGGGGAAGGGAATCTTCCAACTTTACTGAGATCAGAGAGCTATCAGGTCATGGAGGCTGCAACCTTCAGCAGCAGGGCCCCCTAACAAAACCCCAAACGCATCAACTTTCAAAATGTTGAAAACCTGCACTGTCATTCAAGCATTCAATGACTTAATGTTAACAGCTCTACTTGCAGGATTTGCTTTGTTGCCACCTTACCAGTAACTTATCCTTGGTTTCTGTGTGCTTCTGTTTAACTCAGTTCTCTGAGGTGTGTGTGTGTGTGTGTGTGTGTGTACATGAGTGCATGACTGTGTATGCCTGTATATCTTCTTATTTTAATGTTTGGATTATAATTACAATATTCTTCCCTTCCCTTTTCTCCCTCCAAACCATCACATATACCCTTCCTCTGAAATTAATTACCCCTCTTTTCATTTTTAATGTACCCATATATGTGTATGTATAAACACATATATGTGTATATATATATACACATAATATATATATATATATAAAGTATATCCTGCTTTGTCTATTTTATAATACTTGTATGTGTACTTTCAGGGCTGTTTGGCACTGGACAACTGATTGGTGTTCTCTTCTCCTGAGGCCTTCTTCACCCCCACTGCATCTGAGTTCTAGGTTTCTGCCAGAACCTTCCCGATCTGTATCCTTGCACTGGCTTGCCTCCATCATACCCAGACTTCCCAGTCCTTTACCAGGGTCTAGTGTCATGAGTATCCCCCACAACCTTATCCCTGCACTATTCCTACAACCTGTCAGATCTAGCCTGGTTTGAACAACCATAGCCCAAGCATAAACTGGCCACCAGTTCGTACGGAGAAGCCAACCTAGGTTTGCACAGGCTCACACACATGGTTCCCTGCCCTAATCTGACCACCCTTGCTTGACAGCAAGGCAGTCAAGCCCTAGGCTTCTACTAGGATTTGTTCTACTTACCACTACCCATAGTTCCCTCTGGCCCACTTCCTCTGCTCTCTCTAGATACTCAAACTTCCCATGACTTCTTTGGGGGTCTCCTATATCATATTCATTCTTTTCACCCAGTCTGAGTTTAAGTTGACTAGATTCCACTGTTAGATGGAATATTATCTTTTCCAGTGTTAGATAGTTCCTCAGGTATATTATAATTTTTGGGGAAAAACCCCTCCATTTTCCTCTTCATTTTCTTACTGTAAGTTGTAGATAAATTAAGATTTAGTTTTCTTCTTTTCTTGGGTTTAGTCATTTCATCTCTATCTTCTAGTGCACACATCTATTTTTTAAATGAGTAGTTTTATTCACAAATAAGAGGGTCTGGATGATGTTATGTTCTGTTATTGACCACCTTCTAGAACAGGAAAAACAACAACAACCACAAGACAAAACAACAAAAATGTAAACTGAGCACCTTCTGGTTATCTGATTGTTGGAAGCCCGTGCCCATGCTGTGGTTACTTCTCTGATGCATCTTGAAATCAGGTTTCAATATGTTCAGTTCCGCAACAATGCCAACAGCTCTGCTTATTGCTAGCCCACTCCCTTTTATTTGCTTATTTTCAGAAATATGCTTAGTTTAGAAATCATCAAATGCCTAAATTTGAAAGAAAATATGATATAAAGGTCAGGCTCACGTTTTGTGAATGTCTTTTCCTGCACATAATGAATGTCCAAGTCTGGTAAGGCTTGGTAGAATCTAGTTTTATGTTTACTTCCTCAGTGTATGTCCAATGACACTCTCACACCTAACAGCAGCTTAATAAGGTCCTGAATACTGTACTTCAGAGTTACAAATATCTTGAAGTGCCATTCTCTGCCAAACTACCATGCTGCATTGCTTTTTCTCCGGTATATTGGTCCTTTATATCCAGATAACAATAGCTACTTTCCATATCATTTAAAGATCTGTTTTTCTTCATCTGCTTCTTCCTCATTTCCCCTTCCTCCTTTTCTTCTATTGCTCTCTTACTTCCATTATTTGATTATGCAAAGAAAAACTTGCTCTGATACCAGGAACTGCATCATAGCATTAACTTCAATGCACCTTTCGGTCTTTAAAGGAACTGGTAAGAACAGGAAAGAGACATTGTTGTTTCATGGTTTTTGAAAGATATAGCAGAAAAAGTAAGAATCTTCATCAGTCAGCCATAGAAGAACCATGGCTCCAAAAAGTTGTGAGGAAACAGACATTTTATTGTCATTTTTGAATATTAGTGATGTCTATGAAAAACATATGCCTTAACTTGTATCTTCCTTGGATTTTAGTGACAGTATTATCTAGGTGACATGTCTTCCCCAAGTTTTGAAATAATGGTTACAGAAAGAGTTTCAGGTCTTTCTTTCTCCTCCTTCTTCCACAGGAGTTCTTGCACTCCACCCAAAGTTTGGCTATGAGCTCAGCATCCGCTTTGATACCCTGCTGGGTAGAGTCTTTCAAAGGTCCCCAGTAGAAGGCTCCTGTCCTCTTCCCTGTCTTCTCCTACTTCTGAAGTCTATCCTGTTTCCCCTTCTTAATGAGGATTAAGCGTCTTCCCTAGGGTCTTCCTTGTTTAGCTCTTTAAGACTACAGATTTTGATATGTTTATCCTATATTATATGGCTAATATACACTTATAAATGAGTATATACCATGTGTGTCTTCTTGCTTCTGGGTTACCTCACTCAGGATAATCTTTTCTAATTCCACATTTGCCTGCAAATTTCATGATTTCTTTGTTTTTATTGCTGAGTAGTATTCCATTGTGTAAATGTACCACAATTTCTGTATCCATTCTTCAGTTAAGGGACTCACAGTTGTTTCCAGATTCTGGTTATTATGAATAAAGCTGCTTTGAACATAGTTGAGACAATGTCCTTGTTGTATGGTTGAGCATATGCCCAGGAATGGGATAGCTGGATCTTGAGGTAGCACTATTCCTAATTTTCTGAGAAAATGCCAGATTGATTTCGAAAATGGGTGTACAAGGTTACATTCCCTAGGCAATAGAGTAGGGTTCACCTTTCTCCACATCCTCTCCAGCATGTGTCATCCCTTGAGTTTTTGATCTTAGCCATTCTGATGGGTACAAAGTATAATCTCAGGGTCATTTTGATTTGCATTTCCCCGATAACTAAGGATGTTGCGCATTTCTTTAAGTGTTTCTCTGCCGTTCAATATTCCTCTGTTGGTTATTCTCTGTACCCCATCTTTAAAATTGGGTTGCTTAATTTTTTTTTTTTTTTGCTGTTTAACTTTTGAGTTTTTTATATATTCTGGATATTATCCCTCTGTCAGATGTAGGGTTGGAGAAGAACTTTTCCAGAGTGTAGGCTGTCATGTTTGTTCTGATGACAGTTTCCTTTGCTTTACAGAGGTTTTCAGTTTCATGAGGTCCCATTTATTCATTGTTGCTCTTAGATCCTGTGCTGTTGGTGTTCTGATCAGGAAATTGTCTCCTGTGCCAATGAGGTTAAGGCTCTTCACCACTTTTTCTTCTAACAGGTTTAGTGTGTCCATTTTTATATTGAGGTCTGTGATCCACTAGAACTTTACTTTTGTGCAGGGTAATAATTATGAATCTATTTGCATTTTTCTGAATGTAGACATCCAGTTAGACCAGCACCATTTGTTGAAGATGCTATTTTTTTCCATTGTATGATTTTGGTTTCTTTGGTTAAGAGCACTGCTTGTTCTTCCAAAGGAACCAGTTTCTGTTCCTAACACACACACATGCTAGTTCACAACTCTCTGTAACTCCTGTCTTATGGATCTGTTGCCCTTTCCATGGCCCCTCAGGATATCACAAACAAATGTGGTATACATACAGGCAAACATCCATATAAATCTATCTATCTATCTATCTATCTATCTATCTATCTATCTATCGATGAATAAATAAATAAAATAACAAAATTAACTAAAAAAATAAAAATAAATTTAATACAATTAACTGCCATAAGCCAGGGTCAGCCTTTAATCTGAGCAGAGTCAAAAACCTGGGCTCAGGGTGGCCTGCAGAGACTGATAATCCAACCAAAGACCATACATGTACAGGACCTAGAGTGCCTGCACAGATAAAGCTTATAGGTGGTCAGTTTCCAAGTGGGTTCTTTAGTAAGGAGAGCAGGGGCTGTCTCTGACATGAACTCAGTGATTAGTTCTTTGATCACCTCCCCTTGGGGGGAGGGTGCAGCCTTGCCAGGACACAAAGGAAAACAATGCAGTCTGTCCTTATGAGACCTGATAAGCTAGGGTCTAATAGAAGGGGAGGAGGACCTCCCCTATCAGCGGACTTGAAGATGGACATAGGGAGGGAAGGGAAGAACTAGTAGAAGTCAAGGGAATCTACAGCTGAGATACAAAGTGAATAAATTGTGATAAATAAAAAAGGGTTTCAGTGACATAAACTTTAGAAATCTCACATGAAGAAAAAAGGAAACAATTTTTCCCCCAGTAGTTTAAAAATAAAACCTGTGAAAACAAAGGAAACAATCTACCATAAAAGCTGAAAGTAATTTTAAAAGTCTAAAGTTAGAAAGTTGAAATATGTGTATTTTTAATGTAAATTTAAAGAGAGATAATGAAACTGTAACCAAGAAGATACAAGTGTCATAATTTTAATCCTGGTCATTTTAAGGGAAAGTAAAAACAAACAAACAAACCCAACAAACCCAACCTAAATACAGCAAAGCACAGACACATTAGGAGTTTCATCCAATTTAACTTCCATTAAAACCATATGAATCCGTGTATCCAGCTGACTGAGTAAAGTCAAACAATGGGGGTTAGATTCTAGGGGATGGTATGTAGAGGAGAGACAGCGAGATGCAGCAGGAATAATGAGTAATGTGGAGAATGTAATATACAGCTACGCCTTGTTCAAGGAAGAAATTTGACAGCGAAAGAATGGTTTTGAATTTTTCAAACACACATATAACATGAAAACAAAATGCATCGACATTTTTATTGTAATGTGACAGCAAATGTACTTTTTAAATTATGTAGTAACCTGATAGAGAAAATTGAATCCAAAAGGCCAACACCCTGAAATTACTTGACTATCAGTGAATCCTAAAGGCTACAATATAATAATTAAACAAATAAAAATACTAGACAATAGAAACAAATTAAAAATTAACTCTTTATGACAACTTATAAATGTGTAGAAACATGAAATTAAAAATATAAGATTATGGAGATCCAAGATGGCTGCCACGAGAGAACACTGTGTCTGAGGAGTAGGAGAATAGAAACAACACAGCAACCAGGAGACTGAACTCTGGGACCTAAAACGCCAGCATTGTGAGTGCCAGGTGAACGGAACTCCTACGGTGAGAAAATCAAGTGGGAAAACCCTAGGGACACCCAGTTATTACCTGGAAAAATTTCCCGGTGACCAGCGAAGCACAGCTCTGATCTGAACGAGCAGCCTTGCTGGGTGCCCGAACCCACCATTATAGACTGAATCACACAGTCTCGCGGGCAGTCTCAGGAGGAACCAGGTGCAGTTTTCACTGAACTGCACAGTGCGAACTCACACTGCACCAGGGTTCTGCTACAACCCGCGGGTGTGCTGCAGGCTCAGACTGATCCCCGGAATCACCCCAGACTGAGTGGATGGGGGACCATTTTGACCAGTCCGCACACTGCAGGGGCACGCGCCAAAAGGCTTCCACCAGCAAAAACTCAGTCAGTGTGTGAGTCCGCTGGCGGGTCTGGGAGGAACCTGAATTCTGCCTCAACCCACGGCTGAGAGGATCCTGGGACCATCTTGACCAGACCTCACACTGAGGGCAAAAGCTGTACTCACCCGCCAGCAAAAACCCCAGTTCCGGTGTCTGTCCACGGACCAGACAGAGAAGGCCTCGGGCACCATTTCAGACAAGCCTGCATACAGCAGATGCACACCAACTCAAACCCACTGTGTGTGCCCCAAATATCATCTCAGACTGTGGTGCACAGCCCCTGGCCCAGAAGGAGGCACCAAATCTCCATTCCAGGGGAAAGCCCTTAGCAACAAGCCCAGGGCAGAGTGCACAGTCCCCAGTTGACATCTCAAACCTGAACACTCAGACTCTAGCACAGAGTGAGGAGTAAAGACTCCAGACCAGAGGGGTGACCAGCCTGCAGTGCTCACAGCTTCTAGCACAGAGCACAAAGCTGGGCACACAGAGCCCACAACAGAGTTCAACTGAGACACAACATACACCACAAACCACTGGAAATCCCTGATCTTCTTGAAGAATACTCCTGACACAAGAGATTGACAGATTCAGACTGAAGTACAGCCTTAAAGCACAAACAGCTCCCTGATTACATGTAAACAAATGCCCAGAAATCGGCGAAAGAACTCACCCAACAAAAATCAGAACACCATGGCCCCACCGGAAACACCCAAAAGCAGTGGAGTTTTTAATTCAGTGGAGACACAGGAAAATTATCTTAAAGCTTTGATTATGCAGATATTGGAGGAACAAGAGGAGAGACAAAAAGAGGAAATGA
>CM053764.1:60850140-60881526 GCA_028658305.1 Pachyuromys duprasi
AAAAAAAAAAAGTAAAAACGCTATCTAAGTTGTTCTATTTGTTACAAAAGAAATTGCTAATAAAGAAATCACTTTACTCTCTTGATAAGCACTGCTCAGACAAAATTCTTTCTTCATTTTTGTTTGAATGAAATATTCTGAAACTAAAGATTTCTTTAATTAAAAAAATTTAATAAGAAAAATGTTTTTTCAATTAATACATAATGTTTGATATTAGGTTGTAACCTCTCATGCCTTCTTATTTGTTTTTTCTCTTGTTATGTCTTTACTTGTAAGGTATACTTCTGTATTTTTATTTTATGATTGTATAGTACACAAATAATTATCTGAGGACTATATCAGCCAATGCTATATATTATTTTTAGAACTTTCTTTATGTTCAAATGGTGCATTCTATGACTGGATAAGATCAAATTAGGTAGGCATACCTTTTACTCAATATTTTATAATACATTGAGAGACAAAAATTTTGGTAAATTTTCTGTGACTTATTATTCTGAAATGGTTGTCATGAAGCACAGAAGGTGTAATTAAATAGGAGTGTGTAGAATCCCTTTCTCTATGGACACATGATTCCAGGAAGGAGTGGAAAGAAGAATTTGATGCAAACAAAGAGGTTTACTAAGTTGATGCAAACTGCATTTGTGGTCTATGCTAGTATCTATAAGATAGTTAATAATTTTTCTAATGAGTTAGTATTTATTAAATTTCCAATAAATATACTAAATACAATAGAGCTTTCAGAGATAAAAGTCACATTTTATTTTCCACAAATGAACACAACATTAAAAATAGCTATATTGAGAAACAAAGAGGAAAGCTAGAAGCCTGCTGCACTCTGCACCCTGCAGGCCTGCTTAGCAAAGCGGTCCACAAGATTGTAGCAACTCCTGCAAGAGACATGCTACTATACACACTCAACTAAGATGCAGCAGCACCAGAGGCTACAAAGGAATGCAACCCCCCCACCCACACACACAACCCAGCCAATTACCTCAACCCCATGCATTAAGGAGTTGACTTAAAGCATTCCCTATACTACAAGCCAGGATCCCAGGAACCTGAGGCCTCAAGGTCCAAAACTCCTACTTTCTCCTCTGCCACAGGATAATAGGAAACCTAGTAGAGTCTGAAACTTCACCTTCCAACTTCAATTCAGTGAAGCAATCACAGCAATTCACTTTATAAACATTTTTATTTCCTCTTTTCTATTATTTAATTCTACACTTGCATACAATGTCTCATGATGTTTTTGCCTGTTTTCTTTTTTTAATTTTACTAACTTTAATTTATATTTTATGTTAATTATAGTTTAGGCATTTTGTATTCCAGCTATAACCACTTTCCTCATTCCCTCCCAATCCTACCTTCTCTCCCTCATTTCCTCCCATGCCCCTCTCCAAGTCCACTGATAGGGAAGATCCTCCTCTCATTCCATTTGACCCGATTCTATCAGGTTTCATCAGGACTGGCTTCATTGTCTTCCTCTGAGGTCTGGTAAAGCTGTTCTGCTCTCAGGAGGAGGTGATCAAAGAGCCAGCCACTGAGTTCATGTCAGAGACAGTCCCTGTTCCCATTACTAGGAAACACTTTGGACACTGAGCTGCCATGGACTACATCTCTGCAGGGGTTCTAGGTTATCTCCATGCATGGTCCTTGGTTGGATTATCAGTCTCAGAAAAGACTCTAGGACCAGAATTGCCGGTTCTGTTGCTCTCCTTGTGGAGCTCCTCTCCTCTTCAAGTCTTTTTATCTCCCTCTTCTTTCATAAGATTCCCTGAACTCTCCCTAAAGTTTGGTTATGAGGGTCAGTATCTGCTTTGACAGATACTGGGTATCTGTCTTTGGGTAGAGTCTTTCAGAGGCTTCCTGTGGTAGGCTCCTGTCCTGTTTCCTGTTTTCTCCCTCTTCTTATTTCTGTCCTTTTTGCTTTTCTGGTCATCTTACCCACGGTCTTCCTTCTTGCTTGCCTTCCTTAGGTGTAAAGATTTTAGTATGTTTATCCCATATTATATATCTAATATCCCCTTATAAGTAAGTATATATCATGTGTGTGTTTCTGTTTCTGGAATACCTCACTGAGGATGATCTTTTCTAGATCCCACCATATACCTGCAAATTTCATGATTTCCTTTTGTTTTTAATTGCTGAGTAGTATTCCATTGTGTAAATATACCATAATTTCTGTATCCATTCCTCAGTTGAGGGGCATATGGGTGGTTTCCATGTTCTGGCTATTATTTTTAAAAAGCTGCTACAAATATGGTTGAGCAAATGTCCTTGTTGTGTACTTGATAATATTTTGGATATATGCCTAGGAGTGCTTTAGCTGGATTTTGAGGAAGCATTATTCCTAATTGTCTGAGAAAGTGTCAAATTGATTTTCAAAGTGGATGTACAGTTTTACATTCCCACCAGCAATGGAGGAGGGCTCCCCTTTCTCCACATCCTCTCCAGCATGTGTTGTCACTTGAGGTTTTGATCTTAGCCATTCTGATGGATGTAAGGTGAAATCTCAGGGTTGTTTTGATTTGCATTTCTCTGATGACTAAGCATGTTGCGCTTTTCTTTAAGTGTTTCTCTGCCGTTCTATATTCCTCTACAGAAAATTCTATGTTTAGCTCTATACCCCATTTTTAATTGGATTACTTGATTTGTTGGTGTTTAACTTCTTAATTTCTTTATATATTCTGGATATTATCCTTCTGTCAGATATAGGGTTGATCAAGATCCTTTCCCAGTCTGTAGATAATCATTTTGTTCTGATGCCAGTGTCCTTTGCTTTACAGAAGCTTTTCAGTTTCAAGAGGTCCCATTTATTGATTGTTGATCTTAGAGCCTGTGCTATTGGTGTTCTGTTTGGAAACTTGTCTCCTGTGCCAATGAGTTGAAGACTCTTCCCCACTTTTTCTTCTAATAGGTGGTAAGCAGATGATATTGTTTTTTAAACATTTAAGTGAAAACTCCTACTACTGGGGGATACAGAGCCTGAAACAGCCATGTCCTATAACCAGACAACACTTCCAGTAGAGGGCTTGGGATGCCAGCAAACACAAATCTTTTGACTTAAAATTTGCCCTGTCAGCATGATATGCTGGGGTACAGTGGCGTAGAAATTGTGGCAATGTCAAGCCAATTAGTGGTCCCATTGTAGACCTATGCCACCAAAGGGAGCCCATCCCTGACACTGTATACAAGACCAGAAACCAGAGGCCAGATGGCTCAGAAACTTAGGCTACAACCAAACAGGTTTGGGAAAAAAAGTCAATGAAATGATGCCTAATGATGTTCTGTTATACTCATAGATTGGTGCCTAACCCAATTGTCATTAGAAAGGCTTCATCCACCAACTGGCAGAAACAATGCTGAGACCCATAGCCAAACATTTGGCAGAATTCAAGGAATCCTGCTAAAGAGAAAGAGGAAGGATTGTAGGAGTCAGAGGGATCAAGGATAACACAAGAAAACACACAGTATCAACAAACCTGAACTCACAAGGGCTCACTGAGAATGAACTCCCAATCAGGGAGCCTGCATGAATCTAATCTAGGCCCTCTTCATATATGTTACAGTTTGTGTAGCTTTGTGTTTTTGTAAGATTATCAACAGAGGGAGCAGAAGTTATTTCTGAAGTTTTTGCCTGCTTTAGGGACCCTTGTGTTCCTACTGGGTAGCCTTGTCTAGCCTTAATATGAGTGGAAGAGCATAATTTTATTACAACTTGATATGCCATGTTTGGTTGATATCCCTGGGAGGCTAGCCCTTTTCTCAAGGGAAATGAAGGGAAAAAGAGGAGGAGGAGATGGGGAGGGAAAAAGTGGGGGTTGGAGGAAGTAGGGGCAGAGGGAGGGAGTTAAAACTGTGGTCAGAATGTAATACATGTGAGAAGAAATTTAAAAAGAAAGAAAGGAAAAAAGAAAGAATGGAATGTGATGGAAGAAATAGGGGATGGCAAGAAGGAAGCACTGGGTTAACAAAAACTAAGGCTGCATAAAAAGTCTTATAAAAACTCACTAATTGGGGGCTCATTAAAAATAGAAGTTAAAAAAAGAAATAAGTTTAGATAGGTTTTTATTTTGCATTCATAAACAGTGATACTCTTAGACTATATACATTATTAAACAACATACTTAGTGTTGGGCATGAGCTATCTCATGGGACTTACTGATTAGACAGGCCCAAGAGGCCCCCAGACCACACAGGCCATTTACGCTGCTCTTGGGTTCACACCATAGGTAGATGCTAATACCGCATTGCTGAACATGTAATACACTCTGGTTATATGAAATAGAGAAAGTTTTTTCAAATTGACTGATACTTCCTCCCTGGTGATCAGCCATCACAATTTCAGAAGTTGCTATGTTTACCACTGGTAGGAAAAAGACACAATTTTTTTTTTAACCAGCCACTGCCCTGCATGCTATAACAGCAACCCACCAGGCAAGATAATACTTGCCAGTACAATAGTGGCATGACTGTTCTGGAGTAACCAACAGCTTTCTAAACATATTTACATAAATGTGTTTCTGCTGGAAGGAATTTCATGCCTTCTACTGTAACCTTCATCATGAGAAGCCATGTGCTTGGGGAACATCATATAAGAAAGGGTAAAAAAAAATAGAAGAGCCAGAGAAAGCATAGAGTACTGTGAAATATTATCTCTGTACATGATGCGACAATTGTGTCATGAACTCATAATACTGTGGTTAGCTGCACAAGACCTGTATTCACAAGTTCAAGTCAGTGTAATTTTTAGTTTGGATGGCAGGATTAGTCTTAAGGCTCCAGTCTTAGCTGAGGAACCATTGGCAGCTGACAACTACTGAAAGAGAAAAGTCATTTCTCTTTGGGGGAATGCTCATTGGTAAGATCACTTACGTAGATGACTCTGTACCCATGGACATATCAACAGTACATGTTGGACTCGGTGGGCTACTAAAAAGTCCAAAAATAAAAAATAAATGAGGCACTGTGCTATGTGCTGTAACACCATGGAATCAGAAGGGAAAAGTATGGGGTGGCATCTGAGGATAGCATAGCTTTGAAGGCTATGACTATAATAAAAATAACTTATATTCACACATGAAACTCTCAAGTAACAATTTTAAGATGTATTTTTATCCACATATTCAAAATAGGAAACTTGTTATAACTCACAGAGCTTCCTTAGAGCTACCAAAGACTTTGTGTCAGTTGTGCTTTCTCGATTTATACGGTAATTTTCTATAAGCCACTGGAACAAATTAGATTTATGTCCAGAGAAAACAAAAAGGAGTGTGGTACATGTTGGACTAAGGTCCTCAAATTCAATATAATAGCATTGATGGAGTTATAAGGAGTGGGTGCTTCATAATGGAAGCAGTTCCAACATGAGAGGAGACATCAGAAAGTATCCCATCTCTCCCTTTCTCCTCTCTGTCAGTTCAATAAAATGCCATCTTCAATACAGGAAGAGATAACTCCTAGAACATTTTTTCACCATGCTTGAACTTGGGCTTAAGCTTTAATTAATTAATCAGTTAATAAGGTTTTAAATCTCCCCACCCATGGTATTTTGTTTCAGAATCTAAAGCCAAACAAGGTGGTGATGACAAGAAAATTGAAGACACTTTTTAAGTTATTATACCCTAATATTTAAAGCTGCATATGTAAAGAATTGCTACTTCAAAGGCCTAGTGTGGGATAGATGGAATGTTTCCCATAGTTTAAGCAATTCTATAAGGAAACCTATCACAATCAGGTAAGGAGATGCAAGAAAGGCTTCCATATTGGGAAGAGAAAGTGTACTCTAATATGCAGCAAGAAATCCAATAGTATATGCTTGGCCTATGATAACTTAAAACAACACATTCATTGTCTCAGATTTTCTGTGGGTCAGCAGTACAGGCATATCATGACTGTGCAGTCTACTTCTTTGTGTTACTAGGTGCAAGGCATGAGTTGATTTATATTCTTATCTGGAGACTAGAAGAGAATTCTATCACTGTTTCTCTGTGTTTCTAGGGAAGTGCATTTCCTTGTGGGTGAAAGACAAGGAAATGCAGCTTACTGTTGGCCATCATGCTTCTCTGAACTCCTAGGAGTCATCCAAGTTTCACAAATCCATTATTATTGCTGGAGCAACCATTTCTGACCTTACGGGCTTTTGTACCATTTAGGTCAAGCCAATAGAAAAGAATATTTATAAAGAATGCCCTAGTAACACAAAACCATGAGGGTTTTATATAATATAAATACATAATCGTGAGAGGATATTTATTAGTCAATAGGAGCTGATTCAGGAAAAGATTAAAGCTTATGACTTACAGGCTCTACAGTCTTGGTGCCCTGTCTATCACCTGTGCCCCTAAGATGAATTCATGTCCCTATGTATTTGAATAAATACACCCATCATCTGCTTATGCATTCTGTAAGAAAAGAAATTGGCAGTGGCTATAATTTGAGAAACAGTAATAGTCATATAGGAAATGATAATGATGAAGAGTGAACTGTCAACTGGGAACAAGGAAGAAAACCTGGGCTTGAGGAATAGGAAGATGAGAAAATGAAAAGAATTCAATGTAACCTTAGAGCAATCAGCTGCTGTCTTTTGACTTAGAAAAAACTTAGGTAAGAACACTTTTATCTGTTGCTAAGAAAAAGACACCACTCAATTTTAGAAAAAGTATAATTTAAAGATGAGTAAGAGAAAGGAGGCACCAAACCATTTTTAAATTTAGTATGCAAAAACACATGAAACTAGTCACAATAGAGTAAAAATATCAGAATAAGTAAAAAGAGCAGAGAGAGGCTAGATGAAATAGTTTTAGCAATAAATGCCTCAAAGAGAAAATGTATATGATGTTGAAGATCTTTAATTTCTTCCCATTGTAATACAATAGGTTCATAGGCTGTAGGCAAAGATAGATTGGTAATCAGGAGTTAAGTAATCTCAGTTCAAAAATTTGAACAGAAATTTATTAAATCATGACATTTATCTGAGTACTATTCTGATAACATATATCTATTCTATTTTTAATCCTGAATAATTTAAAAAATTACTCTACATTAAATATTTAACCTATTCAAAATTGCCCTGTCCTAAATATATCAATTAAATGCATATATTACATGCAAGATCACTTTTATTAAATCAAATTAAATATTGAACTAAATTTAATAATTAAACTGGATTTCATATTAGATCAATTTAACACATAGTATTAAAAGTTTAGTTTGTGCAAGAATGAAAGGGTAGCAAAAATAAATATTGGATAGGTTTAAAAAGGAAATGACTATGAATTTAGTTATCAAATAACTCAGCATTAAAATTTTAGAAGCACATTTGCGCAAGATGTGCCTACATATGCATATATGTGTGCATGTTTATGTGTATTTTTACTGGTGTAAGAAAAAATAAAAAGTATTACTAAAGTAGACAGTTATTTTAGAAATATCTTGATATTCAGGGCTTCACAGATGTCTCAGGCTCTGCTGTACCTTATATTTTCCCTCATAAAATGCATTCAAGTAGAACTGAAAAGCTTAAATCACCTCTTACAATCCCAATGCGAACTACTACAGTCATAATAAAAGATGAGTTGAGACACTGTCTGAGCAGGTGACTGGCCTCATTTACTCTCCAAGTTTATTAATTCAATGAAAAAATATTTATTGAATTCAACTGTGCTGAGCCCCAGTAGAGGTACTGACGATATAAATGAATAAAACACAAAAAGTCCTTGCTCTTCTGATCATTTATTTTAATGCATGGAAGCCGGGCAGAAAGATAAACACCTAATGTATCATTTGATGAAAAGGGTCATGAAGACAAATGAGTAGGGCAAGAAGGGTAGACACAGATAAAGAAAGGGCGGGACTTCTTTGGATGAGGAAAAGAAGGCAGAAAAGAAATATGCTGTTTCTCATAGATAGACCTAAAAAGAAGAATCATTCATGCTTACGGCGGCGGAGAAAAGACTCCTACATAACAACTGCCTTCTAACCATCAGAGGGTTTGCCAGCTGTCCTCAAGGAGAATATCAAATCTGAACTCTCAGCAAGTTTTGTTGATTCTTGCATCCTACAAAGATCTTCACTCTGAAACCTTCATGCAAATAATAGAGACAAGTTCACATATGCACAAACATACACTAATGATGTTCTAAGTGACTGTCTCTAAATAAAACCTGCATCAAGCTAAACTCTATTCACTGTTTAAAAAGTTTTAACACTTTCCTTTATTTAATTCAAACTAGAACCTATAGTCTATAATCCTTCTAAAAGGAAACAGTTCAATTTTCTGCCTTTGTAAGAAGAAAACATCAAACATGACTGAAATATCTTTGATGTTTGCACAGCTCATGGGGCCTCAGAGTCCTTGCTCTGCATGCTTATTTTAAGTGACATTGCCTGAAAAAGGAAAAAGTTGACCTTATACTAAGAGCAAATATATTAGCTGAAAATGCGTTTTGGGCTAAAATTAGAAAATAAAATTTCACACTAATTTCAGTAAATCTGCTGAATTTGTTTTTTAGACTATGACAGATTCTGGTGAGTCAATTTCATTATATCATTGATTACTTGATTTTATAATTTCTGTTTCTGAAAACTGTGGAGTTGATAAAAAATGAAGTTAACAATTTACTTGTAAAGGGAAAAAAAATCTCCACTTCACTGTCATGGCTTTCTAGTCAAACCCTCTCCTTCAGGAGCTGTCCCTTGAGATCTACCTCCCCAGAGACAACTCCTTCCCACTGCTGTGCCATTTCAGCTGGTGAAGCTCCCTGATAATGTCTATTTGAGTTTTGTTTGCCTGTCTCTAAATGAAATAATGAGAAAGTAAATTGGTCTCAGTCAAACAAAACCCACTTGTTTTGTTAATTTATTGCTATCAACTGTGGAATCCTTTCTGACTTCAGAAGAAAATACTGTTTGTTTTGCATGTTCCATACTATTAAAGAATATCTTTTTACTATAAGTGTCTGTTTTGCATGTTCCATACTATTAAAGAATATCTTTTTACTATAAGTGTCTCAAAATGAATCCAATTAAACAGGACTCAGTTATCTGAAGTTGTCTACTACCTTCAGACTTTCACTCCTCAGTGCTTTTCACCTGAGATAAATTTAGCTAAAATTCCTTAGACACGGTTTGCCTGATGGTTGTGTTTGGGTATGTTGTTGTTTAATACTTGTATTCACTTACAATTAATGAAATGCTTCTAGTGCTTACAGAAAAACAGAATCACAAGCTTACTAAACTGAATTAATTCTCTATGAATTTATATTATATTTTATTATTTTAAACGATTCTTTTAATATATTTTCATCAAATTCTTTCCCTCCCTCAAGTCCTCTCAGATCCTCTCACCTTCCCTGCCCAATTAAATTCTTTTTCAAAAAGCTCCTCAAACAGAGGGGTCTTTTCTGAGACTGATACTCCAACCAAAGACCATTCATGGATATAACCTGGAACCCCTGCTCAGGTGTAGCCCATGGCAGCTCAGTATCCACATGGGTTCCCTAGTAAGGGGAACAGGGACTGTCTCTGACATGAGCTCAGTGGCTAGCTCTTTTACTGCCTTCCCCTGATGGGTGAGCAGCCTTGCCAGGCCACAGAGGAGGACAAGGCAGCCAGTTCAAATGAACCAGAAAATCTAGGGTCACATGGAAGGGGAGGAGGTCCTCCCTTATCAATGGACTTGGGGAGAGGCAAGGGAGGAGATGAGGGAGGGAAGGCAGATTTGGAAAGGGAGAAGGGAGGGGACAATAGCTGGGATACAAAGTGAATAAACTGTAGTTAATGTAAAAAAAAATAAAAGAAAGTTTTACAAGCACCAAAAAAAGCTCCCCAAATTCCAATACAACAACCTCACCCAAACCAAGAAAACAAAATAAAACCACCCCTTCAAAAAACAACAACAACTAAAACTGGGACAAAATATCAAATAGTAAAATTCAGTTTTTAGTGAATAAACATATTTCAATGAGAATTTGATTAGTACAAACTCTAAAATGTTTTAAGACCACTGTGTCATTTGAGGAGGTTAAGGCCTTTGAATGAGAACTAGATGCCCATCAATACAAGAAGCTAAAGACTTTTTATCCAAATTAACTAAACTGAGTTTCCCAAGTGAGAAAATTATATAAACAAGGATACCATTCAAAAAATTAGGAAAAGTATATCCACTCTACATAAACCAGCCTATGGCTTCCTTCGTATTCTCTATATCATGAATACTAATTAGCAGATAAAACTAATAATTTATCCAAGAGATATTTCAAGAATCATTCCAACATCCTTTGCAGACTAAGAGGCAATGATGATAATTTGAAAGAATTGGCCTCTTCAGATTTGATGGGAGCCAATTATAGCTTAAAGAGCAATATTATGTTTCTTAAATATGGAAGGAAGGCCATTGGCTGCTCAGTTTCCAAGTGGGTTCCCTAGTAATTGGTACAGGGACTGTCTCTGGCATGAACTCAGTGGCTGGCTCTCTGATCACCTCCCCCTGTGGGGTGCAGCCTTGTGAGCCCCCATAGGAAGACAAGGCAGCCATCCTTGAGGAGACCTGATAAACTAGGGTCAGATAGAAAGGGAGGAGGTCCTCTCCTATCAGGGGACTAAGGAAAGGTCATATGGGAGAAGAGGGAGAGTGGGGAGTAGATGATGGAGGGGGCTGCAGTGGAGATACAAAGTGAATAAATAGAAAGAAAGAAAGAAAGAAAGAAAGAAAGAAAGAAAGAAAGAAAGAAAGAAAGGAGGAAGGAAGGAAAGGAGGAAGGAAGGAAAAAGAAAGAAGGAAAGAAAGAAAGAAAGAAAGAAAGAAAGAAAGAAAGAAAGAAAGAAAGAAAGAAAGCACTATAAAGCTCAACAATGATTGGTATAGACTTGAAACAGTTATCACAAAGGTACAAATTAACGGAATGATACTAAAGGGTCATGCATCCTAAAGACCATGGAATATAGGTAAGAACAAGGGACAATAGTAGAATCTGTGAGTCTTCCACTAAAGAACTAGATGATGAGGGAGGGAGATATGATCAGGATATAAAGTGAATAAATTTAAAAAGTAAATTTAAATTTAAAAAGATTTATAAAAACTAAATATTTTGCTACTTCAAAATATTGGAACCTTAGTTACTACCTCAGGATGTTTAAAAAGTGGACGATGTCAATTTGTTAGTATTTAAAATACAGTATGGAAAGTTTAACTTTGAATTTGAGACAAATAAGACACATATTTTTAAAACAAATATGGTATTAATTCTTTGAAAAAAAACTAGATGAGTTAAGCAAAACAAGAGACAACAATGACAGAACCAATATGAGGTTAATTACATAGTGTAATGAGAATATTTTCACAGAAAGTATGAAGGCCTGAGAGTTACATAGTTTATCAAAAAATCTGTGTTGGAAATACTAAATATCTCATTAAACTATATCACTTATGATGTCTACTTTAGTTTTTCTTTGAGGCATAAATAATTGAAAGGGAGTAAAAACATCCTGAGCCAAAGGAAATGTGGAAAACTGTATGTACATTGTGGAATTCTTGCTTATTGCAGAACATTTGGGTCAATTCTGATGTTACACAATTAGAGTGATTCTAATAGCAGATTTTCATGACCTCCTAAACATTTAATACTATCAAAGAGGTTTCCCTTCTATTTAAAGAAGAAAAGAAAAAGAAAAAGAAAAAAGTGGGGGTCCACAAGGACAAAGAACACATTTCACCTGAGTGTTAGAGGACCAGTTTCCCATTAGCAGGGTAGTCCTGCTGGACCAGTTCATTAACCACAGATGCTTTGTTCCTTCACAGAATGCTTTGCAGCCATGATGAGCTTGGCTTTGAGTATCTCCCTGGAGGAGGGAAGACTAAGTGATGGGAACACAGCAGGCTAAGCCTGTGCCTTTGGAGAGAAGTGTACAGTTGCTAATAAAGTGTTTGGATTTTCCTTTTTTTTTCTTTTCAGGTGCAGAAAGCTCTTGGGACTTTAGTGTGCTGCCTGAATATTTTGATCTCAGTCTAAATCTATGTTGTTTTCCAGCATCTAAAAATAGGTCTTCAAGAGAATGTGTTACTTGATATGTATTCAGAGAATGTAGGGAGGAAATGCATATTTTTATTTAATACAATGAAAGCTGTATAATAAACTTAAACTGAAAAGACTAACATAGAATCTAAAGTCATTGCATGAAACTGCAATGATACAATATTGCTTCTCCGTCATACACAGCCTCTCAGAGGCAGCCTCTCTTTCAACGTAGTCACTGCAATTGAAGCTCCACCTACCAGATAACAATTTTATTCTGGTCCATTCTGAAACATTTCTTATATAGCTAGTAATTTCCAATTTGTAATAAAGGGTACATAATATAAGGTTTTTTTCACTAAAAACATTGAGTTTTGAAATTCGTGTTTAAATAATCCTGGCTCTCTTGGAATTTTGTAAGGTACTCAGCCTTTTAATCTTAGAGATTTAAACATTCATTGTGTTCAATTGTGATTTTCTGTAATGATCTCTATTTGCAGAAAAGATAATATTCTTCGAGTAGGAGTAAGAGTTACATTTATCTGTGGATATATGGTTAAGTTTTAGAATGTAGCTGGGAGTTATACTTGTCTAGTAAAGCTGTGTGTGGATCTTCTCCTAAGATCCATGGCCATTACCATCCCAGGTAATTGCCTAGATTACTATCACCAGGCATGACTTCAGAACATGGAAAGCCCAGCCTTGGCAGACACATCTACCACAGGTCTCTCACATCAAAGTCTCAGTGAGCATTGTAAACAAGGAGGCAGAAAGACACCAAAGTCTCAGTGAGCATTATAAATGAGGAGGCAGAAAGATTATATAAGCCATATATACCAAAAAGCCTACTGTTCAACTGTGTCTTCTAGGAACAGCTGATTAAAGAAAACCTAAACATTGACAGTATCAACAAATATGCTGACATGGAATAGACATGCAAACATGGAAGGGTAAAAATATGACAAAGAACTACAGGTAACTGACAACTGCTGAGAAAAGGAGATTAGCCTATTCAAGCTTAAACCCAATTAGGAAATAAAAATTCATTAGAACAGAAATCATATACACACAAACAATAAAAATGAATTCAATGAGTGGTGTGTGAGTGTGTGTGCAAAACAATAATAATTAAATTAAATAGGCCATCTATTTGGGAGAAAGTGGGGATCCTGAGAGAGATAGGAAAGAAAAAAAGGTGATATAATAAATTTTAATAAAAAATTACTTTTTAAAGTTCTAGGGAGTTTCAGTTAGCATATTTCTTAAGATAGTAAAATTACAAGTGGCTTAAATCTAATAATAACTAGAAAAAAACAGGATACAGAGATATTTTGATGGTTCATCAAATACAATTTTAAATTAATCACCTTATAGGTGTTATTTTAGCAGTAAAATTCCTTTTTAAAAGAAATTTCTCTTAATTTTTTCAATTTTGTTTATTTGTTATTCACCTTATATTCTGGCTGTAGCCCCATACCTCCTCTCCTCCCAGTCTCACTCTCCCTTCCCATCCCCTATTCTTTCTATTTCTCAGAAAAGGGGAGCTCCCTTTCCCATTCACCCTAGCTCATCAAATTACATCAGGACTGAGCTTGCCCCCTGTAGCCTGCCAAGGCAATGCCACTAGGGAGAAGTGATCAAAAACTAGCACTAAATCCTTGTCTGATATAGTCCCAACTTCCTTTACTAGAGTACCTACATGAAGCCTAAATTATCCATCTGCTAAATCATTTTAGGGGACCCAAGTCCAGTTTGTGCATGGTCCTTGGTTGATGTCTCAGCACACCTGGTTAGTTGGCTCTGTTAGTCTTGTAGAGCTCCTGTCAATTCCAGGTCCTTTTCTCTTGCTTTCCATTTTTCCACAAGACTCCACATTAATTGTCCAATATTTGGCTGTGAGTGCTGAGGCATTGCTGCATAGGGTCTCTCAGAGAACACCTCTGACAGGCTCCTGTCTGCAAACTTAGCAGTGTATCCTTCATGGTGTCAGGGACTGGCAATCTCCAGTAGGGTGAGTCTTTTCTTGGGCCAGGCATTTGTTGAGCATTCCTTCAATATCTGTTCTATCTGCTCTATCTTTATCCCTGTACATCTTGTAGGCAGGGTAAATTTGGGGTCATATATTTATTGAAGAATTTAAGTGATGAAGGATTACTTCAAAGACTTCATTATTAGGTGAATATGAGTTAAACAGAGGTGAATAATTACTTTTAATTTAGCTTATAGCACATCTCTTTCAACTCTAATAATGTTCCACTTTTTCCAAAAGCAATCCATATATTAGGCACAGTAATTTGATACAGTTTAGAGGCAAAAATAGTCCTATGTATATTCTTGTTTTTTTAATCATAGAGGACCCTGAGCTTTTAACTTCTGAGCTTTTAATTTGATTTTAAGGCTGAATTTTTTTTGGAACCTGAAACATGAAAACATTCAATAATGCCTTATACTGAGGAAAAGCTTGCATAATCAGAGAACCAGTATCAGACAAAGGAGCAGATATAGGATCTATGTGAGCCATTTTTGGATGGCCATATGTATTTACCTAAATTGTTACTAACTCTAAGCTGTGGGGATAATGTGCAGGACTTATGCTGCACACCCATTCGTCAATGCCACAGATCATACCCTCAACTGGTTTAATAAAATTTTGTTTTTTTTAAATGGAGTCTACTCTACAAACTGCCTTGTGATATCATCTTTTATAAATGGAAAATCCTTACAAATGTCATTAAACCTCATGTAATTTTATTCGTATGTATGTTTTCAGGGATGACCATTTGGTTTTGGATCACAACTGGTATGTTCTTCTCTAGGGAAGACTGTTTCTCCAATTCTTAGCATTTCTTAGTTGCCTTTGGATGTTTCTGTCAGATTGAGGCCTCCTAGACATTCCCCTACAGTCCTCCTGCTCCTCTCCCAAATCCAGGCTGGCATGACTATTGTTTTGGTACTTGTTTAGCTCATGTTTAGGCAGTCATGTTGGTGAGACTATGGATGTAGCATCTGACATAACTAAGAGACAAAATCTCACAGCAAACTCCATCTTCCTCTGGCTCTTAGAGTCTTTCTGCTCTCCTCTTTCACAGTGATCTCTAAGCTTAGGTGCCAGAGTTGTTTTGTATATGTATCAGTTAGAACTTAACATAGCTCTGTACTTTTATTATCTGTGATTTTTGTAATGGTCTCTGTCTCATGCAGACAGAAGTTTCCTTCATGAGAGGTGAAGACTATGCTTTAACATGAGTATAAGCGTGAATATTTAGAATGTGGTTAGGGATTATGCTAGTTTAGTAAAGCAGAGTTTGTAGTTTCCCTTCAAGGTCCGTAAGGTCACTATACCTGGGTAGTTGGCTAAGTTTCCAGTACGAAGCTTGATCTCCCTCTTATTGAGAGGGTCTTAAGTCCAAATAGAGGGCTGTTTGTTACCACCAAGGTACGTATACAATGATTTCACCCTTGTCGGTATCATGCTATGCTAGTCATTCATGTCATAGCTCAGTGGGGCTATTGGTTGCTTCTCTACTTTGGAAGCTTGCATGGCACATTCTGGTACCACGAAAGCTAGACTTGAGGAGAAGGCTTTCAGGCCAGTTCCTTTGGTCTGTCAGCTAGTGAAGGGATGACAATAATGTGGTACATATACACTATGGAAATCTATTCAACAGTAAAGAAAAACAAAATTACAAAATGCCAATGTAAGTATACAGAAATAGAAAAGGTCATAGTAAATGAGGTATCCCAGGCCCAGAAAGACAAACATCATATGTTCTCTCTCATCTGAGGTTCATAGGTCCAAATCTTGAACTGTGAGTACAACTGCAGAAGCTGAGAAAGTAAAATAGGTTACTGGTGAGGTGAGATGCGAGGGAATCAGTTACATGTTACCTGTGATCCTAAGGGAAAAGGAAAAAAAACAAAACTATGGAAGGGAGAGATAAATACAGAAGGTGGGTAAAATAACAGCAAAGATGACTGAAAAATTCATAAGGAATCATACTATTACCTAAAAATATCCCAAATGTAAGTTAGTATATAAATATACATATATAGTTAAAATATAATTTTCCCTTCTGGACTGACAATGCTCCCCACCAAGGGCCAAATATATTCTAACAAAAACCCCAGGCATGAAAAGCTGTCTTTACCCAGGGTTAGCCAGGGTTGCTGGAGAGACTCCCAAACCATTACAGGAGACTATTTTTGGCCTTGGTTGCCCCCTAAAGGTGGAAGGTAAGTCTCTATTGCTGAAGACACATGCACTTCAGCCATGGATTTTATATATATATGATCACTTTGCTTCAGCCATCATGAAAAACAAGAAACTATTGCAATCCTGTAAAAAGTCTACTCTCCTAAATGTGATAAAATGTTTGAAACTCACTCCTGGAATGTGCCATATGTGTTTCAGTTTCTTGTACACAGTTTACTCATACACTTTCTTTTCATGATGAGCAAAAGAGCACTTGACTCAGGGTAACCTTTATGGGGAATCAATCTAGCAACAAGCCTATTCATACTACCCAGGTTACTTATCCAAGAATTAGGAACTAAGAGTATAATGTGTCTAATGTCTTTATTATATTAAATAGTAAGTTATCATTGGTATAAATCTGAATGCATATACTCACCAAAATATAGTGCTAACTAATGAAGCTGGGCTGTATTACCTCATACTGTCCAACCAAAACATACAGATATCCCAAGAGAGAAAGGAGATTTGGTATCCATAGCTCTTTTAGTACAAATAGTCAATTTGTTAGATAGAGTTAGATGCTGGTTTAATGATTATATGGTAGTGGAAAACCTAAAGCTTGATTAACTAAACATGTATTGCAGAAGAAGCCACATACGCTTTACCTACAATATTCACTGAACTGTTTTCACAAATGAGAGGAAAAGTGTAAGTGTATTCTAGCATCAAGGAAACAAATCAGCAACAAAAAATACCTCATATGGTTCTCAGATAAAACCTTGTCCTAGCCTGGCATGCAAATTGAGCAGAGGAGGAACAGCAGTGGACAGCACTTTCTGTAATCGGTTATGGTCTGTTTAGAACTGCATCTGTGTTTTGATGGCAAATTCAGAGTGACAGAAGTTACAGTTACTGCAAGCATGACTTTTCTAATAACCTTTGCTCTGCCCTAGGATTCCTGACTTCTATAGTAGTGGTATTTTACACAGAGAGATCATTTAATAAATAGTGTTCTGCAGTCAATTAAGATTAAAGTAAACTTCCCTTTCACAGTCCTTAGTAATATGCTTCTGTATCCAAAAGATAAGGCCTTGAGAAATGGTTCACTGGGGCAGGCCAATGGGGCTGGAGTCCAGGATTCTGTCTCCAGCAGTGACAGCAAAGGGTTTTATACAGACTTGCATGGTTACCCTCCCTGACATTAGCCCGAAGAAGCAGGAGATGTATATTAAGAACACCTGATGACCTTTAATAATCTGCTGTGAATCTGACATCTAAGGATTTATCAAGTCTGTTGTAAAAGTATACATTTATTTGGTCTCCAATGCTGTAATGTTATGCAACCTTGAATTAGAAGTCAAATATCCTTTGTTTCTGTCTCATCTCTTTTCTACTTGAACTTGAAAAATTCTATTGACTTCATAATACCTAGGTATGTTTATCTGTAAGGGAGCAACAATAGCTCTCTTGCCTTTAAAATCAAATTTCTAACCCTATACTAAATAGTAAACCAAACAATCATTGCAAAAGCTGCAATGTTCCTAATAGAATAAGATATAACACAATATAACTTAAACATTTTAATCACCTTACAAAATACTCTCTGATGGTCATTCCCAGAGGCTAGTCACTGGTAACATTAAAAAGATTATCAATATCTAAAATTCCATGTTCTCACTAGGCCATCCTTTGTAAAAGTGAGACTATTAAATGAGACTAGATGCCAATGCACTCTTGAGAAGACAATCTGTAACTCTTCTGCGGATCAGCTCTCTTCATCCTTGACATTAGAATTGTCAGAGTTAAAACCTAAATGACTGTTTCCGTGGAGCACTTCTTGCGTCTATTCTTTATTGGTTTGGACAGCAAACTGTACCACTGATTCGATGAAGAAAACTTACAGTAGTTCTTAATATTAACAAACTGGGAACTGGCGATATGGATTGGGGTTCAGAGTGCTTGCTGTTCTTCTATAGCACTAGAGTTTGATTCCTGGCACTTACCTTGGGTGGCTCAATAACCACACGCAAATCCAGCTCAAAGGGCTACAGATATCTGCTTATGGCCTCTATGGGCATTCATTCATATTTGGCAGGCAGTCAAACAAATAAAGAAACACACACATCAAAAAATAAAATAATAAGTAAATAAATCAATCTTTTAAAATGATTTTAAAACTCTTCTTTTCCTAAAGAGATCCTGCATCTCAAGGCAAATTTGGGTAAGAATGCCCACTCTTTCCTAAAACGATATTGCTTTTGTGTAAATTAGAAGAAAATGTTAAATTTTTTAAAGTTATCTAAGAGATAAATAATCCAGTTCTCAAAAGAGAAGAAATTAGGTAAAACTACTAGTAAGATGGGTTCATGAATCCATTGCTTTTCAGAAGTATATAAACCATTCCAGCCATTAAAGAGATTTTTCAGAAGTTTAAATATACTGAAGCAGCCACAGAGCCCTGTGTCTTCCTGGAGTACTTTCCAATCTGTAGCTTTCCCCCAGAGTTTATGTGTTACCGTTTCCAGGTGCAATGACCTTTTTACAGCAAGACTCTCATTCCTAGGTTACAATTTGCTAATGAAGCTGTCAGGAACATATTGTAAAATGTGAGGAAGAGGGCAACAGCTTTAGTCACACCTTCACAAGAAGATAATGAATTTGTAAGGTGATGTAGAATTTTACACTGTGCTTTCAGGTACAGTACACTAGTACATGTTATAGGAGACAGTGGGACTTTGAAGATCAGAATATTTTAAAAAGTTCTCTATTAGGCAGGGTTCTCTAAAGGAACGGAACTGACTGAATATGTGTATGTATGTCCACTTATAGTTGAATATATATATATACATTATTAAATGTATATTAAATAAGTATTAAATATATTCAATCACATAACTCAATTTTAATAATAATAAAAATTTAGTAACATGTGTATATATATTCAATTATAAGTAGTTCTAATAATAAATCACACACACACACATTACTACTCTGGCTTTCAAGAGTAGTAAAATAGGTAAAATAATCCAGCAATAGCTATCTCACCCTGGAGAGGCCAAAATATGATACTTGCTTAGTGCATGGGGTAGACATCTCTGCACTCCCAACATGGCAGTGAAGGTGCAGGGGTTCCTGGAAAAGGTCACCTCTTCTGTGTCCTTTCATCTGCCGTTAGAAGTCAGAGCTCTCTAAAGTAAGAGCTAAGAAAAATGAAAGAACAACAAATTTCTAAAAGACAAAGACTCCTCTCTTGCAAAGGCTATGAAAAAATTACTCTAAACTCTCCCTTTCACTTCCCCCTACAGTCAATGCAGTGACTCTTTAAGTCAAGTACACTTTGCCCCAGATGATCTGCTCTGCAAGTCCACTGTGCTAATAATCTTTCTCCACATTGTTCATTGAAATGTACATGAGATAAATACCAGATACCAGGGAAGTCCCTTTGAGACTCGCAGTGTCTTCACTGTTCTCATTTCCACTCTATCCAGCTATCCTGTGTGCTTAGTCAACACAGTAAATCTGAGGGGGTGAGAATCTGAACATGATGGCTTTACAGATCCTGTATTCATTAGCTGAAAATCATTTACTTTCATCATTTCGATTCTTCATTTATTTTAACACTAAGGCACTAGAGCAACAGCATTTGTTTTTAATTGTTCTGCCCAGCCTTTCAAATATCTATAATTGTTTTACATTTGACTCAAAAGTAGTATCAGACAGACGGTCATAATAAAGAAATCACTTCAGCTGGTGAGGGCCTAAGCAAAGCTCACAATAGCTTGATCATTTGTAAATCATTGTCACTTGGATGTTTTCTCTGTATAGCTTAATTAGGACTCAGCTCAGAGCAAAGGGCCGTGCCCTTCCTGGGAAAAGAGTAACTGAGATCGGCTGGGAAACAGCACACACTTCATTATTCATGTCCATCTCCCCTGCACAATCTCAGACTCCACAGTAGTTCTTAGCCTCACCATGCAAAACTAACATGAAACTTAAAACAACTGGGAATTCATATTATTTACTCATTGCTAACTATTACCATCCCATTAAAATTTTAGCCTAAAATACCCTCTGGTAAATTAGAAATGCTGATAAAAATAAGTACACAAATAAGACAGGCATTTTGCTTTCTTCCCCCTAGAAGCTCTTGACAGGTGGTCACCTTGAAATTTGGCTGCAATAGTACAGCTGACTTTGAAAAAAAAATGACTTGATACAGAAGTTAATCAAGAGCTCTTGGGACCCACCTCTACATTTTCCCAAGCAATCTCTTCTACAGTTTAAAATGTTCACACCAATCACAAATGACATACAAAGTGGTTTTCCCCTTCAAACTATGAAGATCAGACAAAGCATTGTAAATGGCAGAATGGCAAATAATTATATTACTTAAATGGATAAAATAGGAAAAATCTATTGTGTATAAGTTTTGAGTATATAAACATAATGCTTTTATTATCTTCCTAGAATTAAAGTAAGAGACATGTATTAGTTATGTGGCCTTACCTGCTACTTAAAAAGTAATGTTGAGAACTAATAATTGACTATAGATCACAAACCCGTGATTCCAGTCTGCTTTTACCCACCCAGCATAGATTTATGTATTTCAGATGCAAAACCCAATAGTATTAATTTGAGAAGAGTATCAGAATCATTTTCTCCATTTTATCTAGGACATGTATGATTGGGAACAACTTCTGTGACATGTCTATCTTTTTCCCCCAACTGCTCCCTAATATCTTGACAGACTACATGGATTCATTTTGCTAAACTTGAAGGGCTCTGCTCACTTTGGGCTTTTGCCATGGGTCAGAGCTCTTGAGTGTATAGATCAGTTCATTCTTGGAAGTTAAGAAATACTGACCTGTTCTTGTACTTCAGATGATATCTAAAAAAAAAATCCAAGACATGCTGAAAATTCCAATACTTAGTGTATGATATGATGCCACATTGCAAATTATCTCTTAATATTAAGAACCACAATAATCTGGTTGTATTCTGGATGCCCTTTTTGCTAACTCAAAACACACATTCCTAGGAAGCAAAAAGACATTTGAGAGTTGGTGTCTAAAGATTCTCTCATTTACAGCTAGCACCCCTCTGACAGCCAGGGTATTTCTATAAACTCAGTACTTAATACTCACAGTCTTCATGTGCATTCAAAATAAACACAGAGTCAGTATTAAAACATTATACCATGTTAGAAAGGATATAATACAAACTGTTAATATTGTCCATTTTTTCTTTCCTTTCTTTGATAACAGTTAATCTTCATTGTGAACTTGACTAGATTTAGAATCACGCAGATGACATATCACCCAAAAGACCCACCACTGGACATGAAATTGTCTCAAGCTATGTTTCACTGAGGCAAAAAGGTCCAGCCTGAATGGGAGCGGACTAAATTAAAAAAAATTATATCTACATTTGATATTTAATTATTTCTTGGGAAGACATAGACATTTCCTTCAGTGATGTAATCCATATTCCTATAATCATTAGATTATTCATTAGATCATTCTTAAATTTATTTTTATTTTCATATTAATCACAGGTTGTGTACTTTGTATCCAGGTATAGCCCCCTCCCTTATTACCTCCCACTCCCCCATCCCTCCCTCATCTCCTCCTTGCCTCTTTCCAAGTCCAGTGATAGGGGAGGACCTCCTCCCCTTCCATCTAACTCTAGCTTATCAGGTCTCTTCAGGACTGGCTGCAAGGTCCTCTTCTATGGCCTAGCAAGGCTGCTCCTCCCTCAGGAGCAGGGGAGGGTCAAAGAGCCAGCCATTGAGATCATGTCAGAAATAGTCCCTGTTTCCTTTACTAGGGTACCCACTTGGATACTGAGCTACCATGGGCTATATCTCAGCAGGAGTTCTAGGTTATATCCATTCATGCATGATCCTTGGTTGGAAAGACAGTCTCATAAAAGACTCCTGTGCCCTGATATATTTGGTCCTTGTGGAGCTCCTGTCCTCTCCAGGTCTTACTAACTCCCCTTCTTTCATATCATTCCCTGCACTCTGCTGAAGGTTTGGTTATAGTCTTAATATCTGCTTTGATACACTGCTAGGTCGAGTCTTTCAGAGGCTCTCTGTGGTAGGCTCCTGTCCTGTTGCTTGTTTTCTCCTACATCCAATGTCCATTCCATTTGTCTTTCTAACTGAGGATTGATCATCTTACCCCAGGTCCTCTTTCTTGTATATCTTCTTTAGGTGTATAGATTTCAGTATTTTTATTCTATCGTATAGGTCTATATAAGTGAGTAGATACCATGTGTTTCTTTCTGCTTTTGGGATACCTCACTTAGGATGATCATTTCCAGGTCCCACCATTGCCTGCAAATTTCATGATTTCCTCCTTTTTAATTGCTGAGTAGTATTCCATTGTGTAAAAGTATCACAATTTCTGTATCCATTCCTCAACTGAGGGACATCTGGATTGTTTCCAGTTTCTGGCTATTACGAATAAAGCAGCCACGAACATGGTTGAGCAAATGTCCTTGTTGTGTACTTGAGCATCTTTTGGATTTATGCCTAGGAGCGGTATAGCTGGATCTTGAGGAATCACTATTCCTAATTGTCTAAGAAAGCGCCAGAATGATTTCCAAAATTGTTGTACAAGTTTGCATTCCCACCAGCAATGGAGGAAGGTTCCTCTTTTTCCACAATCTCTCCAGCATGTATTGTCACTTGAGTTTTTGATATTAGCCATTCTGAATTGTGTAAGGTGATATCTCAGAGTCGTTTTCATTTGACGGCTAAGGACTTTGAGCATTTCTTTAAGTGTTTTTCTGCCATTCTACAGTCCTTTACAGAGAGTTCTCTTTTTAGCTCTGTACTCCATTTTTTAATTGGATTACTTGATTTGTTGCTTTTTAACTTCTTGAGTTCTTTATATATACTGGATATTAGCCCTCTGTCACATGTAGGGTTGGTGAAGATCCTTTCCCAGTCTGTAGGCTGTTGTTTTAGTTTAATGACAGTATCTTTTGCTTTACAGAAGTTTTTCAGTTTCATGAGGTCCCATTTATTGGTTATTGCTCTTAGAGCCTGTGCTGTTGGTGTTCCATTCAGGAAGTTGTCTCCTGTGCCAATGAGCTTTAGAGTCTTCCCCACTTTTTCTTCTAACAGATTTAATGTGTCTGGTTTTATATTGAGGTCTTTGATCCACTTGGACTTTTGTTTTGTGCAGGGTGATGAGTATGGATCTATTTTTAATTTTCTGCATATAGACATCCACTTGCACATCCAGTTCAACCATTTGTTGAAGATGCTGTCTTTTTTCCATTGAATGGTTTTGGCTTTTTTGTCAAAAATCAAATATCCGTAGGTGTGTGGATTTATTTCTGGGTCTTCTATTCTGTTCCATTGATCCACTATTCTGTTTCTATGCAAATACCATGCAGTTTTTATTAGTATTGCTCTGTAGTGCAGCTTGAGGTCAGGGATGGAGATACCTCCAGATGATCTGTTGTTGTACAGGATCATTTTGGAAATTCTGGGTTTCTTGTTTCTCCATATGAAGTTGAGTATTTTTCTTTCAACTTCTGGAAAGAATTGTGTTGGTATTTTGATGGGAATTGCATTGAATCTGTAGATTGCTTTTGGCAGAATGGCCATTTTCACTATGTTAATCCCACCAATCTATGACTACGGGAGATCTTTCTATCTTCTGATATCTTCTTCAATTTCTTTCTTAAGAGATTTGAAGTTTTTCTCACACAGTTCTTCCACTTGCTTGGTTAGAGTCACCCCAAGGTACTTTATGTTATTAGTAGCTATTGTGAAGGGTGCTGTTTTCCCAGTTTCTTTCTCAGCCCTTTTGGCTTTGTTATGCAAGAGGGCTTCAGATTTTTTTAGCTGATTTTGTACCCAGCCACTTTGCTGAAGGTGTTTATCAGTTGAAAGAGTTCTCTGGTTGAAATTTTGGCATCACTCATGTATACTATCATATCATCTGCAAATAGTGATACTTTGACTTCTTCCTTTCCAATTTGTATCCCTTTGATCTCCTTGAATTGTCTTATTGCTCTAGCTAGGACTTCAAGTACTATGTTGAAGAGATATGGAGACAATGGGCAGCCTTGCCTAGTCCCTTATTTCACTGGGATTGATTTCATTAGATCATTTTTAAAGACATAATAAGTAAAGGAATTAAATTAAATATAAAAATGGTACTATGTACTCTACCAAAGTAGAAGAGCAATTGTCAATATTACCAAGATAGGAATCCTGTGAGATAAAATTGAATTTTACCTGAAAGAAATACTAGTGAAATAGTACCACAGATGTTATGGGGTAACCAACCACTTCATTTTGGAACTGAATGCACTCCATGAGATGAAACTGATACCTGACACAGCTAAAGAGTCAAAAAAACAACAAAACAAAACAAAACAAAACAAACAAACAAACAAAAAACTAAAACTACATAGGTCAATGCCCCTAAAGGAAAATATGCTAATATTATTGTTAATTATTAATAATAGCTATTATTCTGCTATATGAACAAGTATTAAAATGACATACTCTATGTATAGATCAACACATTTATCAACAATTATCAGGTAGACCCTTCTTACAATAGATAGGATTTAACACAGAACTCCAGAAGTAGGCAATGTATAGAACCTTGTCTCTCATAGTGATCCAGTACTCAACCTTCCTAATATAGCTGCAATATAGTTCTTCATGTTTTGGTGACTCCCAACCATAAAATTGTTTTGTTGTTACTTCCTAACTATAATTTTGCTACTGTTATGAACTGTAATGTAAATATCTTACATTCAGGACATCTGAAATGCAACTCATGTTAAAGGGTCCTTCGATCCCCAGTGAGTTCATGACCCATAGATTGAGAATCTCTGTTGTAAGGGTAAGGAACATTGAAGCACCCAATGTTCTTCATTAAACATCTCACCCCAAAGCTCAGGGATCTATGCAGAATTGGTCGCAGAAAGATTGTAAAAGCCAGAGTTGGTGATTGAGAATGGCTCTAAGGAAACAGTTCTTTACAAAAGGGCTGATGCACACATGAATTCACAGAGACTATAACAGCACACACAAGACCTGCACAAGTTTAGGTCAGACAAAATCTGAGCACAGAGAATAGGGAGTAGGCACAATAGCCTATGTTTTTCCACCAAGCTATTGATAATTGATACTGAGGGAAAAAAAAACTTTCTTCAGTGGAATGATGCTGGGCATATAAACAACATTCCAGGTCAGGCCCCATGCCCCTGTATAGTAGGCCAACACAACAACACAATGTTTTCTATATGCTGGGTGTTACTGTTGTTGGTGTTGATGTTGTTGTTTTTGTTGTTTTTCTCTTCAGGGTACTTTTTCTTATTTTTATTTTTACTTATTTATTCATTGAATGTTTTGTGAGACACTGAGAAAAAAACAAAACTTTGGTAGGGAAGATAGGGAGGACTTGGCGGACTGGGAAGAATATGATAAAAGTATACTGTGTGAAAAAAATGTTAAGCCAGTAATTTTTTAAAACAGACTTCTTTTCACAGAACAGAGATGATTAGAAAAATATAACTGGTCCAAATATAGACAACTTATTATGATGTGTCCAGTTCCAATTGGTACATCCCAACTATTACAGGGAACTTAGCGGAAAAGGGGGTGGAAAGATGCATGGGGTCCCCAGATGAAGAGCTAGAAGCAATTGTTAATTGCTGAAAAGGGATCATTAGTCTTTTCCCCAGAGATAAGCCCCCTTCGGTGGTTAACCAATCCCACCTGTCAGCCCTACAATGTATACATACAAGCAACATTAAATGATCTCAGTATGTAGCATTTATATATTTACACATGCACACACTCATACACACACACATGCACACATTTGCTAACAGCTCCATTTTAAATCACCTGAAAACTTGGAAACTATTTTTAATTAAATTTTTAAAATTTTTATATTAATTACAGTTTATTCACTTTGCATCCCAGCTATAGCCCCCTCTTTCATTCCCTCCCAAACCTACCCTCCCTCCCTCATCTCCTCCCTGCCCCTCTCTAAGTCCACTGGCATGAACTCTGTGGATGACTCTTTGACCTCCACATGCCCCATGGAAGGAGCAGCCTAGCTAGGCCATAGAGGACACTACAGCCAGTCCTGATAAAACCTGATAAGCTAGGGTCAGATGGAAGGGGAGGAAGACCTCCCCTATCAGTGGAAATCATTTTTAAGCTGGAATACTATATACTATACAAGACATATTACAATTGAATTAATATTTGTTGAAAAAAGAAGGGGGTAGCTTGAGTAAAAAAAGAGCTGGACATCATTGCTTATTTTTTCTACTTCCTGACTTTGATGTGATGTGTCCAGGCACCTCATGCTTCCTCCACATGACTTCCTGTCATTATAGATCTTAATCCCTTTTAAGTCAAAGTAAATCCCTCCTGCTTTAATTGCCTTTATTGTGTATTTTGTCATAGCAATGAAAAACAATCAGTACTGTTGTACTACTCCAGCCAATACACACACACACACACACACACACACACACACACACAATGAGAGAGAGATTGTTCAGAACAAAGAAAAATACCATTTTTTTTGATTAGTCCTTTCTATTGGATGTATTCACATCCCCCTGTAGGTGAGTCACATTCTAACAAACATGTAGGATTTATCCATTATAAATTCATTAAACAAGAAAGATTCCTTGTCGAATAATCTATCATCTATCTCTCTACCATCTATCTCTCTATCCTCTTTCTACTTACTTATCAGCAGCTTTTCAAAACGTATTTAGTGGGAAAGAAGTCTTACACATTCCTAGGAAAAAACAAAAATAAGCAACTTTCCATAATCTCAAAACTGTTTCAATTCAGTTTAGAAGACAAAGGGGACATGGTTTAATTATAATTAATCACAGTTTAGTCCTCAAAACTAGCTAATCACTAACTTAATCAAAATTCTAGAAGTGTTTTGAAGTTAAATCTTTTCTACCTCTTACTGGACTTTTAACAAGGACTGAGCAGGAGGAACTTTGTGGTTCTTGCTCTCTTCTCCTTCCCAGGTATATGTGTCCTTCGGCCTTATCTTCCTAACCAAAGTGCCTATTACCTCCTCTGTGTACCTGAGAAAGGAGAAACAGAAGAAAATAAATCTGAAATATTATTCAGTACAGAGAAAAGACTGTTTTCAAACCCTTGTTCCTTAGTCAGAACGGTTCTTCCCTCTTGAGGATTTGTTGACTTCCTGCTGCTCAGACATAGTATGGATTTAGAGTTAAATGAAATTTGGGTAGAATTTTTGGACAAATTTATCAGGTGTTACTTTGATGAAGTTATGGCATCATTTCAGTTTGGTCTGTAGACTTTTCTTGTGCTGAATGTTCCCTTGTTGTTGTTTTATGAGGAGCAGATAGGACTAAAGAAATTCCACAGTGTTGACACGAGTTGACATATGTGCATGTGTGTGTGCATGGTGGTTGACATGGCCCATGTTGTATGCAGAAAGCTCTCCTGTACTAAAAGTTTAAACAAACACTGAGGGTTCCAACCACACTTTATACAAAAGAAACACCCACCATCATCACATTAGAAGACACTAGTTAGGAAGAACAACCAGGACATGTTTTTCATGTTTTTCATATTCATCTTCTGTAATGACTACCTTTTGGTATACTCATATTCTTTGCTCTGGTAAATTATGGTAAAGTTTTCCTACCAAACTTGAAGTAACTGGCAGTCACATTACATGTCCTGGCAGAGAAATCCCCTTCAGGTGATTGGATCCTTGTAATCACAGCCTTCTTACACCTTGAGTCTAACTCTGTGTAAGAATTCCCAAGAAAATATCAGGACTAGTGAATCTTTAGAGTGCACAGGACTTGAGACACTTTTATAATCATGGTTACAATCCACTAAAAGAAGGCAGAGCAAAGCCAACAAACAGAAACCATCACAAAGTCTGTAAAAACTTGATATCAATCTGTGTCCCTACAAGTGAAGCCATATGAGGACAAACTGAACTCCTTTAGGAAGAATGTATGACAAAATGCCACAACATTGCCTGCCAGAGAGCTTCTCCAAGTTTTGGCATCCAGGGACATAGTGTAGGAAATTAGGTACATATGACTAACCTCTGATGTTCAGTTACCTGCCTCCTAGAGGCCAAAGTGATTCTTCTTGTTTTGCAGTCTTCTGCATATAAAAAAAAACAGACATCCATCAAAAGTTACTTTATTCAAGTAAACTAGCCTTTCATGAAGAGCCTAAAGCCTGAGCACTGGGTATCTCAAAGTCTCAAAAGTTGTCTCATAGAAGGCTCAGGACAGCCAGCTGCTGAAGGCTCTTACCACAATTTAGAGAGCTTGAGCATCTCTGGCTTGCTGCATTAACTATCTACTGCACTTGTTCTCATCAAGGTTGATGGTTGGACTTCTGGCTCCTAAATCAAACCAGGGAAGATCAAATCACTTAACTAAATTCAAAACATAAGTGAAGAGTTCCTGTAAAATCTAAGTGAATTACACCATCTGCTTGCCATAATTTGGTAGAAGCACTGAACTGTGAACTGCAGGAGGGGGAACATTTCTCGTTCAAGTACTAAGTGGACAGAGGAAACTGCTAGCTCTCTTCAGTCTTCATGCTGTGGTGAGGCAAACATAAGTGAGACAGAGAGCAGCAACACAAATGGCTAGGCTCAAAATTCTCGAGTCTAGTAACAACAGAGACCAGTGGAATTGTGGCCCAAGAAACAGATGAGACAGGAATAACTGCTTTCTGAACCTATTAAGAAAAGAAAGACTAAGAACTAATGGCTGAATTTAGCCATAAGATAGTCAAAAGTTATCAAAAGTTATCTTATTTTGTTATTTTTTATGATAATTATAAAATGTCTTTTACCTAGACATGACTCAAAGAAAAGAGAGATATAGAAAATTTAAAAAAAAACATGAATATATACATTGCAGATATAATATATATTGCAATATATATATATATATATATATATATATATATATATATATATATATTGCAGAAATGACAGGGGATGAGAAGAGGAAGAGCTTTTGCACGAACCTGAGCTCAACTAGGATTACTTTCATTTCCAAGAAGTGGGTTGATACTTGGTAGCACACTCCATTCTTTCAGAGTGATGTATTTATTTCTACTAAAAACAGAACAAGAGACAAAAATTTCCTACATGTAATTATTTGTTAAGGAATCTTAGAAAAAGGATATGAGCAATTCTGTACAGAGAATAAATGAAAAAGTCCAATCAACTGTGCATGACTAAGAGTTAACATTTCCTGAAACTGAAGTGCTGTTCAGCTAGGAACCATCAGAAGCTACAGAAAACAAACATCAGAAGAGCCCCACTGAAGACAAGGAAGCCTGGAAACCCTAGACCTGTCAGTGAGACTTATCCTTAGATAAAACTTCTTTGCAGACCCTCTACTGAACAGAGAAGTTATAAATATTGAATAAACATTAGATTGATGAAAGAAAAGAAGAATTTGTTTAGGCTTTAAAAGTATGATTGGTTATAATTATTTTTAAAAATTCAGAAACGTAGGGCATGATAAAGAGAGTGTGCCAACCTTGACATAAGACTATAAGCAGATTGCCAGCACTAACCAGGAGGAAAACTGAAATTAAACAGCCAAGGAGGAGTAGAAACATGATCACTAGCAGAAGTAGACATAGCACCAAGAAGCCAGTGTATATATGGGCTGTCTACTTGAATAATAAAATCTCTCCTAATATACATATTCACTCATTCCCCTCCCACACAGACATGCACAGTATCATACAAATACACAAACTCAAGCATACACACACACAGATTATCATAATTTTCATACTACAAAAACTGTTAACCAGAAACTAACATTCAATGAAAAAAGGAATGACCAAATTTGATGCAAGTAAATATCTTATGCAATGACAAGGTAAGGGAAAGACCACTGTTCAGTTTTAGGAGCTCAGTGCTTGAATTAGTTAGTAGTCAGCCATTGGATTAGCTGGACCACAGCCAATAAACAATTCTAATTTAAAAAAATTCCCTTTGTAGATAGATAAATACATAGATACTTAGACAGATGGATCCAGAGATATATAGATGACAGATAGTAGATAGATACAGAGGTATGTAGATAGATATATAGATTGATACGTTGATTCATTATATCAATTTTGTTTCTCTAGAGAACCCTGATCAATACATTCTGAAACAATTAAAGGGCTCAAATCATCATCTTAAAATACAGTCACAAAATAACAGGGACAAAGCAATAGATTTTTCCAGGTATGTTTTAGGGATCCTCAAGGATTCAGTGGTGCATTCTCAATAAACACCTCAATAAGCTCCTTTGGGGGAGGGGGAAGGCAGTGGGGGAAACCCCACATAAACTCTTCACAGCACTGTAGAGGAGAATGTAAGCAAGAAAGTTTAACTTTCAAAGTAGAAGTGAAAACTTATAATACAATTACTAAGCTATATTTATCAATTATTTTTAAAATCACAGTAAGACAGTTTATCAAAGGAAGGGAAGAAAGGTTAATGACATCAAGCATATTCACCATATTAATAAAGGAGAGCAATAAGAAGCCTGCAATTATCTCAACAGACATCCAATATTTTGATAAAATTCATCATCCTTTTATGATTAAAACAATAGCAAACTGGAATATGAAAGAAGATATTTTAATCTGAAGAGGTCATAGAAGCCTGCAGCATCTCTCCTTAATGCTTCTGCCTGGCTGCATATTAAGTATGAGGGTGCATGCAACTCTTGATGTTATCACAGAACAATTGAATGCGCTTTTGCCATTTCTTCTTTGATTTACGAGTTTCGATTTTTGAAAAAAAAATGTCATTACACATTTTGAATGGAATTACATTGGCTATATAGATTTATTTGAGAATTCTTGTCTTTACAGTATTTATTATTCTTAAACAGGGCTAGAATTTATCTCCTTTTTGGAATCTTCTCTTAGGTCCATGAGTAACATCATCTTTCTGGTTTTTAAAAGGCATTTGCTAAATTTATTTGCATGTGCTAATTTGCTTTTATTGCTATTGCAAGTGCTACATTTATGAAGATTCACTTTTAATGTCCTTGGCTGTGTCTAGAAAAACGTTGATTATTATAATGATTTCTTTGAACCAAGTTTATAAGTTCTATTAATTCAAAAAA
>CM053764.1:60882026-60905278 GCA_028658305.1 Pachyuromys duprasi
CCTTTGGTAGAGGGCAAGAAGTGATGATAGAAATGGAGGAGGTTGGTGAAACTTGGAGAGAACAAGAGCTCCACAATGACTAAACTGAGCAGGGCACAGGGGTCTTGTATGAGACGGTTTCTACAACCAAGGACTGCGTTTTTACTTTTTAATATGAATCCTCAACCATGATTGCATTACTTTTGTTTCTTATTTCATGTATACTTGATATGTATATTTTATGTGTGTGCAGCCATACATGAGTGCAGGTGTGTCTTAGGGTTTCTATTCCTGCAATAAAACAGCATTACCAAAAAGCTAATTGGGACAAAAGGGTTTCTTTAACTTCCATATTGTTGTATATAATCGAAGGAAGTCAGACCAGGAACTCAAACACAGCAGAATCTTGGAGGCAAGAACTGATGCTAAAGCCATGGAGGGTGCTGCTTAGTAGATTTTTTCACATGGCTACCTCAGCCTACTTTCTTATAGAACACAGGACTACCAGCCCAAAAATGGCACCACCCGTCATGGTCTGGGCTCTTGCCCATTAGTCACTAGTTGAGAAAAATGCCTTACAATGGCTTTCTTGGAAGCATCTCCTCAACTGAGGCTCTTTGCTCTGTGATGACTCTCAAGTTGACACAAACCGGCCAGGACAAACTGTGCTCACACTGCAGCATACATGTGGAGGTTAAAGGACAGCAACATAGGGTGTCTGTCTCTCCCTTCTACATTGTTTGAGATAGCATCTTATTTTGCTAGGTTTTCTGGCTCATGGCCTTCCAGGAATCTTCCTGTCTCTGTCTCTTATCTTGCTGCAGGAGTACTAAGTTCAAGCACATGAATTACTGTACCTACCTTTAATTGGTTTATAATGATTTGAACTTTGGTATGCACACATGTGAGGTGAGCAAGGAATTCACTAATCTCTCTTCTCAGGACACATTAGATTCTTGATAGATGTTTAAAAGTGGTACCAGATCCATTAAAATTATCAGCATATAATAATTGACATGGAAAAACTAAGATACGAACAATTTTCTTTATCTTTCCCTCTAATTCATTCTTTAAATTCCCCTTATTTATAACATTTATTTAATAATTTTAATTTCAACTATGTTGAATATCAACATTCTCCTTTCTCCTTTCCTTTATCCCTTTCAAATATCCTTATATAAATTAGGTTGAAAAACTGAATGTTCCAAGTTAAACCATAAAATATTGCTTCCTATGTAAATAACATATAATGTCATTTATAGTATTTAGAAATTAAGCTGCTATTTCTCCCAGGAAATAAACAAGAATGTTTTCTTCTGTTAGTTCAAAGCAAAGATGCTGTGATGTGGTGTCACTTACTTAGAGCCGGGAGTATAGAGAAGGATAATTAACACTAAAGACCTCTGAAAATGCACTTTAGAAACTTACTACAATAGTAGCTTTCTAAAATTTGTACATATATTCACAGAAAAAAACTTTAAGTTGAATTACCATATGATAGGGGGATCATGCCTCTTCCCAACATCACAAATAACAACAACAACAACAAAAATTAGTGCCAGGTATGGGATGTCACTTTTCTAATTTTTTGTCAGAGAGGCTTGGAATCCCCAGACATTATATTATATTGATATTAGTTGCTGTCCAGAATTTGATCATAAAGCCCTATTGCTGAAGAGGTCACAAGCTTTCATTATAGGACACAGAGAAACTGTACTCACCTGGAAGATTTACTCCTACTGGAAAGTTTTCACATTACCAGAAGATGTTATGTATGGTAGTGAGAGAGAATAGTTACCAACAGTTTTGCCCAGATGTGAATCCTATAGACTATAATAACAACTAGTTCAATAAGATTTTCCTACAAGTATAAAAGTAGCAAGAATGTTATAGAAGGAACTAAATAATTTATAAATGGAAAACCAACTCATTTATAAATTCTGATCCACAAAGTGGAACCCATGTCTGATACTATTAACTGGGCCCAGATCAATAGCTGGGAAGGTAATAGGCCCAAGGGAAGAATCTAGTATTATGCTGAGAGAACATAGTAACAGATTTCTTCCTGATTTCTTATCTTTATATCCATCGAGTTTTGCATCTTTCAACCTTCATCAGAGAAGCCTAATTTTTCAGTAGATGGTGATTAATGCAGAAATGACAAGTTGTCAGAGGGCAGAAAATAAGATCCTATGAAAGCCTCTGCTCTAAATTGCACAGAGACCACTCTGCCTCCTCCCAAGGCCCGAGAATCTCAGTAGGAGAGTGGAAAGACTGTAGGTAGAGTCAGAGGGAGCAGAAACTGGCAGCACAAAACAGTGTTTGTTGGCCATGATAGCATGATTCTATACTTAAACTTGCAGATTGAGACCTGCATACACTAGACCTATACAAGATCATATCAGACAAAATCCCAAGATGGATGGGGGAAGGGCTCATGAAGTCCCATGCATATCTAAGGAGCTATGATTGCTGGGGAGGGATAGTCAGTTTTCTGTTTTTTAGTGATGATGGTCTGTGAGAGGCTCCATGCACGGGTCTCACTCCCATGTACATAGAGACAGCACTAAAGGGACTCAATGGTGCATATAAATGTATATATATATATATATACATATATATATATAATGTGTGTGCATATAATTTTTTAAAGACAACGCATGAAGTTGGGAGGTAAAATTAGTAACGGGAGTAAAAGTGTTAGAGGGAAGACAGAAGACATGGTTTGATTAGAATATATTATGTAGATGTATAAATATAAAATAAACTATTTTAATTTAAGAAATCAAAAATAATTTTAAAAATATGAAAAATGCTATTTGTATAAGGAAAATGATTTTTAGTTAATATTAGGAAAAGGAATATGAAATAAATGAATTCAATGCTGAGGTTATTTTAGATCATGTACTACTTTAGCAGCAATAAATGTTTGTGGAAGAGGAAATACTTGTAAATGCCATGTCAACAGCAACAGGAGGGGAGAAAATCTACGTATATCCAAATGCTTTAGCTGAACAAATGTCACCCTTAATCAAAGAAAAATATCTAGGCTCTACTTTTTTTTTTTCTGTGACCAAATATTTAAACTGGTTTTTTCTACTTTCATCTTCAGAGTTTGTGATCATGTGACATAGCGCATGAATTCTCTCAATGCTGAGACAGCACCCCAGCTCTTCTGAAATTCTCATTGTGTAAGAATAATAATTCCAGAATTTCCATGCTGTGATTGGCTTAGCCATAATTGGCCTGCACTTGATAATATTATTGATGCATTTTAAATAAGAAAGCTGCAAGTTGTCTCTCGTATTAATGAAAGGAGGATTGCCTTAGAAATAGTAATATTTAAAAGTACTTAGCTTGAGCAATAGAATTAATTTATTATAATGTTGCTCCATAATGAGAAAGGGAATTTGCTTCTCTGTGTTTTATAGATCTATGTGAAGACAAAGGGTGAAATAAGTGAAGAATGTGTTTCAATTGACCCTGGAAGGGAAACATCATTTCATATGTCAGTAGAGGTTTAAAGCTCATTTACCATGCATTTCTTGTGATTGCGTTTTAATTATAGAGAGTACACATATGCTGACAGTGCATGAGATCATGTTTGCTAAATGGACCTCGACTTATGCAGCACTTACCAAAATGCCTCTGGGATTACACACATATAGACTTTGTTATGCTTACAAAATAAGGGACAGCTCCTCTGGAATGTTTAAAAGGTCAGGGTGTTAACTAAGGAAGTAAACTCTGAAATTATAAAATATTGGAAAGAAAAGTGAAGTTCCATCTTTAAAAAACAATAGCAACTAAATTAAACCAGTCTACAAAAATAAAAATCATAATAATCATTCAATGATAAGTATCATTTATCATTGCTGTCTATGTCAGTAGGTACAAATGCCTTACAACAGAAATGTTGTACCAGATAGGTAAACTCTAAGTCAAATTTAGTCTGAGGAAATGTAAGGTTTCCGAGGTCCAACTTATGACTCCTACAGCTTAAGAGAAGCCCGTGCTGCTCTGTATTCCTCAGTAACTTTCAACTACTGCAGTAGGCAGAGCATGCAGGACATTCAAACCTGGAATGTGATATGCATATTAACATCTTAAACATGCCCTCTAATGGAGCCTTCTTAGTATAAGCAACTAAACAGATATTCCTGGAATTATGAGTGAAAGGAATTCTATTAATATATAAAGGATTATTTTATTTCTTCTCCACCTACTAATGACAAAATCATATAGTTGTATTATCTTTATTATATTAACTATATTGTATAATGTTACTGCTGTTTACTATTGAACTGTCAATTATACCACATAATTAGTTACTTTGATTAACCTGTTAATGATATAATACAGAATTATGATAAAAAGCAGGTGTATTTTGACAATTTTTACTTGAAATTTTCTTACATACCTCAGATGCATAAAGAGTGACTCATTGAACAAATCTGGACCATCATGTGGTTTGGAGCACAAACACTGACGAGTTCTCTACACTATTAATCTTCCCATGGAAAGGCTACTCTAGATCTGGTGTCTATTGTGACTCAGTGTCATTTTATCACTTCTGCATCACGAATGGGGCTCCAAATACTGACAATCAAAATCAACCCTATAATTTGTTTTGTTACTTTTGGCCTGTGTAAAATTACTGATTCACACAACTCCAATTTAGAGTGGTGGGTGTTATATCCTTATGAGGGCTTAGCTCAGATTAATTTGTTTCTTTTTTCTGGTTATAGATATATACCCTGTCACAATTTTATTGATACAAGCAAGGCTTAAGGATATATACTGGATTTGATGTGAACTGCATGTTTTCTTCCATTCTTTTTTCAGTGGCCATGCTCAGTACAAGGGCATGGCGAATTTTATTGATTTCTGCAATTCAACAAACTTCTCATTGGCTCATAAATGGGAACAAAAGTGAGAAATCAAAGAACATAAGGCAAGAATGTCGAGCATATTATTTTAAATTATGCTTTTTAAATAAAGTTGTACAAGTAAAAACATTTAGAACTTGGTAGATTTTTACAAAGTGAGCTCACCTGCCTAACAATGAATCTTGCAAAGAGAGAGAATAGTATGAGAATCTCAGATCCTTCCTGTTTCCTGCTCATGATACCCCACCTCTGTCCATACCAAATAGCTTTACTTGCTTGAATGTTAAACTATTGCAATAATAAATTGTATATGCTGTGTTTTTTCTCTAGACTCCTATAACACTTGTGAGATATATCTATGGTGTTATGAGTTGCAATAACTAGTACTATATAATATACTATTTAATGAAAATGTCTCCATTTTTTAGTTCTATTCTTGATAGATATTTGTGCTGTTCCTAGTTTAGTGTAACTATGAATATCATTTTAATGAACATAAATGTATTACTCCTGATTATATTTATATCCAAGAACAGTGTGTATCTATTTCTTCTAAATTGAAAATTCACTTCTGTCAGAAGAGGAGAGGATCATAAGACAGAAACTAACAAAATTTTAAAATTCAAGAATCTCAGAAAATTACAATACTCACAAGGACCCTCTTCAAGGCTCCATAAGCAGTGAACAGTTGCTGGAGGAGAGAAATCTTCTGTGGATCTACTTCCAAGTGGGAAAGGGTGTTTCAAGGCATAGCTTTGATGAGCCATTGGCCAAGCTGTTGTGGGCTTCTAGGGGAACAGCTACACTTTGATCACCCACTCTCTTTTAACTCATCATCTATGCTCCAGTAATTGACCTGTTAACTTACTGACTCATCAAACTACAACTGGGTGGAAGCGTTATTGGTCTGCCACTGGCTCCTTATATGGGGCCAAAAGATGGTGTTTGTTCAAGTCTCCCAGCAGAATTCAAGCTACACAACTGACGGCACGTATAGACAATGACTGAACCAAATAAGGATTGGAGAGGAACAGTTCCATGACTTCAGAGATGGTTGGGAAAGTACACAACCAAGACTTCCTGAGTGAGGGTTAAGAGCTGGCCAAAATAATAGTGACATAATTTCATCTCATTGTGTGGAATGAGTTGGTTTGATCCATATTATAGTCATAAATGTGAGTACCTGTCTTGGTTTATAAAAGACTTGTAACCAAAGTTGAACTGTCCAAGAATGATGCATCCTTGCTAGAGGAGAAGCTTCTCTCAAAGTAGCTGCCTTCCTATGCATTATAATGTAGATCAGTTGGGTGTGTTATGAGTATAGACATTTTCTCAAAACATCTTAGTGTATTACAGTCTATGAAAGATGCACCTATGGAAGAGATTAGTAATCCGGGAGCAATAGTTAAATGACCTTGATTGTGGGCAAGGAATATGCAACTGAAATGATTTGTTTTTCCTGAAGTAGCTTACCCTTAACATGGAGAATTACGTTGAGTAAAAGACATACTGATGCTCCAGATTTTGGGTTTGCAGGGAAAGCAGAGGAGAGGCATAATGAAATGAAGGTATCACCTTTCTCACAGCAGTCAGGGCTAAAAGGAATAATATTTTAAGAGTTAACAGAGTTCTTAACAGAGGAGTATAGACTGGTGAAGAAACACTTAAAGAAATATTCAGTGTCCTTGGTCATCAGGGAAATACAAATGAAAATGACTCTGAGATTCCACCTTACACCCATCAAAATGACTAAGATCAAAAACTCACATAAATGCAGATGCTGACTAGGATGTAGAGAAAGGGGAATACTCCTCCATTGCTGGTGGGAATGTAAACTGTGCAACCACTTTGGAAATCAATCTGGCACTTTCTCAGAAAACTGGGAATAGCACTACCCCATGACCCAACTATACCACTCATGGGCATATACCCAACAGATGTTCTACCATACAAGGATATTTGCTCAACTATGTTCATAGCAGCTTTATAGCCAGAATCTGCAAACAACCTAAATGTTCCTCAATCAGAGATTGGATACAAAATTTTTGGTGTACTTGCACAATGGAATACTACTTAGTTATTAAGAACAAGGACATCATGAAATTTGAAGGTAGATGGATGGAACTAGAAAAGATTATCCCGAGTGAGTTAACTCAGAACCAGAAAAATACATATGGTACATAATTACTTAAAAGAGGTTATTAGCCATATAACTGCAGCATAACAATATTACAATCCATAGACCTAAAAAAGCTAAATAACAAGGAGGACCCTAGGGAAGATGCTTAATTTTCATACAAAAGGGTAAATAGAATAGACAGAAGAGCAGTGGAAGAGACAGAACAAGACACAAGGAGGTCTACCATAGAAGTCCTCTGAAAGATTCCACCCAGCACAGGATTAAAGCAGATACTAAGCCTCACAGCCAAACTTTGGGCAGAACACAGGGAGTGTTATGAAAGGGGAGAGGGAAAGGACCTGGAGGGGACAAAAAATACACAAGAGACCAACAATGCCAACAAATCTGGGCCCAGGGAGGCCTGAAGAGACTGGTGCACCAACCAAGGGCCATGCATGAACAGGATTTAAGCATCCTGCTCAAATGTAGCCTATAGGCCCCTCATTCTCCATGTTTGTTCCCTATCAGGGGAACAAGGGTTGTCTCTGACATGAACCCTTTTGCCTGCTCTTTGATAACTTCCCCCTATAGGGGCAGCCTTGCCAGTCTACAGAGGAAGAGAATGGAGGTGTCTTGATGAGACTTGATAGGCTAGGGTCAGATGGTAGGGGAGAAGGCCTCCCCATTCCTGTGGACTAGGGAAGGGATATAGGGGAAATAGGAAAGGAGGATGGGTCTGGGGGGAGATGAGGGAGAGGGCTACAGTTGTGATATAAAGTGAATACATTGTAGAAGATTATCCTCCAGGCTGACTTTAATTCTGATTCAGCATGCAAACAGGGCCCTTTAGTGTAAAATATAGTCAGGAGAAACTCGCCATTTGAATCACTTGAATCTGGAAATACTTTTAAATGAGAAAGGGGAAAATTCATCACAACATGATTAAGAAGTTATGGGACATGGGGAAAGACTGAGTCTGTCATAGAGCTATGGAACTGGGTAAGCTGAACAATGTGACATTGAGATGAAATGTGGGCAATGAACTCTATGAGCATTTAGGAACATATGTTTGAAACTGGCTCAGGCTCCACATGAATGCAGAGGAAGGAGAAGCAGAACTGCTCGAGCTGGAAATGAGAGGTGTGGTGTTTCCTATTCACAAGACTGTTTTCACAGCAGAGTTTAAAAGAAAATTACTGCAGGACTGGCATAGAGCTTCATTGAGGCCCATGATGGTCATAATCTGTATAAGATAGAATAAAAGTTGACAAATCTGAATGATTAGGGTTATCATACCTGAAACAATCTGGTGAGAATGCAAAGAAAAAATTATCATAAAGCCATCTTTTTTGGGTCACTTAAAACCAAATATGGTGAGACCCCTTGGCTAAGAGTCTTTCATCTGCTGTGTGCTTGAGTCTGAAGCCCCAGGCTGGGAAGCTGGGAGCTGTGAAAACAATTCTCTCCCAACCCATCCCCTGAAGGAAACTTTCCTTTTGAGCTCAGACAATTTTTCAAGGTCAGTCTTTCACATGGAGCCTTTCAAGAATCCCCCTTTCATATGTGTCAATTCCAGCTGTGAATTTAATTTTATGTGAAGTACACATCAGCTCCATAATTTCATGTTTCTCTTGGATTCATCATTCAAAACATCAACCTAATGTAGTACTTTGTTTTTGGAGGGTTTTTTTTTGTTTTGTTTTGTTTTTCCCACAAAACACTTGTTTTTAGCTTCTAGATATTTTTCTCATTGTTTGAACATTAAGTATTTAAAAATAAATGAATCTTTTATTTAATATTTCTAGCTAAATTTTTATATCAGAATATTTTTCAAGATAAGTTGTCATCTTATTGGTAGAAATAAAACAAGGATATGTGTGTGTGTGTTTTTGTGTATACATATACACATATATGTATGTGCATATCTATCTATCTATCTATCTATCTATCTATCTATATATATGTATATATTCACATTGAAAAGCATGATAGATCTGGGAGTGTTAAGCTTATCTCAGAACAAAGATCCTGAAATAATACATGACTGGATATACTTACGAAATCCAAAGCATGTGACCTTTTGTGTTGGAGGCCTGCTTTTCTGTGTGTGTTAACATTTATGTTCTAGGTGGGATGACATTCAGACTGTTTTATCTGCTGTTTCCTTGGGTGTCAGATGTCTGTAGGACACTTCCCCTCAAAGGTTGGGCAACAACTTTAAAAAAAGTTGTTAGATTAAATATTTTTTTATAAAAATTATCTACTTTCCTGCTCTCCCTTTATTTTCTTCTTGTACAATTCTTTAGTATTCAAGTGATTTTCTCTTTAGAAATGATGTTTCTTCCAATGTTTGTGAGTTTTCTCTAAATGTGAGAAAGTTATTTCTTACCCAAACTTTTTCTGTGGTATCTATTTTAATATTATTTGAATTAACTTATTTGAAATAATAATAGATTTTGCTTTTTTAATTTAAAGAAGCAATAATAACTATGTTTATATTGCCTTACTATGCTATCAATGAAAACTAAATTCACTATGAACGTTAAGGAGGATGCTAATTTCCAATAATCCAATGGCTCATAACCAAGTGATTTATAATACATATAATTTTCCTGAATGAAAAAAACATTACTAAAGACCCAGATGCACAACTGTAGATGTGTGCAGAAGGCCTAGAGAGAAGGATAAGGTTTTTAAAATACATCCTAAATAGCAGTAAACTTTACTGAAATATTTGAGTAGATATATTATTCTGCAGGCAGCAGAAGGAGACTGTGTGCCACATGGGGTGTAGCTTGACCATATAACTTCAAAGCCTGCCTCCACAGTGACACACTTTCCCCAACAAGGCCTTGTTTACTCTATTGAAGCAGGAGCAGAAGCTGTCTCTGATCACATTGCCTGACTTTTTGGATCCCTTTCCCATAATTGGGCTCCTTTGCTCTCCGTAATAGAGGAAAACATGGTTACTCTTACTGCTCCCTAATAAGTCAAGTCTGGTTGATATCCATGGAAGGCCTCCCCTTTTCTGAGGAGAAGGAAAGGAGGCATAGCTGTGGATGGGTGGCAAGGAGGAGAGATGAGAGAGAGTGACTGGGAGGAGGGGAGGGAAGGGAAGCTGAGATTGACATATAAATAAATAACTTGATCAAGCAATCAATCAACAAGTGAAAAAAGTCATTACTAATCCCTTCTGGAACTGCTGAACTCCCAGTAGGTGGAAAATAGGGTCTTTTAAATTTGTTTTTTAAATTTTTATTTATTTTAAATGACATCTAAAGATACAACATTTTTTGCTATTGCTTGCATAATTTCAGAGTTTAATGAAGCTTTAGGCTGAATGGAAGAGGTTCTGTTTCACACTTTATAGAACTTGCAGTTGTCCAAATATCTCATGAACCTTCTTCAAAGGTTATGTGCATGGATTTGCCATTTTGGCCATGGTTATACTATACAATAATTTCTTTTTATTAGATCACACTCTTTGGTAATTTAAAAGGTTCTTTGTTCTTTTATGAAGGTGCATAGCTTCCTAGGTCAGTAATAATTAATCTCAGAATCACCTATTATTCATTATCCATTTAAAATCCATTAATGCACCAACAATTATTTTGTCAGACTCTGGCTCTATCTATTACTATATGTCAAAAGGAAATCATTTAGCTAGTCTCCTTTTATTCATTTCATTTATACAGTTAAGTTATAATATAAAATTTTTTCATGGGAGTTTTACCACAAATGAATAAAAGAACACAGATATGTATTTATTTACACTATAGTATGCTAAGTAGTTATATATATGTATGTGTGTGTGTACATAAATGCTCTAAAGTTATTAGATATGATCATTACTAAACATGAGCTCCAGCATTTATACCTTTACATTATGTGGTCAGTTAATATGATGATTTGCAATACAATACTGTTTCATATATAGACATTGAGTCAGTTTCCTCATATGCAAAACATCAATGTGAGAGTGGAATGGGAATCATTGTCTTCTATTAGGTCTTGTCTGCTCATCTAATATTGACTATACAATTTTGTTTAAGGATCAAAATGTTCTTAACAGTGAGATGATATAAACAATATAATATTTGTTAACTTCTTTTTACTCACTAGTTTGGTTTGGTTTTTCTGCTTAGACAACCAATATATATATATATAGTTTTCAGTAATAGGATACTCATTGTTAGGCCCCCACTTTTATTGAAATTTAGAAAAAAAAACCCAAATTTGTTTTTCATAGAAATTCCTAATTCCTATCTCTCTTTGTATTTAAATTGAGAATTTTTAATGCACTTTCTGTAGTATGAAATTAATTTTAATACAAATAATATATTGATAATTCATTCACTGATATAAGATGAGCTTATTTCTTTGAAAGTTTTACATGTTATTGTCTTTGTTTGGGTTTTATTGCTGTAAAGAGACAACATGATTTTGACAACTCTTATAAAGTAAAACATTTAATTTAGGAAAGATTTATACTTTGGTTTTGTTCTATTACCATTATGATGGGAACAATGGCAGTGTGCAGGCAGACATAGTATAGGAGGAACCAAGAGTTCTGTAGGCCACAGAAGGAGACTGTGTGTCATACTGCATGGGGCTTGAGCATGTAGGACTTCAAAGCCTGCCCCCACAGTGACATACTTCTACCACCAAGGCCACACCTACTCCACCAAGGCCATACCTCCAAATAATGCCAGTGACTATGAGCCAAGCATTCAAACAATGGTCTATGGGGCCATATCTATTCAAATCACCACATACCATTCATTGGCTCCCATAGGCTTGTCACTATAACATGATGTAAACATGTTCAGTCCAACTTCAAAAGTGTCGCATTCTATCACAGTCTCAACAATATGTAAAAGTCCAAAGTTCAAAGTCTCTTCTGAGATTCCTGTAATCTCGTAACTGTAATCTACTAAACAAACAAACAAAAAACCCAAATAAAAAAACAGATCACATGCCTATATTTTCACAAGATGTTTACCATTCAAACATGGAGGAAAGGCAAGATAGTGAGGAAATACTGGGCTAAAGCAAAACCAAAAACCAGCTGGACAAACTCTAAATTCTGTACTTCCATGTGTCCAACTCTTTTCAGCTTTGTTGACTGTAACACACTTCTTTCTCTTGGCACTTCTTCCCTTGGCAGGTGTCCCACAGCTCTGGCATCTCTAACCTCTTGGGGTCTTCAAGACAATGCAGGCTTCATCTTCACAGCCTCACACATACAAATCACCGGTGAATGAAGACAAAATATTAAGATGACAGGTACTATCCCCAGTTCTGACCTTTAAAAATGGTCTATGAGTGAGACTCTGGTTTATAGAATCTAAACACATTCCAAATTGTAACTAATTACAAAGTTTTCCTATGACAAATTGTTATTAATATTATAAAGACAGAGTCTCATGTGGCCCATGCCCCTTTCAAACTTCCTGTATAGGTAAGGATGACCGTGAACGTTTGTTCTTTCTGCTGCAATTACTGGCAATTACTGTGATTACTGGCAATTTTTAAATTTAAGATGCAGATTATTTTTCTTTGTATTATATTTTAATATTTAAAATAATTGTTTAAATTTAAATATGTATTTGACCATATTTTCCTCTTGCAAGTCTTTCAGATTCTTTCCTTCATGCACCAAACTTTCCCTTCTTTCTGAAAACAAACCAAAACAAAATTCAATACAACCAAACCCCTAAAACTAAGAAAAAATAAAATACCATGCCCCAAAATAAAAACTAGTACCACAACACTGTAACCAAATAAAGGCAAAAACAAACAAACAAACAAAAACTTGTGGAGTCCAGTATACATTGGACAATCCTGAACATGAGGATTGCCCGTGAGTGGCTGATACACCCAGTGTCACTGTCCTAGAGATACCCACCCCCATTTTAGCTATCTGCACCCATATTCCCTCCAACAATCCATTCTCCCCAGCCCTTTCGGACTTGATCCTCCCATTCTAGCCCTCCTTCATCTATTCCGTCATCTATTCTATTTCCCTATTCTAATGATAACTATAGGTTTCCCCCAGACTCTTACTCTGTATTTACCCTCTATAGTTCGATGCATGGTAGCTTGGGTATCATTGTCTTAACAGGTAATATCTATATATAAGTGAATATATACCATATTTGTCTTTCTGGGTCTGGGATATCTCATTCAGGATTTTTTTTCTAGTTCCACCATTTTTCTTTTTAATGTCTGAACAATACTGTATTGTATAAACACCATATTCGTCTCCTTCTCTCTCTTATTTTTGTTTTCTACATTACATCTTGACCACAGTTTCCTCTCCCTCCAGTACTCTCAGTCTCTTCCTTCACCCCACTTCTCCAGATCCACTCCTCCTTCACTACCCACAACCCCACACCCCCTAAAAAGAATAGGCTGCCCAACATTATCAAATGAATAGAGCCTAATTACAATAAAACTAGGCATAGGCCTCATATCAAGGCCCAAGTATGCAACCAAGTAGGAGAAGAAAGGTCACAAATACAGGCATAAGAGTCAGAGATAGCCCCCTTTCCCACTGTTGGACTCTCAAAAACTCCAAGCTACACAACCATAAAGTTTATGCAGAAAACCTAGGTCAGACTCATACAGGGTACTTGTTTTTTGTTTTAGTCTCTGTGGGTCTCTATGAGCCCTCCTTCATTGGTTCTGTGGGGCCATATTCTTGTGGTATCCCCAGACCTTTCTGGCACCTACAACACTTTCTCCCCATCTTCTGCCTTGTTTCTCTGGCTCTGCCTAGTGTTTGGCTGTGGATCTCCTCATTTGCTCCCATCAGTTGCTATAACACACCCCTCTGATGACAATTGGATTAGGCACTAATCTATGAATAGAGCAAAATATCATTAGGAATCAGTTATTGATTTTATTCTATCTATCTATCTATCTATCTATCTATCTATCTATCTATCTATCTATCATCTATCTATTTATTGCCAATTGTGCTTGGTTCTATCCTGTGTCTCTGAATTGTCTGGTATCTAGTTCCTAGCCATTTAGGCAGTGTCAAGTGTGCGCTTCTTCTTGTAGCATGGGCCTTAAGTTGGACCAGTCATTTCCTTGATCACTTCCATAAGTTATGTGCCATCATTACCCTAGCACATCTTCCATTCAGGACAGGTTGTAAATGGAAGGTTTTGTGGCTGTGTTGATGTTTCAGTCCCACTGCTATGCCTTGCTTATTTATAGAAGATGGACAGACAGTTTAAGCTCTGTGTGCCCCATAAATAGGGGACTTTGCAAAGGTCACTTTCATAGATTCTGATGTATTTTTACTGCATTAGGCCTCTACATAGGTTCCAAGCACCACCCCCAATCCAGTTGTCTCTTCCAGCATTCTTTCCTTAATTCCCTCCTATCCATTGCTGATTCTTCTTGTTTCCATCTTGATCTGCTCCAAGTCCACCTACATGTGTTTCTACTTGAGAACTTATTACTCAGCCTTTCTGGGTCTGTGTATTGTAGTTTTATTATCCATGAATTAACAGCTAATGACCACTTATAACTGAATATATAGCATGTTTGCCGTTCTTGATCTGAGTCACCTCACTCAGCGTGATCTTTATGTCATTATTTTTAATTGCTGAGTAATATGCCATTGTGAAATGTACCATGTTTTCTTTATCCACTCTTCAGATGAGGGACATCTAGATTGTTTCCAGTTTCTGGCTATTATGAATGAACACGGCTACAATGAACATGATTGGCTAAGTGCTGTGCTGGAATGAGGCATCCTTTGGGCATATAACCCCAGTGTTATAGCTGGTTCTTGAGATAGGTCAATTCTCAAATTTCTGAGGAACTGCCATATTGGTTTCTATAGTGGATACACAAGTTTGCATTCCTATCAACAATGAAGGAGTTATCCCTCTGCACCAAACCCTTGGCAGATAACCTGTCACTTGTGGTTTTGATCTTAGTTATTCTGACAGGTGTGAGATGGAATCTCAAAGTAGTTTTGATTTGCAATTCCTGGATGGTTAAAATCTTTAAGTTTTTCTCAGCCATTTGTGATTCCTCTTTTGAGAATTCTCTGTTTAGATCTTTAACCCATTTTAATTGTATTATTTGGTTTGTTGATTATTAATTTCTTAATATATTTAAGAATTAGCTTTCTGTGAAATGTAGAGTTGGTGAAAATCTTTTTCCATTCCATAGGCTACTGTTTTGTCCTTTGATAGTATCCTTTGTCTTACAAATGATTTTCAGTTTCATGACATCACATTTATTGATTGTTGCTTTTAATGCCTTGCTATTGTTCTGTACTACAGAGCTATAGTAATAAAGTCCTCATGGTATTGACATAAAAACAGACATGATGATCAATATAATCAAGTTGAAGATACAGATATAAATACACACCTATTGATTCCTGATTTTTGGTAAAGAAATCAGACACAATGAAAAACAGAAAGCACCTTTAACAAATGGTGTTGGACTAACTGGGTGTCATTACATAGAAGAATGCAAATAATCCATATCTAACACCCTGCACACAGTCGTAGCACACTAAATAACTCAACATAAAACCAGATACACTGAACCTGACAGAAGAGAAAAATGGGGAATAGCCTTGAACACATTGGCACAAGAGTCAGATCCTGTACCATATTTCTTAATCCATTTTTCTCTTGAGGTACATCTACGTGCTTTTCAGTTCCTGGGTATTATTAATAAAGCAGCAATGAACATGGCTAAGTAAGTGTTTACAGTAGAATGAAGTGTCTTTTGGGTATATGCCCAAGAGTGGTACAGCTGAATCCTGGGCAAATCAGTTCCCATCTTTCTAAGGAGTCACCACATTGATTTCCATATTGGCTGTATGATTTTACAAGTTCAATGGACCATGAAATACAAATTGTTTTATTCTAAGTTGGTTTAATCGAAACATTTTTCTATATATAGTATTTGAAAACATAAATATAAGATTATTTCATCATAAAATTTTGATGTGTTCAAATTTGATATTAAAGTAAAATAATTGCATGTTTTCAGATATACAAGTAGTAATTTCTTATGTTTAATCTATCTGTTCCTAACTAGGGTACAAGGTGTAATCATTGTAAAACTTTGATCTCTTCACTGTTTGCCATGTTGTATAATTTTATGAACGTATGCATATTTGTAACATGACTTAGATCAATTGAATGATAAAAATGAAAAGAATACTGATCAACAACTTGTAAAATTCAGTTTAATATTATTTGAAATTTTGATGTTGTAAACTAACTCAGTTCTGAGAAAGCCTGAAACCTCCAGGGGGTGAAACGACAGATGTGGAAGTAAGAGCTTGTTCAGTGCTTTATAGTTGTTCAGGGCAGCTGCTGTATTTTAAGTAAACCATGCAGTTGGTTTATATCTCCACAGTTAGAGAAAAAACATGATAATGTGTGCTAATTTTCCAGTGAAGCATTTCTCATCACATAAGATGCTGAATAAAAAGCTAAGTCCAATATTTTTAAGTGGCAGACAAAGTAATTTTAAATAAATGAAAATGGTGTGAACTCTTCAAGAATTTCTAAATGTGCACAAGTTAGGAGTACTTGCTGTAATACTAAGAAGCCTGAAGTTTGTCCGAGGCATCAAGGGACCCACTGTGCACTTCTCTGAGGGTTTTAGTCATTTGGCTTGAAAGGCTTGTCATTTCAAGATTGAGACAGATTTTAAATTTCTCAAAGCATGACTCTGCTTTTATTTTTTATTTTTTAATTCTTGGAATACTTGGGCTAAGATTGAAAGCATAAAGAAAGATTTGAGAACAATTTCATTTTTTCTTTCTTATTGTTTTAATTAATTTTTCATACATTTTGTATCCCAGCTGTAGTCCCCTCCCTCAACCCCTCCCGAATCCCACCCTTCTTCTCTCTTCTCCTCCTATGTCCCTACATGAGTCCATTGATAGGAGAGTGCTCCTCTCCTTCCATCTAATCCTAACCTATCAGGTCTCATCAGGACTGTCAGCCTCTGATAAGGCTGCTTCCCCCTAAGAGGGAGGAGATCAAAGAGCCAGCCACTGAGTTCGTATTAGAGACAGCCCCTGTTCCCCTTACTAGGGAACACACTCGGAGACTGAGCTGCCATGGGCTACATCTGAGCAGGGGTTCTAGGTTGTGTCCATGCATGGTCCTTGGTTAGAATATCAGTCTCAGAATACCCATAGGCCCAGATTATTTTTTCCTGTGGCTCTCCTTGTTGGGGTCCTGTGCCCTCTTGGTCTTTCTATCTCCCCTGTATTTTGTAAGATTCCCTGCACTCTGTCCAAACTTTGGCTGAGTCTCAGCATCTGTTTTGATACCCTGCAGGGTAAGGTCTTACAGAGGCCCTCTGTGGTAAGCTCCTATCCTGTTCCCTGTTTTTTCCCTCTTCTGATATCTATCCCATTTGCCCCTCTGAATGAGGATTGGACATTTTACCCAGAGTCGTCCTCCTTGTTTAGCTTCTTTAGGTGCACAGATTTATTATGATTATCCTATATTATATATCTAATATACACTTATAAGTGAGTATATACCATGTGTGTCTTTCTGCTTCTGGGATATATCACTCAGGATCATCTTTTCTAGTTCCCACCATATACCTACAAATTTCATGATTTCCTTGTTTTTTATTGCTGAGTAGTATTCCATTGTGTAATATACCACAATTTCTGTATCCATTCCTCAGTTTAGGGACATCTGGGTTGTTTCCAAATTCTGGCTGTTACAAATAAAGCTTCTATAATCATAGTTGAGCAAACTTCCTTATTGTATACTTGAGCCTCTTTTGGATATATGCCTAGGAGTGGTATAGCTGGATTTTGAGGAAACACTATTCCTGATTGTCTGAGAAAGGACCAGATTGATTTACAAAGTGGTTGTGCAAGTTTATATTCCCACCAGCAATTCAGGAGGGTTCCCCTTTCACCACATCCTCTCCATCATGTTTTGTCATTTGAGTTTTTTTTCTTAGCTTTTCAGATGGGTGAAAAGTGAAATCTCAGGGTCATTTTGCTTTGCATCTCCCTGATGGCTAATGATGTTGAGCATTTCTTTAAGTTTTTCTCTGTCATTTGATATTCCTTTATTAAGAATTCTCTGTTTAGCTCCATAACCCATTTTTTAATTGGATTACTTGATTTGTTGCTGTTTAACTTCTTGAGTTCTTTCTATATTCTGGATATTAGCCTTCTATCAGATATTGGGACAGTGAATATCTTTTCCCAGACTGTAGGCTGTCGTTTTGTTCTGATGACAGTTTCCTTTGCTTTACAGAGGTTTTCAGTTTCATGAGGTCCCATTTATTGATTGTTGCTCTTAGAGCCTGTGCTATTGGTGTTCTCTTCAGGAAGTTGTCTCCTGTGTCAATGAGTTCAAGGCTCTTCCCCACTTTTTCTTCTAATAGATTTAGTTTGTCTGGTTTTATGTTAAGGTATTTGATCCACTTGGATTTGGTTTTGTGCAGAGTGCTAAGTATGGATCTGTTTGCATTTTTCTATATATATATAGACCAGCACCATTTTTTGAAGATGTTATCTTTTTTCCATTGTATAGTTTTGGCTTCATTACCAAAAATCAGGTGTCCATATCTGCGTTTATATCTGGGTATAACCACCATTATGTTTCTATTCCAGTACCAGTAGTTTTTACTACCGTTGCTCTATTGTACAGCTTGAGATCATGGATGGGGATACCTCCAGCAGACCTTTGATTTTAGAGAATTATCTTCTTTTATTTCTTTCTTCAGAGACATGAAGTTTTTTTTTTTCATACAATTCTTTGACTGGCATGGTTAGAATTACACCAAGTTACTTTTGTTATTTGTTGCTATTGTTTAGGGTGTAGTTTCCCTAATTTCTTTCTCAGCCCACTTGTCTTTTGTATACAGGAGGGCTACTGATTTTTCGACTTAATTTTTATCCAGGCATTTTGCTGAAGGTGTTTATCTGCTGAAGGAGTTCAGTGCTAGAACTTTAGGGGTCACTCATATATACTATCAGATCATCTGCAAATAGTGATACTTTGATTCTTCCGTTCCGACTTGATTCCCCTTGATCTCCTTTAATTGTCTTATTGCTCTAGCAAGGACTTCAAGAACTGTGTTGAAGAGATATGGAGAGAGGGAGCAGCCTTGCATTGTCTCTGATTTCAGTGGGATTGATTTAAGTTTCTCTCCATTTATTTTATGTTGGTTATAGGCTTTCTGTATTTTGCCTTTACTATGCTTAATTAAGTGCCTTATATCCCTGATCTCTCCATGACTTTAAACATAAATGAGTGTTGGATTTTATCAAATACTTTTTCAGCATCTAAGGAGATGATCATGTGGTTTTGTTCTTTCAGTTTTTTAGATGGTGGATTACAGTGATGGATTTCCATATATTGAATCAACCTTGTGATCCTGAGATTAAGCCTGCTTGGTCATGGTGGATGATATCTTTGATGTGTTCTTGGATTCGGTTTGTGAGTATTTTGTTGAGTATTTTTGCATCAGTGTTCATAAGAGAGAAGGCCTGAAATTCCCCTGGTTTGTTGGGTCTTTGTGATGTTTAGATATCAAGGTGACTGTGGTTTTATAGAATCAACTCGGTAATATTCTTTCTGTTTCTATTTTGTGGTATAGTTTGAAGAGTATTCATATTAGTTCTTCTTTGAACATCTGGTAGAATTCTGCAGTAAAACTATACAGCCCAGGTCTTTTCTTGGATGGGAGAATTTTGATAAGAGCTTGTTTTTCCTTGGGTGATGTAGGAATATTTCTTTTATTTACCTGGTCTTGATTCAGATTTGGTATGTGGAAATGATTAAGAAAATTGTCCATTTTATTTAAATTTTCAAATTTTGAGGTCTATAGGCTTTTGAAGTAAGACTTGATATTTGTTTGAATTTCCTCAGTATCTGTTGTTATATCCCCCTTTTCATTTCTGATTTTGTTGATTTGGATAGTGTCTCTCTGACTTTCAGTTAGTTTTGTTGAGGGTTTCTCTAGCTTGTTGATTTTCTCAAAGAGTCAGCTCTTGGTTCCATTAATTCTTTGAATTGTTGTCTTTGTTCCTAGTTTATGGATTTAAGCCCTGAGTTTGATTACTTCATGTCATCTACTCCTCTTGGGTGTGTCTGCTTCTTTCTTTTTCTAGGGCTTCCAGGTGAGCAGTTGAGTTTCTTGCATGAGGTGTTTCGATTTTCTTTTTATTTTTTTAAATTTTTTTATTAATTACACTTTATTCACTTTATATCTCCCTGTAGTGCCCTCCCTCCTCACATTCCAAATGCTGCCTTCCTCTCCCTTCACCACACATGCCCCTCCCAAAGTCCACTGATAGGGGAGGTCTTCTTTTCATTCCTTCTGATCCAAGTCTATTAGGTCTCATCAAGACTGGCTGCATTATCTTCCCTCTGTGGCCTGGTAAGGCTGCTCCCCCCTCAGGGTGAGGTGATCAAAGAGAAGGCCAATCAGTTCATGTCAGAGGCAGACTTTGTTCCCATTACTATGGGACCCACTGGACACTCGACTGCCATGGGCCACATCTGTGTAGGGGTTCTAGGTTATCTCCATGCATGGTACTTGGTTGGAGAACCAGTCACAGGAAAGACCCTTGTGCTCAGATTTTTTGGTTCTGTTGTTTTCCTTGTGGAGCTCCTGTCCTCTCCAGAGCTTACTAATTCCCATTTCTTTCATAAGATTCTCTGCACTCTTCCCAAAGTTTGGCCATAAGTCTCAGCATTTGCTTTGATAGTCTGCTGGGCAGAGCCTTTCAGAGGCCCTCTGTGGCAGTCTTCTACTTTGTTCCCTGTTTCCTTCTTCTACTGATGTCCATCCTCTTTGCCTTTCTGGATGGGATTGAGCATTTTAGCCAGAGTCCTCCCTCTTGATTTGTTTCTTTAGTAGGTTTGTCCTGTATTGTATGTCTAGATGAGTGACTATATACCATTTGTGTCTTTTTGATTCTGGGATATCTCACTCAGGATGATCTTTTCCAGTTCCTACCAGTTACCTGCAAATTTCATGATTTCCTTGATTTTTATTGCTGAGTAATATTCCATTGTGTAGATGTACCACAATTTCTGTATCCATTCCTCAGTTGAGGGGCATCTGGGTTGTTTCCAGCTTCTGGCTATTACAAATAAAGCTGATAAAAATATGGTTGAGCAAACGTCCTTAATGTACACTTGAGTCTCTTTTGGACATACGCATAGGAGTGGTATAGCTGGTTCTTGAGGAAGCGCTATTCCTAAATGTCTGAGGAAGCGCCAGATTGATTTTCAGAGTGGTTGTACTAGTTTACATTCCCAGCAGCAGTGGAGAAGGGTTCCCCTTTCTCCATAGCCTCTCCAACATGTGTTGTCACTTGAGTTTTTGATCTTAGCCATTCTGATGGGCATAAGGTGAAATCTCAGGGTGGCTAATGGCATTGAACATTTCTTTAAGTGTTTCTCTGCCTTTGATATTCCTCTATCGAGAATTCTCTGTTTAGCTCTGTTTCCCATTTTTATTTGGATTACTTGATTTGTTGCTCTTCTACTTCTTCAGTTCTTTATATATACTGGATATTAGCCCTCTGTCAGATATAAGATTGGTGAAGATCCTTTCCAGGTCTGTGGGCTATCGTTTTATTCTTACAACAGTTTCCTTTGCTTTACAGAAGCTTTTCAGTTTCATGAGGTCCCATTTACTGATTGTTGCTCTTAGAACCTGTGCTGTTGGTGTTCTGTTCAGGAAGTTATCTCCTGTGCCAATGAGTTCAAGGCTCTTCCCCACTTTTTCTTCTACCCAATTTAATGTGTCCAGTTTTATGTTGAAGTCTTTGATACACTTGGAATTTAGTTTTGTGCAGGGTGATAAATATGGATCTATTTGCATTTTTCTACGTGTACAAATACAATTAGACCAGCACTATTGAAATGTTATCTTTTTTTCCATTGTATGATTTTGGCATCTTTGTAAATATCAGGTGTCCATAAGTATGTGGGTTTATTTCTGAGTGTTCTACTCTGTTCCATTGATCCACCATTCTGTTTCTATGGCATTCTGATACAGTTTTCATTACTGTTGCTCTATAGTACAGCTTGAGATCAGGGATGGAGATACCTCCAGATGATCTGTTGTTGTACAGGATCGTTTTGGAAATTCTGGGTTGTTTGTTATTCCATATGAAGTTGAGAATTTTTCTTTCAAGGTCTGTAAAGAATTGTGTTGGTAATTTGATGGTAATTGTATTGAATCTGTAGATTGCTTTTGGTAAGATGGCCATTTTTACTCTGTTAATCCTGCCAAGCCATGAGCATGGGAGATCATTCCATCTTCTGATAACTCCTTCTAATTCTTTCTTCAGAGACTTGAAATTTTTTGCAATCAAGTCTTTGCCTTGCTTGGTTAGGATCACACCAAGGTACTTCATGTCTTTTGTGGCTATTGGGAAGGGTGTTGTTAACCTACTTTCTTTCTCAGCCTTTTTGTCTTTTGTATACAGAAGGACTACAGATTTTTTGAGGTAATTTTCTATCCAGCCAATTTGCTGAAGGTGTTTATCAGCTGTAGGAGTTCCCCGGTAGAATTTTTGTGGTCACTAAGGTATACTATCATATCATCTACAAATAGTGATACTTTGACTTCTTCCTTTCCAATTTGTATCCCCTTGATCTCCTTCAGTTGTCTTATTGCTCTAACAAGGACTTACAGAACTATGTTGAAGAGATATGGAGAGAGTGGGAAGCCTTGCCTTGTCCCTGATTTCAGTGGAATTGCTTTAAATTTCTCTTTGTTTAGTTTGATGTTGGCTATAGACTTGCTGTATATTGCCATTACTATGTTTAGGTATATGCCTTGTGTCCCTGATCTCTCCAATTCTTTAAATATGAATGGATGTTGGATTTTGTGAAATGCTTTTTCAGCATCTAAGGAGATTATTATTTTTTCTTTCAGTTTGTTAATATGGTGGATCACATTGATGGATTTCTGTATATTGAACCACCCCTGAATACCTGGGGTGAAGCCTACTCGGTCATAGTGGATGATATCTTTTATTTGATCTTGTATTAGGTTTGCAAGTATTGTGTTGAATATTTTTGCATCAATGTTCATAAGGGAGTTTGTCCTGAAATTCTCTTTCATTCTTGGGTCTTTTGTGAGGTTTAGGTACCAAGGTGACTGTGGCTTCATAGAATGAGTTTGGTAGTGTTTTTTCTGTTTCTATTTTGTGGAATAGTTTGCAGAGAATTGGAGTTAGCTCTTCTTTGAAGGTCTGGTAGAAA
>CM053764.1:60911489-60948378 GCA_028658305.1 Pachyuromys duprasi
TCCGAGCCCACAGCACACCCATGGGTTTAAGCAGAACCCGGATGCAGTGTGCGCTTGTAGGGTGCAGTTCAGTGAAAATGGCACCCGGTTCCTCCTGAGACTGCTGGTGAGACTGTGTGATCCAGTCTACAATGGCAGGTGTGGTTGCCCAGTGCAGCCGCCAGTCCAGATCAGAGCTGTGAGCAGCTGGTCACCGGGAAATTTCTCCAGGTAATAACTGGGTGTCCCTAGGGTTTTCCCACTTGATTTTCTCACTGTAGGAGTTCCTCTCACCTGGCACTCACAATGCTGGTGTTTTAGGTCCCAGAGTTCAGTCTCCTGGTCGCTGCATTGTTTCTGCTCTCCTACTCCTCAGACACAGTGTTCTCTTGTGGCAGCCATCTTGGATCCGATCGGAAATTGTCAATGCTCAACATTCTTAGACATCAGGAAATCAAAACTACTTTGAAATTTCATCATATGCCTGTCAGAAAGACTAATATCAACAAATCAATGACAGATTTTGTTAGCAAAAATGTTGAGTAAGAAGTACACTGGTACATTACTGGTAGCATTAAAAATTCCTTCAGTCACTTTGGAAATTAGTGTAGTGAATCCTTAGGAAGATGGGAGTTGATAAACTTAAAGATCCACCTGTACCATTCTTGGGCAATATTCCTAAAAGATGCTTATCCTACCACAGAAATGCTTGCTTAACCGTGTTCATTGTTGCTCTCTTCATAAATTTGAAAAAAAAAACTTAGATGTAATGCAACAGAAGAGTAGATAAAGAAAATATGCTACATTTACATGGTGGAATATTACTAGACATTTAAAAATGTATCATAATATTTGCAAGCAAATGGATGGAAGTAGGAAAAAAATCACCCTGAGTGAGATATCCAAGTCTCAGTAAGATAAATGTGCTATGTATTCACTTATATGTGGATATTAGCAGTTAAGTCAATGACACCCAAGCTACAATCCATAAAATTACAGAGCGTAGGTAGAAAGTAAGAGTCTAGAGAAAACAGATATGTTTCATTCGGTAAAGGGAAATAGAACAGATATTTGCAGATGGGTGAGGAAGGGGTTCTGGAATAAGAGGATCAAGTAGGAATGAGATGGGCAGTAGAAGTAGTGGGAGGGAATATAGCAAGAGACAGCTAAAAGTCTAAGGGGTATTAGTAAAACCTAAATCATTAGAAACCTCCTAAAATATGTATATGAAGGTTATCTAAATGAAATCATCAAATAGTGGCAGAGACAGAGAGCTAACTGGTCATCACTTAACAACTGAAGAAGACTTTCAGTACCTGGTTTAGGTTAGAACTAATTGACATATATATATATATATATATATATATATATATATATATATCCAAAGGGACCTCATGACAATTGCCAACCAATGTATGCTGTTGTCAAGTCTACAGGATTCTCCCCAGAAATATATATATATTTAAAATTACTTTTGATGATATTTTGCTATTCTCATAGATCAATGACTTCTTCAACCGTCACTGGAGAAGGTTCATTCTGCAGCAAATGAGAACAAATAGAGACCCACAGCTAGACATTATACTTAGAAATCTCAGTTCTAAATTGGTGTCCTCACCCACCCTCAACCTCCTCAGGGCTCAGGAAAACCTGTGGAAGAGAAGCCCATTAGATTACTAGAGCCCGAGGACTTGGAAGACATCCAAACCAAACAACGAAGACAAAACAAAAAAACAAGGTCTTCTAAATCAAAATGACCAAAGTTCTTATGAACTCAGAGACTAAGGCAGCGTGCACAGGACCTGCACAGGTCTGCACTGGGTCCTCTGTGCTTCTATTGTGATTCATTTAGTGTTTTTTATGGGTCTGTTGGAGGTTGGTCTAATGTTAATTACTGGCCCTGAATTTCTGGTTACTGCCCACCGGGTACAACCATCCTTTTTGTAAACCTGTCCAAGACACACCTGACTGGTTAATTAAACATCCTATCCGTGGTCAGGGCATAATGGGGTAGGCATGGCTAGGGTTCCTGGGCTTTTGAGGAGAATCATGGGAAGCTGACCAATGGGAAGAGAGGAGGAAAAAGGAGCCTGCGATGGATTGGTTATTGTGGAGAAAAAAACATGTGGGCCAAGAGAAACGACTCCAATAATGGTGAGAAAAGGCCCATATGAAGAGTACAAGCGAGTACTATGGGATTATGGAAGAAAGAGAGTGCAGTTGAGGAGGATTACGGTGGATGGCACTGGATGGAGACTGTGATAACTTTAGGGCTAATGATAACATTATATAGCCCAATAGCCATTTTTTAAAATAATGCAACAAGAGTCTCTGATTCTTTTGCTTTCCCTTTGTCTCTTTTCCTTCTATTTTTTGTTTTGTCTAACTTTGAGGTGATATGGTTTTTTTGTTTTATATTATAAGTTATTTTGTAGTATTTTAAAAAATAAAAAATGAATCAATGTAAACCTAGCCACTAAGATAAAGTTTAACAACAGAACTGCCATTTATTCATACTGGGAGATGGAAAATCTGTTTTCTACATTGAATTTACACTGAGTATATCGACCACTTCAGGGCAGATCTCAAGTTCAGGAGGAGTTGACCAACAAATAATGGACTACACAGAAATTTTGTGTGTGCTTTTACTTGGTTACAGTTTGGTGGTCTTGTTTGTTTTGTTTATTTGCTTTCTTTGCTTTTTTAGGTGGTTCATTTATTGTGGTCTCTAGAGTTTGAGTGTTTTGCCGTCATATTGAGTTTTGAGTTTGTGTTATTAGAAACAACATAAAATTGTGTGGATAGAGAGGAGAAGAGAATCTGGATGAACTTGGGAAAGGCAAAGAATGTGATCAAAATATATTTGAATTTAAAATTGTTTTAAATAATAAAAAAATTAAAAATAGAGAAAGACAACTGACATCAAACTCTGACCTTTGCTCTTGTACATGTAAAAACACATACAAGTACATAACACACACATACACAGACACACACATACCATGAAAACACAACTCATTCAAACCCACGCAAGCTAAAACCAATCAATCAAGTAGGCAATCAAATCAACTAACCTTTTCCCTCCTGAGGGATGGACTAATGACAGATAATCCTAGCAGGAAGTTAAAGCATGTGACATGACGATGCAGTCCACAGTGGAACAAAAGCCTAGAACCACAGGGTTACCTGCACATCCAGACAACTGTCAAGCTTCACTGAGGGCAAACAGTTGTCTGATTTTTAATCTAGAGTCCAGATAAAAATAACCAGAAATTCCAAATCTACAGCTTTTTTATTTTGCACTTCATTCACAGTTAATTTTGCATATGCATACTTTAACATGGCAGCCAACAGCATTACTCATGGAAGTTGTCTAAACATAAAGACAGAAAAATTGCACTAGCCGAATTGAAAATAATTTGAAAACTGTTTCTGTACTATCCACTGTGTAACTGGAGTTTTTGTCATTTGGCTTAGGGATACTTCAGCTTTTTGGCTGTCGACATTGTGATGGTTTAGTGTGAATGTCACTCTAGAGAAGACAGGCTTTAGATGAGAGGAGTTTCTGATAACTAACCTGCCAAAACACATCTCTAGAGGCCAAAAGATAATGCAAAGTATTTTAATTCTAGAGCAATACAGTGTGTGTTAGAGAGCCAGCTTATAAATCAGTGCTCTGGACCCACTAGCTCCACAGTATGTAGTTTATTTAATGTTACATAGAATGTTAGCACAAGTCTTCATCAAGAATAATCTATACTTTGATCACTCTAAAAAGATTTTATGGAGATGTGACTCTTGAACAGTACAATTGTCCCATTCCAAGCACAGAAGTCATTGTGTTGCATATACAACAGTTCTGGGTTTTAGAAATTGTGATATTTGTTTATATATATGAATATAGTGACACTGTGTCACTTTAATCATTTTAAGGTATAATTCTATTATATTAATATGTCTTTTAGAACCATCACATCTATCCAATTTAACACATTTCACCATCCCAAATGAACCATTAAAATAATTTATCAATCAATTATGATTAGAAAAAGTAATTAACAACCTAATAAAATTATTTTGTATTATTAATGGAATGGAATGCCTACAGCTTCTGCCAATGAGACTGCACATCTCCATGCACTTAGAAATTGCTCAAATGTGTTCACATACATATGGAGACACAGTTACAGACACTCATGGTCACACCAGTTTACTGCATGCTTAGCTCACAGACACAAGAATGAATGAACATATAGAAGAACACTGAGAATGGGCATCCCACTACTAAGGAGAGTTGACTGAATGATAAATTGGGTCAAGAAAGAACATACCAATGGCCAACAAGAGTAGCTGGAGCCTAATAAGAGGTAAATCTGGTAATTCTAAAACATTCCCAAACTCTATTTTTCTGTCTTTCATCTTAGAAGATGTACAGGGGCCATTTCTGTTCCATTTAACCATGAATTGCCCTTATATGCTTTGTAAAGAGTAAAATGCAGGGGATATATAGATCCTGATTCCAAGTCCAGGTGGTCAACAGCCAGGCAGCTTCTGTTGGTCTCTAGACAGATCAATGTCTACGCTGTCAGGAAGCCTAATCCACATGAAGAGATCATTGGTAGAACTGATGGCTGAAAACTTCCACTGAAGTTCTAGCTGACAGCCATCATCTGTTTCCAGACATGTAGATGAGGTTGTTGTCAGAGTAACCCAGCCCCACTGTCTGGCTGAGCCTCATGAGAGGTGCTGAGTGATAACTAACTAGATCAGTTATGTCAACAGCCTGAACCATGAGCAACAAGAATAATAAATGGTAATGACTTCTTGTACCACAAAATTTCAGACTGTTTGTTATGTATCATAAGATAACCACAACAGTCAGTAAAATGATGAGGATGTGACAGGTATGTGAGCTACACGAGGAGAAATCAGCAGACCAGAAATGAAGGTTCACTCTGTTTTCCAAGAACTGAATAGAAGAAAAGAATACTTAAGAATTACTATTTACTTTTTCTTGTTGCAATGATGGAGAAAGGATTTCAAACAAATATAAACTTTATAATTTCTACAGAGAAGAAAGATGCTGGTTTTTGTAAAACAACATGGACAGATTTTAAGTTTTTCTATTACTCCTTTGTTTAATATGCCACAGTTTCTAGCTTTGGAACAAGATTCTCATTTGTTACACTAATAAGCATATTACATGTGTCATAATTAATCCCAATTAATTTTGCACATTCATTTAGACATTTGTTATAACCTATTAATTAGCAAGTGTTTTTCTAGAGATAAAATCCTTAATTATACATAATCCTTACATTCAAGTAATTTATAAGAAATCTTATGGGAAAGTCAAAGAAGTCAACATCCATGATAATACAGTATGCCAGAATACTGTATGAATAAGTACAAGATCAAGAACGTCAAAAAAGTCATGTCTTCAGCTCTTGAGAAAAGGCCAGGGTGCTGGCTGTCAGTGTCAGATCCTTAGATGAGGTTCAGGTTGTACTCACTCCTAAACGGTGGACGCTGATAGCTCATGAAGTGGGGTTCCAGGGTGGATGAGCCATTTGTCAAAAAGGCTAATGTTTTGGCAGAGGACAGAGTGTGCACAGATACACACAAGATTGCAAATAATGCATTCTGTAAACTGTGTCAGTATTGCTGGAGCAGAGGTCACAAGTCAGAGGAACAAGGCAGAACACTACAATTGCTTCTGCCATGTTAAGAATTATATGCCTTATCCCCAGGGATTTGGGAAACCATCAAATTCCTTTCATGACAAGAGATCACACCTATCAAATGTGACTGTGATGTGGAGAATATATCTGAGGGAGACAGACTCAATTAGCTTCAGGAAGAACAGATTCTGGGTATGAATTTCAGAGCGCAAAGCCTAGGGTGATACTCAAGTGGCATTTTGGATCAAATGCCCTCTGCGTTGTGAAAGTTTACAACTAATTTCAACCACAAACGATCTCTTTTAATGAGAAATGTCTACCACATCAGTAACATAAAAACAAAGCTTGGTATGTATATATCTGTGTCAAATGAATGTTTATGCTTCATGAGTCATTCTAACATTTTTATACTATAACCTTGAATGAAGGGGTCTAAGCACTACTGATTGAAAATTGATAACCCTTCGCATATGAGCCAATGTGTCATTGCAGATTAAAATTTGTTCAGACCCTTTTGAGAGTGATTTTTCCAAGCAGAACACTGTGTATTTGAAACAATGCCTGTGTGCTTCATATTAAATCACCACTCAGAAATAGTCATTTACTATGTAAATGTAAGGGTATGCACATATATGCTTAGTACATACCTTGCACGATACTGAAGATACACATGCATATTTATTTATGCATGAATATGGGAAATATGTAAACTGAGCCACCCAACTACAAAATCTACTTCTAATGCATTCTATGTACATTCAATGCATAATTAAAATAATTCTTTGCCAACAGAGTAGCTGATTTGATAGGACAACTGCTTTTTTTTTTTCTGCTACTAGCAGAACAAATTAACATTACTGTAGGGAATGAAAAGAAGTGGTTTGCTGCAATTCATATAATAAATAACCATGGTAGCAGTAGCTATTGTCATTGAGCCAAAATGCTTTAATTTAAATCATTTATACTAATTACTGAAATTGCTAGGGAATCGTTAGGAATCAGTATTTATAGAAACTTAGAGGGAAATTCAGTATAGGCTCCACATTCACATTCTTTATTTCACTTTATTTTTAAAAGTTGTTCTGAACAGAGACCTAAGATTTGAAAGGGTAGGTCAGGAGAATGGCAAAGAGGCTTAGCTACTTTTTGAACTGGGAAAGTATAAACTTACTATTTTACAAGTATTTTATTGTGTTTCAATCTTTCTGGTCCAAAATGTTCTTTCAAACTGGACAGAAATCTGGCAAAAAGAAAGAGTGTGTTCTTTGCTCTGCTCGGCACTCTGCCTTCAGTTCATCCCTGTAAGTTTCAATTCGCATCATATCTAAGTGTATTTATTCAGACTTCTAAAGGTTACTCACAAAGGTTACCAGCCAATAGTCCTGAAGATGGGGTCTGGACCAGATCTGTGCAGCCAGCTGTGCCAGTATTGTTTGACCTTGAGGGGATCTTACTAGTGCCACTTGGGTAAGGATGTCACATCCTTAGTAAAAGACACAGATGCAATATGAGATGTAAGTGATCAGGATCTGAATTTCATGTTTCCCCCAATGACAGTGCTTTTGAACTTGAGGAAACTGGGGATTGCATACTTCCTTACTTTCTTAACAGGGGAAACAAATGAAATACAGAACAACTGAGTCTCAGGGCTGCCCTCTTATTAACTCAGGAGTTAAAACTAGAATTCACAATTCTTGAGGCAAGCTGGAAATCCATATGTGTGACAGGAGTCACGTTCACAAATTAAATGCGTGTAGAAATCAAGTATGTTCCATTGTGTCACACTTGAAGTTTTAAATTTACTTCTCAGAAAATCGGGGCATATAAAACGTTGAATATATTCCTTTGAGTTTCGTGCTTTGAGTTTCGTGCTTTGTTTTGTTTTGATTTTGTGTTCTGTTATGCTTTCATTATTTTTATTATAAAAGGGATGCACAAACGAAATGAAGCAATAAAGTAACTTACATACAAAATATCATTGCATTACAAAATATATGAATTTATTCTTGCATCATGAAAATTTGCAAGAATTTATAGGGTTTTGTTTTTTTCTTTTGTATCAGAGAATACTGAACTTCCTTATTTTATCTTCCTTTAAGTACATTTTCCAACATGCTAGTATTCTGTCAGCTATGTCTGACCTAAGATTCTCAAATTTAGAGCAACATACACTTTTTTATTTAAATAGAAACTGCTGTTATTTTAATTTTTTGTTTGGCTTAAATTGCAGAATATGATTGACCTCAATCTTCAGAATTTCTTCAAACTAATATATTATACATAGCCTTGGCAGATTGACTCTTTTCCCATTGGCAGAATCTTCCAAGTTTCAGTATAAAACTTATGTCAAGTTCCTCTGTTAGGTACAATGGAATAAAAATGAGTTTTATTTAGAGAGGGGGATAAATATGTGTGACGTGTGCAGCTGTGTGTACACACACATGTGAGCAAGAACATGCACAGGCAAAAGCTTGACACTTGAATTTCTTCCTCAGTTGTCTCCGTTCTCGGTGGAGTGGGAGGTCTGCCTTTAGGCAGGATGATGTGGCTGATGAGCTCCACCAAACCTCTTCGTTCCCCTTCTTAGAGCTAGCATGAGAGGCATGTACCCCCATCAGGCTTTTTTATGTGCGTGCTGGGGGTATGATTTCAAGTCTCACAGCAGTGCTTATGCAGCAAGGACTTTTTGAAATGTGTCAATTCCCTAGCCATCGAAAGAGCTTTTAATAATATATTCTATATAGTTACTGTGACTTTTCCAACAATTCCAGGGGTTAGAGAGATACAAGTCTTAATCATAGCTGGGCAGACTATTTCTTCCTCAGTTTTATTAAAGCTATATTATTAATGATTTCCTTGTTTTTCACTGCTGAGTAGTATTCCACTGTGTAAATGTCCCAAAATTTCTGCATCCATTCCTCAGTTAAGGGACATCAGGGTTATTTCCAGATTTTGGCTATTACGAATAAAGCTGCTATAAACATGTCTTTGTTGTATACTTGAGCATCTTTTGGATATGTGCCTAGGAGTATTATAGCTGGATCTTGAGGTAGTAGTATTCCTAATTTTCTGAGAAAGTGGCAGATTGATTACCAAAAGTGCTTGTACAAGTTTACATTTTTACCAGCAATGGAGGAGGGTTCTCATTTCTCCACAGCCTCTCCAGCATGTGTTGTCACTTGAGTTTTTGATCTTAGGCATTATGCTGGGTCAAGGAAATCATGAAAATTTCAGGCAAATGGATAGAACTAGAAAAGATCATCCTGAGTGAGCTACCCCAGAAGCAGAAAGACACAGATGGTATATACTCACGTATAAGTAGATATTAGACATAATATAGGATAAACATACTAAAATCTGTACACCTAAAAAAACTAAGCAAGAAGGAGGACCTTAGGGAAGATGCTCAAACCTCATTCAGAAAGACAAACGGCATGGACATCGGAAGAGGGAAAAAACAGGGAACAGGATAGGAGCCAACCACAGAGAGTTTCTACCCAGCAGGGTATCAAAGAAGAGGCTGAGACTGATAGCCAAATTTTGGGCAGAGTACAGGGAATCTTATGGAAGGAGGGAGAGATAAAAAGACATGAAGGGGACAGGAGCTCCATAAGGAGACCAACAGAATCAAAGAAATCTGGGACAGGAGTCTTTTCCAGAGACTGATACTCCAACCAATGACTATGCACAGAGAATACCTAGAACACCTGCACAGATGTAGCCCATGGCAACTCAGTCTCCATGTGGGTTTCCCTAGTAAGGGGAACAGGGACTGTCTGTGACATGAACTCAGTGGCTGGCTCTTCAATCACCTCCCCCAGCATTGGGGTGGGGAAAGCAGCCTTGTCAGGCCACAGAGGAAGACAATGCAGCCAGTCCTGATGAGACCTGATAGGCTAGGGTCAGATGGAAGTGGAGGAGGACCTCCCTAGAAGTGGACTAGGGGAGGGACATGGGAGGAAAAGAAGAAAGGAGGGTGGGATTGGGAGGAAACAAGGGAAGGGGCTACAGCTGGGATACAAAGTGAATAAATTATAATAAAAATAAATGAATGAATAAGTGCAATTAAAAATCTATATTATTAAGAGTATACATAAGCAAATTACTTTCACTCTAATAATCATTTAAAAAATACCTTTTGGCAGATAAAGTGATTCCATTGGTCACATGATTGTGCATCAAGTTGTTCAGTATGTAGTTGGTACATTAGACAGGAGTCACTATGCCACAAAATGTATTTTACCACATGCTAAACATTATACTATGCAATACTACATGTATGTCACTTAACACGAATGTCTTAGAACCTGTGTGAATCCAGAATTTATTTAGAAAGTGTTTATATTACAGGAGTCCTGTAGCTTACAGTATGAGGAAGGCCTATAACTTTTTAGTTTGTTACATGTGTGGTCTGTCCTGGAATAACTGCTACCATTCAACAAATTGGACCAAACAGTAAGAATGGGATTAAAAATGGGTTAGAATGACTAAGAGTCAAGTAGTATACATTAAATGAGACAGTTAATGGATTCTTGACTGGTTAAGTGAATACCTGTGCAACAAGGAAGAAAGTGACCTGTTCTTGTGTCATAACTCTTGTGTTGCCACACGGTAAACTCTGGAAATGTGAATTGTGCTGAGCACAACACTTTAGCATTTTCAATGTAGAGATAAATAAAAGTGTACAATCATGAAAACACACAGGCAGAAATAATTGATGGATTATGGAATCCAATTTGAAATGTCCGTTCCTTCTTGATGCCAAGTGCTCTGAATTATCTGATGTGTGAATGGATAAAGATGTAAAGCTCCCAGTCAATGACACAAAATAAAGCTCATTCTGAAATACAACGGGGGTGTGCACTGTGTAACCAGAGCCCTGCTTCTCAGGCATCAACCCTACCTTGCAAAGTCATGCTTTAATTTTTTTTTAAATCCAAATTATAACTACTAGCCTTTATGTTAAGAATAAGCCATCAGATTGAAGGGAGATAAAAATGAAGGTCATAACCTCTCTATTCTATCCCCTATTACTCCCAACCTAAAACTGGCTCCTGGGGTAACGTCTATTTCTGTAAGGATTCTTTTCACTGATCTCTGCCTTGTGCCTCCTCTAACAAGCGGCACTGGAGAGCATGTAAGCCTCTACCATGCACATATAGGGCTGCTGTGGTGGAGTTGAGGCTCTCTAGAGGCCCCTGCTGCCTGCCACTCGACATCAGGAATACTGAAGTGCTTGCACTTGAAAGAAACTCCCCCCTCTTAGTGCTCTTGATTAAAAAGGGCAATTCACAACTTGTATTTAAGAGGTCCTTACTCTCAAGGATGGGCAAGGTTTCTTTCTCTTTCCAGGTGGTGAATAGGGTCTTATTTCATAGTGTTCTAAAGGTTTTTTTTTTCATATTATCAAGTAATTGGAGCATGACATTGACAATGTATTAAACACACCAAGTTCTTTCCACATGCAACGCCTGGTTTAAAACACAAATTTAAGAAGCAAGCTTAAAAAATATCTGTCATCCTCTGGAAGACTGGCTTTAGACTCTTACCTTCTCTTCGGCTTCCTTACTTAGTGTTTCTTTGTCGCTTCACAAAGTCACTACCTACTGAATAATGTGATGCCTCTATTATCTCTCAGGAAAGTCTTAAAGATTACATGTTTATGTCTAGATATGTTTATGTCAACATGTTTCATTTTTATATCACATTTTAGTTATGCATATAGGCTGTATGACAAATGAACTATCTGCTAACCTGTTTTTCCTAATTACACTCTCATCTCACTTTGTCTTCTTCTATCCCTCTTTGAGCCTCTGATTCGTCTATTGAATTGTATGAAGCCTTCTGCCATTTGAGATTACTTCTAAGAATGTCACAGGAACTTCTCATTCCTTGTCAGGTGTGGTTTTTAAGGTCAAGCCAAATATTTACTCATTGTTCTGTAACTACATCCTGTGAAACACTTGTAATGGATTCAGCAGCACAGAAAACCATCACATTATCTTGTTTCATGAGTACCAGATACAATAACTTACTAAGGAATTAATTTTTTCAAGGTTTTGTAAAATAGTATTTTACAATCAAAAGTGTATTATCTGAACATAGATAACATGAATAAATTGTAAGCATATTGACTGTTAATTGGCTAATAAATAACATATTTTTGTTTTACATTTACTTATTTGTTTTGTGTGTATGTATATGGCCATGTGCACGCATATGGATGACAAAGGACAACTTTTAGTAATAGGTCCTGTCCCTGTACTCAGATTGTCAGGTTTGGTGGCAATCATATTTACCTGTAGTTGGTCCACATACAACATGTGTTTTAGAAGAATACAACCATTATTTTATTTCACTTTAGACTATTTACATTCCACGACTCCTTAAAATAGGACAAACTGTTGTATTCATTTTACTTTCAGTAGTACTCTCAGTCGGAAATGTTATATGCTGTTGTTGTCTGCAGCTACACAGTACAGAGAACTAGAAAAGAGGAAATTAAATAACAAGTAAGCACCTGTGTCTTAAAGCCCCCTAACTTGGATTCCTCTGGGGAAGCTGTGTACTTACTTTTTTATTGCTTATATATTATTACTATTTATTATTCTTACTATTTATTTATTATTAAAATAATGTTTATTCTTTGAAAATTTCATATATGAGTGCTCTATTTCTATCACTTCCCTTTTCTCTCTCCTCATTGAATCCCTGCTATGTGACTTTCACTCCTCAAAATAATGGCCTTTTTTACACACATACACACAAGCATACATACACACACACACACACACACACACACACACACACACATGCACTGTCACATTCATTTAGTGTTGCTCATGTGTTTGTGTTTAGGGCTGACCACTTGGGACCTAGATTACCTCTTAAGAGTATTTGTTCCTGGAGCAGACTGGTTTTCTCTTGGCAGTAGTTAATTGCCTGTAGTTCTGCATTGAGGGGTGGGTGGAGACTTGTAAGAATCCTTCCATCCCATTGTCACAGGTATCATAGTTTTTCAGGTCTTATTTATTTAGCCACATTTTTGAGATTTCACGGGCCCAGCCTTTCTTTGCTATCTAACGGACAGAGCTTCCAACACATGCTCTTACAGTGCCTCTGCCCTATCTCCCATAATGTTCCCTGAGTCTACAAGTAGCAGTTGTGTTATAATTGTATAAATTGAGGTTGGGTACCACCTGGTCATTTGTTCTCTGTATTTTGACCATTTGTATTTATCTGTAATGTACTTCATCTGTGACAATAAGAATCTGCTTTGATGCGGGAAGTCTTCATCCACAGTTCAACTTCTTTAGTAAATGCATAACTATTTGCACTGATGGCTGATGAGAGGTTCACCAGTTGGACTCTGTATTTTCTGTCTGTCAGAGGAATCTTTGGTCTCTGCTTCTTGGTCTTTCTTCCCTTCCTTTCCTCATGTTCATTGAGTCATTTCTAATCAAGGGCCAGCATAGTGGCACATGATTAGAATTCTAGATGAAGACAGAGATAGAAGTGAAAAATTTCAAGTTTGGGGCCAGCTTGCTCTATATATTGGGTTCAAGGCTGACTAAGGATACTTAGTGAAATCCTAGCCAAAAATTAAAAAAAAAAATCAAAACCAAGTCAAAAAAATGAAACAAAAATCTATTTGTTACTAGAAATATTTTTAAACCTTAGAAGATTTCTGAAATGCATTTAATATATATATTTAAATGTATATCTATATCTATATCTATATACACACATTTCAGAGACCTGGGAAACAGCTCAGTGGATAAAATGGCTTGCTGCCAAATTGGACCATGAGAGTTCAATTCCTGAGACCCATATAATGGAAATGGGGAGCTAGTTCTGCAAAATTGTGCTGTGACTTTCACACATACCACATAATGGTTACAAACAAATACATGTGTGTACAAAAGAAACTGATGCAATGAAAACTTAAGACATATTTTAAGTAGGCAGACACTAATTGCCATCACTGAGGAATGAATGCTGCAGTTGGGTGGGGAGTGGAGGTCCGTGTAAATAAATATATATTAGCTGTGTGGCTGCTACAGGAGATGTTGTATACTTCCTACATTTATGTTATGAGTGGCTGTTGGATGAACCATGTCTAGTGACAGAACATTATCTCATTGTACCTCATACATTTTTAAATCACAGCAATAACAGATTCCTAGGAAAATATCACATCAAATTGAATGGAAATTTCTCTTCCCTTAGCTTTTCTTTTCACTTAAATTAAGCTTTAAAAATGATATACCTTTTTTGCACTTGCCATCAGAATTAGGGTGGAAAACTCTCATTTTTGGAGCTACATCCGTATTCATTTAAAGATTTGAGTGCTTGGAGAATTAAAACTATAATATTTTTTATGAGACATACCTTCGACTAATTTCTATCTTGACTACAAGGAAGCTACTGGTCTATACAGTTAAGTGTGATGTGAAAGAAGTACAAATATATGATTTATGGATTCTACTTTGACCCATAATTCTGGGATGCTCTGGAGCAGTGGTTCTCAACATTCCTAATGCTGAGACTCCTTAATATCATGCTGTGGTCATTCCCAACCAGAAAATTATTTTGCTGCTATTTTTAACGGTAATTTTGCTACTGTTATGAATTATAATGCAAATTTTTAGTGTGCAGGATATCTGCAGTTCCACCCCTGTGAAAGAGGGCACATACATGGCACAAAAAGCAAGAATAAGAACAGGCACGTACCATCACTTCAAAGGCTGGACAGTGCAATCCAGTAGAGGGGAAAGGGTCCCACAAGTAGCCATAAGAGTCAGGGACAGCACCCCTTGTCACCATTGGGATTTCCACAAGAATACCAAGCTACTCAACAATAACATATATGCAGAGGACCTAGGTCCGACCACTACAGGTTCCCTGAGCTCTCAAGTTCTATGATTCCTTGTCAGTTGATTCTGTGGCCCTTGTTCTTCTGGTGTGTCCCTGATATCTCTGGTTCCTCCAATCCTTCATTCATCTTCTATGCAGGACTGCTCCCTAAGCTCTGCCTATTTTTGGCTGTGGGGGTCTGTTCCCATCAGTTGTGGATAAAGTCTGTCTGGTTTCTTTGATGATGCTAGGTTCCAGTGTCTGAACAGTCTGAAGGCGGCACAAACTGAAGGTCAATGGTTTTGTGGCTGGATTGGTGTCCGAATCCCACCACTTGAGGTCTTGTCTGGTTAGAGAAGATGGCCATTTCAGGTCCTGCACCCCTCATCCATTACTAAGAGTCTTTGTCAGCATTATTATCCTAGATTGCATGCAGTTTCTTGAATCTGTTTTTATTCCTAGCTATGCCTAAGGTTTCTTTACATATGTAAAAATCATTTAAAGTCCACAGACATTTAAAATGGAATGTATGTTAATTTTCTTAAAGTAAGTCAAGCAATTTATACCCTGGATTCAAGCACATCATTCCATGTGAGAACTGTTCTAAGCATTTTAGAGTTGGGCCACGTTATATTTAAGAAAACAGGGGATCTTGAAATATTTCAGCATTTCTCGGTTCCTCTAACCCCTAGAGATTAGAATGAAATACCCATCAGTTCAGATACATTTCTATCAGACTTATTCAGGCTTGACTCTGAACGTAATTTAGGTAAATATTTGATTTAAAAGATAGGCTTGAAAGTTATATTATACTACTTAAATACTTCTTCCTCATTTTAAATAAATTTTGTATGTCCACGCAGAGGAAAAATGAAGTTCTGACTACAAGTAGAAGCTTATTAAATAGAATCCACAGGAAACAGCAAGGAGGACATAAAATGCACTTAGTTTCACAGGTGAATGAGTTCCCCAGGCCTCAGCCCTCCCCTTCACCTTGGATCTTCCCACGACTCAGCTGCTGAAAACCTGCAGCTTCACATAGAACGCTGGCCACTGTCTATGTGCCTCATGCAGCCATGTGTATGTGAATGAATCGAATAATTCCACAGAACATGTCTGCTCTAATGAAGTCAGTGAGAGCGATTCCTACTCAATGTGGAGACAGGTTTCTACCAAGTAGCAATCTTGTGGCAGGTGCACAGAGACTGTTTTTAAATTTATTTTACATTCTTATTCAAAAGTGTTTTCAAATCAAACATCCTTCAGACGTCCTTTAACTATTTTTCTGGAGCTTAGGAAAAGTGCAGAGCAATACACTTTCAGGTATACACTGTGCAGTATAATTTGCATACAAATTCACTTTTACTGAAAAAAGATCAGGGCAGGGTTTTAAGTATGCTTCTACATTGAACTTTTAAGCATCTTGTAAAATTGAATATAATACAAAGTTTGTACTTCTCTCATCTTTTCAGTCCATAGAGTAGTTTCCTTGGGGGGGCGGAGGGGGGTCATGCCATTGAAGTTTCTGAAGAGTCACACACATTAAAAAACAAAAACAAACCAGAGCATTGAATGGTTTTTCATGCTCACATCTAACCAAGGAATTTCAAGTCCAGACATTAACTTCTGATGGAGCTGTATACCTGGTGATCTTGATGGGATCGCAAGACTACCCAGTATCATGGAAATGTGGTAGTAAACATATGGTCAGGTGGTGATAAATCCTGTCTCAGAACATAGTTTGGAGAGAAAGCACAGACAGCTCAGGAGGTAAGAGTTCTTAATGCTTTCGAGGAGCCTGGAGTTTGCTTTTCAGCTTCCACATGGGGTTGCTCACAAACTTCAGCTCTATTAGAACATTGGAGGGAACCCACAGAAAAGTAACATACACTCACACAAACACAAAACCAGACTTAGAAAAATAAAATTAAGAAAAAGAGCCGAAGAGGAATATATCTGACACACTTACATGTGCCTACACAAGAACACACAAGCACACAATAATAATAATAGTAATAGTAATAAATAAGAATAATAAGTAAAGTATGCTTTTTGTCTTAGAACATCATAGAATACAACAAACCTAGGGAAGAATACAAACATAATTATAAAATATTTCCACTAAGTTGCCTTTTTCTAAATGATAGACTACATACTCATCATTCAGACTGCTCTGAGGTGCTGGCAGAATTTTTAAGAATTTGAAATAATTGAGAAGCTTTTATTTTTTTGTTGCGTCTTCTTCCATTTCTTGAAATTTGTTTCTTTCCTGCCCAGTTTTCCCACTCCAGAGACCTTGCTCAGCACACTGGGAACCATGCTTAAGACTTCCCAGTTTCATGCAGGAGTTCTATAACTCACAACAGAAGCTGCAGACATGGGCTGAACCCAGTGTAAAGTTCCCAGGTACAGAGAGTCACACAATGGGATGCATAGCCTGTTGGCCTAAAGAGAGAGCCAAAAGCTAGTCCTGGTTAAGACATCCAGGCCCATGAAGTCCCACAAAAGGCATGGGAGGTTGTAGGAGGAGAGCAGAGCTGAACTAAGGCAGAGTGTACAGATACAGAGAGCCAGAGATGGTAGCAGAACTGAGACAAGCCAGGGATATGGAGACCTTTAGGTAGTAACTATGACTGAAGATAGTAGTGAACTCAAGGAAGATGAATGTGGAAACAGCCTATGGCCCTGAATATTAATCCTACTGAGGAAAATGATACTTCAGTCCTCCAACAGTTTATTCCTCTCATGACCATTGTAAACTCCTCCACCAAGAGAAGAAAGATATCTGGAATAAAAATAAATAAATAATGGCAGTAATAATAATAATAATAATAATAAATTGAACTAATAAACCAACTATAGGCATACACATCCCGTGCAGAAATAAAGACAATATGAGAAAGCAAGACAGTGTATCTACTCCAAAAATTATTAATCCACAGCATGAGCTTCACATGAGAACTTGGCAGAAACTGCAAATAATTCTAAATCTAAAGATTATAAGAATGTTCAGTCAGCTCAAAGGAGATCAAAAGACACTGCAATAGAAAGAGCTAAAGCAGAGAGTGAATGAAGTAAGGAAGACAATTCAAGGCCTGAGTAAAGAAGGAGAATTGCTGAAGGAATACCAAAGTGAAAGGTACTGGCAATAAAAACATAGTGAGCCTAATTAACGGCTCACTGGAAAGTTAGACCAATAAAACGGAATAATTGGAAATGTAGTACAAGGGCTGGAAGACCAAGTAAAAGAACTGAATCATTGAATAAAGGTCAATGGCAATGTTTTTAAAAATACAGAACATAGGAAGACTCCAAGACACTGTGAAATACCTCTGCTCTGAATTATGGGCGTTGGAGGAGATAAACACTATGTCAAAAGCCTGTACATTTTTTTCCAATAAAATCATAGAAGAGAATCTCCCAAACCTAGAGAAAGATGTACTCATCCAGGTAAAAGAAGCCTACAGGATGCTAAAAAGACATGGTCAGAAAAGAAACTCCTCAGGACATATGACATGTAAAATACTAAAAATACAGGCAAAAGCAAAAGGAAATGAAAGCCAACATGGGTGGGCAATTTTGCTCTCAGAAAACATGGGCTTTTAAATAAAAACTGCAGCATAACAAAGACATTGAATCATCCCTATAAAATTTTGGCCAGGGAGTCCCCTAAAATTTTCAAAGGAGTGTACTACTCTATCACCATCACCCTTGTAAGACTCTCCAGGCCAAGTGTGGTGGTGCATGCCTTTAACCCCAGCACTCAGGGAGGCAGAGGCGGGCTGATCTCTGTGTCCCTGAGGCCAGCCAGGTCTACAGAGTGAGCCCAGGGCAGCCAAGGCTACACATAGTAATCCTGTCTTGCAAAACAAAACAAGCAAACAAACAAAACTTTCTCCATTACTTCCTTGCAAGAACCTGTCGCTTAAGACCTTCCATACTTTTGCTTCACGAGATAGGAAACTCATTCTTAACTCATCTTGGAAGCTTGTTTTCTGCTGGTTAGCTTTTCTAGTGTCAGATGAAGCCGCTCATGCTTTTGGTGGAAGAAAAGGCCGTCCTAGTCTTACCTAACTCTGGAATCTACATGCTGGAGCAGCCATCGGTCAGACAGTGGCACTGGTACAGTAGTGGCATGACTGTTACGGGGTAACTAACTGCTTTCTGATTGGACTTGAGACTTGCTCTACAGAAGGAAATTTTGTCACTGGTACTGTAATCTGGTTGATCTCCTGTGGCTGGGATGTCATAGACACTAGTGTAGAACCTGTTGTTGCTGATGGTTAAATGTTTATGCTTTCATTTCACTCTCTAAATATTTATCCTTATACCCATAGACCTGAGGTGCCCTCAGTCTTAAGTGGAGATTCTTTTAGCTGTAGGCAGCACTCCATATCAAGATACATAACTAGACAACACATTGACAGTAAGAAACTGTGTGTTCAGCTCTAAATCCAACATTTTTATCCACCTCCTCATGTAAGAGGAAGGAGAAGGGATGATTGTAGAGGAATGGTATGTGATATGCTATCTTCTGAACCTAACAGCCATGGCATTAATGACCTCACAGAAGCAGTGGTTACCTGTGCAAGAGCACATTGTGATTCTATTACTATCACAAAACATGTCAGCATAACCTTAAATGTGCTTGTAGGAGCAGTCCACAAGCAAGACTGGGACAGAAATCCAGGGAACGGTCAATTTGCGTGTGGCTTAGTGGGCACCTCCCTCGCAGAAGGGTGAGTACTATTAATGAGAACTATTCCACAACAGGCTAACTGTTGTTCATTACACTTGTCATTTTAATCTCTGAATATTAGCCATAGTGTGTAGCACAAATATATATTTTTTTGATTTTTAGAAACTATCAAAAGGAACTAGAGAAATCGCTGCTCTTGTAAAGGATCTAGTTTGGTTCCTATCACTCACATGGAAATTCGCAAATGTCTGTAACCTCCAGTTCCAGGAGATGCAATGTACTCTCCAGTTCACACAGGCACCGTACATATAATTGGTGCACATATATGCATGCACGCAAACACTCACACACATAAAAAACAAACAAATAAACATGCTTTAAAATATATTTCAGATTAAATTAGACAAATGGTAGATACAATAGTGTGTTCTGAAAGTCGGTTAAGTGTTTAATACCTAAGTGTATAAAGCTCCATCTTGATATCGTATTTCAGTGATCAGCAACCTGTCTTCAACTCTTCTATTACAGCTCAAAATACTCACATCAACCCTGCCCTGGCACACACACATGCATGTGGTCACTAACATATTTTTGATATCTGAAAATTTTCATGTGGCTTTCAACTTGCATATTTTATAGAGGGTTTGTTGAATAGAATTAAAACCAATATGAGTGCATACCTTTTGTAATTCTTTGTTTTCTGAGTCACATTGGAAAATGTGCTGTATCCATTAACCTTTTTGCAAAGAGCACAAGGTAAGCTCGTTAACATCTGACAGCTTTGCAGTCTGTGGACACGTAATGAAAAATGCTGCCCCTCCAATCTCTGCATACCTGTCAGCTGCTGGGTTTATTACAAAGGAGAATCATTATTATGGCTGCTTCACTTCTTCAACCCCCCATATCCTGCCAGTAAGTATAAATTAGGAGGTAGTTTGACTTATTACTGTATGAATTTTAATTTTCTCATCCAGTAATTCTATATTGAACAATTGTTAGTTAATAGTTTATTCTATGCATAATGAATGAATTTCCAAGTTCTTGTGAGTGGAGCTTAATAAGTATCCTATAGAACAGTCATGGTTAAACATTAAGCTAGGAGGGAAAAAATTTATTGTCTGGCCTGGGAAATGATCCCACATGTTCCTATAAGCACAGTATGATTAAAAATGATGATGGTATCAAGGAATATTTGTGTAGGAGGCAACAAAGTTTCAGGTGGAGTAACAATACTTCAAGACAGGATCCTGAAAAGGAAAAGGTGAGAACAGTCTCCAGTTGAAAATAGAATCAATCAGTAGGAGGATGTCCTCCCCAGCATGTAATTAATGGCCTGGGATTTCACTCAGTAATTGGTTATTACATAAGCCTTAACCATTTGCTGATGAGTAATGCAGAACTCCCTGGAGTTGCCTGCCAATCCTCCACAAATGAAGACAACAGAGCATGCACCCTTTTCCAATTCCACTTAAGCTATCCATATCCAGATAATCCTTATAGTTTGTATCATGTGTGAACTGATGAAATCCTCACTCTGTGTGAATTCAACTTCAGGTAGCATTCCCTGATATGTATAAGCATTTCTTACTGGGCTTCATTTTATTGTGCTTTCTAGATACTTAATATTTTACAAATTGAAGTTTGTGGAAACTCTGACTTCAGCAATCTGTCAGTGTCGGTTCTCACACAGTGTGTGCTCATTTCCCGTCACTCTGTCACATTGTGATCATTTAAGGACTATTTCAACCTCTTTATAATTATCATATGTTATTGTGATCCATGAACAGTGATCTTTGATGTTGTCAGTGTCTCTGTAGGCGAGGCTGCCACAAACAACAGCAAAACAGTGAATATTAGGTGTATGTGTTCTATTCTCTCCACTATTGGTACTACACCAAATGGATTTTATATTAAACAATGCTAATTTCCAAGCTATATAGAAGACCCTGATAACCGTCAAAGCTTCAAATAATAGGTTGGTGATATAGTTTAATTTCTATCTTTGTGATAAATGCTGCAACCAAAAACAATTTGGGAAGGTAAAGGATTACACATTATTTGGATTACATTACAGCCATATAACATTGTAAAGCGAAGTCAGGTCAAGAACTCAAGGGTCTTGGAGGCAGAAATTAAAGCATATACCATGAAGGAGCACTGCCTACTGTCTTGTTCCCTATGGCTTTCTCAGTCTGTTTGCATCGTCTGCACAGGGATGGCGCTGTCACAGTGGTCAAGGCCTTTTCCAAATAATCATCTATCAGAAAATGCCCCAAAGGCTTTCATATAGTACAATCTGGTGGGGGCACTTCTCATTTGAGGTTCCCTCTGCTCAACTGACCCTACCTTGAGTCAAGTTGACAAAGCATTAAACCACACAGCTGGCTCTGTTACTGGCAGCTAACATAGATGTTAACTTTTCAGTTAAAGCCAGTGCTCAGGTATTGTTCTTACTATCCTTAGGCCTTTAAGAATCAATCCCCATTCAGAAAGGCAAAGATGATGGACATCAGAAGAGGGAAAAAATAGGAAACAGGACAGGCGCTTACCACAGAGGGTCTCTGGGAGGCTCTATCCTGCAGGGTATCAAAGCAGATGCTGAGACTTATAACCAAACTTTGGGCAGAGTTCAGGGAATCTTATGAAAGCAGGAGGAGATATTAAGACCTGGAGAGGACAGGGGCTCTACAAGGAGAGCAACAGAACCAAAAATCTGTGCACAGGGATGTATTCTGAGACTGATTACCATTCATGGAGATAACCCCTGCACACATGTAGCCCATGGCAGTTCAGTATCCAAATAGGTTCCATAATAATGGGAACAGGGACTGTCTCTGACATGAACTGATTGGCCTGCTCTTGGATCACCTCCCCCTGAGGCAGGAGCAGCCTTACAAGGACACAGAGGAAGACAATGCAGCCAGTTCTGATGAGACCTGATAGACTAGGATCAGAAGGAAAGGGAGGAGGACCTTCCCCTTCAGTAGACTTGGGGAGGGACATGGGTAGAGAACGGGGAGGGAAGGTGAGATTGGGAGGGGCGGAGGGAGGGAGCTACGGGGGGATACAACGTGAATAAACTGTGATTAATAAAAAATATATATAATAAAAAATAAAAAAAGAATTATACAAACTTCTCTGCCTGTGTGCTACCAGTACAACACCAAAGCTTAGATTTTAAAACACCTATTTACAATGCATGCTACTGAATATTTTACTGAGACCCACTGCTGAGAAAAATGAGTCCTTTTCACATATTTCTGCCTACTGACTATGTACCTGGTAAGACACAGACGGTGATAGAGATATTTAACATCATCTTGCTGCTATACCTGAGGAAACATCATCCATTCTGAAGCCTGTGACTCAAAGACTAATTCTCATATTTAAGTTTTGTTTCAAAAAATATATTTTTGTGGAATAGTTTTCCTACATAGTAATTATTTGGAAAGATCTGGGTAAAGTAAACTGAAATCTTCTGGAAAGGCTTCTTCCTTCTAAATGCCTGTGAGAGCATTAATGATACATAGAGTAAGGTCAAAACTTCAGTACTAGGAGGAGTTTGGAAGACAGTGATTCCAACTCTCAACTTTGAAATGTTCAAAACTTCAGTAGAGCAAGGAACTAGAAAGAGCTAGAGAGCTGAAAAGTAAATGAATTGCAATGATCATGTGTCTTTAAAGACATAAAGAAGAAGCACAGAGTTTAAAAAGTGATTTCTCGAGGTTGGAGAGGTGGCTGGAGAGCTGGACAGAGTGGTCAAGGGCACTCGATGCTCTTCTAGAGGACTCAGCTTTGACTCTCAGCACCTACAGCAGGCAATTCACAATCACATGTAACTCCATCCAGAGGGGATCACATGCTGTCTGCAGGCCTCACAAACATGTAGTAGGCATAGACATACACATATACATAAAAAAAAAAGATTTAGAAGAGGGTTCCTGTGATTTGAGCCTGGTTCTGATGAGAATATTATAAAACCTATTAAAATGGCAAATGATTTAGGATATTACATAAACTTATTGATAAGTCCACATGTGTTTTGAGGGAGTTGACTCCTTTTTTCACAGAGTTCTGTTGTGAGTAAAAGACTATCTCACAGTAATTCCTCTTACAAAAGGGTCTGAGAAGATTTAATACAGCAAAGTTCACTGTGCTGTTGTTGAAGGAGTTTTCACATCTCCCCACAGTGAACTTTTAGGAACTAATGCCTTGATCTTCCAGCAATAATGTTACTTTGGATCTGGAATGTGCTCTGGAGAGGATCCTGGTTTGAAAGTTTGGTCCTTAGCTAGTAGTGCCTTTGGAAGTGTGTGAAATTTTCAGTGAGATTTCTTTTGGGGGGAAGTGACTCCTTAGTGTGTGCCAAAGAGGGCATATCTTGTCACCTAGCTTCTACTCACTTTCTGCTTCATGGTCACCTTGCAATTGACAGCTGCCTTTGTCACAGAGTGTTAGGTTGTGATGTAACTGTGGAAGGTGCAGCCTGGTCAGAGAAAAGAGATCACTATCACCATGTCTTTTAGAACTGTCTTGCACAGTCCTCTTCCTGCCCTAGTGATAGTTTGGTCTCTGTTTGGCATGATATCTACAGCTACCTCACTATTCCCCCTGCCCTCCTGCCGTGTGCTGGACCTTTGTAACCATGAACTAAATAAAATCTTATATCACTTGTTTCTGTCAGATATTTTGTCACAGTGACCAGAAATGCAGCTAATATTGCTGAGAAATTAATGTTGTTCACTTTATTTTGATATTAGCATCATTGCGGTAGTTTGTAACTGAAATTTAGTATCTCCATGAGCCCTTGCATGTAAAAAATACTAGGGTGCTCATATGTGCCTTCATGTAGCAACAAGTTCTGTAGTAAATTTTCAGAAGTTTTCCTTTTCAGATGAAAAGTCTCTGTGAAGACTCAGAGAATCTAATCATTCTTCAACCACCAAGCAGTTGACATTTATTTTCAGGTCTGTTCCCTTCTAGTTATGACCTCAGATACTTTCCAAACAACAGGAAACCAAGTCAGAAACCCATTCTTTGTGTGTTTTCCTTGTAGCACAGACACATGCATGCACACATACACACACACACACACACACACACAAGAAATGGCCCTCCTTGTCAGTCATTGAATGTCCCCATAGACTCTCATTTCTCACCTGTGAAAACTTCATTTGACCCATTCTTATCTCAATCACAAGAAAGATAAATAAATTGACTTAGACAAAGATTTAGCTGAACAGGGATGCAGCATTCACTGAAACAAGTCTCCTGCTGTGAAAATGACCAATACCTGGGATACCAAACGTATCTGCTGAAAAAAAAAAGTATAAGAAAACCTTTTAGAACTTCTTCAATCAGAGACCCAAACCATCTCCACTTATTAATTATATATAATCGTTTCTTGGCACAGTTGATATTTTATTATGAATTTTGTTACATGTGCTGCATTTTCTAAGTTCATCAGTATAGATTTTTTCCAGTATCTCACATCTATAAATAAAGTAGAATGTTGTAGATGGTGGGTTGTTTGTACAATATCAAAAGAAGCAGAGTATAGTAGCCCATTCCTTTAATCACAGAACCTGGGGAGGTGAGGTCAATAGTATTTTAAACTAATGACCACCTTCAGCTACGTGACTAAGTCTAAGACTAAGGTCAGCTAGGGCTATATGAAAAACTCTCTCAGAAAATCAAAACCTAAATCAAACAGAAACAAAAACATTATCAGCATATCAGGACAGAAGCAAAATATATAATATATTTACAGTATTTGCAATGTTCACTTTGGAATATTTCTGGAGACTAATTTTTATACTTTTCTGTGATGAATATGTTTTATAGAAAATAAGTTCAACTTATTAAAATTACCAGCATCCAACATGAAATGTGAGAGAGAGAGAATTATAATTTGACTTTTAGCTACTAATTATTCTATACTCAACATATTCTTAAATGGAAATATATACTGTAATGTTACAGTGGGATTTCAAGGTGTGGGGAAATGTGTGACAAAGAACCACTAAGTTTATAGAAATAGATTTTCTGTGATTGCACATTGTTTTAGGAACTATTAAATCTCTATGTAGTTCCAAAGTGAGAGATGAGAAAAGTAAACATACATGGAATACAGGAACAGGAAGACCAAGCTGGTAATCTTTATAGACTTTTACAGTGACTTCAAAATAGTAGACTCAAAGAGGTGCATGATAACTTCTATATTTTATGCAGAGAAACTGATGATCAGGCACACCTTCTGAGTTTCTCTACTAATCAGAGGGTATATGTGTGACCGAATTGAGATTCAAAAGCCTTAGACATACCAGAAACTGACCCCAGAACAAATATACTCCCAGACATCTGTTTTAAATTTCTGTTCTTATAAAAACTATACCCAGGAGAAAAACAATGTGAATAAAAATACTACATTTTAGACATACACAAATTTATTCAGGCTAGGCATCAAGCAATGGAAGCAAGGGCAAAGTGGCAACTTCTAGTTTTGAGGAGTAAGACTTTATGCAAAGTTTGTAGACTCCTAAGTAGACTTTTTTCCTGATTTTTGTAACTAAATCAAGTGAAAGCAAAACGCAAGACTATTACGATAAATTTAGAAAGAAAAATTTGGACCTAAGTAGCATTCATTTTATAAACATATATTATACATATACACACACATACATACAAAAATGTCTTTTGACACCTGTTTCAAAAAAGAAAACTAAAAATGAAGGAAGTTGATCATTGTTAGCTAGACACGGAGAACAGAGTAAGCGGAAAGTGGTCCGGGTCACAGAAATGCTGGGGAAACACTGTGAAGGTCGGTTGCATCAGCACTATTCCCACACGTTTCACATGGAGCTCAGTGTGGGCACCAGACTGTGCACATCACCACACAGTGGGAAGCATGAACTTGAGCACCATGGCAGGGACTTAATTTTCCCTCAGTGGTTCACAATTATCAAAACACCTGTACTGCACAGTGCCCTTGTCCACAAGCCAGTAGTCAAATGTACTCTTAATTCGCAGGTTCACAGAGCTTGCCTGTGTTACCTTGTTCAAAGAATACATAGAAATAAGAATACTCTCAATTTAAGATTAAAGATTATAAGAAACTAAATAAAATCCATCAACTTGAATTCATTTGCTTCTTATTGTATTTTTTCATTTTCTGATATGGTAAACAGATACAATATAATGTCATAGTTCTGATATTTGCAGCTTTAATATTTACACAAAAGTTTAATGCATTGATTTCAATACATGATCCAGAACACAGATAAAACATCCATGAAAAATAGTGGGTATATTAGAAAATATAAAAATCAAAATACTTCATTATTTGAAGTTATTTGCCTAGAAAATTTAAGTTTAAATATACTAAAGAAGGTGGACAAGATTTATGTGGCATACAGTTATACTGACCATGGTCAAAGCTGTACCCTGTAGGAACTTCTTGGCATTCTGAGAGCAATCAGGAGTGTCAAACATACATGATAACACATAACTAGATGTTCATTTGTCCTATTTATTTTCATGCTGCACTTGACAAGGCTCCTTTCTATACAGGGAGTACTGTGGGGAAAAATGGTATTAGGAGACCGATTTCTGCATTTAATTACCTGAAAGAACTCTCATTACATTAGCTGAGTATCAAAGTGCTAGAACAAGTTCTTTTGAGGCAATTCTTTTGACCTTTTCCATGTCCCTTTGCTCAGTCAGCATTATTTTGAAGCATTCCATGCATAAGGCACCTAGAATATACATTTTTCTGGAGAGAGGGTCTTTGTCAGTTTCATGTAATTCATACATATTTGTCTAGCAAGTGGTCTATGTCAGAAGAATTTAAGTTTACTAAATCAGGTGTATTGGTGGTAAAGGTGGGAGAGACAATAATGCGAAGGAAGCAAACAATATTTTCCCTATAAAACATATACTCCACCATCACAGAAAACAACAGGCAAGTATACAACAGACAGGAACAAGCTGGCACAGGAGGTATAGATGACTTCACAGTTGCAGACACACTTAGGAAGAACCTTAAAGGCAGAAGGGAAATTGTTTGAAATAAACAACACTGGTGATCGTGCTAAGCCATGAAAATTATGACTTTGTCAGAATAACTGGCAGAAAGGCAGTGAATTAGAAATATAGGATCCTAGAAAATTTGCATTTACCTCAAAGCCGTGAGAGAACTTTATTTTTTTTCCTGTGGCCAACTACAATTTTTTGTTGTTGTTGTTGTTAAGAAGATGAATCATGCCTGTAGTTAGTTAACTATGAGACATGTGAGATTAATCAGATTAGGTTGGTGTACAGCCAGTTTCAACAAACACATAATTAGTGTAATATTACTTACAGCACAAGATGATTAATTAGCTCAAAACTAGTGTTAAAGTGGCCCTCGCATTAGTGTAGTGAAAACTTCAGCCTATTTCTTTCTCAGTTCTAACTCCCCCCCCCCCCCCCCCGCTTAGTGAGTAGACTTTTTCTTAGCCTGGCTTTTTTACATGCAGCAAGATGGCTGCTATCAGAAAACGAAACTATATTCTTTTTTTTTTCATGTTTATACAGAAAGACCATTCTCCCTATAATTATTACATAATTAAAAGTTATGCTTTTATTAGCTCATTGAACACTGCTGCAAAAGGAATGTGATTATGAATGCTAGTCAGAGGTAGCAGGCAGAGCAGAATCACACTGTTTCTTACTATATTTGGAAGAAGCTGTAGAGTGGCGAGAAAGCAAGGATGTTGCGAAGGAAAAGGAATGTGAACAGGAAGTATGGCTGCTGCATAGGCAGCCAGCAAATGCATGGAAGGAAAACGCACATGCCGTTGTCCAGGCAGGAAATGGCAAGAATTTGAATTTCTACACTGAATGTAGAATCATGAAGCTGAGGACGGTTTTGAGGAAGTGTCAACTGATTGGATATGACAGGTGTGAAAACCGGAGAAATGAAGAATGGCTTTAGATTCTGTGGTTTAGGTAAATGGAAATTTGGTACTGGCATAAGCTAAGGTAAAGAAAACAGAAAGATTAAAATGAGAAAACACAGAGAAAGGTAACATACTGATTTTAAGGTATTTGCATGTGTCTAAATTGGAATGCTTAATAAGTAATTGAGTAGATGGGTATGGATTTTTGCATATTGATCTTGTCTGAAACCAAACAGGGATAAAATTGTTAGGTCGACAGGCATTAGCATGTGTGGGAAGCCACTAGGCTTCAGGCCCTCTATCACAATCAGCACTCCTTGTTCAGCTGTTAATATCCTGATCTTCCATTCTTTTTCTTTAAGAAGCCTCACAATCATCTCTCCAAATGAGTAGATGGAGGTGTTGGGCTTTTGTTGAGGACCATAGGTGGTGACATGGCATTCTAAACTATCCAAACATGATTAGAAAACAACTTTGGCAACCTTCCTTAACAATTATTCCTGTGAACATCCCAATCTCCTGACCTAAAGACAGGAAAGCTGATAAATCTGCCAACATGGTAGAGTAGGAGAGAACAGACTGTGCTTAATGAGATTGCTGTGTATAAACCCAGAAACATTTCTCATGTAGTTCCTTACAGATCCTCTCTCCCTGTTAAGCCTGCACACTATTCTGAGTTCTAACTGTAAAAGCATAACTTCATTGATTTCTTTTTCTTCTTCTTTCTTTTTTGGATACCCCAAATCTCAAGCATACCTGTCCTCAGAGTCTGAGCATTCGACATCTGTCTCTGAACCCTCCTATAATGTCCAACTCCTTGTAGATTCCCACTGCTGAATCTGCCTTTCTTAAAATCTATTTCAAAACGCCCGTTTTCTCTTTCCTTCTTATCTATTTTTCTCTGTCCAGCCTCTGCCAATATGTACTATTTGTCTGATTTGTGTTTTTCCTTGGACTCTAATAAAACAGTCTTTGATCTCAACATTTAGTATTGATTGCCAACCTTGTAGGTTCTAGAATTACCAAGAAGACATGTCTGTGAGGGAGCTTCTAGATCATGGTAATTGAGGTAGGAAGACCCATCCTTAATATGGGTGGCACTATTTCCTGCTTCCAGTTTAGGAAAAGAATTGAAGACAAGTTCAGGGACAGGTGTGGTAGCACACACCTTTATTCTCAACACTGAGAAGGCTAAGGCAGACAGACTTCAGATGGGATAGCTTGGTCTACAGTGGAAGTTCTACCACAGCCATGTGCAGGCAGTGAAGGAAACCACTGAAAACAGAAATCTGGTGAAAATATAGTTGTACAGGGGTGGTGGTGGGGTGGTGGGGATTCCAACCCCACCAAGCAGCAGAATTTGGCAACAACTAACAAAAGCCCCATGCGGCTAGGCATGTGTCGACGGTATCCTTGAATGGAAGCCTAAAGAAACCATTGTGGGAAGCTGTAATTGTAAAGTCTGGATTGTTTTGGAGACATCAAGATGTTAGAGCTGCCAGAGTCATGGATACCTGCCAAGAAAAGTCAATGATATTCTACTGCTTGCATAATGACCCAACTCAAACTAAATTAAAGTATAAGGGCAGGTTTATGTTGGGCAGCTCTCAGGTGGGTTCACAGGTCTCAAAGAGCAGAGCCAGGGAAGTTGTCATGCAGACAGTAAGACAGAGAAGGGGTTAGGGGCAGAAAGAAAGAGCATGTCATGTGTATAAAGATGGAGAGGAGAGAGGAGAGAAAGACAAAATGTCTGGATTTTATAGTGAAGAGCATCTGGAGAGGAGGAAGCTCAAACCCTGGGCTGGAAAGTTCAGAATAGAAAACAGGGTAAGCCACCATGGCCTGTAACAGGTAGGCACTGAGGGATTCTGAGAGAATCTGGTGGTCAGGTCCAGCTGGATATGTTACATAGTCACCTCAGCCACTTTTCCAGCATCTGAAACTCAACATAAAACTGCTAATGGGGTGTAGAACCAGCCAAAGAGAAAAAAAATATATCTTGCAGTCAACAAACCTGAAAGAAGTTGGAGTTCTGAAGAGTGTTTTACATCAGACATGGAGATGCAGAGTTTGCAGTTTGCCCAGCTAGGCTTTAGCCATATTTTAATCCAGTATTTCCTTACTATGTTCCCTTTTCTCCCTCTTGGAATGGTTTCAGAAGTCAGAGCTTTTCACACAGGTAGCCCCAGAAATTCCTTAGACCTGAGGATTTAGATGGCCTTTCCTCCCTGTGCAGAAACACTTGACATATCTATTTAACCTCAAAGGAAGACTCACCTCCATTTGATGTAATTTTTGCCCATGAGGACCCTGCTTTGTCCTCTTGCTGTATTACAGTGCAACCATGAATGTACATGGCTGTGAGCCCTAAGAGTCCTTCTGGTGAATCATATATGTGTGGCTTATCATGGACTTCTAAATCAAGAGTCATAACTAATGCTGCTTATAAAAGCCTGGCTAAGTGGACCACTCCAAGAGCAAAGACCCTGCCTGTGTAGTACCATCCCCTACAGTCTCATCACATGACATCACACTTTACAGAAGCATGACCAGATCAGACCCGGAGACTTCTCCCTCCATGTGTTCTTTAAGTCTACTATTGTGATCCAGAGGCTTGGATTCTGGGTAAGATTGTGCTTGATAAGAGCTTCACCACTTGAAAAACAAACAACAAAATCTGAAAACTATTAGTGAAATGTAATGGCTTCATGTTACAAATGACAATGTTCACTCCAGGAGCATCTTCTTGTGCCAGGCATGGCATACCTGTAATCATAATATCTGAGAAGCAGCAGCAGAGGGATTAATAGTTCAAGGTCCGTATATTGGGTTCAAGGCAAGTCTATGCTTCACGAGACCCTGATTCATACAAGAAACAGAAAACACTCCAAACAATTTCAAAATTTTCAGATCTAACAAAACTTTTTATTATTTGCAGGCTGTCCTGGTTTCTGCTTTTGTTTTTCCAAGTTATATGAGAGTAAGTAACTACATTTGAGAAAATACCTCTGTAAGATTGGCCTATAGGCAGGCCTGTGACTCATTTTCATAATTAATGATTGATGTTACAGAGTCCACACTATTGCAGGTGGTGCCACTCCAGGGATAATGGTCCTGGGTGTGTAAGGAATCAGGAATGATGAGCAAGCCAGGGGAAGCAAGCCAGGAAACAGCACTTTCCCATGGCCTATGTATTAGTTCCTGCCCTGACTTAAGTGTTAGATTGTGATGAGAAAGTGTCAGCTGAAATCAACCCTTTTCTTCACCCCTTCCCCCAAATCACAATCTGTCATCTTTACTCATTGGTGCTTTCCCCTTAATATGTTATGAAGTTAATCCTTCATCAACACATGTTTTTCAAAGGTAGAAAGCAGAAAAAAGATGTTTATAACATGTGCAGGGATAAAGATAGACTGGAGATTGAGGGAATGTACAGACAATGCCTGGCCCAACCTGACATCCACCCCGAGGGAGAGAGCCAAGCCCTGATACTATTAAGGATATTCTGCCATTCCTGCATCCAGGAGAGTAGCATAGCTGTTCTTTGAAAGCCTCCACTCAAGAGCAGCTTGAAACAGTGACTCACAGCCGAGCATTGTGTGGAGTGCAGAGAGTCTTGTGGAAGAATGAGAGTGGGGATACAAGAACCTAGAGGGGTCAGGAGCTCCACAGGAAGACCAACAGAGCCAATTAACCTGGACCTAGGGGGTTGTATGGAGCACCCACCAAGGACCATGCATGGAGTTGACCTAGTCCCTGTATACATACGTAGATGACGGGTACTTAGGCCAACATGTGGGTCCCATAGAAAAGGAAGCTGACTCTGACATGGAGTCTGTTTCCTATGTTTCAATCACTTCCCCCTGGTGGGCTGCTTTGACAGGCTACTGGAGAAGAAGAAGTGCTCAGTCCTAATGCAGCTTGATATGCTGCTGGTCTGATTTGGTTAGGCAGGAAGTTCCCCTTACCTGAAAAGTAAGAGAAGGAAATAGGAGGAAGTGAGAGGGAGGGTAGAAAAGCAAGCAAGGAGGGGGGGCCAATGATCAGGAAACAAACAGACAAACAAATGAAAGAATTAACAAAAAACTGGGGGAAATGAAATTTTTTAGTTTGGAAATTTCTAAGAACAGCCCAACTAGTAAAGCTAACTCATCTTTGTTGATTAGAAAACTAAGTGATGTAACAAAGTAGTCTACAGAGATTTGACATCAGTACAGTTTTCACACTTTGCCTTGGAAAATGAGAAAGCGAGCTGGGGGTAAAAAAAAAAAAAAAGCCAATCAGGAATGTTTGAGAAAGTGTATATTCTGTAGTAAATGATGAGTTATTATTATTCCAGAGTAGAAGTTTCAAAACATAACATTTGAAATGTAATCAGAAGAGATGTATCATCTCTAATAATAGTGAGATTTAATCTATTACCTTATAGAGTGGTTATTGAGATAGAAGAAAAGGTATTAAGTGACAAGGAGTTGGTGAACTGCCATTCTACTTTATTTTCTATTGAAATCTATACACCTAAAGAAGATAAACAAGAAAGAGAACCCAGGGTAAGATGATCAATCCTCACTTAGATAGACAAATGGGATGGACATTTAATGTAGGAGAAAACAAGCAACAGGACAGGAGCCTACCAACGAGGGCCTCTGAAAGACTCTATATAGCAACTTATCAAAGCAGATATTAAGACTCATAACCAAACCTTCAGCAGAGTGCAGGGAAGCATATGAAAGAAGGGGGAGTTAGTAAGACCTGGAGAGGACAGGAGCTTCACAAGGACCAAATATATCAGGGCACAGGGGTCTTTTATGAGATTGTTTCTCCAACCAAGGAGCATGTATGGATATAACCTAGAACCCCTGCTCTGATATAGCCCATGATAGCTCAGTATCCAACTGGGTACCCTAACAAAGGGGACAGAGACTATTTCTGACATGAACTCAATGGCTGCCTCCTTGACACCCCCCACCCCCGAGGGAGGAGCAGCCTTGCTAGACCACAGAAGAGGACATTGCAGCCAGTCCTAAAGAGATCTCATAAGCTAGGGTCAGATGGAAGGGGAGGAGCTCCTCCCCTATCAGTGGACTTGGAAAGGGGCAGGGAGGAGATGAGGGAGGGATGGAGGATTGGGAGGGAATGAGGGAGGGGCTATGGCTGGGATACAAAGTACATAATTTGTGATTAATATAAAAATATAATAATTTAAAAAGCATTAAAAAAGAATATTTTTTCTCACACAATATATCTGTTTACAGTTTTTCTTTCTTCATTCCCAACTTTCTTCCCATCAATCATTTAAAAAGAAACAGGCTTCTAGGAACATTAATAAAATAACATATAATAATGCAAACCAAAACTAACACATCGAAATAGAACAAAACAGAAAGAACAGAGCCCAAAAGATGGAACAAGAAACAGAGATCCACTTGTTTGCACACTCAGGAATCCCATAAAAGCACGAAGCTAGAAGTCTTAACATATACAAAATGGGCCTGTAGAGTAAAATGAGAGATGAAAAAATAAAATAAAAATAATGAGATAAAACTAAAAAAGGAAGCCCTGACTTGTGTTCTGTACAGAGGATATTTTTCTGTGCCAATGAGTTCAAAGCTATTTTCCACTTTTTCTTCTACCAGGTCTGATTTTGTTTTCATGTATTTGATCCACTTGCAGTTTGTGCAGGGTGATTAGTATGCAGACATCCTGTTTGACCAGCAGAATTTGTTGAAGATGCCGTCTTTTTTCAAGTGTATATTTCTGGCTTCTTTATGAAAAAAAAAATCAGGTGTCCATATGACCTTGTGGCTATGGATTTATTTTTGGGTCTTCATTTCATTTCCTTTGATCAATGTGTTTGGTTATTTTTTTGTTTGTTTGCTTGTTTTTGTGTGTGTGTGTATGTTTATGTGTGTGTGTCAGTACCATTTTTTTTTCTTACTCTAGCTCTGTAGAACAACTTGAAATCAGTGATGGTGATACTGTCAGTAGTGTCTTCATTATTCAGCATTATTTTATCTATTCTATTTTAGGTTACTGTATGATCTTGTCAATTTTATTGGGATATTTATGGGAACTGCATTTAATCTGTAGATTTGTTTTGATAGACAGACATTTGTACTATATTAACTGAACTACTCCATGAGTATGGGAGATCTTTCCATCTTCTGATATCTTCTATTACTTTCTTCAATGTCCTTAAAACCAAAATAATCTGGGCATAGGGGTCTTTTCTGAGACTGATACTCCAACCGAGGACCAGTTATGGAGATAAGCTAGGACCCCTATACCGATGTAGCCCATGGCAGCTCAGTGTCAAGTGGGTTCCATAGTAATGGGAACAGGGACTGCCTCTGACATGAACTGATTGGCCTGCTCTTTGATCACCTCCCCCTGAGGGGGGAGCAGCCTTGCTAGGATACAGAGGAATACAATGCAGCCACTCCTGATGAGTCCTGATAGACTAGGATCAGAAGGAAGGAGAGGAAGACCGCCCCTATCAATGGACTTGGAGAGGGACATGGGTGGAGAAGGGGGAAGGAGGGTGGGATTGGGAGGGGAGGTGGGCAGGATCTATGGGGGTATAAAATGTGAATAAACTATAATAAATGAAAAATAAAAATATTTAGAAAAAGATTTATCATAAAAGTCTGTCTTTTGCTTTGTTAGAATTATTTGAAGATATTATAAAAAGTATTGTTTTTTCAGTTTCTTTGTTAGACCATTTTCACTTGTATATAGGAAACTTACAATTTTTTGAGTTACTCTTGATTCCAGCCATGCTATTGAAAGTGTTTATCAGCTTTAGGAGTTTGCTTCCCTATGAAATTTTTAGGGTCACTGCATATTTTGACAGGATTATGTTGTTTTGTCCTTCAGTTTGTTATATGGGGGGTTACATTTGTTGATTTTCATATAGTGAACCATGCCTGCACCTCATTGGTGAAGACTACTTGACCATGTTTGATGATCTAGTTGATATGTTTTGGGACTTGTTTTTCAATTTTGGTGAGAATTTTTGTTTCTATCCCTTTAAAGAAAATTTTTCTTTTAGAATTGGGCCTCTTTGTGGCTTGTGTATTAGGGTGACTGTGTCCTCATGAAATGAACTGAGCAATTTTTCTTCTGTTTTTGTTTTATGAGATAATTTGAGGAGTACTGGCATCAGCTCTTCCTAGGAAGTTTTATAGTGTACCAAAGGCATTTGGTCCTGTTTTGAGGGGTGAGATGTGAGTAGTGACTGCTACCATTTTAGGGATTATAGGTCTATTTAAGTGGCTTATCTGATCTTAATTTAACTCTGATAAGCATACATATAAAAATTATAAATTTCTCTTAGATGTTTCATTTGATAGAGTACAGGTTTGTAAAGTATGTCTTCATGAATCTCTGGACTTGTTTAGTGTCTGTTGTTATGTTTCCCTGATTTTTTTTATTTATTTCCTTCCACTGTTTTTGTTGTTGTTGTTGTTTCATTTTGGTTTTTTGTTTTCATAGACTTCCTTAAGAGATTTCTTAATTGTTAAGGACCTCTAATATGTTCATAAAATCAATTTTAATGTCTCTGCCTTGTGCTACATCTATGCTGTAATTCTCAGGGCCTGTTGTAGTAGGGTTGCTGGACTCTAGTGGAGACATAGTGCTCTGGTTGTTTTGATTGTGCTTTTAACCTGGCATCTATGAATCTGAGACCATGCAAATTTCAGTTCTAGGTGCTCATAAGTGCTGTTGTCTTTATTGAGTTGGTGCTTTCTCCCCCTGATTTCTCTGTCCTGCTTCTTTAGGAGAGTGTGGCTGTTGTGGCTGCTAGGTAGGAAGTAGTTCTTGATTCCTGATAGTTTGGCTACTAAGGGGTTCCAGGTGAAATGTTTCCAGTTATTGGGACCTGACAGTTAGAATGGGGAGGCTACAAAGGGGCTATGGGAGTCTATAGGAGGGAGTTCCTCTAGGATTGCTTAGTCTTGGGGAAGAGAGTGAGAAAAGGTGACAAAAATTAGTCCTCTATAAAGCTAGTGATGAGACTAGGGGATTGGATATGGAAAGGGGAAGGTAGAGTCAATATATGAAGCTTGACTTCCTGGTTTACTAGTTTATAGCTTCTATTGCAGACTTGGATGGGAAGTTTTCAGAAAATGCCTACTGAATTTGGAAACTGTTATAACTGGAGGATTAAGGAACAGATGGGTGCCCTGGAGATGAATACTGCAAGAGGCAGTGGTTCCCCAGGGAATATATGGTAGAGTTCATCAGGATAAGGCAATGTGCAGGAGAAGGACATGGGAGGAAAAGTCTGTGTGATCCATTGGAGATAGGGTCAGACATGATGGAGAGTCCTCTGGCAGGCTGATTTGCTGTTTAGCTGAAGAAGAACTAGAGAATTTGATTTGGAGACACGGAAGGAGAGCTGAAGGTCAGCAGTTAACCTACCTAGTTTCCTGGCGGGAAGCTAGTTTTATTATTTTTTATTTTTTTTATTTGATAGATTATTAACAGTGACTTCAAATTTAACAGTGTCATTACCATGGCAACATATGAATGTCACCTACATAATAAATGGTCTATTTCTGAGATTCACTTGTGAAGCCCTCTCTTTTTTTTTAACTTTTTTTTTATTTTATTTATTTTTATCTCAATCACAGGTTAGGTACTTTGAATCCCAGGCTTAGCCCCCTCCCTCAGTCCCTCCTACCCTCCCACTCCCTCCCTCATCTCCCTCCTCCCCGCCCCCTCCAAGTTCA
>CM053764.1:60948878-60960797 GCA_028658305.1 Pachyuromys duprasi
AATCTCTTGTGTCAGGAGTATTCTTCAAGAAGATCAGGGATTTCCGGTGGTTTGTTGTTTGTGTTTTGTCTCAGTTGAACTCTGTTGTGGGCTCTGTGTGCCCAGCTTCGTGCTCTGTGCTAGGAGCTGTGAGCACTGCAGTCTGGTCACCCCTCTGGTCTGGAGTCTTTACTCCTCATTCTGTGCTAGAGTCTGAGTGTCCAGGTTTGAGATGTCAGCTGCGGGCTGTGCACTCTGCCCTGGGCTTGCTGCTAAGGGCTCTCCCCTGGAATGGAGATTTGGCGCCTCCTTCTGTGCCAGGGGTTGTGCACCACGGTCTGAGATGATATTTGGAGCACACACAGTGGGTTTGGGTTGGTGTGCATCCACTGTATGCAGGGCTGTCTGAAATGGTGCCCGAGGCCTTCTCTGTCTGGCCTGTGGACAGACACTGGAACTGAGGTTTTTACTGGAGGATGTGTGCAGCTTTTGCCAGCAGTGTGCCGTCTGGTCAAGATGGTCCCAGGATCCTCTCAACCCTGGGTTGAGACAGAACTCGGGTTCCTCCCAGATCTGCTAATGGACGCACACACTGACTCAGTTTTTGCTGTTGGAAGAGTTCGGCGCGCGCCCCCGCAGTGTGCGGACTGGTCAAAATGTTCCCCCAATCCACTCAGTCTGGCGTGGTTCAGATGATTGGTCTGAGCCTGCAGCACACAGGCGTGTTGAAGCAGAACCCGGGTGCAGTGTGAGCTTGCAGTGAGCAGTTTGGTGAATATGGTACCTGGTTCCTCCTGAGACTGCCCCTGAGACTGTGTGATCCAGTCTACAATGGCGGTGTGGCGCCCAGCGCGGCTGCTCCTTCAGATCAGAGGTGTGAGCAGCTGGTCACCGGGAAATTTTTCCGGGGAATAACTGGGTGTCCCTAGGGTTTTCCCACTTGATTTTCTCACCATAGGAGTTCCGCTCACCTGGCACTCACAATGCTGGCGTTTTAGGTCCCAGAGTTCAGTCTTCTGGTTGCTGAGTTGTTTCTGCTCTCCTACTCCTCAGACACAGTGTTCTCTCGTGGCAGCCATCTTGGATCTCTGTGAAGTCCTCTCTTAAGTTAGATATTTATGAGGACTGCTTTTTTGGAGAAGATACAAGTGAATAATTGACAAATCTTTCAAGGGGATTACTTCAAGGGTAAACTTCCATCTCTGTGCACTAAAGATCGTGGGCTGTGGTTTGAATAAGAGTTTCCCCTTAGGATCCTGTTTGAATGGTTAGTTACCCAGGAGTTGAACTGATTCAGAGATGTGGCCTTGTTGGAGGTGTGGCTTTGTTGCAGAAAGTGTGTCACTGGTGGTCTGCCTTGGGTTTTCTAAAGCTTGAGCTGGGATCAGTCTCTCTCTGCCTACAGATCAATCTGTATCTCTCAACTACTGCACTAGTGCCCACCTGCTTGGCTTTATGCTCATATCCAGGATGGTAATAGACTAAACCCCTAAAACTGTAAGCAAGCCACTGATCAAATGTTTTTCTCTCATAAGAATTGCTTTGGTCATGGTGTCTCTTCATAGCAGTAGAACAGTGATGAACACACGGGGTCTCTCTTAGAGTGCTTGCTTTCAAAGGAGTTGTTCTGTAGTGAGGAAACTCACACAGTGAGTGAGAAGGTAGTTCCAATTATTTGAGGCACATAAAGAGGAAACAACCAAATCTCTCAGAGCAATAGCTATACAAATACAGAGTGTTAAATAGGAAATGAACAAAATAATCAAAGATTTAGCCAATTAAGTGGATGCAAAGAACGAGGAAATGAGCAAAATTTTCAGAGAAACACAGACAAATATAGCCAAACAAACAGAGGCACAAGTAGACATATAATTAGTGGCATATAGAGAGGAAATGAACAAAAGAATAGAGACCATCATAGAGAGACAGGAATCCACATTCAAACAGATGAAGGAAATGGTGAAAGGCATGAAAACAGAATTAGAATCAATAAAGAAAACACAAACTGAGAAAATCCTGGAGCTGGAGAACTTAGAGAAAAGATCAGGTTCCACAAAGGTAAGCATCACCAACAGAATACAGGAGATGGAGGAGAGAATCTCAGGTACTGAAGATACACTTGCAGAAATTGATACTTCTCTCAAAGAAAAAGTAAAATCAGAAAAGTCCCCAACACAAAATATCCAAGAAATCAAAGACACGTTGAAAAGACAAAATCTAAGAAAAATAGGAACTGATGAAAAAGAAACTCCAGGCTCCAAGGTCCAGAAAATATTTTCAAGAAAATCACAGAAGAAAATTTTCCCAACTTAAAGAAAGAGATGTCCATAAATATAGAAGAGGCCTACAGAACAACAAATAAACTAGATCAGAAAAGAAACACATCACATCACATCATAGTCAAAACACTAAATCTACAGAACAAAGAATAGATATTAAAAGCAGCAAGGGGAAAAGGCCAAGAACATATAAAGGTAGACCTAGCAGAATCACACCAGAATTCTCATCAGACACTATGAAAGCCAGAAGGACCTGGGTAGTTGTCATGCAGACTTTAAGAGACCACAGAGGTCAACCCAATTACTATACCCTGCAAAGCTCTCAATCAACATAGATGGAGAAAACAAAATATTCTATGACAAAACTAAATTTACGCACTATCTACACAGCAAACGAGCCCTACAGAAGATACTAGAAGGCAAACTCCAATCCAACAAAAGCAACTATACCCAAGAAAACACAGCATACAGATAATATCCCAACAAAAATAAAAAGAAAACAAGCGATGAATCACAGTAAGACCTCCAGCTCCACAATAAAAGGAACTAAAGTTCATTGGTTACTATTATCTATCAACATCAATGGACTCAACTTTCTATTAAAAAGAAATAGACTAACAGAATGGGTGTGGAAACAGGATCTAACATTCTGCTGCATCCAAGAAACACACCTCTGCAACAAAGATAAACTCTACCTCTGAGTAAAGAGCTGGAAAAATGTTTTTCCAGCAAATGGACCCAAAAAACAAGCTGGGGTAGCTATCCTAATATCTAATAAAATAGACTTTCAATGAAAATTAATAAAAAAGATAAGGAGGTACACTACATTCCCATCAAGGGAAAAATCCACAAAGAGAGCATCACAATTCTTAACATCTATGCCCCAAATACTAGAGCTCATACATGCATAAATGAAACATTATTAAAACTTAAATCACACATAGATCCCAACACCTTAATAGTGCGAGACTTCAACACCCCAGTTTCACCAAGGGAAAGATCATCTAGACAGAAGGCAAATAGGGAAATAAAGGCACTTACAGATTCCCTAAACCAAATGGATTTAATAGATGTCTACAGAACTTTTCACCCAAACTCAAAAGAGTATACCTTCTTCTCATCACCTCATGGAACCTTCTCCAAAATAGACCATATATTTGGTCACAAAGCAAGCCTCAACAGATACAAGAAGATTGAAATAATCCCTGTATTCTATCTGACCACCATGGACTAAAGCTGGAACTCAATAACAACGGAATTAGCAAAAATCCTACATGCACATGGAAACTGAACAACTTGCTGCTCAATGACAGCTGGGTTAAGAAAGAAATAAAGAACGAAATGAAAGACTTCCTAGACTTCAATGAAAATGAAGGTACAACATACCCTAATTTATGGGACACAATGAAAGCAGTGCTCAGAGGAAAATTCATAGCACTGAGTGCCTTCAAGAAGTAATTTGTGACATCTCATACAAGCAACTTAATGGCCCAACTGAAAGCCCTAAAAAAAAAAAAAAAAAAAAAAAAAAAAAAGCAAATACACCCAAGAGGAGCAGACAGCTGGGAATAATCAAACTCAGGGCTGAAATCAATCAATTAGAAACAAATAAAACTATTCAAAGAATCAATGAAACTGCAAGAGTTGGATCTTTGAGAAAATCAACAAGATAGACAAACTGTTACCCAAACCAACCAAAAGGCAGAGAGAAACTATCCAAATCAGTAAATTAGAAATAAAAAGGGAGACATAACTGCAGACACCGTGGAAATCCAAACTATCATTGGGTTGTACTACAAAAGCCTATATGCCACAAAATTTGAAAATGCAAAATCCAAGATATTTAAAAAGTTTAAAAAAACTTTGACTTCCCTGTTACTTAGCTTTGTAAACACGTTTTTATAAAAGAAAAAATTCCAATGGAAATTTATTTGAGAAATTAATTTGATTTACATTTTCTTGCTTGTTTAGAAGTCTGAAACACCTTTGATACTTAATAAATATTACATTTCTGAAGGTTACAAATTCAAATGTCAAGACACTACATGGACTACTAAAATTTGTGTTTTAGGATCTAAAGTTATTCTAATATTGGTTGACTAAATGCCTTTCAAACTTATATGGGACACATTAATAATTCAGTATTATGAACACACTGTATCAGAATTATCAAAAGAAAACCCCTGGAATCTACGCAATATACTATAACCAAAAGGGTTTTATGATCAGGAACTCTAAATCAATGGACAAAAAGAACTATTAAAAGTTTGATGCCCAGGCAGTGGTATGTGCCTTTTATCCTAGCAATGGGAATGCAGAGGCAGGGAACATCTCTGAATTTGAGGCCAAACTGGTCTACAGAGTGGGTTCTAAGACAGCCAGGGTTGTTACACAGAGAAACTCTGTCTCAACAAAACAAACCAAAGCAAAGCAAAAAATTCATGCTCAGATAATAACAATTATTATTTAACAAAGTTTTATAAGCAATGTGTATGTGTGAGTCTTTATATATTCTTAAATGTTGTGATAGTACAGGTTAATATTCATTGCTAACTTCAGTGGGATCTAGATTTACATAGGAGGGTGACTTAGTTGGAGCGTCTATTGTGTTGAAGAGACATCACAACCAAGGCAACTATTATAAAGGAAAATATTTAATTTGGGCTGGCTTACAGTTCAGAGCTTAAGTCCATAATCCTCATGGTGGGAAGCATGCATTGTGCAGGCAGACATGGTGACATAATCTGGATCAGCAGGTAGCAGGAAGAGAGTGTGATACTAGCCTTGGCTTAATCATATGAAACCTCAAAGCCCAGCTCAAGTGACATATTTACTCTTAAAAGGCCATGCCCACTCTGACAAAGCCACAGGTGCCAGTAGTGCCACTCCTTATGGGCCTATAGGGATCATTTTCATTTAAACTACCACAGAGACAAATTTTGAATATGATGGTGAAAGAGTTTCTAGATTGGGTTGAAGTAGGAAGAACCTCCATATTGGTGGGCAGTGTGGTTCCGTGGGTTGGAATCCAAGACAATTAAAGAGGGTAAAGAGCTTGATCATCCTTATTCTTTACTCTTTCCTTCATGACTAGATACAATGTTACCAGTTGCCTCTTACTTTATAACTACCATACCACTATGGGCTAAAACCTGGAACTGTGAGCCAAAATATATCTTTTTATACACAAATAATTTTGTTAGGTGTTTTGTCACAACAATGAGAAAATAATTAATAGAAATATTTTCTTTGGGTTAAGAGATTACATTTTGTGAGACTAGGGCTTAAGTCTGGAGTCTCATGATTGCTAGGCAATTATCCTACCACTGAACTGCATCCACTATCCTTTGAGTTCTCTGGTCAGTTTCGCTACAAAAAGAGAAAATAAAATACAGTATACAACAATGAGTATTTTGTCACATGACTAACTCAGTGAGCATGAAATAACACAGTGGGGCTGGCTTGTCTCTATATGCTAATATCTGATATGCTAATGTACAAACGTAAATTATTGGAGTAACTAAATAAGTTGATATCTAAAAAGGATAGGATGTTATTATCTCATATATCTGTGATACCTGACTTTACATTACTCAAAGTAAAAGATATGCGAAAGCTACTGGCCAGAATGTTTGCATGAAGCATTGCCACAAGAGTGGAGGATTCCTCTAGTCATGGTGGTACTTCTATCTCAAATGATGCATCAGTGACCCAGGTTTGCAGAGTCCGGTTTACATAGTGAAACTTGAATGGCTTCTTGAAGTGACCTTGGAAACTATGGCAACTATATGCATTGTTAGAAGAATTAGGTGATGACAATAGGAAGAATGCTCAGAATGTGTCTGCATATCAAGCTACTTGTAGTACTGTCTTCTTTTTCAGTGAGAAAGTTCTCTCAGAAGGAGATGTGTCTTTTATTTTCTCAAAGAACTCAGTATTTCTTGTAACTATTGTTACAATTTAATACTTTTCTCTGTAGAGAATAGCAACAAACTTTATTAAGTACATATTTATTTATATAACACATTTTGCCTGACAATAAGGGAAACAAAATTATTTGTATTAAAAACATATAACAAAGTATATAAATAAGTAAATAAATTTTCCTATGAATTAGAAAAAGAAGGAGGTAGAGCAGTGAAGTGAAAATTAATTGACTGTGTTACCAAGTACAGTGTAAAGACAAAGGTTTGACCTAGACTTATAGAGTTGGATCTCTAAGAGTTGAACATTTAGGATTAACTGTAGGTACTCCACATCTCTGAGGTTCCAAAATCTGTGGCAACATAAAGAAATTACACTGTGGGTCCTAATGTACTGGACAAAATTAGGAGAAATCTATAAAGCTTTAGAAATAAATAAACTTTAGGAATAGGTATAAGTTGTGATGAACAATAAAATGATACCACAATCAAGATTCAAAATAATCTGTTGAATTATTGGTAGACAAACTGCCACTTCTGAGCAAGGTAGAGTAATAGAGAGATTTGTCCTCTCAAATGAAATAAAAAATGATAAAACTACATGAAACAGTGATTTTGAGCATGTAGTGTTTGTAGTAATGAAGGGAAGCAAGCAGGAATGACAGGGTATGAAGTTAGGCCCACAGCTCCATCTTTTCACTCCTAGGAGAGGCTGTGAAACTGTGCCACCAAGCAGAACAAAGTAGAGGCAGATGAACCTTTGAATTGGGATAAAGTGAGAATGGTAGACATTAAAGGGCTCTATGTCTATAATAAAAGAAAATGTAGATATACAAAATATCTTTATGTATCCTGTAGTATAGTAATGCCTTCAAATAATTGAGAAATTTCCCTCCACATTATAACAGTCAATCATATGGATTGGAATACAAGATAACCAGATACTGCAAAACAGGAAGTATCAAATAATAAAATGTATCACAGATACCAAGAAATAGGTAGACAAACCATACTGAAGAGAAACAAACCAATCAATTGAAATAAGTCTAAATTTAATCAGATTCAGAACTAGCAGCTGGGGAACTTTAAGTAGTTATTACAATTGTATTCCATTTCATTTAAAAGTTTACTAGAGACACAAGAACAAAAGAAAAACACATATAAACTATGAAAATTATGGTGGTGGAGATGAAATAAATGCTAAGTTTAACATTAGATTAGTGGCCTGGAGAGAGGCTCATGGGTCAAGGGCATTTAATGTTCTTGTAAAGGATCTGAGTTTTATTGCCGGGACAGCCATCCATAACTCCATTTCCAAAAAATCTGACACTATCTTCTGACTGATGTAGGTATTATGTGCAGAGTAGTGCACATATAATGATGCAGGCAAAACACTCTTACACAGACAATTTTTAAAAATGTAAAAAAAATAATAGCATCAGATTAGTCAAAGTAGGACAAATAATGTATGGTTTTATCAATCTTCCTAAATTTCATAGGTTTCATTTTGGATTGTTTCTATTATTATATTTTCACGTCATTTGTTATGCTTTGTCTTTGTATGCTATAATCTCTAAAATACCATCAAAATAATAAAAGATAGGGGTATTTTATTTTACAATATTTGTTTAATTATTGTGTGTGTGTTTGTGTGTGTGCCCGTAGAAGCTAGAAGAGGACATCAGAATTGCTGCAATTGTAGAACACCTGATGCTTGTGCCGGTAACTGAACTTATATTTGCTACAAGAGTATGAAGAGATAGATGCTAATGCCTGATACATCACTGGGTTGTTGAAAAAAGATAAGCTAAAAATGGAGTATCATACATGAACTCAATTCATACAAAAACAGAAAAATTTAAAAGGATGAGAAAAATCAATGTAGAAAGATGTAAACCTATTAATGCTACTAATAATTTTAAATGGCAAGTAGTCCCAACATTTGTGGAAAACATAGCCATAAACAATTTAAAAATAAAAGGATGAAAAACACATATTATGCTCCCAAGAGTGTGAGGGAAAGTGAAATGGTGACATTCATGTTTGTTAAAGTGATGTCAAGAAAGCATATATAGTTATAGAACACAATACTGTTTTCTAGTTCTGAAGAGGTTAGTTCATCATAGTGATAAAAGAGAAAATTTAGCTGAACTGCAAAAAGAAGTAGACAAATCCCTGCTTAAAGTTAGAGTTTTAATGCCCACTCTTTAATACTTGATAATACACAAGTAAGAATGAAGAACGAGGGATATTGAGAAAAGGACTAACAACATCACTGAAACTGACCTGTTGACAGTGTTAGAACATGGTGTCAAAAACAACCAAATGTGAGTTCTGTAGACACTGGCTAAATTAAAGTAGATACTCAATAAGTTAAAAACAAAGTTTAAGGCACACAAAGCATGTGTGTTCTCTTACCAAATTGAAAATAAATTAAAATTTAAAACCATAAAACTACTTAAAGCTTTACATACCACAGAAAATTAAACAGCAAATTTATAAATAAACTGAGAACCAATAAGTGAATAAAAACTGAAATTGAAAACTTTGAAGTGGCTGAAATAAAACTCATTGTACACCATAACTTGTTGGAGTCTGCTACAGCTCACAGGGAGTAATTTATAGTGCTAAATTCAGTATTAGGGAACATGAAAGGATCAAATAAATGACATCTGCTTTCTGTCTTAGGGAAGAGGGGTAAAGTGGTCATTTAAATCCAATTGTAGGTTCCATGAGATGCTGAGAAGAAGGTATACTCTTGAGTTTGGGTGAAAAGTTCTGTAGACACCTATTAGGTCCATTTGACTAAAAACCTTTGTAAGTGTCGTTATTTCTCTATTTAGATTCTGTCATGATGATCTGTCTCTTGGCGAGAGTGCGGTGTTGAAATCTACCACTGCTAAGGCGTTAGGATCGATGTGTTATTTAAGCTTTAATAACGGTTCTTTTACAAATGCAGGAGTCCTTTTGGGGGGCATAGATGTTCAAGATTGTGATGTTCTCATGGCGGATATTTCCTTTGATGAGAAGGAAGTGTCCCTCCCCATCTCTTTTGATTAATTTTGTTTGAAAGTCTATTTCATTAGATATTAGGATGGTTATGCAAGCTTGCTTCTTGGGACATTTGCTTGGAAAGCTTTTTTCCAGCCCTTTATTCTGGGGCAGTGTCTAGCTTTGTTGCTGAGGTGTGTTTCTTGAATGCAGCATAATGCTGGATCCTGTTTCTGCAACCATTCTGTTAGTCTTTGTCTTTTTGTTGCAGAGTTCAGCCCATTGACATTAATAGATATTATTGACCAATGATTGTTAGTTCTTTTTATTGTGGAGTTGGTAGTGACTGTGTGTTTGTGAGCTTGTTTTCTTTTGCTTTTTGTTGTGAAGGTGTGTTTTCTTGGTGTTTTCTTGGTGTAGTTGATCTTGGGAGTAGTTGATCTCTTTGGCTCAGAGGACTCCACCCAGGTGGGGATTGACACAGATGCAGAGACTAACAGTCAAACTTTGGAGAGAGCACAGGGAATCATATAGAAGAAGGAGGATATAGATGAGCCCGGAGGGGACAAGAGCCACACAAAGAGACCAACAAAGCCAAAAAGAACTAGGCACAGGGGGGACTGTAGAGACTGATGCATCAACCAAAGACCATGCATGGAGAAGACATAGACATCCCCCACCCCAGATATACCGCATAAATAGCTCAGTCTTCATGTGTGTATCCTCCTAAGGGGAGAAGAGAAAGTCACTGACATGAACTCTGTTGCCTGCTCCTTGATCACTTCTCCCTGATGGGGTGACTTAGTCGGCCCACAGAGGAAGAGGATTCAGGCAGTCCTGATGAAACCTGATAGAATAGGGTCATATTACTGATTATTGTCTAGACTTCTGTGTAAATGGAATCATCATGAGTTGCTTCTTCTTCAAATGAGCAGGATTATATTTTCCTGCCATGTTTATATGGTTTAACTATAGTGTAAAGTATTGTTTCCCTGGATGTATACGTACAAGGGGAGGAGGACTTCCCCTATCAGTGGAGTAGGGGAGAAGGAAAGCAAAGCTGAGGAAAAGGGAGAGAGGATGGGAACTGGAAGTGATGACAGGTTGAGCTACAACTGGGAGACAAAGTGAATAAATTATAATAACAATAATAATAATTCTAATATTAGAAATAACAAATCTCAGAATGAAAATAAACAAAGAAAAAAAACAAGCAGAAAAAATTAGTAAGATCAAGCTGCACTATGAAAATGTACTCATTGTTTTGGTTCTTTGTTTCAATTATATGTGAATGGAGAATATGAGGAATATAACAATCTTCAGTCTAACTTAAAACTTTCAGTCAAAATAATTCAAAGCATGTCATATACAGAGATGACTTATAAAAAATTATCATATCAGGTTATTCAAAAACTGGGAGCAATGAACATTCCTTAAATAAGAGAATGTATATACAAATTGTCATATATATACCTAGAGAAACAATACTTTACACTCTAGATAAACCATATAAACATGGCAGGGAAACATAATCCTGCCCAGTTAAAGAAGAAACAGCTTATGATGATTTTATTTACACACAAGTCTAGACAATAGCCAATAAGTTGTGGTACCACAGCAATGTTCATCTGGAGACAGGAAAGGCTCAGTGAGAGACCATGGTCAGGATTTCCAGAAGATTCCATAGGAGGACACAGCTCACTTTTGTTTTGATGAAGGCTTAACATACTCTTTGCTATTCTTTTCATGACCAAGGTCATCACTCTGCTAAGAGATATTACATTTCCTAAAATGTCATTGTTGCTTTATTTTTCATATCTAAAATGAAAAACAATTATAGTGCACCTTTGTCAATTATAATCCACATTTAATCCAGCAGTTGGGAGTCAGAGCCCGGCAGATTTCTGAGTATAAGACCAGACTGGTTTAGAGTGAGTTCCATAACAGCCAGGAATGCACAAAGAAACTCCTGTGTGTGTGTGTGTGTGTGTGTGTGTGTGTGTGTGTGTGTTTGATAAGTCTGTGTTGAAATAAAGCAATTTAAATATCATTGAGACAACTTAAATATTTGAATACATGTTAAATCTTTAAGTCTCAAACATGAGATGCTCAGTGATGATTTTTTAGATTTTCTTTACTTATATTCATGTCTAAGATAAAAGACTGTTGGAAAAAATGAGTCTTAAAAATTAAATTAAAAGAATAAGTTGATTACTATGTTATCATCTTTACTGTTTGTGTGAGTGTGGGCTTGGGAATGACATTGTTTATGTGAAGGGTACAGTACAATCTCTGGGGTTGGCTCTCACCTTTTATGTTGTATAAAATAGGCTCTCTTTTTGTTTTTCATTGACAAGCTAGCTGACCCATGAATGTTTGGGACATTTTCTGGGTCTACTTCCCATCTATGTGTAGAAGCACCAAGATTAGAAGCATACTACTGCATTTAGTTTAGGATCTGGAGGTATCAACCCAGGTCCATAAGACTGCTCAGTAAGAGCTTTACTCTAAAACCATTTGCAAGCCCTACTTAGAAATACATACCTAAAGACTTGGGGAGAACAAGAGCTCCACAAAGACCAAACTGAGCAGGGCACAGGGGTCTTGTATGAGACGGTTTCTACAATCAAGGACCATGTGTGGATGTGGCCTGGAACCCCCGCACAGATGGGGCCCATGATAGCTCGGTGTAGGACTGAAGACCCTAGTGAGGGAAACAGGGACTGTTTCAGTCATGATCTTGATGG
>CM053764.1:60967567-60994364 GCA_028658305.1 Pachyuromys duprasi
TGTGTTTTTCCACAGGAAGAAGATAACCCATTTTGGCTACCAGAACGACTAACACGAAGGCTCGTGATATCTGAAGATGATCCTCCAAAGGATGCATCTACAAGTGTTCTCAGTTCCTGTCTGGATCCTCCTGGTTTGGGTTTCTAGTATTTTGGGGGAACAACGATGGGCCATACTATCTGCCTATCCAAAACCCATGCCAATTAGACATAATTCAATTGTTTTCCCCAAGTTTTTTATAACTAATAAAACTGTGGACTTGCCATATCTCCCATATGACCCTGCATGGGCACCTTTAGGAGAGAATCGTTCCCTGATAGAAAGGGGCTCTCTTTGCTTCCAAATTGAGAAAGATGGAGGCTGTATTAAGTTAGCAAGACAGGCCTTGGCAATGTTTATTGACCAACAAGGAGGCTGGTTGAGCCTTACCCAAAATACCAGCAACCCTGATATAACCATTACAAGAAGAACCTTTTGGCAAGAGGCAATTTGGATTAATGGTACCTTTATATCACCTGGAGCCACTTGTAAGGAGCGTCCTCCTCAACCTAGGATAGCTCCCCATTGTAGTTTAAATAATGAGGAAAACATTCCTCCTTGGTCTGATTGTCAGTCTCCTCTTACTGCCTGGGCAAACCAGGATAAACCTTTTCCTTCTCTCCCAATATGAGGTCCGACCCGGGGGGAGAATGGGATATGAAACAGGGGATGTTTGTACAAGATTTCGGGACACATCCTTTTTATAAATGGTTACTATGTGGAATTAATGGTAGTTGTACAGATCTCAGTCCATTGGTTTTTATTCAGGGTGGAACCACAGGAAAGGCCTCCTTTAATGGCGTTTCTGAATTTTATCAGTATTATAAGATAGTAACTCTGGAACCTGATGGAACCTCAAGTGTACACGTTAATTCTACCGTAGAAATTACTGGGGTTTACAGAATTCAAAAGCAAATTGACTTCTCACCTACCGCGGTGTGTGTCTATCCCCCCTTCCTGTTTATTCTTTCAAATTCCTCATTTGAAAATTGCATTAATGATTCTTGCATAATGTCTCAGTGTTGGAATGCCACACAAGCAAGGCGTGCCATGGTTGTTAGAGTGCCACGATGGGTCCCTGTTCCCGTGGAAATCCCATCTACTTTGTCATTATTCAGACAAAAAAGAGATTTGGGGATAACTGCAGCTATTATAATGGCGATCTCCATTAGTGTGGTTGCAGCTACAGCCGTCGGAATCTCTATGTCAACCTCAGGCCAAACAGGTGCAGTTTTAAATCAACTATCTACAACAGTGGCAGAGGCAGTTGACCTTCATACTTCTACTAGTGCCCAGTTAAAAGGCGGGTTGATGGTGGTCAATCAGCGCATTGATCTAGTAGAAGAAAGATTGGATATTCTCTTCTTATTAGCCCAATTGGGGTGCGAAAGAAGGTTAGGCGCCCTGTGCGTTAGTGTACAATATGATAATTACACGCGAGCAGCTAACTTGTCTAGAAAATTAGCTTTGTACCTTGCAAGAAAATGGTCGGAAGAATTTGATGAGACTCTTGAATCATTGCGAGCGGCAGTGATATCCATCAACTCGACACGAGTGGACCTGTCATTGACTGAAGGATTCTCCTCCTGGATTTCTTCAGCCTTTTCTTTCTTCAAGGAATGGGTGGGGGTGGGTATATTTGGTACAATAGTTTGTGGAGGCGTGTTTCTGGTCTTCTGGTTGTGTTGCAGACTCAAAAATCAACACAATCGTGACAAGGTGGTCATAGCACAAGCGCTTGTGGCAATAGAACAAGGCTCCTCCCCAGAGGTATGGCTTTCTATGCTGTACAAATAAGCATGTGATAGCCCTTGCACTCCCGGGAGATTACTCCATTGCATGGGAAGGGTATCGCACCTGCTTAAAGCATATTTCCATCACACTCGGTCTGTTAGGCGAGGCACTGCACAGAGACTCTCAAATCGCCTCAGCTGGAGGCTCTCTGAAAGGCATGTCTGATTGCATGAGGGTTGTGTCTGAATGTTGCCCTCCCCTGGGAAAAAGGACACTGGCCTGGTCAGGACGGTCAATGAATAAAGGTTCAAAGACCTTACCAGTACATGTGCCATCTGCACCAGGGATCAGACCTCTACCTTTGACCATTGTGTCTTAATAAAACAAAAAGGGGGAGATGTAGAGAGCCTGCAAACATCATTACAAGATGGCGCTGGCATCTGGCCGGCTGACTGGTAAACAACTGTCATTGCACATGTGCCTGGGCTGGAAATGAGCCCCAGAGTCATGCAATTCGGGTACATCATATGGCCTGACTGTCCTCTGCCAATCAGGAACCAACACGCCACCCAGTAGGGTATATAAGTCGTGCCATTTTGGGGCTTGGGATCTTCCTCCATCCATTGCTGAAATAAATGCTTGCTGCAGAAGAATCCTGGTGTCCATGTGCATTCTTGCTGGCAAGACAAGTATGCGACCCGTAGACAGTGTCCTTCACTTTACAGAAGCTTTTCAGTTTCACGAGGTCCCATTTATTTATTGTTGCTTTTGGAGCCTGTGCTGTTGGTGTTCTGTTCAGGAAGTTGTCTTCTATACCAATGAGTTTAAGGCTCTTTCCCACTTTTTCTTCTAACTGATATAATGTGTTTGGATTTGTGTTGAGGTCTTTGATCCACTTGGATTTTAGTTTTGTGCAAGGTGATAAATATGGATCTATTTGCATTTTTCTACATGTAGACATCCAGTTAGACCAGCACCATTTATTGAAGATGCTATCTTATTTCAATTGTTTGGTTTTGGCATCTTTGTCAAAAATCAGGTGTCCATATGTGTGTGGGTTTATTTCAGGGTCTTCTATTCGGTTTCATTGATCCACCATTCTGTTTCTATGAAGTGTTTATTACTGTTGTTCAATAGTACAACTTGAGATGAGGGATGAAGATACCTCCAGAAGATCTTTTATTGTACAGGATTATTTTGGCAATTCTGGGTTTTTTTGTTTTTCCATTTGAAGTTGAGAATTTTTCTTTCAAGGTCTGTAAATAATTGTGTTGGTAATTAGATGGGAATTGCATTGAATCTGTAGATTGCTTTTGGTAAGATGGCCAAGCCATGAGCGTGGTAGTATCTTTCCATCTTCTGATAATCTTCTAATTCTTCCTTCAGAGACTTGATATTTTTTTTCATACAAGTGTTTGACTTCTTTGGTTAGGGTGACACCAAGGAACTTTTTGTCTTTTTTAACAATTGTGAAGGATTTTGTTTCCCTAATTTCTTTCTAAGCCCTTTTGTCTTTTGTATACAAGAGGGCTACTGATTTTTTTTTATTTAATTTTTAATCCAGCCTCTTTGGTGAAGGTGTTTATCAGTTGAAGGAGTTTTCTGGTAGAATTATTGGGGTCACTCAGGTATACTATCATATCATCTGCAAACAGTGACACTTTGACTTCTTCTTTTCCGATTTCTATCACCTTGATCTCCTTCAGTTGTCTTATTGCTCTAGCAAGGACTTCCAGAACTATATTGAAGAGATATGGAGAGAGTGGGCAGCCTTGCCTTGTTGCTGGTTTCAGTGGAATTGCTTTAAGTTCACTCTGTTTCGTTTGATGTTGGATATAGGCTTAATGTGTATTGCCTTTATTATGTTTAGGTATGTGCCTTGTATCCCTGATCTCTCTAATACTTTAAACATAAATGGATGTTGGATTTTGTCAAATGCTTTTTCAGTATCTAAGGAGATTATCATGTGCTTTTTTTTCTTTCATTTTGTTAATATGGTGGATCACATTGATGGATTTCTGTATATTGAACCACCCCTACATACCTAGGATGAAGCCTACTTGGTCATAGTGGATGATGTCTTTGATGTGCTCTTGTATTCGGTTTGCAAGTATTTTGTTGAGTATTTTTGAATCAATGATCAAAATGGAGATTGGCCTGAAATTCTCTTTCTTTGCTGGGTCTTTTTGAAGTTTAGGTACCAAGATTACTGTGGCTTCATAGAATGAGTTTGGTAGTGTTCCTTCTGTATCTATTTTGTGGAATAGTTTGAAGAGAATTGGAGTTAGCTCTTCTTTGATGGTCTGGTAGAATTCTGCGCTGAAAACATCTGGTCCTGGGCTTTTTTTGGATGGGAGACTTTTGATGACTGCTTGTATTTCCTTAGGGGATATAGGACTATTTAATTAATTTACCTGGTCTTGATTCAACTTTAGTAAGTGGATAGATCAAGAAAATTGTCCATTTCATTTAGAGTTTCAAATTTTGTGGCATATAGACTTTTGAAGTAAGTCCTAAGGATTGTTTGGATTTCCTCAGAGTCTCTTGTTAGGTCCCCCTTTTCATTTCTGATTTTGTTGGTTTGGATGGTATCTCTTTGCCTTTTAGTTAGTTTGTCTAAGTGTTTGTCTATCTTGTTGATTTTCTCAAAGAACCAGCTCTTGTAGTTTCATTGATTCTTTGAATTGTTTTATTTGTTTCTAATTGATTGATTTCAGCCCTGAGTTTGATGATTTCCAGCTGTCTACTCCTTTTTGGTGAGTCTGCTTCTTTTTTTCCTAGGGCTTAGGTAAGCCATTAAGTTGCTTATATGAGAAGTCTGGAATTTCTTTTTGAAGGCTCTAAGTGCAATGCACTTTCTTCTTAGCACTGCTTTCATTGTGTCCCATAAGTTTGGGTATCTTGTGTGTTCATTTTCATTGAATTCTAGGAAGACTTTAATTTCTTTCTTTATTTCTTCTCTGACCCAGCTGTCATTTAGTAGCAAGTTGTTCAGTTTCCATGTGTTTGTAGGATCTTTGCTATTTTTGTTGTTGTTGAGGTCCAGCTTTAGTCCATGGTGATCAGATAGGATACCAGGGATTATTTCAGTTTTCTTGTATCTGTTGAGGCTCACTTTGTGACCAACCACATGGTTTATTTTGGAGAAGGTTCCATGAAGTGCTGAGAAGAGGGTAAATTCTTTTGTGTTTGGGTGTGAAGGTTTGGTAGATAACGTTTAGGTCCATTTGATTTATGACCTCTGTTAGAGACATTGTTTCTTTGTTTAATTTCTGTTTTGTTGACATGTCCTTTGTTGAGAGTGGGGTGTTGAAGTCTCCCACTATTAATGTGTGGGGATGTATGTGTAGTTTGAGCTTAATCAGTGTTTCTTTTACATATGTGGGTGCCCTTGTATTTGGAAGATAGATGTTGAGGATTGTGATGGCTTCTTAGTGGAATTTTCCCTTGATGAATATGAATTGTCCTTCCCCCAACTCTTTTTATTAATTTTAGTTGAAAGTCTATTTTATCAGATATTAAAATGACTACTCCTGCTTGTTTCTTGAGTCCATTTGCTTGGAAAACCATCTTCTAGCCCTTTATCCTCAGATAGTGTCTATCTTTGTGACTTAAGTGTGTTTCTTGTATGCAACAGATTGCTGGGTCTTGTTTACGCATCCATTCTGCCAGCCTGTGTCTTTTTACTGGAGAACTGAGTCCATTGATGTTGAGAGAGGTTAATGACCAGTGGCTGTTAGATCCTTTGATTTTGATGTTGGCTGTGGGAGTAAGTTTATGAGCTTGGCTACTTTTTGTTTTACTGTAGAGGTTAGTTATTTCCTGTGTTTTCTTGAAAGTGGTTAGTTTTCTTGGGTTGAATTTTTCCTTCTAGTATCTTCTGTATTGCTGGATTTGTGTGTAGGTATTGTTGAAATTTGTTTTATTCCTTGAATATCTTGTTTTCTCTGTCTCTGAAGACTGAGAGGTTTGCTGGGTATAGTAGCCTGGGTTGACATCTCTGTTCTTTTAGCATCTGTATGATATCCATTCAGGCCTTTATGGCTTTCATAGTCTCTGTTGAGAAATCAGATGTCATTCTGATTGGTTTGCCATTATATGTTACTTGGCCTTTTTCCCTTGAAGCTTTTAGTATTTTTTCTTTGTTCTGTATACTTACTGTTTTGATTATTATGTGGCAGGAGGATTTTCTTTTCTGGTCTAATTTAGTAGGTGTTCTGTAGGTCTCTTGTATTCTTATTGGCCTCTCCTTTAAGTTGGGGAAATTTTCTTCAATGATTTTGTTGAAAATATTTTCTAGGCTTTGAAGGAGGTAATCTTTTTTCCTCTATTCCTACTATTCTTAGGTTTTGTCTTTTTATGTTGTCTTGAATTTCTTGGATGGTCTGTGTCAGGAATTTTTTAGATTTAACATTTTCTTTGAAAGATAGATCAATTTCTTTCATTGTGTCTTCCATACCTGAGATTCTTCCATCTCTTGTAGTCTATTGGTTATGCTTACCTCTGTAGTTCCTGCTTTCTTCCCTAAGTTCTTTCTCTCCATAATTTCCTCCATTTTTGTTTTCTTTAATTTTTCCAATTCTATCTTCAGATCTTGAGCCATTTTGTTGGTTTCCTTCACCTGTCTGGCTGTATTTTCCTGTTTTTCCTTCAATTCCTTTAGCTGTTTGTTTGAACAATCCTCTGTTTCTTTTATTTCTTTCAGTGGTTTAACTATTTTCTCTCTAAAGGTCACATACTGTTTAGCTGCAACTTCCTGTATTTCTTTATGGATGGCCATAATCTGTTTGTCTTTGCCTTCCTCTAGATCCTTATGCATTTTATTTGCTTCCTCTATTATCTTCTTCATAAGCATATATGTTAGGTCATCTTGAATTTCAGTTATGCTAGGGTGTCCAGAGCTACTTGCCCTTGGATAACTAGGTTCTGGAGATGCCAAATTGCTCTGTCTTTTGTTGGTTGAACTTTTATGCTGGCCTCTACCCATTAGGCTATCTTAGGTATTGGGTGTTAGTTTCTGGTGGTTCCTGGAATCCTGTGGTGGAGACAACCCCCTTGGCAGGAAGATGTTTTTTTCTAAAGGAAACCTCCTCAGCTTTTTGGATATGGTCACTGAATGGCTGGTGTTTTTTGGGAATTGCCACAGCTCACTTCACCAATCTGAGTGGTTACTGTGCACCTTGTTAGTCACGAGGGCTATCCTCTCACCCGAAGAAGACCTGGGGGCAGCTGCCCAGCTTCTGGATTTCTTGCTATAAATTTAGTGAGCTGCAGCCATTGCCAGGGTGCCCCATGGTTTTGTCAATTTTGTTAGGGATAACTGAGTGCCTCTTGGAGCAGTGTTTGGGGGTTGATCTCGGGGACCCCAAGCTTCTGTAGGTCTGAGGTTGGAGCTTTGTGCCCCAGTACCTAAGCAGTAGTCAGTGGCCAGTAAGCACTGTTCTCATGGGAGCAGCAGAAGGCTAGTTGGTGCACAGCAGGTCTCTGGGCTGGCAATGCTAAATCCTCAAGTCTCAGGGACCTTTTTCAGGGAAACATTGGGTAACCTAAGTTGGTCTCTCCTTGTTTCCTTCCCTGTGGGGTTTTCTCCCTGCAGGGACTCCCACTCTCTGATGCCCTGAAGTGCACAGTTCTGTCTGTGACGGAGAGTTGGGCATGCAGCAAATCTCTGCGCTCCCGGGTGGAGCCTAGTTCAGAGATGGCTGCAGGTGACTGCCATTCTGAGGGACCTTTCCCTGGGGAAGGCTTGGTGACGTAAATCAGTCCTGTTTCCTTCCTTCCCTATGGGTTTTTCTCGTGACTGGGACTCCCTGTCTCTGGTATTTTTGTGCTCTCTGTTCAGTCTGGGAAGGTGATCAGGACAGGCAGGCCTGTGGCTCTGGTCTGGTGACCAAGTGCCTGCGGGACCCCAGGATGTCTTCTGGGTTCTGGCTGGGTGTCCTGAAAATGGACCTGACCAGTTTCTGCACCGTGGGGTTTCATCTCACCTAGGAAACACGATTGCTGTTGTTTTAGGGTGCAGAGTTCAGGCTCTTGGTCGTTGTATTGAGAATATTTTTCTGCAGCTCAGAAGTAGTGTCCTCCTGGCGCCGCCATCTTGTCTTGCCTCCTTGAGAGTTAATTTCTTAAAGTTTTGCTCTCTGGTAGTTGAGCACACTCCTGTGCATGCCCACACCACCATAAGTACGTAGTTAGATGGATGTAAAAAAAATGAGAACAGGGCTCTTCCCCATTTTGTTTTCTAATAGTCTGAGTGTTTCTGATTTTACGTTGAAGTCTTTGATCCACTTGGATATGAATTTTGTTTAGGATGAAAAATGTTCATCTATTTGCATTCTTCTACATATAGACATCAGTTAGACCAGCATCATTTGATCATTTTTTGGTTCCTTATTTCCATTGTGTGGTTTTGCCAACAATCCATAGGAGTGTCGGTTTATTCCTCAGTCTTTCTATTCAATTCCTTTGATTAACCTGTATGTTTTTATGCCAATACCATGTGGATTTTTTTATTACTATTGCTCTGTAGTATTTCTTGAAATAATGGATGCTGATACCTCCAGAAGTTCTTTTATTGTACAAGATTGTTTTCGCTATCCTGGGTATTTTATTTTTCCATGTGCAGTTGAGAACTGACTTTTGTAAAGAATTGGGTTTGTAAAGAATTGGGTTGGAATTTTTATGTGAATTGGATTGAATCTGTAGGTTTCTTTTAGATGGCCATCTTTACTATGTTAGTCCTACTGATCCATGAGCATGGGAGACCTTTCCTTCTTCTAGTATCTTCTTCAATTTCTTTCTTCAGAGACTTGAAGTTCTTGTCATACAAGGCTTTCACTTTCTTGGTTAAAGTTGAAAGTTATTTCATGGCCAACACCTGACATTATTAACAATACTCTGCTATGTTTGCAGATGGGAGCCTAGCATAACTGTCCTTTGAGAGGCTCCACCCAAAAACGGATAAAAACAAATGCTGAGAAGCACAGCCAAACAAACATTAGGCAGAGTGCAGGGAACCCTTTGAAAAAGTGGGAGGAAGAATAGAAAGACCTAGACAGAACAAGAACTTTACAAGAAGACCAACAGAGTTAACTCACCAGGCCCAGGGAGCATATGGAAACTGAAGCACCAATAGAGGAACATGCATGGACTGGACCTAAACACTCTACACATATGTAGCAGATAGGCAGTTTAATTTCCTACTAAGGGAAGCAGGGGCTATCTTTGACATAACTCTGTAGCCTGCTTTTCGACTACTTCCCTTTGTCAGAGATGCCTTGCCAGCCTCAGTGGAAGAGGATGTGCTCAGTCCTGATGCGATTTGATGTGCCAGGTTAGTTGGGGGGGACTCCCCTTTTCTGAGGAGTAGGGATTGGGGTAAAGTGAAGGAAGGTGGGACTAAGAGGAGAGGAGAGAAGGGCCTAGGATAAGGATGTATAATAAATAAATTAAATAAAAAGTGAGAACAAAAGGTTGTGTTGGTGTGGAGTGAGGAGTGAGTCTTAGGGGTTATTTGGAGAATGGGATTAATATGATCAAAATGTAATGTATAAATTTCTCAAACTATTAATACAATATATGTGCATATAGACATATATCAAGATATTTAGACCCAGCAAGCAGATGCTTCATACCATCAGCCAATTGAAAGAAGGAAAAAAAAACATATGTCAGTTTTTAAATAAAAGCATAGGTATTTGACACGTGGTGAGATGTGCCTTACTCGAAATGCTCAGGAGGTAGAAGCAGGCAGACCTCTGTGAATTTGAAACTACCATTGCCTACACAGCAAGTTCCCAGATGGGACTATATAGTGAGGCCCTGTATCAAAAGGAAAAAAAAACAACCCCCCCCCATGATCAGAAATAATTAATGAGTTTCCTCTATATTTTGATGCATACAAATTAATAAAAAAACATATATGAAGGTACAGTGCTATCCTTGCATTCCCAAATTGAAAATGTAGTTCAGAACTAACCATCAGCATTAGCACCTGTACCTGGTCATACAATATACAGTAGTTTTGAACAATTTTTCTGCAATATCATGATTAGTATATCATGAGGCCTTTATATTGTGAATGTGTGCTTTAGCCTGCAGTATTCTATGTGAAAGCTTTAACTATTTGTTCCTTTATTGTAAAATAAACTGTATTCCAAGATATTTCTGTACAGTGAATTATAGTTTTACAATTGCGATATGTTGTCCATGAACTCATATAGAATATCTGTATGATTAATTCCAGAGTCAGTTTACAAAATGTATACTTAAGCTTAAATGTCACATTTTTCTCCCATCATGTCTTCTTAAAATTTAGCTCAGTGATTATATTTATAGTCTGTTATACCAGGTAGTGACAAAAATAATTTATTGAATATGTAATGCCTTTATAATTAGAACCATATCTTTGTAAAGAGTGAGATGGAGCTATAAAACACAACAGACTCTTTAGTCGGCATGCTGTTTTATGTGTTTATTTATAGAAATGGATATCAGTAGAATTCGTGTATTTCAAATACTTCTTGCCAAAGCAATAAACCAAAAATAACTAAGCTCCTTTAAATGAAAGAATGCAAATAAAGAGGCTTAGTATCTTTTTCACAGCCTATTTAATAGTGTGCTGATGCTTTTTTTTCATTCTTAGACAAATGTATTTGTTTACCCTTGGCTTATAGAAATGTGATTCTAACCAATAATATTCAAAAGCGAAACCTATCAGCCTTATGGAGAAAGACAGCTTGTCATTCTCTGCTTTCCCTAGCTACTCTACTCCAACTTCGTTTATGTGGTTCTATACCATCTCCAGAAAGGGAGCCCAGCTTTCCTTTACTTGTGAAGGAATTGTAAATATATCCACCTGACAAATAACAGAGTCACAAGTTGTATACTGCAAGAAAGCTCTCAAATATGGGAAAATCTACTTGTTGTGTTGCAGGGTGACTATATATGTTTGTTTTATTATTATCAATTTGCATATCTTCTGTCTGTCCTTAAATTAGACGCAGGATCTTAATAATACCACTTGAAACTCATGACCACATTTTGCTGTGTGAGGAAATTTCTGAATAAGACATCAAGTTTCTAGCCATCAGAGGATAATTTATTGATACTTGTCAAAAGGAAGTATCAGTCTAACAGAAATCAAGACAAAAGGAATGCCTGATGAATTTTCTTTGAAGTGCCTTTTATAAAAGTCCTTGGTAATACATATTGATGAACTCCAAATTGTCTTGCCTAAAGGGAAAAGAAAGTAGACTGCTTTACACTGTCTTATAAATATTCATCAAAAGAACAAGACTTATGTTTCCAGGCGTGAGGTGAATGATTACGGCTGTATGATTGCTTCAGAATCTGGATAATTAGTAAAACAGCCATTGACACAGAATTTTAAACTTGGTATCTTGCCTTCACTCCATTTGGAGTCAGAGATAAAATTTTCTGTACCCCAAAGAAGACATGTTAGACAGTGAGATATGGATGGATACTCCCACATTGTAATAATAGGTTCCATTGTCTACTAACTTTTGTAGTTCCAAATTAAAGCAAAGTATTTTATTTTACGTTTGTTATTTGTTTACTATATGATATTTCACCAGTGTGATGAAGCACATACACTTTTACTAAGGGTGACTGTTAGGAATCTGGGTCTTGTGACAGAGTAGCACCATCTGAATACCTAATTGTAAGTTTTCTATGTCACCATTAACATTTTGTTTACTTGTTTGGACAGGGAAGGTAACCATGTATGTCTTTTTCTCATTGAATTCAGGAATAAAAATGTAATGTGATTAAACAGTCACAGAACATTTGGTATTAGAAGACAAATATGATTCACATCAACAATCAGAGGTGATCTTTGTCAAACCGGCTGTAAAATTTTACTGATTCAGACATTATAAGAGATGCTCATATTCTTATAGGAAAAATAATCCAATTGCAGGAAACATTTTCCTCTACCACATTTAACACTTAAACACAATTAAACAGATAAAATGTTCTCTTTAAAAATTTTAGTTGGCCAAATTAAATAAGTGAAATCAATTTTCCTTTCTGAGTGAAAAATGTGTTTATGTGTTTAGTAAGTGTTTGAAGAATGTTTTTTTTTTTTTTTTCATGTTGCACTACATTATTCCTGTGTTACTGTTTCTAACAAAGGAACATTCTAATTCCCACATCTACCAGCTGATGCTCATTTCTGGACACATATGCAAGATAATAGAAATAACCTTGGTGTGTGTGTCTAAGAGTAAAATGCAATGACAGAAAAGAAATATATATAACAATAAGGGGCTGGACAGACAGCTCAATGTTTAAGAACATTTTATGTTCTTTCATAAAACTCCAGTTCTACCACCTGTAAAAATGACAGGCAACTGTGTACCTCTTGTATGTCCAGCTCCAGAGTATATGACAAGTCATCTAGCCTCCTTGGACACACACACCCCTACAAACACACACATATGGGAAGGAAAAGTGAGGGAGGGAGAAAAAGACAGAGGGATGGAGGGATAGACACACACACACACACACACACAGAACGAGAGAGAGAAGGGGGATCTTTTTAAAAACAATAAGACAAGCCCTACTGAAAAAGAGAAGCAGTGCGTCAAAGACTGTGAAGAGACACACACTGAATTTTGACTTGTGCAGCACCATGGCAATGCACAGTGCTGAACTGCATGGCGAAGGACCATGATGGTAATGAAGACAACAGTGGTCTTCAATAAATCACTGGTTGCTTGGGTAAAAACACCTAAAGTTCATCAGACATAAAGGTCTTCTCCCTGTCTTGTATTTTGTTTAGTGTGCTGTATAATTCATCTTATTTGAAATCTATGAAAAGTTGTTTGAAAAAAAAAGACTTACATAAAGCATATGGTGTTAGCAGTCTGGAACATTTAAATTGATTGCACAGAACACCTAAACAAATTCAATATGGAGTAAGAAGAACCAACAACAGCCTGCAGACTGAAGTGTCTATGTCCCCAAAGATACCTATTCTTTTTATTTTTTTTATTTTTGAGAAACCCTTTAAGAGAAACTGACCCATGATAGTAGCTATGATAGTACATCTAACCCGTTTTATTAGAGCTTCAAGAAGAAAATCTCCAATTAAAATATAAATACAGGATTTCAGGATGATGAGCAGTATCGATATGGTGAAATTGCAGTAAACTATTTAGAAAATGTCTTTATTAACCACATTAGCCAGAAATCCTGTCTCACCATGTGTTGCCAGCAGGGCCCAACAGTTTTGTGGTTGAGATATTTCAATTGTTTGCATACAGACAGCTGCAGTTCAGGTTCTGTTTCCTCACCCATCATGGTGCTATTGGCCTGTGATAGTGGCTGGTTAATCTTTACAGGAGATGATGTGAGGCAGAAAGAGTTGGGAGTAGATGAGACTTCAGACAGCTGTGAAGGCAATGAGAACAGACTCTGAGGAGACAGGCTTCAGTGAGTCAGCTCCTTTAATGGGGAGATCAAAGGCTACTTAAACCTTTGGGGAGTGGGTAACGGTTTTCAGGGTGAGTGTACATTATTGGCTGAGGCCAGGACACTGGAGACACCTTATTTGCATAAGGAGGTATTCCAGGTGCGGTTCAACAAGACTTTATGAGGGGAGAGGAAGTTTAACCTGGCTATCAGGCTTGTAATCAACAGGTTACTTATCAATTTGAATTACTTGGTGTATGGCTTAGTATTGGTTCTATTATAAACTCTATTCTATTATAAGTAATTTCTTGTTAGATTAACTTATTTTTTCCAAATCCCTCTATACATTTAAAGATTTTAATGGTATATATCATTATTTAATAAAGAATAAAAATGTAAATATATCTCTAATATTAAATATAAAATTTTAGTATATACATCATTAAAGGTTTTATTTCCAGAAACATTTCATAATAAGCCAAATAGCTTTCTTGATATTAAATTGTTTTTTTTCAGGATTCTTAATAACACTGAATGATCATTTAGAAGCTCTGGCTTTCTGCCTGGATATTGTAAAATTGTATTAGTTAATTTTATTCAGTATGACTTCAATTACAGAAATGTGTATATCCACATATACAACTCTCTAAAAGTTTATTTTTGGAAAAATTTAATATATTTTACTTTCTCTATATCATGGGGAAGAGAATATGTCATTTTCAAAGAGGTCAGACATTCCAATCTGATTTGTTTCTCAGGAATCCAATCAAAACTTAGTGCCTTTATCAGAAAAAGATAAGTGATGAAGCTTCTAAAGATATTCATGTAGAAGAACATATCTAAAGCCACAAGTCACACTACAGCTAAAGTGCACGTCATCTAAACCACACTCTCTCAGCAGAGTGAGAAGGACTGTGTCTTTCCATAATTTTATGTACTTTCTCCTGATTTTACCTGGATGTGCATTGACAGCCAGCCAGTGCCGACCAGTTTGTGCTGGACAGCCTCAGAACACTGGAAGCCTTACATTACAATCATGCTCTTGCTTTCCTCTATCCTCTCAGCTTGACAAACTTATAAACACACAGAAACCTGGAATTTTTAGAATTCACAAAATATGTGTAGATTTTTGTCATAAATCCTAAAAGAATGTAAAAATAATAAACTTTTGAGAAAAATTACAAAACTTTGAGTCCATCAGTGAGACATCAGAACACTTCCTACATAATATATATTATCTCACGAACTAGGGTAGAAAGGGAATTGTATGAAACGCAGATGCACAAATGCTAACATGTATGTAAAAGATTATAAGAAAGTATCAGTATTTAAGTTACATAAGAAGTAATTGTTTTCATGGTTTTTAAATAATATTAATCATGCATTTCTGTAAATATCTTTTATTTTAAAGTTTTATGTCAGGAATTTTTTTTAGGATAGGTTTCTATGGGGTGACCAAACTAAATTGATTCATCTGCAAACAATGTTTACATTTATGGTTGAGGAAACATGATGGACAAGGGGGCAGGTATATGAATACTGTATTGATATCACTTCTACCTCTTCCTACCCCAACTCCAAATACTTCTGCAATCCATGCCACAACTTCATGATTAATTTTTCTTTAACTAATACTGTTTCACATGCCCCCACACACACATAAACACACATGTGCACACATGTAAATGTGTTCTCACATGTGCATGGCTTACTGAGTACTGAGTACATTTAATATTGTTTATGTGTACATGAATTCTGGACCGACCACTAATAATTGAACAATCTGTTTGGTAGCTTATCCCTGGAGAGAACTGATTCTCCATCTCAGCAGCCATTGACCCGCAGTAAATATTTGCCTAGTGTTCAGATCTTAAGGAACTTTTCACATGTGTAGGTTGCATGTCAACTGATGTTCAGGCTTTATTCAGGCAGACATATTATTGAGAGTTCATGAGTGCAGCTTCCCTGTCATGTCTAAGGGACAGTTCTTAGCAACAGGCAACCTGGTCCATTGACTCTTATAATCTACCTATCTGACTTCCCTGTCTGTCTGCCTGTCTCTCTCTATCTGTAAATTATCTGTCTGTCTGTTCACATATCCATGTTTACACGCACATATACACACTGAATTTTTAAAGCAAGCTTATAAAGTAATGTTTTCTTATATATTTTTAAACATACTTAGTCTTACTGTCTCTTCCTCCCTCTTTTGCTAATACTGCTCTTCTTACACCCTCCTTAGTTAAATCAATCGCCCATTTTCCTCATTGTCTTCTTTGTAGCACTTGTCTCCTACTTTTCACACCTTGGAGCTCCTTTCTATCTTTTCTAAGTGATTATTTGATATTTGAATTTAATCACTCTAGCTGAAGATGACAAGAGTTAAAGTAAAAATTTAAATTAAAAACATTTTATTCAAAATTTAAACTCTAAAAATGTATAATAATTACACATCATTAAACTTTCAAATGAGATTTTAAAAATAAGTTTGCACTGTTATAGTTTTGAATTTATTAAGGTTCAAAATTACACTGAGATGTTATACTTTAGACATGAAATTTTTTCATTAAAATAGAATTATTTAAAAACTTAAACATATGGGGATAGAACAATGGCTCAGCACTTAAGAGGTCTCACGGAAGACCTAGGTTTGGTACCTATTTCAGCACACAAGTGCCTATAATTTCAGCTTAAGGGCATACAATGCCCACACATACTAATAGATTATATACAATTAAAAGGCAATAATATCACATCTTTAAAGTATTCGAATGTAAAAATGGGGATATAATATACAGTCCTTTTAACCTACCATGTTCCTCTATGCTTCAAATTTTGTAAATGATTTTTCAAAACAGTATTATTGATAGCAATCACCTAGGTACACAAAGCCTCTATTTTACAGGGAGAAGCTTTGGTTTACTAAGGTGCTTCATGAAGCAAAAAATTCACTGGATGCCACTCCATTCATCTCTTACAACCATAATTGTGCAAGACCAATAAGAGATTTGGCCTCAGTGTTTTCATCATATTATCTAGTGAATCTATCACCCATGTTGTTCAGTGTGAATATCTGCTTGAACCAACAGCATTAGACAATTATGTTGGTGTGCAGTGAAGGCTGAAACTAAGTTCTAGAAGCTCTAGAGCCTTCTCCAACTCTTTCGCTGTGTTCCTTACTCCCTATCACAAAGAGGAGTGTGGGAAGATGATTCTGGATGAGAAGAGGGAGCTATGATAGCAGTGTGACACTCAGCAGAAAGCAGGTGGCTGATAAGTGTTGACTTGCAAAGGAAAAACAACCACTTACTTTACTTGGTAGACTTTGCATACACAATCAGGTTTATTATGGCCATGAACCAAAGTTGTTGTTGTTATTTGAATATTGTATTTGAATTCGTTCCTGGACTATGGATTGTGTTTGCTTTGAAAATGTTGGGTGCCATGTTCAGTTCTCGTAGATATTTCACCTAGACAGTGACTTTTTCTCAATTATTTGTGAGCCTGTATATCCTGTGCTTATACAATTTCATAACCCCATACTTTTTTTCCTTATGTTTGTTTTGAGAGAATAAAAACAAACTTTGCCTGTGAAAATAATCAAATAGACTTTTTCATAGTAGTTAAGACCCATAAACGACAATCAGAGATATATTGAGAAAAGTGTGATATAGACATGTATGGATAAGTCTAAATCTCAAGTGTACATTAGGTATAAACAGCATGCTGCTCACATGAGGAGAATATCTGAGATGTGTTTTGTTAATTTATTATAGAACATGTAAAATTTGCAAAACTCTACATTAATAATTAATGAGATGTCCTTGATAGTTTGTTTACATGAATTAGCTTTTGTTTTCCTCCAATTTTTAAATTCAACCATGCTAAGTTATCTACCTATTTAAATACAAATTAGTCCCAATAGAAGTATAAAGGACTTACTTCTGCCAGAGTTCTAGAGCTGGACTAAAAATAGTGCATATAAGCAAATGGTGCATCCACACACTAAAGGCAATACTGAAGCCACAGAGGAGGCCAAAAGGATTGAACATACCATAGGAGAGAAATTATTTGGAGGAGGTTGGTCTTTTCAGTTTGATACATGTAAATTAGCAAAATAAAAGATAAAATTGAAGTGGTAGAACACTAAATTTCTAAATAAGAAAAGTTAAACTGTTTCAAAGACATAAATCTCTGTGTCCAGATTTGAAGATTTGAAGTGGCATCACCTAGATTTACAGTGCTTTATTTAACCTTCAAGTTCAATCCTGTAATCTCTGTGACTCTTCACTTGGAGCAAGGGAACCATACCATACTCTTCTGTGCTGTTTTAAGGAATAGAGTCATTGGTCAGTACTATGAGTCATTTGCTTCTTTTCATGCCCTAGCCACAGAAATTTTTCCAAGAGAATTTTCATTTTCAGAAACCTATGAATGAATAGAGGTTCAACTTGATGTCCACTTCATGTGTGAAATGAAAGTCTTGCATGAAACCATCTTCCTCACAGACTGTTAGAGGAATTGCTTTCCATCACCCTGAGCCTATTCAAGATAAATCATGTGCACTGCCATCTGTGTTAAAGCTATAAGAATTTGAATCTATACATTGGCAATCTACTTCTTTGCTGCAAGATTACTGACTTTGAGAAAACTAGACTATTATTCAGCGCTGGACAACATAAATTTGTTTTGACCTAAAATAGTTACAAAATAGTGTTTCCATTAGCTGAATATAAACTGCTATAAAGGAATTAGGTTGAGATTTATATCAATTCTTGGCATAGGGTAGGGTGATGGTATAACAGAAGCTTTTAAAAAAATGTAAGGCTTAATCAATATCTAGGACTTGTTTCTTTATATATAGTGAGAAAGAGAAAGATATAACAATTTTGGAGACACAAGATATTTGTATATTATGAAATATATCTCAATCAAACCATCAGAGCATAGTATATATGCATATCAGGCCCACAGAAGTCTGCCACAGTTTGTAACTAGACTAGAAGTGATTTATATAAGAAAATAATACAAGACTACATTTAAGTAAGGCACTATTGAAGCCACAGAGAAGGGTGAAGTTGCACACAACATTGGAGAATAAATGTTTGAAGTAGGTTGGTCAGTGTCTTTGAAGAACGTTACATATAAATTAGCAAATGAAAAATATGAAGTAGGAGATCACTAAATGTTTAAAGAGGAAAATATAATCTGTTTGAAAGGCTGATAATGTAAATATCGCAATCATTTACTTCAGTAACTAGTTGACATTCTAAGATAATTTTGAGTAAATAGTTAAGAAGTCAGAAATAACACAGCCTCAACAAAATATGAACAGAAAGAGTAGGATACTAATCAACATATGTCACCCAAAATGACATATGCAAAACAAATCATGAGACTGTTCTTCATGATTGCCCACCACATACATTCCCTATTTCACTGTAAAAATCTATTGCTGATATAATCCATTATAAAAACAAATTGAAAGAAAACACACACACACATACACACACATCTCATTAGATGCTGAAAACACCTTTGGCAGAAACCAACACCCATTCCTGATAAAAGCCTTAGAGAGATCAAGGTACAAGGCACATACCTAAACACAATAAAGGGAATATACAGCAAGCCTATAGCCAACATAAAATTAAATGGAGAGAAACTCAAATTCCACAAAAATCAGGAATAAGTCAAGGTTTCCCACTCTTTCAATATCTATTAATGTAGTACTTGAATTTCTAACTAGCACAATAAGACAACTAAAACAGATCAAGAAAAATTATAGTACTTGAATTTCTAGCTAGCACAATAAGACAACTAAAGCAGATGAAAGAAATAGCAATTGTAAAGAAAAATAAAAGTATTTCTATTCACAACAATTAATGGTCCTACTGAAACTGAAAAACTTCTGTAAAGCAATGATAATGTCAATAGGACAAAAATCAGCCGACAATGGAAAAAGCTTTTCACCAACTTCACATCAGTCAGAAGATTAATTTCAAAAATATATAAATGACTCAAAAAACTACAGGAGAGATCCAATATGGCTGCCATGAGAGGACACTGTGTCTGAAGAGTAGGACAGCAATGTCAGCACAGCGACCAGGAGAATGAAATCTGGGACCTAAAACACCAGCATTTGTGATTGCCATGTGAGCGATATTCCTATGGTGAGGAAATCAAGTGGGAAAATCCTAGGGACATCCAGTTATTCCCTGGAAAAACTCCAGGTGATCGGGTGCGCACAGGCCTGATCTGAACTAGCAGCCACCCTGGGCACCAACAGCCACCAGACCAGACTGGGTCACACAGTCTCCAGGCCAGACTGAGAGGGTCCTGGTACCGTTCCAGACTGGCCTGCATCCAGCAGGCACACACCACGTGGCAGCTCCGGCAACCACCCCAGACCATGTGTGTGTCCACAGGCCAGACTGAGAGGGCCCCAGATTCCATTCCCCAGACCAGGCTGCATCGGGTGGATACGCTGCCCTTGGCAGTGCTAGCTGCCACTCCGGACTGGGAGACATAGTATCAGGTTCATCTCACACTGTGGTGCACAGCCCCTGGCCCAGAAGGAGGCACCAAGTCTCCAGACCACATGGGAGCTGCTAAGGGTTTAACAGCAAGCCCAGCTCGCTGTGCGCAGCCTCCAGACCAGAGTGGCACCCCCAGCTACGATCTCAAACTGGGATACTCAGCCTCTGGCCCAGAGTGAGGAGCCAGGCCTTCAGACCAGAGGGATGACCAGCCTGCGGTACTCACAGTTTCTAGCACAGAGCACAAAGCTAGGCACACAGATCCCACAACAGAGTTCAACTGAGGCAACAACACACACTATCAAACCACTGGAACCCCCTGATCTTCTTGAAGAATACTCCAGACACAAGAGATTGACAGTTCCAGTCTGAAGTTCAGCCTCAAAGCACAAACAGCTTCTTGATTATATATAAACAAATGGCCAAAGGTAGACATAAGAACTCACCCAACAAAAATGAGGACACCATGGCACCACCAAACACCCAAAAGCAATGGAGATTTTATTTCAGCGGAGACAGGAAAATTATGTTAAAGCTATGATTATGCAAATATTAGAGGAACAAAAAGAGGGACAAAAAGAGGAAATGAACAAGGCCCTCAAAGAAATTCAGAAAAATATAACTGCCTACATAGAGGAACAATTAAAGATATACAGAGAGGAAAGATATACAGAGAGGAAACAAACAAAAAATAGGAAACACAGTCAATCAGATAAAGGAAACGATATAAAGCATGAAAACAGAATTAGAATCTCTGAAGAAGACACAAATGGAGAATAACCTGGAACTGGAAAACTTAGAAAAAAGATCAGGAAACACAAAGGTAAGCATCACCAATAGAATACAAGAGATGGAAGAGAGAATCTCAGGAGCTGATGATACACTGGCTGAAATGGATTACTCACTCAAGAAAAAAATTAAAATTGGAAAAGTCCCAAACACAAATCATCCAAGAAATCAAGGACGCCATGCAAAGACAAACTGAAGAATAATTGGAATAGATGAAAAATAAGACTTCAGACTCCAAGGACCAGAAAATATTTTTAAGGAAATCATAAAGAAAATTTCCCTAATTTAAAGAAAGAATTGTCCATAAACATACAAGAAGCCTACAAAACACCAAATAGACTAGACCAGAAAAGAAATACCTCTCACACATCATAGTCAAAACACTAAACGTACAAAACAAAGAAAAATATTAAAGGTAGCAAGGAAAAAGGGTAAAGTAACATATGAAGGTAGACCAATCAGAATCACACCAGACTTCTCATCAGAAACTATGAAAGCCAGAAGGGCCTGGGAAGAAAGTCATGCAGTCTTTAAGGGAACACAGATGCCAAGCAAGACGACTATACCCAAAAAAGCTTTCAATCAACATAGAGGGAGAAAACAAAATATTCCATGACAAAACAAAATTTAAGCAATACCTACAAAGCAACCCAGCCATACAGAAGGTACTAGAAGGAAAACTTCAGTCCAACGGAAAAAACTACACCAAAGAAAATATAGGATACAGATAATTTCCCAACGACAACAACAACAAAAAGGAAATGATTAACAGTAAGAACACCAGCTCCACAATAAAAGGAAGTAACAGTCATTGGTCACTATTATCTATCAACATCAATGGACTCAACTCTCCAATAAAAAGACACAGACTAACAGAATGGTTGCAGAAACAGGATCCAACATTCTGCTGCATCCAAGAAACACACCTATGCAACAAAGATAAACACTACCTCAGAGTAAAGGGCTGGAACACCATTTTCCAAGCAAATGGACCCAGAAAACAAGCTGGGGTAGCAATCCTAGTATCTAATAAGATAGTTTTCAACCAAAGTTAATCAAGAAAGATGAGGAGGGGCACTTCCTTCTCATCAAAGGAAAATTCCAACAGGAGGACATCACAATTTTGAACATTTATGAACCAAATACAAGACCACCTACATAGGTAAGTCAAACATTATTAAAACTGAAATCACACATTTATCACAACACCCCAATAGTGGGAGACTTCAACACTCCACTCTCACCAAGGGACAGATTATCTGGTCAGGGGCAAAACAGAGAGACAGGGACACTCACAGACACCCTAAATCAAATGGACCTAATAGATGTCTACAGAACATTTCACCCCAGATAAAAAGAGTATACCTTCTTTTCAGCACCTCATGGAACCTTCTCCAAAATAGACCATATAGTTGGACACAAAGCAAGCCTCAACAGATACAAGAAGATTGAAACAATGCCTTGTATCCTATCTGACCACCACAGTCTAAAGCTGGACCTCAACAACAACAGAAATAGTAAACGGCCTGCACATACATGGAAACTGAACAACATGCTACTCAAGAACAGCTTGGTTAGGGAAGAAATTAAGAAAGAAATTAAAGACTTCCTAGAATTCAATGAAAATGAAAGCACAACATACCCAAACTTATGGGACACAAGGAAGGCAGTGCTAAGAGGAAAGTTCATAGCACTAAGTGCCTTCAAGAAGAAATTTGAAACATCTCATACAAGCAACTTAATGGCCCTACTGAAAGCCATTGAGTGAAGAATTGTACTAGACCTTTAAAGAAGTCCTAACACCAATTCTCTCTAAAGTGTTCCACAAAATAGAAATAGAAGGAAAATTACCAAACTCTTTCTATGAAGCCATAGTCACTTGATACCTAAACCACACAAAGATCCAACAAAAAAGAGAACTATAGAACAATCTCTTTTATCAATATTGACACAAAAATACTCAGTAAAATACTTGCAAACCGAAACCAAGAACACATAAAAGATATGACCCACCATGACCAATTAGGATTCATCCCAGGCATACAAGGGTGGTTCAATATATGGAAATCCATCAATGTTATCCACCATATAAACAAACTGAAGGAGAAAAACCACATGATAATCTCCCTAGATACTGAAAAATCATTTGTCAAAATCCAGCACGTTTAAAGTCTTGGAGAGATCAGGAATACAAGGCACATACCTAAACATAGTAAAGGCAACATTCAGCAAGCCTATAGCTAACATCAAACTCAATGGAGAGAAACTCAAATCAATCCCACTGAAATCAGGGACTAGGCAATGCTGCCCATTATCTCCATATCTCTTCAACATAGTACTTGAAGTCCTAGCTAGAGCAATAAGAAAACTAAAGGAGATCAAGGGGATACAAATTGGAAAGGAAGAAGTCAAAAAATCACTATTGGCAGACTATAATATAATATACATGAGTGAGCCCAAATATTCAACCTGAGAACTCCTTTAACTGATAAACACCTTCAGTAGAGTGGCTGGATACAAAATCAACTAAAAACAAAAAAGCAGAAACCCTCCTGTACACCAAAGACAAAAGGGCCGAGAAGGAAATTAGGGAAACAACAACCTTCACAATAGCCACTAAAAACATAAAGTACCTTGGGGTGATTCTAACCAAGCAAGGAAAAGACCTTTATGAAAAAAAAACCTTCAAATCTCTGAAGAAAGATATTGAAGAAGATATTAGAAGATGGAAAGACCTCCCCTGCTCATGGATTGGTAGGATTAACATAGTGAAAATGACCATATTGCCAAAAGCAATCTACAGATTCGATGCAATCCCCGTCAAAATACCTTCACAATTCTTCACAGACCTTGAAAGAAAAATTCTCAACTTCATATGGGGAAACAAAAAACCCAGAATTTCCAAAACAATCCTCTACAAGAACAGATCATCTGGAGGTATCTCCATCCCTGACCTCAACCTGTACTACAGAGCAATAGTAATAAAAACTGTATGGTATAGGCATAGACCGAAAATTGGATCAATGGAACTGAATAGAAGACCCAGAAATGAACCCACACATCTATGGAAACTTGATTTTTGACAAAGAAGCCAAACACCATTCAATGGCAAAAAGACAGCATCTTCAATAAATGGTGCTGATCCAACTGGATATCTGTATGCAGAAAAATGAAAATAGATCCATATTTATCACCTTGCACAAAGCTAAAGTCCAAGCGGATCAAAGACCTCAACATAATGTGAGACACACTAAACAGGTTAGAAGAAAAAGTAGGGAAGACCCTATAACTCATTGGAACAAGAGACTACTTCCTGAATAGAACACCAACAGCACAGGCTCTATGATCAACATGAAATAAATGGGACCTCATGAAACTGAAAAGCTTCTGTAAAGCAAAAGACCCTGTCATTAAAACCAAAGGAAGCCTACAGACAGGGAAAGGATCATCACCAAACCTACTTATGACAGAGGGCTAATATCCAGTATATATAAAGAACTCAAGAAGTTAAAAAGGAAGAAATCAAGTAATCCAATTAAAAAATGGGGTATGGAGCTAAAAAGAGAACTGACTGTAGAGGATTATAGAATGCCAGAAAAACACTTAAAGAAATGCTCAATGTCCTTAGCCATCAGGGAGATGCAAATCAAAACGACCCTGAGATTTCACCTTACACCCACCAGAATGGCTGAGATCAAAAACTCAAATGACAACACATACTGGAGAGGTTGTGGAGAAAGAGGAACCCTCCTCCATTGCTGGTGGGAATGCAAACTTGTACAACCACTCTGGAAATCAATTTGGCGCTTTCTTAGACAATTAGGAATAGTGATCCCTCAAGAACCAGCTATACCACTCTTAGGCATATATCCAAAAGATGCTCAAGTACATAAGAAAGACATTTGCTCAACTATGTTCATAGCTGCTTTATATGTAATAGCCAGAACCTGGAAAGAACCCAGATGTCCCTCAGTTGAAGAATGTATACAGAAATTACGGTACTTTTACATAATGGAATACTACTCAGCAGTTAAAAAAGAGGAAATCATGAAATTCTCAGGCAAATGGTGGGACCTGGAAACAATCATCCTGAGTGAGGTATCCCAAAAGCAGAAAGAAACATGTGGTATATACTCACTTATATAGACCTGTAGGATTGGAAGGTCATGCTGAAATCTATACAACTAGGGAAGATATACATGAAGGAGGAGCCAGGGTGGGATGATCAATGCTCATTTAGATGGACAAATGGGATGGACATTGAATGTAGGAGAAAACAAGCCACAGGACAGGAGCATACCAAAGAGGGCCTCTGAAAGAATCAATATAGCAAGGTATCAAAGCAGATATGAAGACTCACAACCAAGCCTTCGGCAGAGGGCTGGGAATAATAATGAAAATAGGGGGAGTCAGTAAGACTTGAGGAGAACAAGAGCTCCACAATCATCAAATAGATAAGGGCACAGGGGTCTTTTATGTGATGGTTTCTCCAACCAAGGACCATGTTTGGATATAACCTAGAACCCCCGATCAGATATGGCCCATGGTATCTCAGTGTCCAACTGGAGACCCTAGTAAGGGGAACAGGGACTATTTCTGTCATAAACTCAATGGCTGGCTCTTTGACCTTCCCCCACACAAGCCCGGGAGGAACAGTCTAGCTAGATCCCAGAAGAGGACATTGCAGCCAGCCCTGAAGAGACAAGACAAGCTCGGGTCAGATGGAAGGGGAGGAGGTCCTTCCCCATCAGTGGACTTGGAGGGCGGCAGGTAGGAGATGAGGGACGGATGGGGAGAGTGGGAGGGAATGAGAGAGGGGGCTATACCTGGGATACAAAGTAACTATCTGTGATTAATATAAAAATATATAAATTACATTTAAAAAAATAAACCTAAAAATGGGATACAGATCAAAACAGAATTCTAAACAGAAGAATCTGAAATGAATGTAGTTGAGCAAATGTCCTTGTGGTATGGTTTAGCAAGAAGGTAAACATAATAGTATACCTAAGCAACTCCAGAAACTCTACCAGTAAACTCCTATAGCTCATAAACAACTTCAGCAAACTGGTTAGGTATAAGATTGACTATAAACAAAAACAAACAAGACCCTAAGGAAGAGGCTGAAACCTCACTGAGAAGGGCAAACATATTAGACAACGGAAGTAGGAGAAGACAGGGAACAGAACAGTTCCTTTTCACAGGGGATGTCTGTAAGACTCTACCCATCAGTACACTGAAGGAGATGCTAAAATTCACTGTCAAAATTTGGGCACAGTGCAGGAAATTTTATGAAAGAAGTGTGGAGATAGAAATGTGGAGGGGACAGGAACTCCATAAGGAAACAAACAGCCAAAAAACCTGGGCCCATGGGGGCCCGCAGAGACCATTATTCCAACAAGGACCATGCATGGAGAGGACCTAGACTCCTGCTCAGAGGAATCCCATAGGCAACTCAGTTTTCAAGTGGGTTCCTAATAAGGGGAATAGGGACTGTCTCTTTAATCACTTCCCCCTGGGAAGTGCAGCCTTGCCAGGCCACTGAGGAAGAAAATGCAACCAGTTCTAATGAGACTTCATAGGCTAATGTCAGATAGAAGGGGAGGATGTCCTCCCCTATCAGTGGACTAGGAGAAGGGTATAGGGGGAGAGTAGGGAAGATAGGTGGGAATAGGAGGAGATGAGGGAGTAGGCTGCTGTGAGGATACAAAGTGAATAAATTGTAATAAATGAATATTTAAATAATATTTAATTTAAAGAAAAGAACCCAAGGTTAGGGATCTTTTAGAACTCATGTATGAATCCACTACTGTTATTTTGCTAAATGGACATAGTATCAAATTGCCCTCTAAATTCCTATCTATCTGTACTTTAGTTCTGCTTTCCAAAATCAACACAGATGCTTCTTTGTGACATGGATGGTTAAATACAGAAACTCACAACTGATTAAGGTTCAGAAAATAAGTGACTATATACCATATGTTTCTTTCTGCTTTTGGGATACCTCACTCAGTATGATCGTTTCCAGGTCCCACCATTTGCCTGCGAATTTCATGATTTCCTCCTTTTTTATGGTATATACTCACTTATATAAACCTATAGGATAAGAAGTTCAAGCTGAAATCTACACACCTAGAGAGGATATACAAGAAGGAGGACACAGGTTGGTATGATCAATGCTTGTTTGAATGAACAAATGGGATGGACATTGAGTGGAGGAGAAAACAAGCAACAGAACAGGAGCATGCCAAAGAGGACCT
>CM053764.1:60994864-61065381 GCA_028658305.1 Pachyuromys duprasi
TCTATTTGATTCATGACCTCTGTTAGAGACATTGTTTCTTTGTTTAATTTCTGTTTTGTTGACCTGTCATTTGTTGAGAGTGGGGTGTTGAAGTCTCCCACTATTAATGTGTGGGGATCTATGTGTGGTTTAAGTGTTATCAATGTTTCTTTTACAAATGTAGGTGCCCTTGTATTGGGGGCATAGATGTTCAGGATTGTGATGTCTTCCTGGTGGAATTTTCGCTTGATGAGTATAAAGTGTCCTTCCCCATCTCATTTTATTAATTTTGATTGAAAGTCTATTTTATTATATATTAGAATGGCTACTCCTGCTTGCTTCTTGAGTCCATTTGCTTGGAAAACCATCTTCCAGCCTTTTACCCTCAGGTAGTGCCTATCTTTGTGACTTAGGTGTGTTTCTTGTATGCAACAGATTGCTGGGTCTTATTTATGCATCCATTCTGCTAGTCTGTGTCTTTTTATTGGAGAATTGAATCCATTGATGTTGAGAGAGATTAATGACCAGTGGCTGTTAGATCCTTTGATTTTGATGTTGGCTGTGGTAGTAAGTTTGTGTGCTTCGTTACTTTTTGTTTTACTGTAGTGAGGTTAGATATTTCCTGTGTTTTCTTGAAAGTGGCTAGTTTTCTTGGGTTGTATTTCTCCTTCTAGTATCTTCTGTAACCCTGGATTTGAGTGTAGGTATTGTTGAAATTTGTATTAGTCATTGAATATCTTGTTTTCTCTGTCTATGAGGGGTGAGAGTTTTGCTGGGTATAGTAGCCTGGGGTGACATCTGTGTTCTCTTGGGGTCTGCATGATGTCTGTCCAGGCCCTTCTGGCTTTCATAGTCTCTGTTGAGAAGTCAGGTGTAATTCTGATGGGTTTACCATTATGTGTTACTTGGCCTTTTTTCCTTGCAGCTTTTAATATTTTTTTTCTTTCTTCTGTATACTTACTGTTTTGATTATTATGTGGCAGGAGGATTTTCTTTTCTGGTCTAATTTAGTAGGTGTTCTGTAGGCCTCTTGTATTCTTATTGGCCTCTCCTTTAAGTTGGGAAAATTTTCTTCAATGATTTTGTTGAAAATATATTCTGGGTCTTGGAGGAGGGAATCTTCTTTTTCCTCTATTTCTATTATTCTTAGGTTTTGTCTTTTTATGTTGTCATGAATTTCTTGAATGGTCTGTGTGAGGAATTTTTTAGATTTAACATTTTCTTTGAAAGATACATCGATTTCTTTCATTGTATCTTCCACACCTCAGATTCTTTCTTCCATCTCTTGTAGTCTATTGGTTATGCTTACCTCTGTAGTTCCTGCTTTCTTCCCTAAGTTCTTTCTCTCCATTATTTCCTCCATTTTTGTTTTCTTTAATTTTTCCAATTCTATTTTCAGATCTTGAGCCATTTTGTTGGTTTCCTTCACCTGTCTGGCTGTATTTTCCTGTTTTTCCTTCAATTCCTTTAGCTGTTTGTTTGAACAATCCTCCATTTCTTTTATTTCTTTCTGTGATTTAAGTATTTTCTCTCTAAAGGCCACATACTGTTTGGCTGCAGCTTCTTGTATTTCTTTACAGATGGCCATAATCTGTTTGTCTTTATCTACCTCTAGAACTTTATGTGTTTTATTTGTTTCCTCTATTATCATCTTCATAAGCATAGATGTTAGGTCATCTTCTTGATTTCAATTATGCTGGGGTGTCCAGGGCTGTTTGCCCTTGGTTAACTAGGTTCTGGAGATGCCATATTGTTATCTTAGGTGTTGAGTGCTAGTTTCTGATGGTTCCTGAAATCCTGTGGTGGAGAGAATCCCCTTGACAGGAAAATGTTTTTTTTTTTTTTTTTTTTTTTCTGAAGGATGCCTCTTTAGCTTTTTGGATATGGTCACTGATTGGCTGGTGTTTTTCCGGAATTGCCACAGCTCACCTCACAGACCTGAGTGGTCACTGTGCTCCTTGTTAGTCATTAGGGCTCTCCTCTCACCCGGAGAAGACCTGGGGACAGCCTCTCTGCTTCTGAATTTCTGCTGTAAATTTAGTGAGCTGCAGCTATTACCTGGGTGCCTGGTGGTTTGGTCAGTTTTGTTAGGGATAACTGATTGCCCCTTGGAGCAGTGTCTGGGGGTTGATCTCGAGGATCCCAGGTTTCTGTAGTTCTGAGGTTGGAGCTCTGTGCCCTAGTACCTAAGCAGCAGTCAGTGGCCAGTAAGCATCATTCTCATGGGAGCAGCAGGAGGCTAATTGGTGCACAGCAGGTCACAGGGCTGAAAGTGCATGCTCCTGCCTGTCTGGGAGACCTTTTCCAGGGAAATCCTGGGTACCCTAAGTGAGTCTCAAACTTACCCTAAGTAAGTTTGCTTCCTTCCCTGTGAGGTTTTCTCCTGACAGGGAGATCTAGCCTCTGATACCCTGAGGTGCACAGTTCTGTCTGTGATGGAGAATTGTGTGGGCAACAAGTCTCTGTGCTCACCAGTGGAGCCTAGTTCAGAGATGGCGGCATGGGCCAGCCATTCTGTGAGACTTTTTCCTTGGGAAGGCTGGGTGACCTAGGTCAGTCCGGTTTCCTTTCTTCCCTGTGTGTTTTTCTCTGGACCGGGATTCCCATTCTCTGGTATTTTTGTGCCCACAGTTCAGCCTGGAAAGGTGATCAGGACACACAGGCATGTGGCTGTGGCCTTGGGACCGAGTGCCCGAGCGACCCAGGATCTCTTTCAGGTTCTGGCTGGGTGTCCTGAGAATGGACCTGACACACAATAGCTGTTATTTTAGGGCCCAAAGTTCAGGCTCTTGCTCGCTGTACCGAAAATGTTGTTCTGCAGCTCAGAAGCAGCGTCCTCCTGGCACTGCCATCTTGTCCCGCCGAAACTGGCCTTATTTTTCTAAGATGGGATCTTGTCTTAATATAATAGGTCCATGATCTAACAACTTTCATATCTCTAATCTCTATATTTTTATATTCAACTGTAGAGGAAAATAATTGCATATATGTAATTTTGATAAAATTATAACAAATTTGGAGAGAAAGGACTATAGAAAACCAAGACAGGATTATATATTAAAAGTGGCAGAAAAGAAATGGAGTCTGAAAGCCAAAGAGTTGTTCCAGTTGAGGGTCAGGTTGGTGTGGCCAGTCTGTATCAGGACTAGTTAGAAGGATCAGGAGGTACCAGTGGTCTGAAGACAGTGTGGACCTGGTGGTGAAGACTATATGCCTATGTACTTTTTTTTTGAATGACATCTTTACTTGTGGCAAACACCATTTCTTAAGAGCCCACTGCAATTTCCCATCCATACTTGTCCACTCACAAAGCTAAGGAAGTAGTACTTGTTGTTCCAAAAAGGTTTCTGGGAAGTTAAACCATCATACCTGTCATAAAAGCTAAGAGCACTGATTTAAATTCTTTGGTGTGCAACTTAATTACCTTTTTAATTAGGATAAAGTGTCTTCTTACCCTCTTCTACTTGAATACTGCCACCCCTGCTTTCAGGGGCCAAGCGATAAACACATTGCAGTGAATTGTTCTCCCTCATGTCTCTTTCCCCACTGAGCCAGCTGCTCCTGTGAATTCAACTGTCAGTGTGAGTCCTGGGCAGATGCTCCAGGGGCTCCCTAATAACAGGGAGGGGGATCACGGCTTCTCATTGCTGAGGTTGACAGCTGAACACAGCTCAGGGGAACTTGATGTGCAAGAACAAAGAACAGGGTAGTCTCATGCTTTAAGATGCTGGAATAACTGCCATAAAAGCATTCATGACGCTGTCAGGTTAGGTAAATAGACTGAGGGGCAACAAATCTGTCTGTCAATGTGAGAAAGGGAAACTAATATGCAGTTTCAGATACAGAAGTAAAGATGTGTATTTATTTATAACTTTTCTTTCATTGAAAAAAAACGTAATCATGGTGCAAAGAGTTAGAAGTCAATTGTGTCTGTTGGAACTCAGAAGTAGGAGGCATACATAACTAAGGCTGAGAACCAGCCAAGAGCTAAACTTTCCCCCAGGAAAAAGACTACTCAGCTGAGAAAGATTCTGAAAGAAGCTAATGGCTTCTAGAATTATAAAACATCTAGAAAAAAGAATCCTTACAGACATTTCTAAACTATTTTTACTTGTAGTAACACATATAATTCAAAATGTATGGGATTACCCATTGCTAAGGATAAAGTTCTGAGTTATTATATATCTATGTACAAGGATCGTAACAGCTCTCTTTAGATCCCTTTAATTTTGCAGTAACTCCTTACCCTTGGCCATGCTATTTTCTGACTGTATGAACTATATTACCTCAGTATCTTTTGTCAGAGGAATTTTTTAGTCCTTAATTTTTGGTTGTCTTGTCTTACTTAAGATGTGCTCAATATTCATCCACAGTGTGATATGAGTCACAGTTCCATTTCTTTTGGGGGTATATAGTGTGTATATGCCAGTTTACTTTAGCTGGTGCTAGACACTTGAATTGCTTCTAACTTTGTGAGCAAAGAAAATACAAAAATCACTTGAAGACACACATTTCATTTTCTTAGTGAGTTTTTAATGGAATTTCTCTATCATATAACTGTAAAAAAAACAAAAACAAGCAAAACAAAACTAAGAAACCATCATATTGTTTTTCACATTAATACCATATTACATCATTCCTACAAGAAGCAGTGATTTTCATTTCTCTAAACTCCTGCCATTACCTGTTTTCTGTGGTGTGCATGCATTTGTGTATGTATGTGTCATTCTAATGAATGTGTGCTTTCTTACATACAATTAACTTAAGATCACTTATATTTTAAAAGAAAGATACTGGGGTTTATTATTATTTGCACAGTTATTGCAAACATGGTACAACATCCAGGTTTCTGGCTAGCAACCCAAACTCAGACTTAAAAAGTGATCAGGTTATATTCTGTTTGAAAAGTCAGTTAATAATGCACCCACCCCTTTGAAACTATCCTTTAACCTAGTTTATTCCCACAACACACATATTTGTAGACCATGACTCTGACCTCATTAACTTTCCTTATTTAATAAGGAAATCATGTACATGAAAACATTTAAAATGTACATATTATATATGAGTATTGCATTTGACAACATTCCAATACAAGTGAGTAGAGAAAGATGAGTAGAAATCGTGTTACAAAGGATTCAACAGAATTTGAGAGTTTTGTGTGTAGTAGGTAAGCTAGGTTATGGAGTGTTCACAAGAAAGGAGAATTTACTATAATATGGAAATTTAAACACCACCAAGTAACCAGAAAATATATACTACAAAATCTTCACGTTTGTTATTGTTCTCAATAATATTTATGTACAAGAACAGGTGTGTGTTTGTGTATGTGTGTGTGTGGATTCAAATGTCATTTTCAGATTTTGAGACTCATTTTCATTTATTTCAACCAATAATAATTAATACAAGTAGTGAGGAAGTTGTGGAGAATAGAAAATAAAACATCTGCTCCCTGGAGCTCACTTTACAAAATGAAAGTATTCAGACCAGCAACAAACAGCATCACAGCTACTGGTTAAGATAAATTAAAGCTTCTGATTGGCCACCAACAGGGCAAAAGCGGCCAGAAAATGGTCAGTTTGTTTGGGAAAATAAAATAAAATAAAAACTTAAATTTTGAAAATCCTTCCAAAGATATCTAAATTCCTGGCTTGTATAGAAAACTGAAAAAGAAAAAAAGTAACTGAATTCAGCTAGCTCAGAGAACAGGAAACTTTCTAAAATAATGTTAATGAAATCATTTTATAATTAAAATCCTCTGTAGCTCTGGAAATAAAAAGAATCTGGAAATCGGAACTGTTAATTCCTGAGAGATTATGAAAGCTAGAACATGATGGACTGGTAAAGTAGGTAAATTACATGGAAATCGTGGCACATGCCTGTAATTAGGAGCAGAGAGGTTTGTGAGTCCAAGACACAAATGCGTTATATAACAAGGTCTTTTTTTTTTAATTTATCTTAATGTATATATTTATTTATTAAAATTTATTCATTTCCTATCCTTGCTGCAGTCCTTCCCTCATCTCCTTGCAGTTCCACCTGCCCTCTCTCTCTTCTCCCCTTACCACCTTTCCCTAGTCTCCTGATAGGGGAGGACCTCCTCCTCTTCTATCCGATCCTAGCCTATCATGTCTCATTTAGGGCTGGCTGCATCATCTTACTCTGTGGCCTGGCAAGACTGCACTCCCAGGGGGAGGTGATCTGAGAGCAGGTCACTGAGTTCATGTCAGAGACAGCTCCTGTACTCCTTACTAGGGAATCCACTTGGAAACTGAGCAACCAATGCGCTTCCTTAGAACAGGGGGTCTCGGTTCCCTCCATGCATGGGCTTTAGTTTGGAATATCGGTCTCTGCATCCACCCCTGGGCCCAGGTATTTTGGATCTGTTGTTCTCCTTGTGGAGTTCCTGTCCCCTCCAAGAGTTCCTGTCCCCTCCAAGTCTTTCTGTTTCCCTCTTCATCCATAAGGATTCTGACACTCTGCCCAAAGTTTGGCTGTGAGTCTTAGTATCTCCTTCGATTCTCTGGTGGGTACAGTCTTTCAGAGGTCCTCTGTGGAAGTCTCCTTAAGAGTAAGAAAAGGAAGAAGAGGAGGAAAGAATAGAGAGAGAAAAAGAAAAAGTCGTTAAAAAGTCTGTCAAAGACGGTCAGCCATAAACATGAGCAGGTTTAAGGTCAAAGGCATATAAAGTAATTTCTTTTGTTCTTTATAATTTCCAAATATATCAGCAAAGAGATATTCATTTTTATTTTTAAATGAGAAGTATTATTTAGAAATGTACAATGAATCGATTCCTTTTTAATTAATATATAAATGTTAGAGAAAATTTGCTAATTATTGAACAATCTCAGTATTCTTTTGACAATAATAACACTGTTTTGAAAGCCATTTTGTCTATCCTGAGACTTACCCTTTCCAGAGGAGGCAAGGGGCCTGGATAGGCTAACAGGTATCACTTGAGTTGTGGCAAGAGCTAGTAGCACGCTGAATGCCAATAATTCGTAGGTACACAGAGGTATTCCAAACTTGTCTGTGTGGTAATAACAAAATCTAATTACTTTAAATTGGAAATTATAGTCTTGAATTGGAAATTATAAGTGTCCTCAGTGACTCTTTTGGAGGATGAATTTTGGATTGCAGGAAAAAAAATTGAATTTACCACTCACCAAGAAAATAACATTTTCAGAAATAAAGGCAAACAACGGAAGGCCACAAGGAATATAGATCCCAGCAATCCAAAGGAGTCATGGCAATGAGCTCAATAATACTCAAATGTAACTGGCAGCCCTCTGGCCCAGTTGTAGAAGTCTATCTGTATAATTATTAGATAGTGAATTGAAACAAACATCTGGACTAGCATCAAAAGCTTTGTAATGTTCTAGAGTTACATGTGACTACCTGATGAACTTACAATGTTGTTAAATTACGCTCACCCCAAGGAGAAGAATCTGATTACAAGGGAAGGAATCCAAGATATGTTCTATGGGAAGACCAGGGCAACGTGACAATGTTGAGGTTCCTGTCATCGATTCATTTTCTGTGATTTTCTCCTCTGAAGGTGTTCCTTTACATCTTTTAGGAAAAAGTAATTAGATAATAATAATTAAGCAATGAATAGAAAAAATATATTTTTGTCATAGTTGACTTCAAGTCTATAAAGACCTCTAAAAGGGAGCCTTGACCTTTGGACTTAGTAATGAACTGTTGAAATTTTTCTTCTTTGATGAAAAGTAACAGAATATTAAAACAATATAAATGTATGAACCTGAAATATGGCTTAAGTGAACAATTATACAGTTGTTTGGAAAAATATTCAATCACTGGAAAAATTATATATCCTTACCCAAATTTGACATTGAAAATGGCAGAAGAAACTTATCAGGCATAAGGTAAGTACACGTAATTATTTTCAGATATGATTACTTATTGAAGTTGAACACTTGTATCAACTATGATCATAAGACTGCATGTGTTATTTCTCTAATGCCCTTACTCTGGAGTTATTGACCTCTGGGTTAAGCAACAGCTCCACAGCTGCTCTGTGCTACTTGCAATCTGCTCACTGAGATTCCAGGGTATCTTCACTGAAACACCAGAACAGAGGAGTCAACTGTTCTAGCAAATGCTCATCATGCTGGGTATTGATAGCAACTTCAGGAGAGAAGAGACAGGAAGGACATGTTAAAACGAATGGATGACATAGGGATTACTATTATTTGTTGACAAGGGAAACTTAATTAATGGAAAAAAAATGAACTTTGAAATCAAACCAAACTAGTTTTCAATATGAGGGTTCTCAGGTTCATGTGACCTTTGGCAAATTGATTTCCAAAGAACCATGAATTTTGATTTAATATTTATAAAAATGAAAATAATAGCTAATGTGCAAGTATGTCAAATGTATGCCAGTTTTACTAGGGTGATATGCTATTGTATTATCATTTTCTTGATAAGTGATGCGGAACTTTAAAAAAATTTATTATTATCATTTATTACAGTTTATTCCATTTGTATCCTGGCTGTGTTCTCCTCCCTCTTCTCCACTTATATCCCTCCCCTGGTCCACTGATAGGTGAGGTATTCCTCCCCTTCAATTTGACCCTAGCCTATCAGGTCACATCAGGATTGGTTGCATTGTCTTCCTCTGTGGCCTGGCAAGGCTGCACCCCCAGGGGGAGGTGAGCTGAGAGCCTGTCACTGGGTTCATGTCAGAGAAAGCCCCTGCTTCCCTTACTAGGGTACCCACTTGGATACTGAGTCTCTTGGCTACATTTGAGCCAGGATTTTAGGTCCTCTCCATGCATTGTCCTTTGTTGGGGTATCATTTTCTTCAGGGCCTCCAGGGCTCAGGTTTTTGGCTATGTTGCTCTCCTTGTGGAGCTCCTGTCCCCTCCAGGTCTTTCTATCTCCCCCTTCTTTCATAAGATTACCTGCACTCTGCCCAAAGTTTGGCTACGAGTTTCAGCCTCTGCTTCGATACCTTGATCAGCTGAACATTTTTTAATATCTGTTTGCTGCTAGTGTGGCTTCATTTGAGAAGTGTATATTCAAGTGTACTGCCCACTTGTTATTTGGCTTTTTTCGCTGCTGCAATCCTTAGATTCTAGACATTAACTTCATGTCAGATATTCAGCTTGCAGATATTTTCTTCTATTCTGTGTTTTGTCTTCACTCAGATTAATATTTATTTCGCTGTATAGTGACTTTTAGTTCGGTGTAATTGCACTTGCCCAGTCTTGTATTTGTTTCATGTTCTCTTGGGATCTTCTCTGAAATATTTGTGGATTACTTTTTTGTGAGAATTGTTTTTTAAATATAGACTCATATCTATACAACTCTTAGTTATAACCAAAATGTTTCCTCTGGTATATAAAATAACGTTCAAAGGCCAATCACTTCTGTGCAAATGTCACTATCCTCAAGATTGATCTAGCATTTCTCTATCCTTCAATAATTCTTGAATCAGAAATATTTGGTGACAAAATATACAACAAGCTTACTAGAATGCTTTCAAATCAATGTGTGATGATGTGATAGGACTTGATATATGTTTTATTGACTGATTTTTATCATAGCTAAAATGACAGTACAGAAGTACACTTTGTATTCTCTTAACTCATAGAGTCTTGATGTTTCCCGTGCTTTTCTAATACTTTAAAGTTCATCATATTCCATGTCAAAAAGTAAAAATAAATGATTCCCAAGAAGACTGTTTCCGCTGAGGAACAAGAGCTATATTGGAGCCTTATTACAGGAATCATACATGTACATTAAGTTTCACATGGCATGCTTAATGTGTTTCTCATACTCAGCTCTCTATGATGCAAACTTAAGGGAAAGGGCTCATTGAAATTTATTCATTCATATCATGCAATGAAAACCACGCCTGTCTACAGCAGATCATAAGGAGTTGGTGTTGTTTTCAGATGGACTGTATTTTTTTTACCTTATTTGAACATAATAGAACATAATTTTTGGGTGATGTGATAATTGTGTTTTCCACCATAATAATAGTAAGAGACATAGCTGATTCAGTTCAGGTTCAGTATCTTGAAGACTACTTTATTGTGTGTGTCTACTCTCTAAATTCTGTTTTGCAAACTGTGCAAATGATATTCCAAAAGCTGGCATGTGACCATATAATGAATTACTACTTCTTCCTTTGGATCCATACCTGCCAGGGTTCAAGAGCCCAGAAAACATACTCTGAGACTCTAGTAATTGAATGAGAGATTCTTGTCCCAAAGGGGGGTATATCTGAAGCAAGGAAAATGCTTTTATTCATTTTACCGAAAGCAATATCTAGAGAGGGGTTTAATGCTTTATTATTGGCAGCCAAGCCTTTCACACACCTGAAGAAATAAATATCATAGGCTTGAATGGAGTCAAGGTGTCATATCTCGGCATCACCTCATTTCACTCAGGCTGGACTATTTTAAACATCGATGTTTTCCTTTGCCAGATATTATCTCTTTGATCTGGTATTGACTGTATCTTAATTTTGCTCTAAATTCTTTCCTGTGATATCTTAATCTTCTGGTCCTGCTCACCTATCCTCACAAATATTATGAACCCTGAGCAATATCAATTATTAAGAGAATAAAAGACTCTCCTTTTCCTCACAAAAAATAATCTAAACTATTCACAGTAGTTGCTAAGTAAGGGAAATATAAAGAAAAAAATGCTCTTGATTGAGGACAGGAATTGTTTCCATAATCTCTCCCCAATAAATATTAGGAGAAAACAATTTCAAAACAAACAATTCTAATGGACAGAGGAAATCCCAATATTTCGAATGGCCTATTAAACTAATGATTGAGAGAAAAGGGGACTGTGGAGACAGTTCCGTGGGTGGCGACACTTGCTTTGGGAGCCTGTGGACCTAGTTGTGGTTTGCACCCAAGTAAAGAACCTGCATAGCTGGATGTGCCGATATCTGGCAAAGATCCGAAGCCCAAACGGCAAGCTTCCGCTTCAGCCCACATTGCTGTCTCAGGACAGGGAGGTGGAAAAAATAGAGGAAGACACTGAGTGCCCTGCTCTTGTCTTCCTGTGAGCATGGCATGTTAATTTGCACACTCAAACAGGCGTCTATCTCTCTCTTACTCTCTCACTCTCTATCTCTCTCTCTCACTCACACACACACACACACACACACACACACACACACACATGCATGTACTCAGACCCAGAGGCAGACTGATTAAACTTTGCTACTCAGAGCTCACTAACAATCAGAGGTAGCATCCCTGCCCTCACACACTTTCCTGCATCAGCTTGATTTCACTCAGGATCAATGACAGCAAGCAGCCAACTAAGTTTACTGATAATATTTTCACTAAAAATTGACACTTAACATTTTCCAAAATTTCTATATAACTTTTCAATTTTGGGCTTTTGGTTAATCTCATAAGAGAGTAACCCACAAATTTTCAACTATATTCTCCCTTTTGTCCAAATTACTGCTAAAGGGTCACTTTCAGCATGAATTCTTCTTTTCTTCCTAACTAATCTAAGCACACAAACACAACACATTCTGCTCTGCCTTTATCTTCCATACGCATGTGCCTTATTGTATTATATAACCCTATAATAACAAGTTTATTTTCCATATATCACCCAGCTACCAATCTTACAATGTTGCAGGCTACCTTGAAACCAGTTGTCTATTCAACAAAGGGAAATGATGGGTATGGCTCAGCTTATTATTCAAATTGACTATCCAAAAGACTACACATGATGCTAGCCAGATATCCCCACTTCAAATTTTGTTGGATTTACTCACACTTATATTGATGTAAAGGTGAGTAGTTCACAGAACTGTGATAGATGCATCTGGATCTTCTAATAAATGCATGAGCATATCAGAGACTACTCCTCATCTTGAAATTCAAAAGCAATGACCTTAACAGAGCTCTCAGCACAGCAAACTGTCCCTGTGGAGAATTCTATCGCCAGCAAAATCACAATAGTTTGTTCAGACATATGTGAATTTATTTTTAAACAAAAGAGAAAGTTCTCTATGCCCATGGGTCTTCTTTTAACACAGACAAACTTCTCCTACCCCCTTTGGAAGCTCTGGTAATTTCTATGGGACTCTACATCATTTTAAAAAGAATAAAATATAATGAAGGGATGCTCTCACAAATACAAATTTTATAGAATCCTTTGGACTTGTCTGTGTTGGAAATTCTTCTCTTAAGGGAAGTAAATTTAAGTAGAGATGCACTTGAGCTCAGACTGTATTCCCCTCACAATTACCATCAATACCGCTGAATCAGGAGCTAACCAAAATTCCTGAGATAGCTTTTTAAAAATCTAAAATAAAAGAAGAAAGTTCTATTGCAGAAGAGAAAAAAAATCTTAATTCAGGATGGGCATATCCCTGGAGGGATGGCTCACCATATGAAATAATGGCGGGGGGTGTGGGGGGAGAAGAAAATCCTGAAGCACTTAAATCAGAGCATGCACATTGCAATCCTTGTCCTTGCTATTAATTGTTCAGGGCTGCAAATATTTGATGTGGTTGTGCTTGCCTTGAGATACATAGTAAATTTTTAAACAGATATATAATAAATATCCTATGTAATTATCGTAATGTCGAAACAGAACAGCAAGTTAGTGAAATGTATTTAGGGGCTCTTCTTTTTGAATAAATAGAAAACTCTTTTAAACAATGTTCCCCAGGCATTACAGAATGGTAGAGTCCCCTGTCGTGGCTTATTGCTTAAGCGTGCTGCAGGCAACTACTACATCAGCATTTAATGGCTCAAAACAACAAGATATGTTGAGAAGACACAGAATATTATTCAGCAGTGTCCATAGCAACAGATAACTCATTGCTTGAGCTTAGGGGTTTCAATAGGCTCTGTTTTATTATTAAAATCATAAAAATCAGTGCAGAACTGCTTACTACATTTAAGAAATTGCCAAGAAAGAGATTACTGGAAGGTAATAACACAACATGATATTTTAAATGTTTAGCTTTCTTATATATTATTAAATGCTAATATATATTAGCATTCAAAAGTCACCACTGAGTAATTAGATAAGAAGCTCTTGTCTTGAACGTATTCAGTCCTTTACAGAGACCCACAAGTCTTGCTGCATAAAGCATCCAAGTGTTTCCCCGATGACGTAAGTGGAATTGTGGGGAGCTCTAGCATTATTCTAGGCCACCCAAGGAGGCATCATTAAAGTTGTCCAAATCATGCATTTGGATGCATTAGATGTGACCTGACAGATCAGCACTGCAAAGCACATTCTGTTTTACATGTGTTAATTTCACAGTGATATTCCACTGTAGTATCAGTCTGGACTATGTATGTGAAGCAGGGATTTGAGTCTGTGAAGTAGCAGAACTTTAGTTCCATCTGATTACTAGAAATTACTTAGTAACATTTTAATAGGAAACAAATAAATAGAATTTGATTTATATTTTATGAATCTAACAATGGAGTATCAGATTTGTGATGATGAATGTATTTCTCATCTTGATTCTCATGTTATCATAATATGAATATGTTAATTAAGCCAAGTTTATAGTGGATATTATACTGCAGAGGAGGTACATACATGAAACTGATCAGGGACCTAAGAACCTCATTAACATAAAGACACACCCTAAATGTATAGACATGAGAATTGACAGGGCTGAGAATCACGTGGACATGAACTTGGCTGTAAGCAGGGCTCAGCCCTGGCTCCACAGGTTAGCATCTTGACGGACTGAGCAAAGTCTCTAAACAAAAGAGCTCATTATTGTGACTTATAAAAGGGAATAAGCCCTAAAAGGTACCTCTCCAAATCATTTAAACTCGGTAATTCTTTTAATTAATTTAATTTAAAGCAACTAATTCTCTTATAACTTATTTACTACATCACTTTGCTTCTAGTGAGTGTTTGATTAGCGTTACCTGGAAAAAAGCAGAACACAGAAAAGTCAGAGTCGGGCTTGAGCCTGGCAATATCCGACAATCATAAAGGCCCTAGTGCGAGTGAGAAATGAAGAGAAGTGGTAGTCATGGAAGTTCCTCTCCAACTCGGCCCCTTTAAGTTCCACTTCATAGGGCTGTTCGGGAACATAATAACAGGCCACAAACACAACTGCCCTTCAATACATGAAGGTGAGCTGCGTGTAGGTGGGCAGAAGTGCTACAAAGGCACAGTGAAGCACAATGGGAAAAGCATAAAACAGCTGTTGATCACTGGGAAGTAAGAGCAGCAAACAGGCAGGGACTGCAGGAGCCAGTCGCAGAAGGGCCGCGCAGAGGCAGTCACAGAAGGGCAGAGCAGGAGCCAGTCGCAGAAGGGCCGCACAGAGGCAGGGAGATAACAGAGCATTCCAGGAGGCAAATTGGCTGAGCTACAAACAGCAGGAAACTGGACAAGTCAACTGAAGGATTTCCCCTTGTACTGTGGCCTGGGGTACAGCACAAGTCCGGCAGTCCTTTCTCTCTGCAGTCGGTATATACATTCAGACATGTCCTAAAGACCACTAGACGTGGGGAAAAAAGCCGTGGCCGTGTGTTTATTCACAAGGCTCTACCACCTACCAGGTCAGTGAACTTGGGCATGTCACTTGACCTCTGTAGCTCAGAGGCACAGTTTGTAAATACTGAGTTGCTAACTCCTGTCAGTTTCCTTCTCTGATCATCTTTCTCATCCCTGGCTCATCCAACATTCAGTTCATGTAAATGCTGGCGCACACATCAGGATCAGTGCCTGCAGACTGGGGAAGACTCAGGGAAATCGGTTATTTTATTTTATTTTTGCCACAGGAACAAATTCCCTTTCTCAGTAACAATGGGAAAGCAACACACACACACACACACACACACACACACACACACACACCCCTGCTATAATCATTTCAGCTGAGCCAGAAATTGTTCTCATCCTTCACTGCAGAAATTGTCTCCATTCTTTATCTAAGATTACTTTTGCTCTGAGAAGCTCTCTGGAATTTAAGAATTCTTGGTGAATATTGCTTACAATCCAGATTCCCTATGCAGACCCTTATTGTTTTAATCCCTAGTAGCCAACCTTCATGTCTTTCAAAACCTCAAGGAAAGCCTGCCAACGTCATTGGTTTTACCCTTATCCAAATCTGCATATGTTTCTTGACCACAAATTAGGTCACAGAGAAGTTTGGAACTGCCAATCAGCTTGGACTCATCAAGCTTTTGCAAGTGCCAGTGGTGCAGTGCAAATGGCAGTGTGTGCCACAGATAACACTCTCATTTGCATAGTTATAATCAGCTAGTGAGAGAACGTCACTATGCAGAGGAGGTACATGGCAAGTGCAAAGTCACTTTCAGATTTGCATTCACTTTGGTTGTAAATGGCAAACAGAGGACCTGACCAGAAGGGCGTCAACTCCTATTCAGTCTGATTGAGTGGAGATGGTGCTCACAGAGCAGCTCGCTCTTTGAATGTGCACTGTGCTCTTCCTATGAGCCATTCTTCTCAACAATGTCTGACATAGCTTGTAGGCATTAGGATCCATAATTTAGTAAAAGAAGTGAATCAAAAATAGGTTGAATGACTTGCTCAACACTGCAGGAAGTCCCAGCTGAATGGGGAAGAATCTAGAGCTGTGTGCCGGCTCCACATCTGTTGCCTCGTTAGCCATGTTCCCTACCTGTACCCTGTAATTAACCAAAACGGGTGCTGCCAAATCAGGACTTTGCACTGATTTTTTTTTCTCCCTAGCATTTTTCTTTCCTTTATGTTAGTCATTTGACTTGCAAGACATTATAAATATAAAACCACCCTCCCTCAGGCCAGGAACAACAATGATTGGGAACCAGAATTCATTTATTCTGAGGATTGCGCACACACGGAGTTAATGTTTCTGAAGGCAACCGCTGATGCTGAGAGAAGCCCGCAGTTCTTGAGAGACTCGCGTTCTACTTAAATGACAAGTACCAGCACCTGATTGATATTTTCTATAGTTTTCCCCAGTTACATGGTTTTTTCCTTGGTACCAAAGATTTACGGAATATCCCTGTATTAATTAGGCATATGCTAGTATTTCAAAGGGAGAAATGATACAAGTATCTAGCATTTTGTTGCATAAGACACACAATTTATTGAAAAGCCATAATGCTAGAAAGGGAGAAAAAGGTTAAACCCTTTCTTCAGGAACCATAATGGAAAATACTGTCAGGAACACAGAGCAACACCCTGAATATATATATGTAACTTCTCTACTAGAAGAAAAAGAAGTTAGGAAGCACAGCAATCCCTGACTCAGCAAACACAGCAGTTGATAAATGCACCTGCTACCCTGTCTAAAGCTGATCTAGCCTTTTCAGGGTGGCCTTATCAAGTTAAGATCTTGTTGGAGAGTAATGAACACGAGAAAGATGCTGCTGCTCAATTGCTCATCATTAGAGCCCTGTGTACAGCTTGAGGGAGAGCAGGGACTCAGATAAATCAGAGCTGTGAACCTCCTGATAATTGCTGCTCAAATTTTGGAATCCAGGTATTATTCTTGGCTAAAGTATCTGCCACATGGCTACACTGCATTAATATACTGAAGACAAAGTAGCAGAGGGTTTCAGCCTTACAAAGAGAATTAGGAGAACTGAACTACAATTGTGAGCATGATCTAGTGCATCACAGTGAGCAGAGTCTTTAAAACTCACGTTCAGCACACGTTAAGGAAATGACAGTTATGAAAGACAACTGAGAACAGGGTAGAGAGGAGATTTGTTGTAATGAGATTGCTATGGAAATATGAAAGCAACCTATAGTTTGCAGCATGTCAGCTATGTGAATATAATACCTATTAACCACAAGTATTGTTCAAATATCATTTCTCAACCTCACAGTAGCCCTGAAGAATCCTGGTGCCTGAGGACCACCTGAGTTAAAGAGTCACGGCACATCTCTAATTCCTGGTCACATGATATAGTTTCAGAGGCCTTGCCAGGTCACAGAGGAAGAATATATAAGACAGTCCTGAGGAGAACTGATAGGCTAGGTTCAGATGGAAGGGGAGGAGGTCCTCCACTATCAGTGGACTGGGGAAGGGGCATGAGAGGAGGAGCTGAGGGATGGAGGGAGGGCAGGATTGGGAGGGTATGAGGGTGGGGCTACAGCTGGCATACAAAGTGAATTAATTGCAATATATATTACAATTATATTAAATTATTTTAAATATATTAAAATCATATTTAAAAGATTTGTTAACTAGGGAAACACTATTAAGAAGTGCTCTGGGGCTTAGGGGGTGAATGCAGCCTTCTGGGAGGTCCTTATGGGAATATGTCCTTTATGGAAATTATGGGACCTTTCTATTGCATTCTGTTCAGCAGGTAACAGGTTTCTTCCCATAAGTATTGCTGCCTTGATGAGTCATCCTGAGCAGAGCCTGAAAGCAATAAGACCACTCAACCTTAGAGAGAAGTTTCCAGAACCAGGAACTACAATAAATCTTTTTTGTTTATATGTTACTGTCTCATGTAATCTTTGTAGGGACTGACAACCAATAGGGAAAATTGCTATCAAGGTGGGTTATTATGTAAAACTGTACCAAAGATTAAGGAGGGACCTTTAGAATTGGTTTACAGAAGGACTTGGGATGTTTGGAGGAACAAGCTAGAGATAGCTTAAAATGTTACAAGGAAGGTAAGCAAGTAACTCTCCTTGGGGGAGAGGACAGGCATAGTGCTAGAATGGGGACAGAAAAGGTCATGCTATGAGGTTTCAGGTAGAAATGAAGATTTTTATTGGGAACTGAAGAAAGGTCATCTTCTTCAAATCATGATAAAGTATGTGTGTGCCTTGATATTCCTGTAGGAGGCAAATCTTAAATGGGTAGATACTTACCTTTGATAGGAGACCTACATGTCAGTAGAACACACCGGATGTAGTTTGGGTCCCATGGGCTGTTGTTAGTCATATTTATGTAAGAATCAGGTGGGCAATGGAGTGAATTACCTGGGAAATTTCCATCTTGGCCATAAAACATGGCTGTCAGTTGCCAGCACCAAGCAGACCAAAGCTTTGAGAGGGGAAAATAGTAAGGGTATCACATGGGCGTCTTGGAGATTTTCAGGGTCACCCACCCTCATCACTGGATCAAAGGTGGAAAAATACAAATTTCTTTCAAACTTCTTCTCAAACTTGGAAAAAGATCAAATGAGATAGTTCAAATAACACTTCAAACTCCAAAGTAAGTGTTCAATATACCTTTGACTACTATAATTAGTACAGTTGTGATTAGACACATGATGTCTTAAGTCACACAAAAAGTGTGTAAGTGAAAGGTTATTTATACAGTTGCTTTTTATAAGCAGGCTTTTCACAAGTTACCATAAAATGATGTATGTGAATTAATCTCTAATTTGAACTTTATATTCTTATTTGCAATAAATAAATAAAACCAATAATAATAACAGCATAAACCTGTTGAAATTAGCCAAATAAAAGGTATTCATGTAATTATCACAAGTATCAAAATTCAAGAAATACCATGCAACTTATTTCAGTAGTTTAGTAAATTCCAACCACTTAGCACATTGCACTCTCTATTATTTCCTTTTTTTTTTCTGTTTTACCAAAACTTGTGTTGGGATTCTTCTGTGAAATGATTTCTAGGTCCCTGACAGAACAAGAGAAGAAAACGGAAGTAAAAGTATGGATTAATTAAAAATGAGAAGAATGCACAATAAATTCAACAGAATGTGAGCAGGCAGGAGACAGCATGTAACTAAAAATCTTGAGTCTGAGCAAGGGGAGGGGATGGCTGTCTGTGGTAAAAATGAGGTGGATTATTACCCTAATTCGTATACAGGCTGTTATATGACTTCAAATGGTCTTTGCATGCAAAAGATGTACATCGTATAATTTTAAGCATATTTATGAATCAGCATGCAAGAGACTGTAAATAAGATTATTTATGCACTGAAAGCTTGCCTTTCACTGCACTTGTGTCCAATGCATACCTAAGCATGCTTATTTTATGTCTCTTTTCTACAAAGGATTGCCTGACCACAAATTACTCACAGGAGGAGGTGCTAAATGTAGCTCAACTGTAAAAAAAAAAAAAAAAAAAGCAGGAGATTATCCTGCAACCCAAGGAGATGCTTTGGATGACTGAGTTGTGCCTATGCTTGCAGCTTGCTTGAATCACTGGCATTTGCTTCTTTCTCCTTATTCTCCTAACACTTATTGTCTTGTCGCACCCTTTACGCATGGACTGCTCGCTCACCATTTATGATTCCTTACAGGAGTTTCAAATCTAAGTATCACACTGGAACCCCAGTATTCATATTTTGAAAAAAAAAATAGTCCAGGTGATCTCAACTCATCCAACAGACTCAGGGACAAATCAGTACTGAACTGGATAAATTATTAGAAGATGCTGTCCCCAAAGGCTGTGGGGACCAAGGACAATAAGGAACTAGAAGCAGTAGTATTAAAGTAAGAAAAGCTTTTACTTTTGAAGATAGTTTTTTTTAAGTTTTTGCTATTTGTAGCCATTTTGATTATATGTTTTCTCATAAATATTGTTCATAACTATCATGAGACTCAAAATAATGTGCAACAGCCCTTGTTTTCTGCTTTTATATAGATTCGTATCATCCTTATTGGCTTTATTTAATGAAAAAATTGGCTCCAGTGTTATCAAAATCGATCTGCATCAAGAGAAAAGTGATTGCTAAATCTTACAGACACTAGTAAGCACTCGGCCCCATCATTGGTATTGTCAGAACTAGATCAAATGTTCATTTCATTCCACACTTGCTTCTAACAAAGTCATGTCTGTATCTTCAAGATTGAAAGAGTAAAATCAACACTTTCCATTTCTGTGAAAACTCTTAGATTTTAGTAAAAGAAGGACATGTGGATTCAAATGGACATCTTTATCATGAGGTCTTACGTGTCTGACAGTAGATAGCCACAAACAAAGACAGCAACCTTCAGTCAACATTGTGGTTACCTGATAATATTTTCTGAGACCTACAAATCTGGTGGTGATTTTAAAAGTTAACAGTTCATCTGGAAATACAGTACCTCTCAAGTTTGGCCATTAGACTTGTTTGGTTATCATATTACCAAAAGACAACATTTAGATCTAAAGTATTATTGTAATTCTGGCTTCTTCTTCCCTTTTGTTGTTGACTATGGAAGAAGACTTCAGTGGAGATAGAGACAAGACATGATTAAAGAATTGCCCAGTAACAATTGAAAGTGGCTGCCCAGAACTCAAAGAGGTCTTTGATGATCAAACATAGCAGCTTTAATTTTTATGCCCCTGAAAGTTGTAGAATTGTCACTACAACTAAACCAAGCCCATCCTGACCAATTTATTGGTAGCACAAATATTATATTTTGCCCCTTGTTTTTTTTTGGAATTCCATACAAAACAAAAAGAAAACCAACAACAAAAACCTTGCTAAAATTTAGATATGGTTTGTTTCTTAAGGTTTAATGTGCTGACACCTTGATCTTTAATGTCTTGAGGTAGAGTGTATCTTTAAAAGCTACACCCAGCTGAGTGGTTCTTAAGTCATTGAAAGCAATAGCTTCAGAATAAATTAATATATGTCATGTGAGACATCTGAGTTAAATCTCATGAAAGAGCAGAGGACACATATATCGATGGCTTGCCTCTTGCCAGATAATGCCCTATACCAGCAGCAAGGGCTGCTTTACCACAGGGTATCTTGGCCTTGACCCCAGAACTGCAAAGCACAAGCAATCTTCCTTTCATTAAAACTTGCCCATTCTGAGTTATCATAAGACTAGCAATAAATACGTAAATGAAAACCTTCTTAGATCTATAAAAGTACTCTATTTGTATCTTTAAAGAAGAGAATCAAACATTGGTCTTTCTCCTGGGAAAATTATTTTTGAATAAACTAGACAAGAATATCAGAGATCCTGTATGGTAAAAAATAAACTACAGGAAAAAAAATGTCACCATTGTTTATTTTCTTTTTGTTTAGTGTTACAGTTTGGATCTTAGATGTCCCCAAATTTTATGTGGCAAAGAAATTGTCCCCATTGAATCACTATTAAAAGCTAGGGCCTATTAAGGTGGTAGGATCACGAAAACCCAAACCTATCAATAGAATAGTCTATTATTGAATTAAGAAGTTAATAGGAAATGGTAGAAAGGCCAGGAGGTAAAGCTCAGTTAGAGAAAACAGTGTGACATGGACTCTTGAGGTGTGTGTTTTGTTACTGCCTCCTTTTCTTGTTTCCCTTGGTTTGTACCTCAGAGCCAAAGCCAGAAATAAGCCAGGCCCTAAGTGGGATCACACAAAGTCATGGTTAGATTACAGATAAATTCTGTTTATCATTGTGCTCATGAACTTTGTTCATGTATACTGCAATTACATTTTCTGATGAACATTCAAATATGCAAGCATATATCTATTTTATAGATTATAGCATGCATTCCCTCTTAATTGTGAGTTAGATTCCAGCCTGGTTTACAAAGCAAGCCCTATACAGCCAATAGTGAGATAACATTTCAAAAAAAAATTACGTTGAGACTTTCTTTAGGATGGCCAAAGAAGCTGCCCCATACCCAAGGTAAGTACCAGGAAATATTATGGGCTAAAAAATAGAAACCCCCATGTCATCACATTACAGAATGCTGTGTTTTTCCTCCTAGTTTTCTGTTTCTTTAAAGAGGAAAAAAAACATGATATTCAAAACTAAAGATTCTGACTTATGTTCTAAGTAACCACCAAGGACATTTTACAATGAACTAGCCAGCAGCATTAGCCTGTGCCCATACTTGTTTTATTGGCAGTAGTAGAACCTCTCATGACAGCCTGCATTCTACCAAGGATCAAATCCTTCTATATGAATTTGATTACCCATTTGTCTTTGAATCTCAAGACTTAGAAATATCCTGTTCTAAGGACCATAACCGAGTTCGTTTTTTAGCTACCAGCTGAACATTCAATGCTTACAGTATAAATGGACACAAAGTACACATTCCAGAAGCATGAGCCAGTGAGAATCTACCAAGACAGAAAAAGCTTTCTGCATTCGTCTGCTAAACAATAGAAATTGTAAGTTATAGAAGGGGCAAAAAAAAGGAAAGAAAGAAAGAAAGAAAGAAAGAAAGAAAGAAAGAAAGAAAGAAAGAAAGAAAGAGTGAGAGAAAGAAAAAAGAAAGAAAAAGCCTATGAGAGGGTGTTATTTTTTGTGTATACTGAAGGAAACTAGAACAATTTACTTACAAAGTACAGACATTTCTTATAAATGCCAAGTACATTATCAAGTCAAATAAAAATGATCTGGTCAGAATATTTCCATACTGGATGAACTTGTCAGATAGGATAGTTCAAGACCTGGACACTGTACATCTTTGAGGAGCTAGCTCATGGACAGTGCACACCACATCTCAAACACACAAGTGATAATAGATTTCCATGCCCTAATGGCTCTTGCCCCCTCTTAGCAATCAGCTCCCTTCACCCCCCCCCTCTTCCCTGTGTGCCTGTATGTCAATGTTGCATCTTCTTTTCAGACATCAAGGCCCTAGGACATACGGAATTTTCCCCTAATTTTTACTTTGTCTGTACAAGTGAAGCCCGCATCTACTTGAACGGCACAGTATTATGCCTAATTTCAAACAGAATACCTTTTAAAACAACTAAATGTGTGGACTCTGCCACAGTATGCTAGGCAGGGCTTCACATCTTTATGGAACTCAGTTATTCTGGGTTAGGGATAACCATTTCACTCTTTCTTCATTTCTTATCCTCTGTACTTCTGTCTTCAGGATAAAGGTGCATGGTATTTAACCCGCCTTGGATCATTGGAGCCTATGAGGGTCATTAGTGAGAAGAAGCTCCCACCATTGATCTCAGGCCATTCCTATTGACATCTTCTGCAACTTGCCACACTAATACTGACCCTGTCCTCTCTCCTGACAAGAGCTTCTGAATTTCTGTCTCCAACTGGCCAATTGACCCCACCTGTCTTTATTCTTTACAGAAGTTTTCCATCAATTCCTTGAAACATTCTCACCCATGAATTTGAGTTAGCAGCAAAGACTTTTGTCATAACTGGTATACCAACTCTTGCCCAAACATTTAGGAGGGAACAAGACGTATATTCATATGCAGATTATGTTAGAATGCTTTTTTTTCTCATATTATATTTCTATCTAAGTGTTGAAATCCACAGCTCCCTCTTGTTTGGATGATCTTTTTGTGCACTAGGTAATCATTGTATTTTTATTATTGCATGCTGATTTCTATACCAGGAGAGAGCTGAGCACAGAGCTGACTTTGTATTGTTATTCCTATGGCTGCATTACATTTTTTAAACATACAATTTCATTACCTTCTGATTGTTTCAATAAGGTGGAAGGGCCTACAGCAAAGGCATTAGAGAAAGCTGGGACATCCAGGCAGTGATAAGAGCTCTGGGAATGAATCAGGGAAAAAAAAAAAAAAGATTTGCCTAGGAGCCAAGGAGGAATTCGGACATGAATCTGAGAAGTAAAGAATCACCAGGCAGAACTTAGATTAATATACATGGGTAAACATGGGTTATAAGAGCTAGTTCAGAACAACAATCAACTAAAGCCTAAAGCTATTATAAATAAATATAAGTCCCTGAATCATCATTCAGAGTTTGGGTAGACATAGAAAATTTGTCTGGTTTTAATTGGAGCCCACATTGGGTATCAATTAAATCACAATTAAAATGGGACTTTATTTGGTAGCTGGTGGTCCAAATGAAAGTTCAGGTTTACCTTCACACTTTCAGTTACTAAAGTTAAGTCTGACTGTGGGTGTGCAACATTTGCAAGTGCTGTATGTCATCTTTCTATGTAAGAAAGGCAGATAAGAATGAAATAAGCTTGGGACTGTCCGGGAACATAGAACAAGGACAAAACATGAGAACACTGGGGGGAACTCTTTGACCTTAACTTTTAGTGGTAAGAAAAAGTCCTTAAATGTTCAGATGTGTAGAAATGCCCCCAAATAACCTTTTATATTCCTGCTCTTGGCAGAAATATTTCCCAAAGCTTAGCAGAGCTAGGTAGAAATCAGCTCTGGATTAATTTTGACCTTCTGTGGCAATGCATTTCCAGGACCAAGAATTTATGTGAAGAATATTAAATGTCACATGCAAATATGGAAATGGAGCTACACAGTTGCAGATAGCCCCTAATTGATATTGAGCAGACTATTCCCTTTAAATGTTAATGAAACTGTTGTAATTACTAAATGACCAAAACAGTGCAGAAGCCAGGGTTCACAGCTGTAAACCATTATTTGTAAATTGCTGGTACAGGCTTGTATTAGCAGATGGCTCAGCCCACGGAAAGAAACTTCCTCAAGATGCTCTTCTTCCATGCTTGGGCTTCGGTGCAAATTAGATGAGCATATTAGAGAGGGGCAAGTGCCTGTTTGGACTTGTCGCTGGAGATAAGCACCTCCTTTGATCTCCTTCACACTCCCCCACCCCTTTTCTCATTACATTCTTTGTAGAAAGTGCTGAATATCACAGAACACAAAGAAAAAAGAAGGCAAAACTGACAGAGCTTATAAATATTTCAAGAAGGTTCAGATGAGCACATTTCTGCCAGCTTTTTTAGGGAGACTGACTTTCTTACCTCCTGAGACAGATGGACATGCTGGAATAAAGGTAAATGACAAAAGGGAGGTAAGAAGTGGGGGAGAAAGAGGGGGAGAAAATGAAACCTACTAATAAGCCAGTGGCAGAAAACCAATTAGAAGAAAAACAGAGCATTTGAATGGGTTTAGTACCCTAAAGACAAAGACTGTCTATAAAGCTGTGTAAGCAAAACCATTCAGCAGATACAAGCAATGTCTTTATTAGGAATGCCTGTAGCTCCTCTCTGCTTTGTTTTGTAAATGCCTTTCCAACTTTGCAAATGCTCAAAGGTTCTTAACTTTAGTGAGGATGTTTTACAGAGTTGGGTACAGTCTAGCATTTCATTAATATGAGTGAGAGACTCATTAAAACATCTGCCAAGAGACAGCAAAGGAAGAGTGTCTTATGTGCATTATACCCCATCCTAGAAAGGAAGCATAGCCTTTCTCTTTGTCATAACTGTTCTTTAGAGAAGGCATTTGAGGGCAAGCTCACCTTCTGGACAATTTAAGTCCTGGTACAGTAAACAGTTTTCAATGGGTGCGTGTGTGCGTGTGTGTGCGTGTGTGTGAGTGTGTGTGTTTTCTCCACAGGAAAAAAAATATTGTTACAATCATTGCTAGATTTAAAAAATATATCAGCTCAGACTAACTAATCTGGCTTGGTTAGACTTCCTGTGAAATCACCGTATGTAAAAACTAAGACATGGCTGTAAATTGCAGCAATGCATAACACTGAACTTTCTAGGATGTTTATATTTTCTGTTGAATAAGAATTACAACTGACACAGAAAATCAGAAATTGGTGATTAAATGTTCATTGAATACCTTAAGTCTTGATTCTAAGGTTAGGAGGCATTACAATTCAGTAAAGAATGGTGACAGGTTTGGACTCCCTCCTTGAATCAGAACCAGGTAAAATATTTTGAAGCATTTGTTATTGACCTACAGAATCCTACCACTTTCTGGTCTCCACTTGGGATCATTCTTAGGAACCATAGAAAAACATCTCAACCTCTACTGGGTTTTCTGCCTGATGTTTTTGACTTGTTAAACAGAATCAACTTTCTTTCTTGACTTCTCTCTCTTCCTCAGAGGTGTTGATTTTAGATGATAGGTTTTTAAAGAATGCAAGAAAGTGTGCAAACAATTTAATCTAATTCCTGGGAGACAGTCAATCAATTCTTAACTCTTCCAGAGCTAAGAGGCATTTTTGGAGACATTTCAGACTGTTGTGGCTGAGGTCTGTAGTCTTAAGTCAGGGCCCTGTATTTCTATGTGGTCTTCAGTAAAGTGTTTAATTTATATATAATACCTCAGTTTCACCATCTATCAACTTGGTAATGGTTTGCTACAGTAGATGATCTGAAGAATTTTGCATACTTAACACACTCTACGACAGATATTAAAAGCTCTTCCAAATAATAGAATTCAATTAATTTTTGAATTTAGGCAGTTTTATATACTGAAAGTATGAAACTCATTTATAAAATAAATAATTTCCATGAGGAAAACTAATAAAAAGAAATTCATTTCTTGCTTTGGTCATATCCTTTAGTTTAATAAAAGTCCAACATTTGGTTAGCAGAATGCTATGTAAGTGAAACTTTAGTAATTTCATAATGTTTTGTGGATCCATTGAAAAATAAGAGGACTTAAAACTTGTAAATCCTTAATATAAAATATTAATACTTTTACACACCCTGACTATCTTCTACTTCTCTTTTTATTTATTATTTTTGCTTTCTAAACAAAAGTATTTGAAAATCTTCAGGATTTTCTCCCTAACTTCTATATCCATAGATACAAAACTGTTCCCTCTAACAATACTGGAGTGAGTGTACTACTAGTCAGTATTGAGGCAGAGACTATAAGCAAATAAAATGGGAAATTTGTATAGATATGTGGGGAAAGATATCATTCTATATATGAAGGCCCAAAGATATTTATGATAATTAATATATACTGTGAGCACTTCCAAACCAAGTGAGTTAAAACTAGTTCAAGAAAGATTATTTGTACAGTTTAGTTTTACTATATACTGTTACTGAATTCCTACTATGCGGTAGTAATGATAACAAAAATTAAAGTGTTTGATACAAGGCACATGAGGACAAGCCAGAAAAAAACTTCCCCTCCAGGGAGAGATGAGACAGTCAAAGAAGATTGCAGAGGACAATCCTGGGAGCTATTCTCAAGTAAGAGGTCTAGCCAGCTCTTATGGATAAAACTTAATGAAGTATTTCTAGAAGAAATGGCCCCTATATTAAGACAGGAAAGAAGAGACATTAGTTGGATCCTTATTATTATCATTATTATTATTATTTGGAAAAGAAAGCAACATTTGAAAGTATGTTTACAAAAGAGAAAAACCTTAAAACTAATGAATTTTAATGGGGCACAGTGTGGCATGGCAACAATAATAACTGGCACTGCTGAGGATCACGGGGCACATTCTGCAGAGCAGTATCAAGCACACCCAGTTCTACTGAAGAAAACTGAGGAGTCTCTGGAGGTTTTAAGCCCTGAGACATATGTCTCAGAAAGCTCATTCCAATTGCTACTGAATGGACCACAAAATGGAGCAATAACAGGAACAATGACAGTGTCCTGAAATTTGGGTATAAATATAAACAATGGTGCACTGTGAAATTTTCATAAAATGTAGGAAGGCCATAAGTTTTTTCTTAAATGTGATGGAGGTACTTAAGATGTCTGCCATCCATTCATGCCTACCTTAGAAGAGAAAGAAAAGACTAACAAAAATTGAGCTCTGGGCTCATTAAATTTTAATTTCTGTGACCTACCTGTGTTTCCAGCATAACATTATGCAGTTTTAGGACATAGAGACAGATAGAAGAATTAATAGTATTGGACATGATTTTGGAGCTTCAGCACTGGATGAGAACAATGAGACTGAAAGGATTAATTAGGGAAACTGCTAAATAGCTACATTAAACATCTAGAATGTAAGAACAGTGTTGAGCTTTCTTTCTTATACCCACCCCAATATGACGAGACTAATGTGGCATACCTATTCTAAGGCTCCTGGCAATACTGGTGTGTGAAGTATATGAGCTTCCATTGGTGTTATCATTAATAAAGAAGAACGTGCAGGGATACCTCTATGAGGCTTCAGTCATTTTTACTGTCAATCAGCTGGACAAAAGAGAGAAAGACTAGGTGTACAGATACACATTATTTCTCAAGATTGTAGTAGAGCCGAAGGTAACTTCCATCTGCAAAGGAGAAATCAAGGCCATTTGGGATCGACAGAGGTACGAAGGATTCGTAAGTCAATGTGGAGAGGAATCTGCCTTGTCTCTGTGGAAACTAAAAAATAACTTTCTGGAAGAAGGTAATGGTCTGGACTGTTAGTAACTCTAGAGTAGTCAGCCAAGAAGGGAAATTACATCTTTCCTGTTGTTTTTACTGTTGCTGTGATAAAATACTCTTACAAAAGCAACTTAAGGGAGAAAGAATTCATTTCAACTCATGGATTAGGCACAGTGCAACAGGGCAGTGGAGACAGGTGGTAAACATAGGATTGACAGATGATAGAAAGACAATGGACAGGTTTTAATGGAATTTCTTAGAGCTATTGCCTCTTGTGTAGTTATGAAAGGTGAGGAAGTTAGTGACATATCTTCTAAAAAGGAGAAACCCAAGCGTGCTTGTTGAATGGCTGTGTCCAAATCTTACAGTATCACAAATAGGAAAGAAGATGCTGCAACTCCAAATCACAGGTGTAAAGTTGATGTAGGTCAGAATCAAAGCCAGAAGCTAAGCATTTCGGTGTCCAAGGGCAAAATAAAAAGATGTTCTGATTCCAGGACAGAGTGTAGAGGGAGAGTCTCAGAAATAACACCTTCTTGGTTGTTTAGTTTTGTTTTCTTGTTTTTGTGTTCTAACATTGATAGCTAAGGTTAAGACCCACACTGGCACTTGAGCATTGTCAAGTACAAAGTGAAATATCTAGAAATAACCTTGCATATAGATTTTCCCAGGGAAGGTCTATTGTCCTGATTTCCTTTAGGATATAGTCTCCCACAGTGATGCTTTCTGTGACAGCAATAAGAACACTCAAAAAAATGAATACAACTCCTGATTTCTTATTTAAATTGGGGAGAATTAAAGTCCAAAAAATGGTTTTCTAGGAGTTTGTAGATTGTTTTGCACAGGGATTTTGGTGAAACTAACTATCACATTAAGTACAGACTTGTAGACAAGATTCTTGGAGCATTTGTATACTTCTAGTAGTTGTCAGAATTCAGCTATTGGTTCAAAACTGGTAACTTCATTGTGCTATTTATGGTCTATTGTACTAATAACTAGATTGTGATGCACAAGGTTTGTTGTTCTGGTAGCTGGGTTGTAAAAATCATGGCTTGTTCTGAAAATGGGGTTGTCAGTTCCTGTGCTGGTAACTGGGCTGTGAGTCTAGGGTGTGATGATCATGGTTTATTGTGTTACTGTGATGATCATGGTTTACTGTGTCTGTAACTATGCTCATGGTTTACTGTGTTGGCATTAGGTGGTAGTGTACAGAGTTTACTGTGCTGGTAACTGGTTCTAGTGCTTATGGCTTACTGAGCTGACAGTTTGAGGGACGGGTGGTTTGTTTCGTTTTTTGTAGTTTCTGCAATTCAAGGATTTTTCTTAATTACACCACTTAATTCCCTCAGCCTACACATTTGTCAGCTAATCTCTTGTGAGATTTTAATTTACCTGTATTCCTCCAAAGCATAGAACTGGGAAGGAGAAAAGAGGAGAAAAAATAAGAATAAAGAAAAGGAAAAAAGGAAAAATAATTTCCCCAAATTAAGCTATCAAGCATTTAGATTTGTGTGTAATGTTTACTAAAGAAGACCATATTCTGTTTCAATATTGAAGAGCAATTTCCATCTTTGGCTCTGATAGCTTTCTGTTCCATGCTGTTAGGAGAAGCTCCATTCAGAACTGCTGGCACGGTGTCTTTTGACACTGTACTCCTGTATGAAAGCAATGAGTCATAATGACACGTGGAGCCTTTTTTCAAGAGAGCAGCCAAACAGATGTGCTGCCAAGCTTCACAGGTGCTCTTAGATTGTCTTGCCATGGAAGTCCTCTCTGGCAAAGACACCAGCACATTTTATAGATGGTGCTACCTTTCTGCACTCCACAATAACCTTACAGAATACAACTTCTTAGATGCAAACAATATACACCTCAAATACAAAAGGGATGTTTCTTTCATTCAGGGTCATCTGGGTGTTTCACGGACTGCATTCAGAATGCACATGAGGTAGCTGTACAGTCTCCGAAGATGTATTTAAATGTTAGGACTGCAGGAAGGAGCAGCAATCACAGACAAAAGCAGTTTTCGATGGTCACCTGTAAATACTGTACAGTGAAGTCACGCTTCACTACACCCTCCAGCGTGAAGACTTATCCTGCTTGGGAGTTAAACTGGCCCACTTTTGTGATGTTCCAGATTATTGTTTCTCTAAGGAAGAAATACAATTTCTGGAACCCCTAAAATTAAGTTTTTTTTCCACTGAGAAACCACCTATTTGATTTATTCTTTTAATGATAGAAAAGTACAGAAGTTTCTTTCCATTTATTTAAATCATACTGTGACCTCTTTGCACCATGATTTTTTAAAAATGTTACATGGAATTGAGATTAAATATTGCTGAGTTTTCACTTTCATTTTTATTATCATTGGCTAGTATGACCTAGACTCATCCACATTTATAATGATAGGATGTAGGATATATTTTAATACTGATCAAAATAAAATATTCCATAAATATATTATGATAATAAATAGGTAACTTACTTAAAAATATTCCCTATTTCTTATCTATGAGCAAGGCTCTTCCCTGCATGTAAAGGACAAGTAGTGACCAGAGCAGACCCCAAGTCTTCCTACTGTGAATCATAGGGTGTCCTAGGTCATCTCTGTGCTCAGCCCACTGCACACAGGGCAGCAGCAGCACCTGGGCAACTCTACACTTGCTTTGAACAAGATTAATTATTAATGACCTAATTAGAAAAACCTATGCTGAACGTGTGAGGGCCAGTGCAATTTTCAAAACTATGTCAGGAACCAAGACTCCTCTGATTTCTTTGTTAATTAAATTTGTTGTTTTATAATTTGGTTCATTATTTCTGGACCTTCCTACCTGAACATCAAAGATCCTGCAGGCCTACTTCACAAAATATGCATTGTTGAAAACTGAACACTTCCCATACCTTCACAGGAGAAAGAAGAATACACAATTCCCTGAAAACAACTTTTGAGCCATGTCTATTTATTTATTTATATTACATTGTATGACAGAATTTTTCTTTCAGCTACTATACTTTTTTAAGCTTTTTAAACAAGTGAGAAAATCATGACATGCATTTTAATGTTATTAGGAATCATCACAAAGTTTCTTGTCTTTAGAAAGATTTATGATCCTATGAAGTCACGTCAAGAAATGAGATTCTCTAAGAACTTAACCAAGTTTTTCTTTCCAGGAATTTTTAGTAATAAAATATCCTATTTACTGCCTTCAAATTAAGAATATCTTTTGCTATCTTGAAAAAATAGAGAGAGCACACTGAAATTCCCAGGGCAATAGTCTGCAGTTAGGTAATAGAAGGATCCAACACAAATTATTTAAACGTCTGTTTTGTCTGTCTTCTTTACCAATTCACCAATGTACTCTACATTTCCCAAAATTTATACTAGACATTTCCTTACTTCAATATTAACCATATATCAGTAGAGAAATTTCCCTCTTATTATTTTCAAACACTGTTCATTTAGAGACTCTATTTATAATAATAATTCTTTTTTTTTCCCCAGTGAATTTTTGGTCTCCTTGGCATTTGATGAGCCTGATCCCAGCCTCCACCTACCAATCCTTCAAGTCCTGCCCATACATCTTCTTATCCCCCTTCCTTTGTCTCCTTCTTCTCAGAGAAGGGGAGTCCCCTAAGGGTTACAAACACATCATGGCACCTCAAGTCACAGCAAGACTAGTGCATCTTCTTCTACTGAGGCCAGACAAGGCAGCCCAGGTATGGGAAAGGGATCCAAAAACAGGCAAATGAGCCAGAGACCATATAATAACCTTGCTGCACATAACTTGGGACCTACCCCATGGTAGAGGGGCAACCCATTTTCTCAATCTCTGCTCCATCTTGATATCCACACTTATTGTAGGCAAAGAAAAATTTGGGTCAAAAGTTTTATGAGTGTGTTGTTGTCCCCCTCCCTACACTGGAAGTTCCTCCTGGCTACAGGAAATGGCAACTGCAGGCTTCAGGTCCCCTGGTGTTAGGAATCTCCGCTGGGGTCACCCCCATAGAATCCTGGAGGCCTCCCTGTCCCAGGGATGCCCCACTACATCCTTAGTCATCAGGGAAATGCAGATCAAAATGACTCTGAAATTCCATCTTACACCCTATCAGAATAGCTAAGTTCAAAAACTCAAGTGACAGCACATACTGGGGAGGATGTGAAGAAAGGGGAATCCTCCTCCTTTTCAAGTGGGAGTACAAACTTGTACATCCACTTTGGAAATCAAACTAGAGGTTTCTTAGAAAAATGGGAATAGATCTACCTCAAGACACATCTGTACCACTCCTGAGCAAATACCCCAAAAGATGTTCTACCATAGCACAGACGCCTGTTCATAGCAGCTTTCTTTGTAAGAGTTAGAAACTGGAAGCAGCCTAGATGACGCTTCAACCAAAGAGTGGGTAGAGCAACTGTGGTGCAATGGAATCCTACTTAGCAGTTAAACATAAGGAAACCACACAATTTGCAGCAAATGGACGGGACTAGGAAAAATCCTGAGTGAGGTAACTGAGACCCAGAAAGACACACCTAGTATGTATTCACTTATAAGTGGATATTAGCCTTAAAGTACAAGATAACCCAAAGAAGTCACATAACATGAGGACCCAAGGGAGGGTGCTTGAATCTCACGAAGAATAGATATCTGAAGTAGATGGAGGAAAGTAACTGGGTGGGAGAGTAGGAGGGGTGGGGATCAGGCGTGGAGAGATCAGGAGTAGTCTTTGGGGACTAGGAGAGGGAGGACCTGGAGTGATTATTCTTAATGGATTGAATTAGTCAGAATCTGTTCCTCAGACTGCTGAGCTTGCCAAAATATGAAGGAACTCTATGTATGCTTTGGCTTCAGACATTAAGGAATTTAGTTCTACTTAATTTAAAAATATTTTATTATTTTATGTGCTTCAGTGTTTTTCATGTATTGTATGTGTTCCCCACATGAGCAGTGCCTGAGAAGGTCAGAAATTGTGGGATCCCCGGAAATTGGAATCCCAGAAGCTTGTGACTCCTTATATGAGTACTGAGAATCAAAGGGGGGGGGGCTGCTGGGAGAAGAGCCAGTGTTCTTAACCACTGTGTCAGCTCTCCAGCCCTAGACCTGATGAATTTATGTGAAGAGGGCATCAATGGTGTTTTTCATGGTTGCCATGAGAGTATTTAACAGAAAACTTTAGAAGCAACACTGTTGAACTCTTTAGCTTTGTGCAGTTATTTTACTACTGTCTTTACCTGGCTGGAGATGGTTAAAGAGACTTGTCTGTCAGGTGGAAGAAAAACTGTCCTGGTCATGTAATAGTTCACTCACCTTTAGTTTGCAAGTTGGCTAGTTGGATCATCAGTGACAGAGTAGTTGTATCAATAAAATAATCAATTTTATCTTCTGCATGGTGCTTTATGTTGCATCTATACATTAAGTGCCATTATCATTAAACATTCTATTTCAGCTTATTGAAATAAGCTGTATTGTTATAAACAATTACTGGTTTAATAAATCATGTACAATCAACACACTTAAATAAAAATTTATAGAAATTTAATAGGAGAAGGAAATACAAATTTTAAAGCTAAAAATATATTCTAAGCCTAACTCCTGAATGACATAATGTAAATTTAAATCATACTTTAACGTAGTTAATTTTTAGTATATTCTGTGAAATAATGAAATGTGTCACTCCTGTACATCTAAAAAGCTCAGTGTTCTTTTAAAACACATCAATCTCTTTGACCCTCCCCCATACAAGCCGGGGAGTGACAGACTGGCTAGATCCCAGGGGAGGACATTGCAGCCAGCCCTGAGGAGACAGGATAAGCTGGGGTTGGATGGAAGGGAAGGAGGTCCTCCCCTGTTGGTGGACTTGGAGGGGGTGGGGGCGGGGAGGAGGGAGATGAGGAAGGGAGTGGGAAGGTAGAAGGGAATGAGGGAGGGGGCTACGCCTGGGATTCAAAGTACCTAACCTGTGATTGAGATAAAAATAAATAAATTAAAAAAGAGCTTTAAACCAAAAAAAAAAAACACATCAATCTCAAGCAGTGTGGAATTTAAAGATATATCTTATAATGTGAACTATTCATTGTGTTGTTACAAGTTAAGAAACTAAAATATTGTTATTTAGAAAATTACAAAACTCTAAATTACCACTTCTAATTTTCTTCCATACTTATTTTTCAAAGTGACTACAGAATTCCTTCTGGGAACCTGAAGACCTCAAAATATGTCTTAATAAGTGCTATGGGTCAGTAGATTCTCCCTCTATGCAGTCCGCTGCTGAGCAGCATTAAACAGCAGCAGGTCTCTGTGTTAACCATCATGACAGCAGAGAAGGCAGAGACTATCAAGGCTGCAAGGCTTGTAGTCATTTTCTTAGGAACAAGAAAGTTGTAGAAGTATGCCTGTGCCTATACCAATAAATAGAGCTAAAGACTAGAATATTGGAAAGCTTATAGCCATGTTTGTCACAGCCTTATTTGTAATAGTGAGAAGCTGGAAACAACCCAGATGCCCCTCAACTGAGGAATGGATACAGAAATTGTGGTACATCTACCCAATGGAATATTACTCAGCAATAAAAACAAGGATATCATGAAATTTGTAGGTAAATGGTGGGAACTAGAAAGGATCATCCTGAGTGAGCTATCCCAGAAGCAGAAAGACACACATGGTATATACTCACTCATATAGACATGTAAAATAGGATAAACCTACTAAAATCTGTACACCTAAAGAAACTAATCAAGAGGGAGGACTCTGGCTAAAATGCTCAATCCCCAGCCAGAAAGGCAAAGCAGATGGACATCAGAAGAAGAAGAAAACAGGAAACAAATTAGGAGCCTGTCACATAGGGCCCCTGAAAGACTCTGCCCTTCACAATATCAAAGAAGATGCTGAGACTCATGGCCAACTGTTGGGCAGAGTGCATGGAATCTTACAAAAGATGTGGGAAATAGTAAGATAGGGAGAGGACAGGAGCTCCACAAGAAGAGCAACAGAATCAAAAAATCTGAGCACAGGGGTCTTTTCTGAGACTGATACTCCAACCAAGTACCATGCATGGAAAAAACCTAGAACCCCTGCCCAAATGTAGCCCATGGCAGTTCAGTATCCAAGTGGGTTCCATAGTAATGGGAACAGGAACTGCCTCTGACATGAACTGATTGTCCTGCTCTTTGATCACCTCCCCCTGAGAAGGAATTGGCCTTCTCAGGCCACAGAGGAAGACAATGCAACCACTCCTGATGAGAGCTGATGGACTAGGATAGGAAGGAAGGAGAGGAAGACCTCCCCTATCAGTGAACTTAGGGAGGGGCATGTGTGGAGAAGGGGGAGGGAAAAAAGGATTGGGAGGGGAAGAGGGAGAGGTTTATGGGGGATACAAAGTGAATAAAGTGTAATTAATAAAAAAAGAATTGGGTCCTCTTAAAAATTTCAAATGATAATATGTTTATTTATTACAATTTATTCACTTTGTAGCTCAGCTGAAGCCCCACTCTTGTGCCCTCCTAATCTCACCCGCCTTCTCTCCCTCATCTCCTCCCAGTACACTTCCCCCTTCCCCAGTACACTGATAATGGAGGACCTCCTCCACTTGCATCTGACCCTAGCCTATCAAGTCTTATCAGGACTGTCTTTCATAGTCTTCTTCTTTGGCCTGGTAAGTCTGCTCCCCCCTTAGGGGGAGGTGACCAAAGAGCCAACCACTGAGTTCATGTCAAAGACAATTCCCTTTCCCCTTACTAGGGAGCCCATTTGAAGAAATAAAACCACATCCTTATGGACACCTGATTTTTGACAAAGATGCCAAAAACATACAATAGAATAAAGATAGCATCTTCAACAAATGGTGCTGGTGTAATTGAATATCTTCATGTAGAAAAATGAAAATTGATCCATACTTATCACCCTGCACAAAATTAAATAATTGGTTCTTCAGTTTTGAACTAGATTGAAGAAGTTATCCAAACATAGAGGATATAGTATAATGTAATATAATTCACAGCTACCAATTATCCACATTCACTAAACTTGCTTAAGGCACAGTTTTTTTTTCTGCCCCTTCTAGAATTCTCTATTTTAAAAGTGAAAGAGAAGAATTTCAGGACATGTTTGTGAGGATTTTGTCATTTAGTTTTCTTTTGAGCTGGTGTGTAGTCCCTAAAATTACAACTGGCCTTTATTGAAATGAAAGTGAGCTTGTGATACGGGAAAATGGAAATGAGAAACTCATCTTTGCATATGTAAAACCCTCATTAGAGATTTTATTTGAGTTAAGAAGGGGGCAATTAGACACAAAAGTTAGGGCAGACTCCAACTGAACATATAAAATAGAAGCCTATTACCCTTAGTACAGCACTCAAAAGGATAATGCTTAGCAAAATCCATGAAGGAGTAATAAAGAGAGATGAGATGCTGCTGCACAGTGATACTCCATACCCTTCAGTGATAACAAAATGCAGAAGGGAAACAGTCGTGGGATTTAGGGATATTGAATAGAGCCTATAGGTAGGAGGTTTTAGTAGCCAAGAACAAAAAGTGTTTCAGATATAAAGTGATCATTTCCATTGAGCAGTACTTGAAAAGTGATGTGCGTGTGTGTGTGTGTGTGTGTGTGTGAGAGAGAGAGAGAGAGAGAGAGAGAGAGAGAGAGAGAGAGAGAGAGAGAGAGAGAGAACTGATATTTAATCATTGGTTTTATCAAGGAAAAGAATTCAGTAAGCTTGACGAAATTGCTTTTCCATACAGGATCGGACAAAATCTTTATTGTAGCAGTATCCAGTTAAGAGAAGAGCATTGATTGTTTCTTGGGTGTTTTCTGGTGATATGAATATAAGAATGGTTTGGTGTATAAAAGGAAGAGAGGGTACAGCAAGATGTCTCTGTGGGTAAAAGTGTTTGTTGTCGGGCCTAAGGACCTGAGTTTGATCCTTGTACCCACATTGTGGTAGTTGAGACCTGACCCTCAAAGGTTATTCTTTAGCTTCTGTGTGCCATAACATGCGTTTATATACAAATACACAAAATAAATAAACAAAAATAAATAAATAACTGTAATTCTAAGAGACAATAGTGAGTGAATATAAGGTTTCTTATTTTTGTTTTTGGCATTGATTTTTTCCCTGAGGGATGTTTTAACTAAAACCAAATATAGAAGATAAAGTATAACGTCATTTAATTCACAAGCAATGATTATCCACCTTCACTAAAGTTGGCTGCGACAGTTTTCTTCATGCCCCTTCTAAAATTCTCTTTATTCTTCTAGAATAACGTTAATTTATTTTATACTATTAACAATAATTAGCTTATTGTTTTATAATAATAAAGTTATGCAACATCGTAATCTGGATCTAAACATCACCATTACTAATATTTTCTTTGAGTTTACTGTATTTTAAGATTCTGGGATATGTTCATTTTCTTTCTTCTTTGTTTAATTGAACACTTGTTTATTTTAGTAAATTTATTTAGCATACCAGATAGGAAACATCTAGCTAGAGAGAAGCAGAAAGGATGCAGGGGCTGGAGGATGGGGAGGACTGCTGAGAGCAGCTGTTGCCTGGTGACATGGATGTTATATCTGCATAAGACCTACACAAAGAAGCCAACCAGAAGTCTGGCATAAGTGGCAAGATGATACCAGGCGATCAGAAATATATAAAATTATTTTTAATATTATATATATTTATATAAAACATAAAATAAATATATATTTATTTTATTATTAAATATTAAAATGTACATTTCATACTTTATAAAAATATATCAAAATATAAAAATATATTTTAGAGACTATATGTTATTTTTGACCTTTGGAAACTGTGATATATTAAAATATAGCAAGAATTATATGAGGGAAGAGTAGATTTTAAAAGAAGTAAAAAATGAAGATAATGGAAGAAAGATTAATACAGCACATTAAAATATGCTATATTATCATATATCATGTACTATCATATACAGAAATGATGTATGTATTTCTCTTTTATATACACATACACATATATACATATCTATTCCATGAAAGAATGGAGATTACTTAGGGGGAGCAAGGGCATCAGAGGAAGGAGGAGCCCTTACTGAGGACCTGTTTATTAAAAGTTGACACCTCTGGGGAAGGAAGAATCATTCCTTAAGAATGTGCCTTCTCGTAGGTTTTACATGAAACCTACGAATAAACATATTCCAGTGGGCGGATAGACATTCATAAATATATAGATAGTATTAATAATTTAGTGAGTTACAGAAGAAGGTTAACAATGGGGGAAGAAGGAAAAAAAGAAAAAATATTAAGTGAAGGAGGGAGGCAAAGAAAAGAAGGAGAAAGAAGAAATACATGAAGAAGGAGGAGGAAGAGAAAGAGGAGAAGGAGAAAGAGGAAGAAATACATGAAGAAGGAGGAGAAAGAGGAGAAGGAGAAAGAAGAAGAAATACATGAAGAAGGAGAAGGAAGAGGAGAAGGAGAAAGAAGAAGAAATACATGAAGAAGGAGGAGGAGGAGAAAGAAGAAGAAATACATGAAGAAGGAGGAGGAGGAGGAGAGCACATGATGTTAGAGAGGAGTTGCTGAGCATATTTGGGAGGAGTTGGAGAAGAGAAGGAGGAATTATACACATACATGAAATCCTCAAGAAAGTAAATGAACATAAATACAAATAAATTTTATTCTTTTTGTAATTGTGCTATTTTAAAGTATGGTCAACATGTCAAGGTTAGAATTCAAGGAATACTTGTATACATGAGTCTAAATAAGCCATGTAATGCAGTGTCTTGCATATACTGAGGGATTAGGGTATGTAATTTTGGGTTTGCTTACTTTATTAATTTGATGTCATTTCTTTCTGTATGTGTGTTAAATTTATTGTTATTATTATTATTTACAATTTATTTGCTTTGAATCCCAGCTGTAGTCCTCATTTCTGATATGACTATTTTATAAATTTAATCTGCCTAAGTGCTCATTCATGGCATATAAATAAGATAGAGTATCTTCTCAGCCAGGCAAATTTCTCAGCCCATCAGTCAAGCCTAGAAATCCTCTTTTTGTGTTGCATTAGGGCAGCAGTTATCAACCTGTGGGTCACGACCATTTTGGCAAACCTCTATCTCCAAAAATATTCACATTTTGATTCATAACAGTAGCAAAATTACAGTATCAAAATTATTAAATATCAATGAAATAATTTTATGGTTGTGGGAGTCACCACAATATGAGGAACTGAATTAAAGAATTGCAGCATTAGGAAGGCAGAGAACCACTGCATTAGAGTGATAGTTGTGATGGCTAGTCTTGGTGTCAACTTGACTTCATCAGGAATTAACTGAGACCCAACCATCTGGGTACACCTGTGAAGCTTATTTTTCCTTAACAAAATCATTTGAAGTGGGGGAGCCCCATGTTTAAAGTGGATATTTTGAAGTGGAAAGATACACATTTTACTTAAGCCACAAGGCCTGGTGGTTGCCTAAATAAAGGGCATGGAAGAAGAAAGTTTTTATTCTATACCTGCTTCCCTTCACTCTTTCTGGCATGTCCATCTCTTCACTGGTATTAGAGCCTACTTCATCAGGACTCCAGTATGTGCTGAAGACCAGCTGAGACATCCAACCTTATGATTGTTTGGTATAGCTTGATCACAACCTGTAAGCCACTCTAATTCATCATCTCTGTATGGTCAGCTCTGTTCTTCTGGAGAACCCTGACTAAAGCAATGTGTCTCCACTCTGCCACCATTTTCATGTACTCACATGTTTTCTATGAGGATTAAGTCTTTTGCTAGAAGACATTTTGCAAGCTTTTTTGTTTTGTTTTGATATTTTATCAGTGTCCAGTAAAGATTCAGGTCACAGAGACAACTGAGGCAATTTGAGTACATGAGAATATAATTGAATTCAATATGAGCACATCTATTTATGTTATATGTTAAATAATGTTGTTTTAGACAGGATGTTATGTTGTCCAGGATGACTTTGAACTATGTATATAGCCCAGGCTAGCATTAATCTCCTCATCCCCTGTCTCTACCTACCAAGTGCTGGAGGGACAGGCATGGAGGGACAAGTACTTCCCTTAACCATGTTCCTCAGTTCCTGCTCTTAAATTCCATTTAACTGTGCTTCAAGTATTTACCATTTGTCTATTTTGTTTCCTTCGTGGTTTGGTTTTACTCTTGGATGGTTAGCCAGGTTTGCTCTCAAGCTGTTTCCAGAGCTTGCACCTGCCTGGTGTACTCTCCAATATTAAGCACCAACCTACTCTAGTTGTATTATTTCTGAGGTCTTGGTTCTCTTCAGTTTCTTAATTTCCAACTTTCAATCTTCCCTGCTTCACAAACTTGGGTTTCTTAGCCCCAAGTTTATTTTATTGTTTCCATCGATGCATTTTTTTCCTGAAAAAGACCAATGACTATCAAATATCTGAGAATGAATTCTTTCCAAAATTTTAACGTCAAGCAGTTTGTACCTAAACTTTCAGTATGTTTTGATATTAAAACATTTAATGAATCCCTCTTTTGTCTATATGATTCCAGTTTTTAAGTAATAGAATTTCCAAATAGTGGCACCTAATGATTTTCATTATTGAAAATATAGTTTTGAGGTATTCCCCAAAACACTTCTTACAAGACACATTTATTGTCACTATTTTGAAGTTAATTATACAAGTCCACGAGGCACACAGCTAGGCATATACAAAGTACATATGCAAATGTATTTTACAATACCTTTTGGAGACACAAGAGAGCTGCTATTTATATAATGTATTTAACAAAGAGATTGTAAACATGAAAGTCAAGCTGAATTAAAATGCTTTTATTGATTTTTCATCTTTGGGGTAAAGTATTACACACAAAGTTTATCTAACAAAAGTCACTCCCATTGAACATTATGAGAATTTTAGTAAAGCTAATTTGAAACCTTGCAATTATGTTATGTAGATCTTATAACATTAAAATTTAAAACTGGTTGAAATAAAACTTGAAAATTTAAATCAAGGCAACTTATTATTCTAGATACAATCATAGTCCCTTGCTACAGGGACACAGGCAAATGAGTGAGTAACAAGCTGAAGCCTTAGAATGCAGTGAATGCTTTCTTATACAATTACCCTGAAATGGACACTGACTTTGGCCATTCTTTTTTTTAACCCCCTTACTCTTCCTTGTCCACGACATACTTTTTCCTTGTCTTCCTTATTCTTTCCTGTCTATTTATATTATATGACTGTTTAAGCCTGCAACTGGTACCCACTTTGCCTTGAAATTCTGGTGTGGAGAATTGTTATTCATCATCTTAGGGATGTCCTTTATTTCAGTGATCACCATTAATGCATTCACAACACTTAAGACTTTTGATGCATTGCAAACATAGCTATCACTTTGCATTTATTTGTACCTGTTTATTTTGCATACATAAAGTTGTTCACTAACTGCCTTATCCTTTTCTTTAAAGGACCCTTAGGGAGTCTAAATTTCCAAGTCAGTTCAGATTCAGGAATGGCTACATGCTTGCCATGTGTCTGTCCACTGGCAAGTGCTGTTCAGTGATGCATAAGTTTTTCAGGCTCAAACCACAAACATGCTGTATGCTTGTCCTCTCAGTAGATAAGTTTTTAACTCTATCCTCCCTCTTTTTGCTTATCCACATAGTAGATAGACCCACAGCCTTTGCATGATTGCATTAAACATAGGTCTTCACATGTTATTCATTGTATTCTGATGCTTATGGAAACACAGACTTTCATTTTGTTAAGCAACTTAAGTGGTTATAGTTCACAGTAGTTGATATGTCCTATTACAAATCTCCGTCATAGTGTACCTCTTGTTGAATTCATAGGCTATTTAAAACTGGCTTTTCTTCCTGTTTCTTTTCACATATCAAAACATGGCATAGAGACCTATTGCTCCCACCTGTCCTCCCTTCCCATACCTAACCCATGTCTACCATCTCACCAAATGTTTAGTTACTCAAAGACTTCTGCCTTACTCAGATAAGAGGAGGCTGATCTGGCTGCCTAATCCCTGTTTAACCTTGGATTTGCAAAGTTGCCATCTGTGGGAATCCAAGCCTAAACTTTTGTGTTGGTAATACATCCCTCCTCCATGATTCCAGAGTATCTCTGCTTTTTCATCTCCAAAAGTGTCATGCTATGCATCTTTCTTTGTTTTTGTACTGGAACAAACACTGTGAATATTTCAATATATTTATGTTTACATTTTCTGCAGTCACAATAAACATATGTTCCTTGAATGATTGCTGAAGGAATGGTGATAACATCACAGTTACCTCACAGGTATCTCATTTTACTTTAAGGACCATATACTTACATATACATAATAGTCACTTTGAATAATACAATTAATATTATAATAGTAATTACATAATAGACATTATATGTAATATATATAATTATATAATAACAATAAGAGTTCTGTGAATAATATTATCGATAATATGTTTGCTTGCAGTCTACACTAAACAGCTCGACAGAGAAAATATTCCATAATATAATATTAAATTTCAATTACATTATTTTTAAAGGTTAAAACACAGACACACACACACACACTTTTAGAAGAAGTAATTCTTGAGCTTAATAAGAATAATAAATGTCTATGACATTAGCTAGGAATTAGATACATTGATTCTAACTTTAATGCCTTTTATCTTTTATCTATTTTCACTATCTCCTTCTATTGCATGTTTAAATTCTCTTTCTTATTTAAATTTTTCCAGTATTCCTAAATCATGTATTCTCTTACTATACTACCAAGTTGGTTTACTTACTGAACTTCTACGTTGGAGTTCTCCACTTGCACCAGGGACTCATGATTCACAACTAATAATTTTCCTACTCTTGCTCTTAAAAGAAAGCTACACTGTTCATGAGTTTCCAGTTTCCCAAATACAAGAAGATACTGCTCATCTCCACAGCCAGACACACGGGGGTTTTCCCCTGACTGTAAGTAAAGGGTTATCATGTATCTTTTCTCTTTTTTTCCTGTTCATCACTGCCTTTATTTGTTACCTAGACAGACGCAATCATTTGCTTTCATGCACCAAAACAGGATCTGATTTTGTACAGACCGACCTCACTAACATGCATGTCTCATCGCACTCCTACATTGTGACGACCTTCCACGTGGAATAAAGGCCTGATTCCTTTACTGTACCCAGATCTCCAACACCTCTCCAAGTTCCCTCTGACTGTATGTTCCAGCAGCATCATGCTCTACATATAAATATTCAGTGCTTTCTCATGCAGTGAGTCTTCTCTGATTGCAACACCACCTTTCTCCTAAACTTAGCCTGCCCTTGCAGAATCTAAAATTGTTGACAGTCCAAAATAGAACAGAATGTGACACCTAGTGATATGTTTCCTTTTGCTGTTTTAGTAGTGGCACAAAGATCAGGCTATCTAAGATAAATCTTTGATTTCTTCAGTTAATAGAATCTATTAAGATCATGATACTCAACAGTCACAGTAATATTGTTAATGTCTATTAGGGAATGTTAGAAATTTCATATTTGAAACATTTAGCTGATATAAGTGTAATCAGTAATGTTATTAATTAATTAAGAATAATTAATTAAGAATAATATTATTAATTAAGAATAACTGAGAACAAGAATGGTGGTTAATATATACACTCATATCTCCATCAGCATGGATAAGTATAGGTAAAAATATATGTCACTAAACATAGATTTTGCCTAAAAATTCCAAAATATATTTGTTCTGAGTCAAAGAAGAGAAACAAGGGTTTATAAGGAGAAAATCCTTTAATTAACAAATCCTGATGGGTGAAAGTGATCAGGCTGTTCTAAGGAGAAAAGGCAGTAATGACTGCAATCAAAAATATATACACATTGGCCACCAACAAGATATGGTTTATAAGGTATCCAGAGCATTTGGCATGTACATTTAGATCCTAGGCATTATAGCATAGTGTACACAATGAACATTTCCTCAGGACACTGTGTGTAAATTAAATGGCTTTCTCACACTCTTGGGCTAATGATACCATCCTGTCCCTTGTGTGCTCCTACAATATGATACAACTCACAGTGGAAGCAGTTTACAAAGAACAGTGATGCATTTCTTTCTATTTTGGAGGTCAGTTGGCTCAGGAGGATGGAATTGCACCTGGTGGGGTTATCAACACTTCATAGCACTGGACCAGGCACTGCATAGGGAGAAGGAAAAGAAAGTCAGGCTCCTGGCCTCAAGCCTTTCTATACCTGACATTAATCTCCTGGTGCAGATGGAGACATCTTTTTAAATTACAAGACTAGCAGCAGCCCCTTATCACTCCATAGCAAAGAAATAAAGTAATATTCTCAAGAGAGTAGGTTCTGCAGTTTCCCAACAAAGGTGTCTTTAGGTTACACTTTTATCTACAAAATATAATTGGTGGACTGACAAGATGGCTCAGTGATTAAGAGTATTGGCTCAACAAACACAAAAATCAAAGTTCACATCCCCATCACCCACCTAAAAAGCCAAGCGTGACTGAATGTGCCTATAACCATAGTATTGATGGGCAAAGACAGGCACAAATCCTGAGATCCTCCTGGCCAGCCAGACTAGTCAACATGTCAGACTCTTGTTGCAGAAAGATATTCTCTCACAAGCTTATAACATGGAGAATGACAGAGGACACCACCACCCATACTGCTCTAGCCTGCATATGGACACATATGGTCACACACATTGTTCTGTGACCTTATTCCTGTGGAGATACAAACAAACATCTTCTCATTGCCCTTAGGGAACCAGTCACAAGGAAAATATATGATATCACTGAAATCTAACTAGTTAAATCCATGAGGTTTTAATGAGGTAACTTACAAACATATGAATAAAACTTCACTCACCATGACTCATGAAACCTGAAAACCTAGAGAGCTTTAAATAACCTGAAGTAATCTATGTAGATTCAAGGGTGTCAGTTGGTCTGAAGTTCTTCCAGGCAGCTTTGCTGATCTGTCTCTTTCAAGTAGCTTGGCTGGTCTTTTAGGTATTTCAGATGATCTAAAGGCTTGTCATGTCTATGAGTGTCCTTCCAGCTTTTATATACTCAAGACAGTCACTTCGAGAATGAGGTTCATAGGGTATCTTGTCAATTTCAGGGACTTCCTGAACTCTTTGAATTGTTTACTTCAGCAGTTTAAGATCTCTCCAGAAGGCTGAGAGGTTTGATCTCCTTTTAAAACATCCTGTGTTTCCTCCAAGACAGAAGGTTTCATATTAGGGAGAAATGCATGCAACATATACCAATACATTAATGGACACAAACCCATGGAATAAAATTGTAAATCATCAGTTTTAATAATAATATATAGCTTTAAGTTAGCCCCTTCTGATCAGATTTATGTGCCTAAAACCCTTCCAACAAAAATATTCTGAAAGTACCGTAGAGATTCTTATTATCACGACTATGACACATCTGACATGAAGACATTTAAATCAATGTCTTCCATGTGCCATGTAATTTGTCCTTTTCTTGTAAATTCTCATATTCCTGAAGTTATTGTCAGTCCCTGGACATGCAACTCATCATGTTGAGACAGTCTGCTGTCTAGTTCTAAGCCTCCTCTTCCTCACTAGATCTCTTAAAGGAATGTCAGATGTTGCACAAATGAAGACTTCCTTCTGTGGCCTGCCTCTTTGCCACACAGTGCCATGATGTTCCAAGTTTCACAGAGAGTCCATCTATAGCTACATTCATTAGTCCACACAGTTAGGAAAGAGAAGCCTTGTTTCACCATGAGCATACAGAGTTTTATCTGCTTAGGATTTCTGTCTTCTTGACTTCTTCTACTTCCTTTTTCTAACTGATAGAAGATGGGGAAAAATGAACACATTCTTGTCTGTGTCCAAGCTAGTGAGGGTGACTTGCATGTGTGATACCCTTCTCAAAAATTTTTCCAAGTACAAACAGAGCAGAACCAGGGAAGGCAAAAATCTCAGCAAAGCAATTTATTTCCTTCTTCTCTGTTTCCTAAAGTAGTAGAACTAGCATTGCATTACATTGCATTTTATTTCTAGTTAATGAGTTAACAAATATTTTTAATTACCAATATATATGTCAGGTTCTGAGTTAAGCAAAACCAACAAGATATCTTCTCTCATAAATCTTGCAGATTCAGGCATGCATAGGACGAGGTCAGTGTGATTCTGTCTCCTGTGCACTGACCTCAGGTGCTTGTTAGCTCTGGTCAAGGACAGGAAGAAAAGCCACAGTCCAAGTTCCTCCATGGTAATTGTCATGCCTTCCTACACAGCTTTGTTTCTAATACTTCCAAATAGTCCCAATTTTCCATTTTTTGTAATGGTATGCAAATCACATTTAAATATCAGGTCACAACCTGCTTCTCCACTCCAATTCATTACTGTCCAGGAGGATGTTCTATAAAACGGATGAAAATATACATAGTGACACAAATATGCTAAGCTAAATATCTACAATAGAGAAATGCAAATTCACTTAACTGTCATGTTATTTTCCTAGCAGGAGACACTGCTAATATGAAATTTTATGAGGCATCACAGCACCCATAAAGTAAGAAAATAATTAATGTGCATAGACTTAGTATTACCTTTAACTATGAAGAAGTGGTATATATCTATGAGGATCTCAGATTTGTTTAACTGGTTATTACTAATGAACTACCATTGAAATACAATTGAAAATTAATATATCTGACAGTAAAAATATGACAACTGAAAAGTTCATGTAAAACATTTCTATAAACTTGCCAAGTGTCTAGAATTCACAATGTGTGAGAGATGGCCACATAGTGAATTGTTCTCACAACTAATGCCTTGTGCCCTTTCGCTGATATATATTTTTTTTTATCTTCAGATAACTCCAGTTTCATTCAAACTGGGTGGTAAAAGAAAACTCTAAATTGTCCTAACAAGAGATAAACTATCTGATTAAATATATGACATAAATTGTATGAATTTTTATGCCAAATCTCATTTTGAATTCTGCAGTGGTTAAGTCTATATTTATCAGCAATTTTCACTCATTCACTAATTCAGTTGTTATTTTACTGTCATGAAACACATTGAGCGGTTTAAACATAAGGTTCTTGTTATTTTGTTTTGTGTTTTTTGTTTTCCCCGTTTGGGAGACTAAAGTCCCAATCCTTAAAGTTTCCAGCAGCTTCTGAGTCTCTGGTGAAGGTTTGCACTCTGGTTTAAGGAAGACCACCTTCTTTCTCTGCCCCCAGCTAGGAAGAAAATAGAACACCAGAGCTTCATCTCTGCTTTTTCTGTATAGAGATTCGAGTTCCATCAGATCAGGACCCCAATCTCATGGCTTCACTTGTACTCCAAGGCTTGGGACTTAATGAAGTAGTAGTGTGCTTACCTTGCTGGGTTACAGTCCCAAGCACTACAGGGAAACCTTTATTACCTCCTTAAGACCTCTGCCTCCAATGACGATGATTTGCAGGCTCCAAGGTTTGTGGTTCAATTCAGAACCTCAGGACTCACATGTTCATCATTATAACAGGAGCTGAATGATGCTCCTTCTAGCTCACATTTGGCAAAACATATCCTTTCACTTCAGTGGAAAAATGGCAAATATACATACAGAATTGCAAAGGAAGGGATTACGTTGCTGAAGTGGTAAATAGAGTTTATAAATAACACTAACACTAGCATTAAAGTCAAAAGGTCAATCTGTGGTTACAGAGCTGTGTTGTGTAGTTTCAGATGGCTTATTGTTATACTAATATTATTTATGACTATGTCTTACTACCGCTGCCAGACTGGTCTTGGATCCCTAGGTGCCAGTCATCCTCCTGTCTAGTTCTCCTGAGTCTATGGATATGTACCCTTATTCCATGATCATTCTTAAATACGTATTGATCAAATTAATTTTTAAATTGACAAAAATGTCTGGTACTTCATGACTGGAACTTTTATTATGCAAGATTCAGCACATAAGACTGTTTAGGAGGACTAATTGTAACAAGGCTGTTCTCTGCCGAAAAGGAATGTTCTTTGTGGAGGAGATAAATACAATATTCTTCCTTCATTTATTCTCTTCTTTGGTTAGGCCTTACCACTATAACCCCTGCAACGGAAGAGCAGCCAACATTATCTCCCTCTACTTATCTAGGCATACATTTTCTCCGTTAACTGCAATCTGGCCTTTTGAAATCCTTTTCCTTCCTGGAAACTCTCGTGACCATATTCATGTTTCAAACCTGCTTCTCTTAACAATCAAAAGGTCTTTTCTTTAATAAATGAGACTAGGCAGCACCTGCCACTGTGCTGTTTATTTTCTACCAAGTGTAAAGAAAATTTATTTTTAAAATATTATAATTAGGTTAGTGTTCTCTTTACCAAAGCATCTGTAGGAACATGTGTGTGTTTCCATGAATGACTGAGCAGTCACATTTATTTTATTAAATCTGAATTTGTCTTCTGAGAAAATTTAATTATGTGTTATGTATAACATGAATATTCTTTTTTAAGGTAAAAATCTTGGTTTCCTTCCCAATAAAGAGGCCAGACTTAACTGAATTTTCTGATTCTAATTTTCTGATCTGAGTTAGAGGCTCTCTGGGATGTAGAATAATGTTTGTACTGATAAATGACTATATTAAGGTTTGTATTTTCATATATAAGCAAATATACATGAATGGTTGTCTATGACCTATCACCAAGAAGAGAGTAGAATGGATTATAACAATATTATACCTTTCTTGCAAAAGTACAATCTGTAGAACAAATGAGGTATCTGTGTGTATGTATGTGTTTGTGTGATTTTTAAAGTTTGGAAGGCACTTTAGAAACATTCGATATATTAAAATGGTTCCTTAGAACTCTCTAGACAGGAATTAAAAGAACTAAGAAACAAATTGTTTAACTACAGACTAACTATATCTTAATGTTGGCCAAGTCTGAGTAAGGAAAATATTGCCCTTTTAAGTATCCTTTTAATAGCAGTTGATGAAAAACTAATTAATTGCTATTACAGTAATTATGTAACAACAAGCCCAGAAACATTGGCTTAGATAATTAACTATTACCTTTAATTATTAATGAGTCCTACGGACTAAGTTAGTTACTGTTGATCTTGATTTTTTCCTCCTCGTCCAGTCTTAGACTGTAGCTCACGTGATGTTGCCACTCATATTCAGAGTAGGTTTCTCATGTCATTTAAATCTCTGAAAAAAACCACGAAACACCTAGAGGTTTATGATCTATGTGACTCCCAATCCTAGTCATGATTAACCATCTCACAGGGGAACCAGTTTAACCAAGTACGAGAGTACTAAAAGTCTAAAGCAAAACCTGCGTGGCTTCTTCCAACCCAAGCCAGGTACCTCTGAGGCTCCTGCTTGCTGTTCTGCATTTCAGTAAACAGATGAAGTATGAGATGGACTAGATTTTTGGGCCCATGCCTCATCATACGCTGAGCTGGTGATGATTAAGACAGAGCAGTCAGACAAGGCTGTTAGAAACAAAACAGTAGATGGTTTAAAATACGTTTGGTCAGGAGTTAAAATACTATCACCTCCATAAATCTAGATGCTTGTGGGTATGTTCTCAGAAGATCATGACTCCACATTACTTCTAAAAATATAGTAATTTTTAGTATTTACATTGCATGTCATCGTTTTTAGTATTTACATTGCATTCCATCATTTTTCTCTTTCAAATGAAGCATTGTAATTTCTCTATGTTATCTTATACAAAAGACAATTCATGGTTTCTGAGAGAATGATTTGTTAATTCTGGAAACATAATTATTTCAGTTTGGAAGAATTCTTGTAGTCAGACATCTAAACAATAATGCAGTTAGCTACACAGGAACTATTTTTTGAGAAAATGACTTTCTATTTTGTTAAAATCTATCAAATGACATGTCAATTTTTCAGTAGCAGCAATGGGTTGTAGGATTTTTCAACTTAATTTTTAAGCTATAATTGATACTATTCATGAAAATAAAAAGAGGCTGGTTCTCAAAACCAAATTTTTAGATACTGGAATATGTAATTTGTATTCATTGTGAAGTTTTTCTTTAATTTTATCCCTACCTCTTCATATCTAAAAGCATGAGAGAGTTATGGGAACACAATAGTGCTAAGTAATTTCCCACAAATCTACTGAAAGTTTTCTCTAGTGAAAACAGTATTCTGCTGAGTATTTTTCTTAGATTCTAATGAGAAAAAAAAGATTTAAAAACTAAAAGTCTTAAAAATTAAAGCATATTTTTATCAGTGTGCTTTTTAAAGTTTTGTGATTTTCTGTTCCAGGTCATGTTCCTAATACTTAAAAATCAAAATATTTAAAGTCTGTGCCTTCATCTTTCTTCTTTTGTTTTCTTTCTTTCTTTCTTTTTTATTTTGGTTATATCCTCCACAGTTTGAGCTACAAACATGGAATATTTCATTGTCAATAAAAGTCTGTGGAAATATCTAAAAACAACAACAAAAAGTAGAATCAGCATTTTTCTACAACAAAATGAACCAAGAAATATTCTGATTGAGATTCCTTGTTGTAAAACAGGTGCTATGTCAAATAGAATTTAAGATATTCTTTGAAGTTCAAGCTATAGAAAATTTATTGGAAACATTTTAGACACAGATGCTGGCTCTTTGATCACCTTCCCCTGAGTGGGGAGCAGCCTTGCCAGGCCACAGAGGAAGACAAAGCAGCCAGTCCTGATGAGACCTGATAGGCTAGGTTCAGAGGGAAAGAGAGGAGGACCTCCCCTATCAGTGGACTTGGGGAGAGGTACAGGAGGTGATGAGGGAGGGAGGGTGGTGTTAGGAAGGAATGAGGGAGGGAGCTACAGCTGGGAAACAAAGTGAATAAACTGTAAATAATATAAAAAATTTTAAAAATTTAAAAAAGAATATAACAAAAAATTCAATTATTTCATATGCCATGAGCACAAGAGAAAATGAAGAGGACAGAAAAAACCCTTAAAACTTTGTTTTTCTTTTCTTAATGAAATAATAAATAAAATTAGTAGAATTTCCAGAAGGAGGAATCTATTGTGGACTGCTTTAAGGGACTGTATAAAATCAAAGTATTTTCTTATTACTAAAGAAATACTTTCAAGACAGTTATGATTCTTTAAAAAGTAAAAGGAAGTTCTTAACAATGTAACTGGACTTTAGGAAACTATTGTAGACAAATGGAGACACAGGCAATCAGGCAAGTTAATCTATTACAGAGTTCTTTATGAAGAAATGACACTGATCTAGGCTCAGTCGTGTTAGGCAGGTTGGTACCCATAAATTACTTTAGTGATGTTTTTTTTTTCTTCTAAACTAAACCCAGGTCCATTTGCAAATAGACATATAATATGACAATTCTGTTAACTCCCCTCCCTTGATTTCTATTCATAAATAAATTTGTATCAAATATGCCCTGAACTTTTACTCCTGAATAACATCATGATATTTATACCTTGACATAGTTTTCACAATTTTAATCCAAACCATTAACTTTTAAGAAACAGAAAATACAAAATTGGAAAGGGGAATGATGGGAATTGATGATACATTGGCTGTGTTCTAGAGAAATTACATATACAGGAAAGTAATAAAGTAACAATGAATAGAGGAGATGGTTATGGAGGAGAAGGTTTTTAATAAAGGAAATATATTATTTTTAGTCTTCTGTTTAAATTCTGAATTGACACTGAGTAGCCTTTATTGTACTTCAAATAAAACTGCATTTTTAAGAGAGCAAATACCTGAAAGTGTGCTTTTGAGCTCAGCTTCCAGTTGTTTATGTTGAGCCTGACTTCTCTGTGACTCTAGTCATCCTATGTGGCTATTATCTGGGTCCCTAGAAGCCAGGCTCAGAGCATTCCTGCTGTTTCTGCCAGTTGTTACATAGTAATTCAGGACAGAATGGATTCCTGATGTTCCTTCTGCTTTATTTTCACAGCTTACCATGTGCTGTGATGTGCTATTCCCAGGAATCCATTTTATTCTTTTTTATGATAATTTTTTGAAAATTATAATATAATTACATTATTCCCCTCTTCTCTTTTCTCTGCCAATCACTCTCATTGTCTTATCTATGAGATTATGATGTTGGGGGCTTCCCTTTTCTAAGGAGAAGGGGGAGGAAGGAGGAAGAGGGTAAGAGGAAGGGACTGGGAAAAGAGGAGGGTGGAGACTGCAGTAGTGATGTCTAGTGAATAAAAAATAATTAAATTGTTTTATAGTTAATTTAGTTAATGGCTAAAATTTTCCCTTACAAATAATAAATTTACATAAATATTTGCATTTTAACTTTAGAAAGTAATTTTGGATTTTTATAATCTTTGAAGCTCTTTAAATCATGTTCCTCAGGCCCTTCCATTGCTATATTCCCATTCCGTCGTAAAATAAGGATTTAATGTTGTATGTTGGAAGTTTGTAATTGATTTTGTTTTCAGTTTTAGAGGAAGAAGGGAGCATTATGTATAGGTTGGTCTGAGTCTCAGTAGAAACATTGGAACTTTGAATAGTTACAGAATTTTGAACTTAGAATTAATGCATTTTGCATCATGAGATAAACCTGAGCCTAGACCAAAAACAGAATGCTGAGGTTTGAATGACTCCAACAGGCTTATGTGTTTGAAGCCCACTTGGACTTAGGCTGGTGGTCCATTTTAGGAAGGGTGGGGGTCTTCAGGAGGTGGCTAGACTTTGGTCATTACTTTTGGGCTCTTTATCGCATGGCCCCACTTTTCATTCCCTCCATGTTTTCTGATTATTGATACAATACTAACAGCTGTCCCTGCTCCTCCCAGCCTGCTTTTCCCACCATGGTAGAATGGTTCCATTAAACTGAGAGCCAGAATAATGCCTTCCTTACTTAAATTTCTGCTGTTGGGTATTGAGTGAGAACAACAAAAAAAGAGTAACTAATCTACTTGTGTGAAAATTGGTCATGGCATCCTCCTTCCAGACCCTAGAGAAGGGATGCTGCAGAGAATTTAAACAGACAGGCCATCGTAGGCTGCCACTCTCAGGCCATAGCCATGTGTCAAAATCATTTTTCCAATCACATTTCTATATAGCTGTCATTCTTCATCACACTTAAGTGTAAAGAAGTGTTCTTCTTTAGTCTTGGAATCTTGATATTTTTGTTTTAAAGCACTATTATTATGAGATAGATCACAAAAACATGACCTATGTATTGTCACATGCAATTTAAACATCATAAACAATAAAAATCACCTTAAGAATTAACCAATAGGCTAGGGTTAGAAGGAAGGTCCTCCCCTTCCATGGTTAGGTCCTCCCCTAACCATGGACTTGGAGAAGGGCATGGGAGGAGATGAGGGAGGAAGAGTGAGATTGGGGGGGCATGAGGGTGGGGGCTAGAGCTAGGATAAAAAGTGAATAAATGTAATAAAAATTTTATTAAAAAGAAAACAAAAAATGAATTAGTCAATAGGCAGCTCAGTCTCTATGTGAGTTCCCTAGTAAGAGGAGCAGGGGTTGCCTCTGCCATGAACTCAGTTGCCTGTTCTTTGATAATTTGCCCCTGGTGATTCCACCTTGATAAGCTGTGGGCAAATGCCAGAAGAAGAGAACTCCCTCTTTCAGTGGACTAGGGGAAGAGGATATGGGAGAAGAGGGAGGGAGGGTGGGACTGGGAGGAGTTTAGGGATATACAATGAATAAATTTTAAAGACAAAAAAAGAATTAGTCTATCATTTGTCTTCAGTATGCTTCTAAATTGCAGTAGTCCCCCGCCTCAAAGGAAGACACAGTTAGACATGACATGACTTCATGTGATATGCAGGCCCTAACTTTTCTTTTAAAATTTCATATTACAAATGTCTCTTGGCTCCTGTCCTGTTTCCTGTTTTCTCCTTCTTCCAATGTCTGTCCTGTTTATCTTTTTAGTGAGGATTGGAGCCCACCACAAAGGGCCTCTGAAAGACTTTAACCAGCAGTGTATCTAAGCAGATGCTGAGACACATAACCAAATTTTGGGCAGAGTGCAGGAAATCTTAGGAAAGAAGTGGGAGATTTTAAGACCTGGAGAGGACAGGAGCTCCACAAGGGGAGCAACAGAACCAAAATATCTGGGCACTGGGGTCTTTCCTGATACTCCAACCAAGGACCATTCATGGATATAACCTAGAACCCTTCCCTGTTCAGATGTAGCACACGGCAGCTCAGTATCCAAGTGAGATCCCTATTAAGGGGAACAGGGACTGTCTCTGCAATGAACTCTGTGGCTGCCTCTTTAACCACCTCCTCTGAGGGAGGAATCGCCTTGCCAGGTCACAGAGAAGGACAATGCAGCCAGTCCTGATGAGACCTGATAAAATAGGGTCAGATGGAAGGGGAGGAAGACCTCACTTATCAGTGGACTTGGAGAGGGGTATGGGAAGAGAAGAGGGAGAGAAGGATTGGGAAAGAATGAGGGAGGGGGCTACAGCTGGGATACAATGCGAATAAACTATAATTAATGTAAAAATTAAAAAAAAAATAAAAAAATCTCAAAAAATGTCTCTTGGTCTCTCTTTGTAGGTCTCCCTGTGAATCTCCTCTGCCTCTGTTCCCCCACCCTCTGTGTGTGTGTGTGTTTGCACACCACTGTGTGTGTGTGGTGGTCAGAGGACAGCACAAGTCCATTTCACCATGTTGGTTCCAAGAATTGGACTCACACTGTTAGACTTGGCAGCATGTGCCTATACTTCTTGAGACATTTCTGGACCTGGCTCTTCATTTCTAAATGTTCCTGTGTCACATGAATTTGCATTACTATACTCTGGTTAAGTAGCACTTCTATGCTCTTTCTGAAACTGTGTCTTCTTTTAAGAGTACCAGTGTGGTTCTTATGACAGGTGAGGGAAAATACCAGAATGTTTGTTTAACTATAATGCTATGTCTGTTGCAGTCCAACCCATAAAAGTTAATAGAAATGTCTCTCTCAAGGTAGAGATGCAGTACTTGAATGCATATGTATTAATTTACATCTGAATCTATAATGTTTTGTGCTGAATATAAGGGCAAACTTAATAGGACAATCATATTCATACCTTATGCTTTGGAGGTGTACGTAGTTAAGCATTTATCAGTGAAAGAAGTAGAATGCTTGCTTGTAGGAAAATGCCCTTTATGACTGATGAAAAATAAAGATGTGTGATGCACCGTGGCCGAAATTATACCAGTGAATTTTCTGATATTTAAGTCAGTTTAATTCAAATTTTATATTACTTGAAAGATTTATCTTCTATATTCCACTTTTAAATTATGTCACTTGTATGTTTTTTAATAATGGATTTCACTCCTTTTTCAACTACCATTTCAACAGCCAGTGATAACACTATATATATTATTATAAAAATTAAGGGCAATTTGAGGAGTATTTTGGAAGCTTCATATATATATATATATATATATATATATATATATATATATATATATATATATTCCTTAAAGTGTGCACACCTACATATGTAAGTGTATGTGTGTGTGTGTGTGTAAACGTGATCTAAATGAAATCACCAAATAATAGAGGAGACAGAGCCTCACTGGCCATCTCTTCTCATCAAATGAAGCTTCCAGTACTGCTTTTGGGTTGCATTTAATTGTTGGCTAAAGGGATCCTTGGGAATGCATAAATAACCCAGGATATTGCCATGACAACAGGTTGCTCCCCACAAAACAATGGTAAAGCTACATTGAGGAAGCAACACTACACAACTCATTAAACGTAGAATTCTTGAGCTGGTACATAGAGCCTTCACCTCTACAATCTAGCATTTTTGGTACAGGTAGGTGCTCTGCATTCTACCAAAAGAAAAATATAAACACCAACTCCTTCAAACCTTTTCCTCTACAATGGTGTCCTACCTGCAAGATTTGCTAGGGCAATAGTAGTGCAAAACTTGTAAGAGTAAACAATTAATAACTGATTTGACTCAAGGCCCATTCCATGAGATGGAAGGCATACAAGATACTTCTTGGGTGAGCAAGAATCTTAGACTGCATAGCCCGGGACCTAGGGTAAAACCGAATACTACAGGTCTGAAAAACATGTAGCAAAAAATGGTTCATAATGATATTCTGCTGTAATTATAGAGCAGTGCCTTGTTCAGCCACATCAGAGAAACTTCCTCCTGCAGCAAAGTGAAACAAATACAGAGCCCCCCAGCCAGACATTATACAGAAAGTAAGACATCTTGGAACACTGTCTTAAATGGAAGCTCCCTATCAAATACTTCAACTCAGGGCTCCCTGTAAAAGAGGAGATGGAAAGAATATAAGAGCCAGGGAGGATGGAGAGCAGGAAGAAAACAAGGCCCTCTAAAACACAGGATCAACGTTCACAGGAGCTCATAGGCACTGAGGCATCATGTCCAGGCCTTCATGGGGCTGTACAAGGTCCTTTGCTTATCGATTTCAGTTTAGTGGGTTTTTTTTAATCAAATTCATTAATGTGCAAATGAGTAGGTCTCTGCTTCTTATCTCGTCTCTTGGGCCATGTTTATTATGTTTGTTTGTTTGTTTTGTCCAATTCTGATGTGCTTGTTTTTATTTTACTTTAATCATCACTTGGAAGTCTGTTTTCTAATGAGAGTCAGGAGAGGAGTGGATCTACATGGACAAAGAAGTCAGAAGACATAGGAATCAGGAAATACTATGTGAAAAATGTCCTTGTTGTATGTTTTTCAATAAAAGAAAAATATATTTTTAAGGATAAATTTTATCCTATCTTATAGGTTTAGTACCCACTTATAAGTGAGTATATACCATGTGTGTCCTTCTGCCTCTGGGATACCTGACTCAGGATGATCCTTTCTAAGTCCTACCATTTGCCTGCAAATTTCATGACTTCCTTGTTTTTAATTGCTGAGTAGTATTCCATTGTGTAAAAGTACCACGATTTCTGTATCCATTCCTCAACTGAGGGACATCTGGTTGTTTCCAGCTTCTGGCTATTACAAATAAAGCTGCTACAAACATGGTTGAGCAAATGTCCTTGTTGTGTACTTGAGCATCTTTTGGATATATGCCTAGGAGTGATATAGCTGGATCTTTTTTTTTTCATTTTTTTCATTTTTATTTTTTAGTAGTTTATTTATTTTTATATTAATCACAGGTTATATATTTTGTATCCCAGCTGTAGCCCCTTCCCGCATTCCCTCCCCCTCTCCCCATCCCTCCCTCATGTTCTCCCTGCCCCTCCCTCCTAGTCCACTGATAGGGGAGGACCTCACCCCATTCCATCTGACCCTAGCTTATCCTGTCTCTTAAGGGCTGGCTATAATGCCCTCTTCTGGGATCTAGTTAGGCTGCTCCTCCCTCGGGGGGGGGCGGGGGGAGTCGACAAGCCAGCCATTGAGTTCATGACTGAAATAGTCCCTGTTCCCCTTACTAGGGTACCCAATTGGGTACTGAGCTACAATGGGCCACATTTGAGCAGGGGTTATAGTTTGTATCCATACATGGTCCTTGGTTGGAGAAACAGTCTCATAGAAGACCCCTGTGCCCTGATCTATTTGGTTTTTGTGGAGCTCTTGTCCTAGCCAAATCTTACTAACTCCCCCTTTTTTATAAGATTCCCTGCACTCTGGCTTGTGAGTCTTAATATCAGCTTTGATTCATTGTTAGTTAGAGTCTTTCAGAGGCCCTCTGTGGTAGGCTCCTGTCCTGTTGCTTGTTTTCTCCTACATTCAATGTCCATCCCATTTGTACATCTAAGTGATTATTGATCATCCCAAGCTGGGTCCTCCTTCTTGTTTATCTTTCCTAGGTGTATAGATTTCAGCATGTTCATCCTATCCTATAGGTCTATATAAGTGAGTATATACCAAGTGTTTCTTTCTGCTTTTGGGACACCTCACTCAGGATGATTGTTTCCAGGTCCCATTTGCCTGCGAATTTCATGATTTCCTCTTTTGTAGTATTCCATTGTATAAAAGTACCATAATTTCTCTATCCATTCCTCGACTGAAGGATATCTGGGTTGTTTCCAGGTTCTGGCTATTACAAATAAAGCTGCTACAAACATGGTTGAGCAAATGTCCTTGTTGTATACTTGAGCATCTTTTGGAAATATGAGGAATCACTATTCCTAATTGTCTAAGAAAGCACCAAATTGATTTCCAGAGTGGTTCTACCAGTTTGCAATCCCACCAGCAATGGAGGAGAATTTGTACTTTGTGTCCCAGCCATAGCCCCCTCCTGCATTCCCTCCCTACCTCCCCCTTCCCTCCCTCATCTCCTCCCTGCACCTTTCTAAGTCCACTGATAGGGGAGGACCTCCTCCGCTTCCATCTAACTCTAGCTTATCAGGTCTCTTCAGGAATGGCTACAATGTCCTCTTCTGTGGCCTAGCAAGGCTGCTCCTCCCTCGGCGGACAGGGAGGTCTAAGAGCCAGCCATTGAGTTCATGTCCAAAATAGTTTCTGTTCCCCTTACTAGTATACCCACTTGGGAATTGAGCTACCATTTGCTACATACAAGCAGGGGTTCTAGGTTATAACAATACAAGGTCCTTGGTTAGAGAGACAGTTTCATAAAAGACCCCTGTGCCCTGATATATTTGGTTCTTGCAGAGCTCCTGACCTCTCCAGGTCATACTAACTCCCCTTTCTTTCAAATGATTCCCTGTACTCTGCCAAAGGATTTGTTATGTTTCTTAATATTTGCTTTGATACACTGCTAGGAAGAGTGTTTTTGAGGCCCTCTGTGGCCAGTTCTTGTCCTGCTACTTGTTTTCTCCTATGTCCAATATCCATCCCATTTTCTTTCTAAGTGAGGATTAATCCTCTTTCCCCAGGTCCTCTTTCTTGTTTATTTTCTTTAGGTGTATAGATTTTTGCATTTTTATCCTATCTTATAGGTCTATATAAGTGAGTATATACCATGTTTGTCTTTTTGCTTTTGGGACACCTCACTCAGGATGATTGTTTCCAGGTCCCACCATTTGCCTGCGAATTTCATGGTTTCCTCTTTTTTAATTGCTGAGTAGTATTCCATTGTGTAAAAGTACCACAATTTCTGTATCCATTCCTCAACTGAGGGACATCTGGGTTGTTTCCAGGTTCTGGCTATTATGAATAAAGCAGCTATGAACATAGTTGAGCAAATGTCCTTGTTGTGTCCTTAAACATCTTTTGGATATATGCCTAGGAGTGGTATAGCTGGATCTTGAGGAATCACTATTCTTAATTGTCTAAGAAAGTGCCAAATTGATTTCCAGAGGTGTTGTACAAGTTTATATTCCCACCAGCAATGGAGGAGGGTTCCTCTTTCTACACATCCTCTCCAGCATGTGTTGTCACTTGAGTTTTTGATCTCAGCCATTCTGACAGTTGTAAGGTGAAATCTCAGGGTCGTTTTGATTTGCATATCCCTGATGGCTAAAGACATTGAGCATTTCTTTAAGTATTTTTCTGCCATTCTTCAGTTCTCTATAGAGAGTTCTCTGTTTAGCTTCATACCTCATTTTTTAATTGGATTACTTGGTTTGTTGCTTTTTAACTTCTTGAGTTCTTTATATATACTGGATATTAGCCCTCCGTCAGATATAGGGTTGGTGATGATCCTTTCCCAGTCTGTAGGCTGTTGTTTGGTTTTGATGACAGTGTCTTTTGCTTTACAGAAGCTTTTCAGTTTCATGAGATCCCATTTATTGATTGTTGATCTTAGAGCCTGTGCTGTTGGTGTTCTGTCCAGGAAGTAGTCTCCTGTGCCAATGAGATCTAGGGTCTTTCCCAATTTTCTTCTAACCGATTTAATGTGTCTGGTGTTATGTTGACGTCTTTGATCCACTTGGACTTTAGTTTTGTGCAGGATGATGAATATGGATCTATTTTCATTTTTCTGCATATAGACATCCAGTTGGTCCATCACCATTTGTTGAAGGTGCTATCTCTTTTCCATTGAATGGATTTGACTTCTTTATCAATAATCAAGTTTCCTTAGGTGTGTGGGTTCATTTCTGGGTTTTCTATTTGGTTCCATTGATCTACTATTCTGTTTCTATGCCAATACCATGAAGTTTTTATAACTATTGCTCTGTAGTATAGCTTGAGATCAGGGATGGAGATACCTCCAGATGATATGTTGTTGTACAGGATCGTTTTGGAAATTCTGGGTTTTTTGTTTCTCCATAGGAAGTTGAGAATTTTTCTTTCAAGGTCTGTAAAGAATTGTTTTGGTATTTTGATGGGCATTGCATTGAATCTGTAGATTGCTTTTGGCAGAATAGCGATTTTCACTATGTTAATCCTACCAATCCATGAGCCATCTCTGATGGCTAAGGACAATGAGCATTTCTTTAAGTGTTTCTCTGCCATTCTGTGTTCCTCTACAGAGAATTCTCTGTTTAGCTCTGTACCCCATTTTTTAATCAGATTGCTTGATTTGTTGCTTTTAAACTTCTTTAGTTCTTTATATATTCTGGATATCAGTCCTCTGTCAGATGTAGGGTTGGTGAAGATCCTTTCCCAGTCTGTAGGCTGTCGTTTTGTTCTGACAAAAAGATTATATTCACAAATTTTACTAAGATGGAGACATGTATTAGGACCACCACGTAGATGACCACAATTAGTACTAATTTTAATGGGATGGTCCGGTTTAAATAGAGTCCATCAGAGTGAGAATAGGCAGGACTTTTAATACTTAACACTGGTTGGGGAGGTTATTCAACCATAATCTGTTTTTTAAAAAATGCTTTTAACAGAGTTAATGGTTCCTGTATAATACAATATTCTTTTTCGGCGCGATAAAACAATAGTCACATATTAAAAAGAATGTTCGACTCTTTTAAAAGTTAGCAGGTTTTTTTTTTAAGAGTAGAATACATGCCAAAGACATAATTCCAGAATAGAGTTTGCAGGAAATAGCACTCACCCTCTTTTTCTTTTATGAAATTTTCTTGAATGGCTTAAGACAGTTCAAAGTGAAAATTCCATTCCAAAGATCTAATCCAGGTTTACAATTTACTTAAAATTCATCTCCACATTCTACCTTTCATACTGTGTTTGCAAATATAAATGGTAGTGAATTGGGTTTTTTGAGTTGAATAAACACTTGAATATGTATTTATAGGTATACCCTTTTATTTTTAATTTTGTGAATTTTTACTGGTAAACTTTATGATTTATTTAAAAGCCTCCTGAAACAAAATTCATTACAGATATCAAAAAATAATAGAGTTAATTCAAACAAAACCAAGTAAAGAAACAAAAGCAATTGTCACATTCACTCTTTCTAAATTATACTACTTTAGTTGTTATAACAACTAACAATGTTAAGCCATTAGGTTGGGAAACTTAATTAAATTGGTCTTTCATTTGTGGACTTGCCATCTGCATATTCCACCAGACATGAATAAAAAATAATTGAACAACCACTGTGCTACCTGTTCATTCAATAAGTAATATGAGAAAACTGTGCAACATCTATTCACATTCATTGCCTATTAAAAGTAATCCAGAGAATATTTTAAACTATGGATGTAAATATACATAGATTAGACACAGAGTCTAGGTGTCTAAGATATTTTATACTAAGCAAATAAAATCCTAAATATTAAGTGATAAACTCAGAAATGTTAATTTTACCATTAATGTTGCCACTGCGAGATTTATATTTTGATTTTTCTTATATAAAGGGTCAGTTTTAAAAGATATGCATAATCTTCCATTTATACATTTTTAACTTACCTTGGTTCATGATATTTCATGCTATATCAAGGGAAAAAGAAATACCTCCTACTAATGGTTATTAAGTAATTTCAGAGCAAAATTTTAGAAAAAATATATGTTCTACTAATAAGTTAGTTGCTATTTAATTAGGGCAAGCAAATTGAAAAAAAAACCAATAATTTTATTTTTATATACTTGCCATGTTAGTTAGAAACATTTGCCTACTGTACCTTATGTACTGGAATCAAATCTGACGCCATGCTTTTTCTTCTTGACACAAATTTGATTTTCTACTCTTTGTGGATGAAATGATTGTAACTGACTAATGAGAAAAACTACTCCTAAATATAGTAGTATGTGTACTGTTGCTCATTTTGTGTATTTTCCCTAAAAGTCTAAGGACTTGGCTGAAAAATCATAGATTTGCCTGATACAGTTTGTGAAATTTGGAGAAGGATCATTTTGCATTCACTTTTTGTATATGCAATTTTAATACCTATTTATGATTATTATCAGTTTGCAAAGTATTTCCCTCCAATTAGAAACTTTAGCAGCACCATTCAAAAGTTTTCTGTTTCAGGGCTGGCTATTACAAATAAAGCTGCTACAATCATGGTTGAGCAAATGTCCTTGTTGTGTACTTGAGCATCTTTTGTATCTTTTGCATCTTTTGAGCATTATATATGCCTAGGAGTGGTATAGCTGGATCTTGAGGAAGCACTATTCCTAATTGTCGGAGAAAGTGCCAGATTGATTTCCAAAGTAGTTGCACAAATTTATATTCCCACCAGCAATGAGGAGGGTTTCCCTTTCTCTACAATCTCTCCCAGTGTGTATTGTCACTTGAGTTTTTGATCTTAGCCATTCTGATGGGTGTAAGGTGAAATCTCAGAAGACAAACAAGAAAGAGGACCCAGGGTAAGATGATCAATCCTCACTTAGAAAGACAAATGGGATGGACATGGGAAGTAGGAGAAAAAAAAGTAAATAGGACAGGAGCCTACCACAGAGGGCCTCTGAAAGACTCTGTCAAAGCAGATGCTGAGACTCATAACCAAACCGTAGGCAGAGTGCAGGGGATCATATGAAAGAAGGGGGAGTTAGTATGACCTGGAGAGGACAGTAGCTCCACAAGGACCAAATATATCAGGGCACTGGGGTCTTTTAAGAAACTGTTTCTCTAACCAAGGACCATGTATGGATATAACCTAGAACCCTTGCTCGGATATAGTCCATGGTAGCTCAGTATCCAAGAGGATGTTCTAGTAAGGGGAAACATGAACTCAATGGCTGGCTCTTTGACACCCACCCTTGCTAGGCCACAGATGAGGATATTGCAGCCACTCCTGAGGATACCTAATAAACTAGGGTCAGATGGAAGGAGAGGAGGACCTCCCATATCAGTGGACTTGGAAAGGGGCAGAGACGAGACTAGGGAGGGAAGGGGCTACGGCTGGGATACAAAGTAAATAACCTGTCATTAATAAAAATAAAATTATAAAATACAATACAATATCATAACCTCCCCCAAATATAATATTTTTAAAGTATCTTGTCTATTAACTTGAGAATGATTTCCTGAGATTCTATTTTCATACCATGTTCTCTATTCTCAATTTCTGTGGAATCTGATGCTATCACCATCCAATGCCTTTCATCAGAAGCAAACTATCCTTATGTGTTATCTTTGAACCTGAAAATATATTTATAATCCTCCTCCCTTATTTAACCTCAGTTCAAACCATTAAAACAGCTTTCCTTACATTGGTTTCAGCTAGTTTTACTAAGAGTTTTTAGATTTAAACACTAAGGATAAGAACTTGTATTTGAAGTATTGCAGCATTGTTACTATGGACATGTATCTGCCAAGGGAAGTTTCTCCAGATTATCTAAGTATATAATCACAATATTTTTAAACAGTAATATTTTATCCTTTTTCAAATATTCATAATTAATTTTTGCTTTTTATGGCATATTCCTGTGAGAGAACTTTAGAATAGGACAAGATCTCTGTCTTGAACTTCTTCCTGATTTCAACCTGTTTTAAGATGTTTTACTTTTATGCTGCAATATTTTTGTCACTCTAAGCAAGTTTGTCTAATTTTAAGATTTATGACTTACAAAGCTTTTTCAAATAATGTTAAAATACTTACAAATGCCTTTGATAATAGATTAATTTCTTTGTCTTGGATGATTTTCTTTTCATCTAGTGTGAAATAATGGCTTAAGAGCCTGTATTCAAACACCGATTCAGACTTACTAATGTGCCAGCTTGGGCAGGTTGCTCTGTTTCTGAGACTCAATTCTTTTATCTGTAAAATAGGAGAAGTAGCTATATGATTTGATGTATGAGACAAAATCTTAAAATAATGTTACTCACTTTATACATTTTAGCTGTCATCATACTAAAATAAACTTTTTCCTGTTAAGACTATTGAGCAGGGAATCTTATGAAAGAAGAGGGACATGAAAGACCTGGAGGGAACAGGAACTCCACAAGGAGGGCAACAGAACGAAAAATCAGGGAACAGGGGTCTTTTCTGAGACTGATACTCCAACCAAGGACCATGCTTGGAGATAACCTAGAACCCCTGCACATGGCAGCTCAGTCTCCAGGTGGGTTACTTAATAAGAGTGAGTGTCTCTGACATGAACTCAGTGGCAGGCTCTTTAATCACTTCCCCCTGAGGGGGGAGCAGCCTTACCAGACTACAGAGGAAGACAATGCAGCCAGTCCTGATGAGACCTGATAGACTAGGGTCAGAGGGAAGAGGAGGAGGGTACAAAGGAGAGGACTACAGCTAGGATACAAAGTGAATAAATTGTAATAAATAAAAAATAAATTAAAATAAAAAGGAAAAAAGAAATTATCTAATAACAGACGGCTTATTTATTTAAATTATTAAATTAATATGATATATTTTAAGAGTTCTTATACCAGTATTCATTATTATCATCATCCTTTCATTTAACTTTTTGAGTCTTCATAATTTTAATATTAAACTTTTATGAGTTTTATAAAGCATCAACCAATTTACTATCATTTCCTATCCTCTGGATAAATTTGTAACACAACAATTACTTTGAAGTGAAATAGTTCAAAAGTAAAACACTGTAGCCCCAAAGCACTTCCCAAAGGTGATTTATGTCATTATTTACTGATTAAAACTGTGTGTAACTTCTGAAGCAAGTCTTAATTTTATATCCTTAAATTAAAAAATACATTTCATGTTTTTGTTTCTTTGTTTTATCAGCTTAGAAATGTACCGTGTTTAAAGCAACGGTGTTTTATCTGTATTTGCTGTTTATAAATCAGATGAATTTATTTTCTCCTTTCCATTCCATGGAAAAGGAGAGGCAGGTGCTAGCTGTCTTCCTGAACTTGTATGAAGACTTGAAATAGTCTACAATGTATTCTAAGCATATTTAACTCATACTGACTAAGGCCAGAGAAATACAGAGGGTGAACAGCTGGGGCATAAGCTTGGACACCTACTTGAAAAGTGACCATAGGTAAACCAGAGCAGGAACTGCAATGCCCGTGGGCTCTGAATGTGCCACATGAGATAGAGACTGTGCGTTCATTTTAAACGAATCTCCAAGAACACTTTTTGACAAAGTGAAGCAATTCAAAAGACAGTGTAGTATATGGGCTGTCTAAACTGACAGGGCTGGTCAGGAGCTTTCTACTTATAAATGGAGTATAATATTCAGCTTTCTAAGAGAAAAGCTAATGCTTTATTCACATACACATTTAATATCCAAATAGGAAGTGTAGGATATGGCCTCTGAACAACTGAAAAAGCAGAACACAAATTCCATCTAATAAAAATAAAGCATTCCCCATCATCTTTCTTTTTTCATTCCTTTTCCCTGAAGTTTTAAATTCCTAGTTAGCTGTCATTTCTGTGTGTAAATAATTGCATATCCATCATGAGTGCTGAGTCATTTTTCAAACAAAGATAGTGTGTGGGAGCTTCACTCCTTAATGACATGAGGGTCTTTTTGCCAACTGGATAATAGTTCCCAAGTACTGAAAGACAGTCAGATTTTCCAATGGTATTCACAGTACAAAGACAAACAGAAACCCAAAAGAAGCAACATCTCTATTGTTAATAATTTTATTAGATTTTTAGTCTATACAATTAATTAAAACACAACTAAAGTGTTTGTTTACACTATTTGCCTATACCTCTGCTACATATATATTCCACCATTACCGCTTTCTGTCTACCATTATTTCACTGGTGCCTGAGGAGGCAGGAGGCATTTTTCATTGTTTTGTGGCTCATGTGTATACACTTCATCTTCATTATCCATGGATTCCTTATTTTAGAACCACCCCACTCAGTAAAACGAATGTTTCATGCTCACGTAGCAAGGTTCATAGCGCTTCTATGGCCATTCAGGATTATCTATTGTATGGCAACTTTTTGCATTTACCAACATTCATATTCTCAGCTAGACAACAGTAATTCCTGTTTTAAATCACATATCTGGAACAAATGCCATTTTAGTAGTATACTTATATTTAATTTTTCACATTATTTTTATTTTTATTTTGTTTACAATTTCACCAAGTGAAGTGAATCCCAAGCATAATTTTAAAATGCTGTCTAATGTTTCCAGAACAATAAATCTATGATGTGCCTTATGGAAGAATTATGTATGTTAGATACATTTCTGTTATGCATGAGTTATGATATTATTGGCCATGAATTCAATGTTATTTAATCAATAACATTTATTGAATATACGTATTAGAGCTGAAACACACATAAAAGAAGTGATATTGAAAAGAAGTGATGAAAATGTATTGATTCCATACTCGAAAAGGCCTAATTCTGTGTTTCCTCCAGCAGCAGTGGTCCAAACAGCCATTAACTCATTTTTAATCTGACTCTATGCAAACCTGTTACTCTGAATAATGACACCCTGCTATAAAATACCCTCACAATAAAAACAAAACAGACATAATAACTCAGAAATAATAGTACAATTCAGTAAATTCATAAAATGTTATTAATTCACATATTTTTTATAATTTTAAGTTAAATAGCAGTAAGTATGTAATATTTTTAATTGTGCCTTGCCAGATCAAAAACTAGAGAAAATCTTTCCATTTGAATCTTGTAAACTAGTGTGTGTGGGCTAAGGTTCAAGTAGGAGGTGGCCTTTAAACCTTCATTTGTTTGATCCCTATCTTGAGGATCCAAGCTTTAAGAGATGACTGGATTGTGAAGCCTTTGATTTCATCAATGAAATCCATTCATTTGATGACATCACTTGGTGATACTATTAGGAGGTTGTAGAAAATGGGACTTGGATGGAGATGGAATACCACTTGGAGTAGGAATTTAATGCATGTTTAATCTCTTCTAACTGCCACCCTGCTTCCTTTCTACTGTGAGGTAAGCAGCACCCTCCACATCTGCTCTTTTGTTCTTTTTGCTGGGTATTGCTACTGCGACAAAACCAAACCAAACAAAGAACAAAGAAACAACCTAACAGAGTGCACTGCTTCCTGCACCCACGCAGGCGCAGCCTTTGAAAGGGCTCTACGCTCATTTCATTGGTCATTCTTTAAAGAAAATGATTACTTATTTGTCCATACAGCTCTCTGTGTTTGTAAATATGAGCATCTAGTTACATGACCAGGGAAGCTGCTGCTTAAAACATGACCTGTAAGTTAGATTTAAGAGAAGTGACAGTTTTACAGGTTGGCAGAAGATCTTCCGTAGATTGAGAATCATGAGAGAAGAGGTTCTGATATAAATCTTACTACAGGGGTACCTGAGAAGGTTAAAGTGATTGTATCAGATTAGGCAACAAGTTGAGTAGTGGATTTAAGCAGCTGTTTTTTGGCTGTAATAGGAGCCAAAAAAGGTTAAGTTAATAGATCATGGAAGACTTTTATTTTTATTCTGAGAATAGTTGGATGGATTTTGGCCAGGGTTGTGAAATCTAAACTTTCCATAATTACTCCACATATTGTTTGGGGAATAATATAACCAGTCATATATTGGACCTAGGAAACTGGTTAGAGAGCCACATCTGTTTTTTTAGGAAATAAGAGATTGTGGTTTATTAAAGAATGATGGCAGTGCTATGGACAAAAGGGCTCCCATTCTACATATTAATAAAAAGATAAAAGATATACAACTAGAAGCTGAAATGAATACAAGATAAGTAATCAAAAGTTATTCTGACTATTTTAATCTGAACAAATCGAGAGATTTTAATCTGAAAAATAGAGAGATTTTAGACAATCCAGATGTAAGTACAAAGGGATTGCAAGAACTCAGTGGTAATATTTTTGTGGATTCCTATTTGTGATCCAAGTAAGACAGGCAGAACAATGTCAGATGGACAATGGAAGCAACGGCTCTTGCCCATGGAAGCATCCTCAGCTGTGTTTGGTAGTCAAGACATAGCCAAGTATAATCACCTGAACTGAATACAAATCAATCATAGGGAAAAGACCATAACACCCTACTCCCTGAGAGGTTAGGAAGATGAATAAAAAGTAGAGGGGGCTAAGAGGATAGAACTAGAAATGAAAGCTATATCAAGGCTCTGGAAAATGTTTCAAAAACAGTTTTATGGCTTTAGGGTATCAACTTGATACAAGCTAGTATAATTTGGGCAGAGAGAACCTCAATTGAGGAAGTACTACATTAGAATGACCTTTGGGAAGGCATGTGGAGGCATTTTCTTGATTGACAATTGATGTGGGAGAGCACAACTCACTGTGTAAATTGCCACTAGGGGGGCTAGTGGTCCATGGTGACATAAGACAGTTGGCTCAGCAAGCCAGGAGGAACAAGTCTGTCAGCAGTATTCCTGCATGGCTGCTGCTTCAGTTCCTGCCTTATATTTCTGCCCTGATTTTCTTCAGTGATAGAGTTTGACCTGATAGGTTTTTTTTTTCTTTCTTCTTTTTTTTACTTAATTTTTTACATTAATTACATTTTATTTGCTTTGTATCCCAACTGTAGCCCTCTTCCTCATTCCCTCCCGATCTCACCCTCCTTTCCTCATCTCCTCCCAGGTCCACCAATAAGAGAGGTCCACCTCCCCTTCCATCTGACCTAGCTTATCAGGTCTCATCAGGGTTGGCTGCAATGTCTACCTCACAAGGCTGCTCCTCCCTCAGGGTTGGGGGTGGGTTGTCAAAAAGCCAGGCACCAAGTTCATGTCAGAGATAGTCCCTGTTCTCCTTACTAGGGAAACCACTTGGTTGCTGAGCTGCCATGGGCCACATCTGGGCAGGTGAATTTTCTGAGACCTGAGAGTTTTAAGAAGAAATGAACCCTTTCCTCAATGAGTTGTTTTTGGTTATGGCAATAGAAACCTAACTAAGCAGACAAAATGATGGGTACAAAAAAAAATCTTTCCCATGGTTTTGCTATAAAAGAAGAGTTAACATAAGAGTCTTCTCCTGGAAGTGGGAAAATATGGGACTTGGATAATTTGTTTTATAATAAAAATATCATTTAGAATGATGATCGTACAGAGTGCAGACAATAAGATGTTGAGAGAAGAAAAGGGAAAGATGTTAAGTGGACCCCATGCCCCTGGTTATTTTGTGTTACAGGAGATTCTCATTCTCATCATCACCCCCATGAGCCCTCACATTTCCGCCGATTTTCCTTCCTTGCTTTGTCCCTCACTATCATATTCCTTTAATTTCCTTCTCATATGTTTATTGCCCACTAGTGGAAGCTCAGTTCTATTTCATAATTTCAATTGAAGAGTTTATTAAGAGTATATATATATTAAAATAATTTAGCTTTTCCTAAATTGGGATAAAACTCAAGCATATCATTTCATTATATCAAAGCATATGTGAATTTTAATAATTAAATATATGTTTTAGTTTTGTTATTGTTATAATCGCTCATTTTGCCTTAGGGATAATTACTGTTTTTTTTTTTTGAGTTTGTTACTTTTATTTCAAGTTATCTCAATTTTGAACCATTCATTTTTTTGTCAATATTATTTTTAATTTTTAGATCTTTTATTTTTCATCTATGCTATTTGTTGTTGGTAATGGTGCTGGCTTTTGTTTTTGTGGAGTTTTCTCTTGTTTCTTTTAGGAGAAGAATTTTGTGTATAACCCATGCAGGGGCATCCCTGGTCTGCTGGGATTAAGGATGTGAACCACCAGGTCAGCTTTCAAATGAGTTATTAAAATAAACTAGCAAAATGAAGATAATATATTTGAATTACTAACCCTCTTCTATTTACACTTTTTTAAAATTTATTTATTTTATATCAATCACAGGATAGGTTTTTTGCATCCCATGCATTGCCCCCTCCCTCATTCCTTCCCACCCTCCGAACCCTCCCTCAACTCCTCCCTGCCCCTCCAAGTCCGCCAACAGGGGAGGATCTCCTCCCCTTCCATCTGACCCCAGATCATCTTGTCTCCTCAGGGCTGGCTGCAATGCCCTCCCCTGGGATCTAGCCAGGCTGTTATTCCCTGGCATGTATGGGGGAGGGTCGAAGAGTCAGCCATCAAGTTCAAGACTGAAACAGTCCCTGTTTTCCTTACTAGGGTCTTCAGTTCGACAATGAGCTATCATGGGCCACATCTGAGCAGGGGTTCTAGGCCATATCCATATATGGTCCTTGGTTGGAGAAACTGTCTCATATAAGACCCCTGTGCCCTGCTCAGTTTGATCTTTGTGGAGCTCCTGTTCTCCCCGAGTCTTACTAACTTCCCTTATTTTTATTATTACTTCCCGCCCTCTGCCAAGGGCTTAATTGTGAGTCTTAATATCTGCTTTGATACTTTGCTATACTGATTCTTTCATAGGTCCTCTTTGGTATGCTCCTGTCCTGTTGCTGGTTTTCCCCTACATTCAAACCTGGGTCTTCTTTCTTGTGTATCTTCCCTAGGTGTGTAGATTTCAGCATGACCTTCCTATCCTATAGATCTATATAAG
>CM053764.1:61065881-61091457 GCA_028658305.1 Pachyuromys duprasi
TATCCCATGGTAGCTCAGTGTCCAACTGAAGACTGAAACAGGGACTGTTTCAGTCATGAACTAGATGGCTGGCTCTTTGACCCTCCCCCATACACGCCAGGGAGTAACAGCCTCGCTAGATCACAGTGGAGGACATTGTAGCCAGCCCTGAGAGGACAAGATGAACTGGGGTCTGATGGAAGGGGAGGAGAGCCTCCCCTGTTTGTGGACTTGGAGGGGGCGGGGAGGAGATGAGGGAGGGATGGGCTGAGTGGGAGGGAATGAGGGAAGGGGCTATGCCTGGGATGCGAAGTACCTAACCTGTGATTGATATAAAAATAAATAAATTACATTAAAAAAGAATAATGATCTAGAAAACCTGAGGAAAAGGTCTTCGCAGCTCTGGAAAGTTCCCAAATGTTTAGTCAATCCTAAATCCCTTCCTCCTCCTGAGTCACTATTAACCAATAGAATGAAAGGTTAACTCACTCCTTCTGGAAATCTCCCTAATTGCCTTTAAATTGAGACTGAGTGCTCACTTCATCCTCCCATTCTAAGGAATGGTAAATTTCTGCAGAATAAATGCTCCCTGCTTTTGCATATTACTTGAGTCTGAGGTCTTTCTTTTGTGATTCTCGGACCCTAACAGAATGTAGGAAGGTTATATGGAGTTGAAAACAATAAAAACAGCTCTTTGGAGTGTTATAGAAATTTGAATTCATTTTTAAAAGTAGAATACAAGAAGTACCAGAGGCTAATACAGACTGGGAAACAGCCGACCATTTACAATATTTTAGATGAGAAACATTGTGGCTGAAAAGCAGATAGTGTGCTTCAATTGGAAACAACACAGTAAGGAAGGGTGGGAAGTCAGATTAATTCAAGGTTATGCTGTGTGTGCTTTCTCTGAGATTGAAACATTCCATCCTATAGGAAGCTCCTTGAGAAAGAAGGTTAACGATTTAAAATAGCTTCAGGAAGTTTCTGAAACTGACAGGATTCACTATATTCCACCTGTCACCCCAAACATCCTATCCCAGCCACCAGACAAAGCAATACACATTGGGAGCCTCTAGCAAATGAAATGAATCTGAGCTGCAAAGGAGACTGAGAGCAGAAAAGCTGCAAAGAGGAGCTCAAGACAAGACCAGCTGCCTGGAAGAAGCAGAAACCAGCTGAGACACACGTTAAACGTTTAAATGAACCGAGGCCACTGGAAAGAACACCACACAGATTAAAAACAAGAAAATCATGAAATTTGCAGGCAAGTGAATAGAACTAGAAAAGATCATCTTGAGCGAAGTAACCCAGAAGCAGAAAGACACACATGGTATATCCTCACTAATAAGTGGATGTTAGTCATATAATATAGGATAAACATACTAAACTCTATACTCCTAAAGAAGGTATACAACAAGGAAGACCCCAGTAAAGATGTTCAATCCTCATTCAAAAGGACAAATGTGAAAGACATTGGAAGCAGGAGAAGACAGAGAATAGGACAGGAGCCTACCACAGATGGCCTCTGAAATACTTAACTGATCGAGGTATCAAAGCAGAGGCTGAGACTCATAGCCAAACTTTGGGCAGAATGCAGGTAATCTTATGAAAGAAGGGGGAAATTGACCCGGAAGGAATAGGAGCTCCAAAAGGAGACCAACAGAGCAAAACAAACAAACAAACAAACAAACAAAAACAAAACAAAACAAAACAAAAACCCTGAGCCCTGGGGAACCTGCAGAGACTGATACCCCAACCAAGGACAGTGCATAGAGAGGACCTAAAACCCTGGCTCAGATGTAGCCCATAGACTCAGTCTCCAAGTGGGTTCCCTAATGAGGGGAGCAGGAGCTTTCTCTGGAATGAACTCACTGACAGGTTCTCTGATCACCTTCCCCTGGGGAGTGCAGGCCACAGTGGAAGACAATGGAACCAGCTTTGATGAGACCTGATAGGCTAGGGTCAAATAGAAGGGGAGGAAGACCTCACCTATCAGCAGACTAGGGGAGGGGCATAGAGGAAAAGGAGGGAGGGTGGGATGGGGAGGAGACAAGGGAGGGGAACACAGTCAAGATACAAATTGAATAAATTGTAATAAAATTTAAAGAAAGAAATGAAAATGGGACTATGGAAGGAGTCTCTCTGTATTGTGAATTCCTGATTCCATGAACTGTAATGCATGCTAGTATGGGCTTTGTTGATGTGGTTGTCTTTGAGTCATTTCTGCTCTTGTAAGTAACCTTCACCTGTATTTCTGTACATAACCCCAATAAAAGTCATGGTTCACCAAGCTGACACTGGTATTATCTGAATTGTTGTTTGTTAGGGGCTCCCTATCTGGGATGAGAAGACTTGTATGTTGTGTATTCCTAGGAAAAAAAATTGTCACACAAGCAATCACCACCAGGGAAAGATAAACAGTTTGAGGAAAGCAACAATAAATAGCTGTATTCATCTTGGGATCCAAGGCTTTTCCAGATCCCCAGGTGCTAAGCCTCAGGTAAGCAGCACAGAAAACTGCACCAAATTGGTAATTGGAAGCACTGGTGGCTGGATGCATTCCGCAGAATGAGACTGTGTTTAGGTAGTAGAACTTTAAGCTTCTTGTAGTAACAATAATGGTACATAGGGTGGTATTTAGACACTCTGTTTTTTTTTCTGTGCATTTTGAAATATAAAGAAATGTAAAAGCTTGAGCCTATAGTCAGCATATGAGAATTTGAATGAGAATTTTATGCCTTGTCAAGAGTTTCAGGCTTATTACTTTCCAATATCTTTTACTATATTTTAAAATATACTTTAAATTAAACTTTTAATTGATTATTTGTGAGTTTCACATTATATATCCCAGTCCCAATCATTTCCCCATCCAATCATATCCTCCCTTCACCCTTGCAAACTCTCCCTCAAAATAAACACACACACACACACACACACACACACACGCAAACAAAATACAAAGCATAGGAATCACCTAATTGTGGAAGCTGTAGTATGACACAGTGTGTCCCACAGTGTGCCCTTCTGTCCACACAACTTCACTTGCAAGTGATCATTGGTTTGGTTCAAAGTCTCTGGCTTCTGTGAGAACATCAATATTGGCTCCTCAAGGGGACTCCTCCTGGCTATCCTGTTGTTGCCCTGTACCATGGAGATTCTACAACTTTTTATCAGCAGGGCTGGCCCTTTCAGGAATTGCCAGCAGTTTGCAGATGATATAGATTATGGGATGGGCCAATTCAGAGCCCTGGATCTGGACCTAGGTGATGGCTGAGCTGGTCAGTGGGCTGGCTCTCTCTTGCCAGCGCTACCAGGGCAAGCTCTCCAGCATTGCTCCAGCTAAGTCACCCAATGCCATCATCTGCAGCAGTCAGGGTCAACTCTCCTGCTGTAATGCCCTTAGGCTGGTTCAACCACACCCATACCTCCAGAGCTAGCTCTACTGTGCTGCCCGGTCAAGGCATGCAGTCCACTCTCCCAATTTGTCGCCAGTGAGGGGGTGGGGCAGCTCTCCTGCTCTCACACTCCTGGGGCTTGTTCACCCATGCCTTTACCATCAGAGCTAGCTCCACAGTGTTGCCCAGGTAAGGTACCGGACCCACTCTCCCATCTTACAGCCAGTGCAGGGGCAGGGCCAGCTGTCCCAACTACCACAGTGTAAGGGGCAAAGTGTATGTGTGTGTAGGGGGGGATGGTATCACCCCTGCATCCATACCACTTGATGGCAGAAAATGGCAGGCCAGGTCCTTCATATTCGCTCCATCAGGGATGGTTCATCTTTATCACTTCCACTAAGGCTAGCTCTTCTGTGCTATCCAGGCAAGGTGAAGGGCTAGTGAGGTACTAGTGAGGTTCAGTGCTAGCTCACTCACTCTCATGACCTGAGGGGCAGCTCTTCTGACTGCCATAGGTAGTGAGAGGCAAGGCACTGAAGCTGTCACCTCAACCCATGCCACCTCACAGAAGATTCAGCAGACACATGGCTGTTCCAGCTCTTGTGTACTTTCACCTTCAGGGCTAGATCACCCTCTTCCTCTCCACCAGGGCTAGCCCTACTACGCTTTCCAGGGGAGATTAAGGGCCCACTCTCTTAAATGTTGCCCTGATGAAGGGCAGGGCCAGCTTACCTGCTCTCACGACCCCAGGACCAGTTCTCTCCACCGATACATTAAACCTCATGGCAGATGAGTGGCAGGGCCAGCCTTACAGCATTCTTGTCCTCAGGGCAGGCTCACATGTGCCCCCACCACCAGGGTCAGCTCTGATGTGCTGTGTAGGCACCGTGCAGGGTCTGCTATCCTGAGAGCTGCAGCTGGTGAGAGGCAGGGATAGCCCTCCTGAGCTCTTGACCCTGTGAGAAGTCTTCCTGACTGCTGGAGGTGGCAAGGCAAGGTAGGCATCCCATACCACCTCATGCAGATGACTGATGGGGTCAGCTCTCCCATACTCATGCCCTTCAGGCTGAGTCACTCACAATGCCATCAGGGCCAGTTCAACTCTGCTGCTTGAGGGAGGGGCAGGACCCCTTTCCAGACTGATGCTCCTGGTGAGAAATGGGGTCAACTCTCCAAAATGCCATAGCCAGTGAGGGGCAGGGCCAGTTCTGCTTAGTCTCTGGACATCCACATGGATCATGGTAGTTGCCCTGACCAGGGGTGTACCCTGATTCTCTAGTGGTAATATGAACCATGTACATCAACAGGAATCCCTATGGTGGCATCATCATGGACCCAGACCTCCTCCCCACCCCCAAAGGAAGCTCAGGGTGAGACCTCACCATTGTCCTAGGCGACAGGGCTCTCCACTCACAAAAAGCTACTCCTATCCACCCTCAAGTCTTCAATTCCATCCCTTTCATGATGCTCAAGCTGCTACATTTTTCTTTCTCTTCCACCTAACCACCTCATACTCAAAATTGTGGTAGCTCCCGCTGCAGGCTGGCCATGTAGCTAGGTGACATCGTTCTTCTCTACTGCTTTGCATGGTGGCAAGCAGGTGTCTCTGGCCCTCCTGTGCTATGTTCAGGTCTGTGGGTAGCATGAAGAACTGTTTTCCTCCTCCTGCACTGCTCTGCAGGGTGCCAGGCAGGGCCCTGTGTGTCTTTTGCCTGTCTTTGCTTTCAGTGGAGGATTGGTCTGTGGTTTCTTTCCCCTCCCACACCATGCGGCATGGCAGAATTAAAGTCTCTGCCTGACTTGCTTCTCACTTGCTGAGCTGTCTGGATTTGATTTGATTTGATTTATGTGTGTCCTAGGCATAAACCAGCTTGGGCCACAAAGGCAGGCGTCAAGTTAAGATTAACAAAGAGCAATACCACCAACAAGGTGTCTCTGCCCATTTCCAGGTAAAGGGGGTTTAAATATACGTCCTGTTATATCTACTAGATTTTATATCTACTAGATATGGTGGCTTGTAAATTTAACTAATGCATTAAGTACTATAAACAGCATAGCTCATTTGTATTTATCATAGTTCACATATTTATCTGCAAAACAAGTATTTGTGGCTCATCTCAATATGCTGTGTTGTTGGAGCTGAGGAGAGAGAATTGAAATAAGTACTTGCTTTTTAAAAATATTGCTGTCAGAATAAGAGCATCAATAATTTAAAAAGTAAAAATGTTTTCATATTATTTTTATTGATTATTTGGGAATGTCATATAATGAACCCTGAGCTCACCGTCCAGTCCTCCTAGGCCTGAGCCACCATGACTCTAATGCCTCCCTTCCAAAAGAAGTCCCAATTCTATTTTGTGTTCCATATTCTCACTGGAGCATGGTCAAACTCCTAGTGGCTAGTCCCATAAAGAAAACTGAGGCTTTTCTGAGCAGTACTCTTGGCAGAAGCCATCAGATGTGGAGAGCTACACTTCATCTTTATCACATTTTCATGCCATTTTATTTGTTTATTTGTTTATTTATTTATTTCACTTTACATACCAACTTTGGGCCCCTCCCTTCTTTCCTCCTGTCCTACTCTTTCTTTCTCTTTCCTCTATTCCCCTTCCTCTACTCCCCAGAAAAGGGGAGTCATCCCTCAAACCACATACCTAAGTACATCAAGTCAAATTAGGACTTCCCCTCTGGCTTGGAGAGGCAACATGACCAGGGGGAAGTAAAAAGAGAAAACAGACAATAGAATCCATGCCAGAGATAGGCCCCACTCCTATACTAGGGCACCCACATGAAGTCAGCGCTGCCCAGTGCCCACATCTCTGTAGGGTTTCAGTCCATGCATGGTCTTTGGTTGGTGCTTCAGTCTCCATAAGTCTGCCCACCCCCTGGGCCCTTGTTAGTTAGTTCACTTTTTTGCCATTCTGCCCAGGCTGTTACTTGTGTGTTTTCCTGAAGGATTGTCACAGAAGCCTTCTATGTCTCTGTTTCTCAGCTGTGAGTCTGCAGTGAATGCCATGGCAAAAGTAGCTTCTTTGCCCTTTACAATCATCAGGAGCATGGATCATGGACTATATGGTTTCCAGCTCAGTGAGTTTAAGGAAACACTGGGTAGAAGGATGATAAGAATATAGAGTGAAGAGAAAAAAAGAATCAGATGATGTAGAGCTGCTGAGGCACGTACTATAGGCTTAAAACTGTGCCTGTAAAATCTGGGTTTTTATTCTGAATAGGGACAGCTTATTGGTGGATCTTTAGCTAAAGAATGCTACAATTTGACTTACTTTCTAATGTGATAATCCTAGCTGTTGTACATAGAATAAACTCTACAATTGGAGAGTGAACCAAGGCATTGATGAAATTAGAAAAGTTCTGTGAATATCCAGGCAAGATAAATCGGCATCTCTGAAATTTAACCAAGTGCTTATGATGTATACAGGCATAACATCAAAGGTGTTGTCTAAAGGACAGACACACAATTCAGTCAAAACCTTGTGGTGATTTTGTCTGTCTTCAAAACTGGGCATGATATTAGCAGTTGTAGCAAGAAACAGAATATATGTATCTACATTCAATCTTAATACACAAATGTATATATTATAATGATACATATACATGTATATGTAAAGCCATTACAGATCATCTCAAAGGATTATGGGGCTGAAGAATCTGGCCTGACATTGGCAAGGCCCAGAAAAGGAAACAGTGTACATTCTATCCCATACTTAAAAAAAAAGACAATAGAAAAGAAAGTTTTGGCCTGAACCCATTAGCCAGGATTATAATTGCTTGGGCCCTGGAAGATAAAGCAGAGCTATTCTCTGTTCTCACATATTTTGTCCCCTTTAGATGTTCAGCTCACTTGATGAGGTCAGCTATGAGATTGAGTTTGTTCCTTAAAATTCATACAGTGCAAATAGGAATCACTGAATCAAATGTGCTGGCAGACAGACCTGATGGGTGACTAAATTCTGAGATGCGCCAGGTATAGAGGTTCCTCTAGTATTGAGTAAACTAATGTTCTCCTGGGAGTTGTTGAGTTACTGCACAAGTGGGCTTGTTATGAAAGAAGTTTCATTGCTCTCTGTTTGAAGACCATTTTGCCTTGTTTTGTGAGATGATACAGTAGAAAGCTCTTGCCACATTTAGTCCTGATGCAACTTGATATGCTGGGCTGGTTGGGAAAAGGAACTTACTTTTTCAGAAGAAAAGGGAAGGGGGATGGAGGAGGGAGGGACCTAGGAAAGGAAAAGGGATAGGACTACAATAAAGATGTAAAGTGTATAATTTTTTTAAATACAGTAGCATAACCCTTTAGATGCTGACTCTGCTGCTATATTTACTGTCCTATTAGCATCAACCAATACTTGACAATCTACTGAGAGATGGACGGTACATTCTGTTATGTTGTCTATCCCCTCACTTTTTGTGCATCATTTGAAAGGATACTTCTGAGACAACAATATTAGCTGGAGTGTTCTGATTCATTTTCTCTAGCAACTGTCTTATGCTTTATTTTGATTATGTTGATGCAAACTGACATAGGACAACCAATCTTACTTATATGATTATTAATAATGCTAAACAACTATGTAGATTCAAGGCATTTTTTTTCTTCTAGCAAGCTGCTCTACTGTTTCTAATAAATAAGAATATATTGAAGGTTATGTTATTTCAAAACTACTTTGAAGTTCAACTACCTATTAAATTGAATGTATATGAATGAATAATATTTTAATACTTGAATGATATATTCACAACCAATATGAGATTCTCATCAATGTATATTTATTTATAGTAGAATGATGGCACACTGATATTATCACAGATTTACAGTAGCAAATTAGACCATTTATATTTGGGGTCATTCCATGGTAACATAAAAGATTGATAGAGAAATTCAAAACAAAAATGAATTTGGGACTATAATAAAATATTTGGGTGAATTCTGTTGAGATCATCTATTCATACATGAGTTTAGAAATATCATGAAACACTTTGACAGTATAAATCAAAGAGGTTGGAAGTAAAATCTGTTAGGAGCCGTGCCGCCATCACAAGATGGCGCTGGCTTCCTGCTTCCTGGTTCTTCTTGCCTGCAACTGCTGGGTCTCTGCACCTGCGCAGACTTATGGTAATTGGGGATTGTGTCGTGCCCCAATCGCAGCCCTTATGTTAATTAGGATTTATGGTGAGCACCAATTACAGACGGACAGGTCACCCAGTTGGCTATATAAGCAGTACGCTCCCTGGGTTTAGGGTCCTTCTCCATCTGCAAGCAAGAGCTTCATAATAAAGCGCTGTTGAAAGAATCCTGTGTTGCTGAGTCATCCTTCTTCGGCAAAAGGTGCGCGCGACAAAAATCATTTTTCTGGAAATCTTATTGCTGTTTTACAATGACGATATACCAGAAATAGGACAAACTTTTCTATTGAGATAATCATCAAAATACTACATATAGAGTATATTTGGGTTTATAATGACATATATTACAAACCTTTTACATATTTTCTAAAACATTAATAAATGGCTATGTATGAATGTATTTGTGATCTCAATTATATACATGCACATATATATATATATATATATATATGTGTGTGTGTGTGTGTGTGTGTGTGTGTATGCAATTTTCTTTAAAATCTCCAATTACTTTAAAGGAGTTGGTATAGAGTAGGGCTTTTAAGCTTCTGAGGAATTGCAGACAACTGAATCTTAAAGGTTGGACACTAGTCAAGTAGATAGCATGACCTCATAAAATGAATAAATGACATAGTCTCTCCCTTTCATTAGATACAGTGAGAAAATGGCCATGTTTAAGGTGTAAATCATAAAAAAAAGATCCTTATAACAAATCAAATCAGTTAAGGTGTCACAAAACTGAAAAATGATGATGAAATGTGGCACATACAAACTGTGGAATACCATACAACTGTCAAGAAAAGTGAAAATCATGATATTTTTTCAGGTAAATGGATGGAACTAGAAAAGAGTATATTAAGTTAGATAACCCAGACCTAGAAAGACATGTTCTCACGTTCTCTCTAATTTGAGGCTTTCAGTTACAAGTCTTTTGATGTGAGTCCATAGCCTGTAGTAAGTACGGAAGTTAGGAAAGTAATACGGAAACATTGCCAGGATACAGAGATTGGAGGTGAATAAAAAGAGGAACAACTGGGTATACGTGGTGATCTGGACAGAATACTGGGAAAGAGAAGGACTTCTCACAGATGGAGATATAAGTGAAGAAAGAGAGAGGAAGGTAAAGGGGAATAACAGGATACAAATACTCTAATAGGGCAAAGAGGAAAATGCAGGCTCCTTAAGGAAAGGGGGAGATAAATACAGCAGAATAAGGGAAGTGAAGAAAATATCAATATCAATGACTTAAAAAAACACTGTACTCTATAGTGCATAAAACTCTTTGTATAAATATACATAGATAATTTTAATGCACCTTTTCTACTTGGCTAATGGTTCTCCCTCCAAGAGCCAGTGAGCACCTAACAATCCCTCAGTATCAGACATGATAAATTCTTTTTTTGTGTTGTTAGCCAGAGTACTAAGAGACTCCCAAAACATATAGCCTATTGTTGGAATGGAATTATGAAGAAAAATAAATGCATGGATTTTTCAAGTAAATGAATGGAACTAAAAAATTATACTCCGTGAAGGAACAATGTTCTCTAAAGATAAATGTTGGATGTTCTTTCTCATACATATCCTAGTTTCAAATCTTTAGATTGTGTGTAAACTTTGAAGCAACTATTAAGACCAAGAAACTAAAAAAAAAGGCTGTCCAGAGGAAAAGATATCTTTATGAAATGAGATAGTGGAAAAATTGTATGAAATAAAAATTAAAAACAATGGGAAGGAGTAATTAGAGAGGAGGATGGGCTGGGATAGATCTTGTGGTTGGCAATAAATAATCTAAAGATTTTTTAAAAAGTAATGTGGAAACAGATTATTTATAAGCTTTCTAAATCAAAACTATAAATTGATTTGATTGCATTTGTCCTACAAGAGCCAAGTAATGTCCCTCTCAGGAACCACAGGTTACCAAACAAGATGCCCCTCTCAACAGTGGACTATCGCTCTCATATTTGTCAGTAGTTTCAGAGATATCTAAAATAATAGAGGCTGTCTTCCCTGCACTTTGTTTTCCCCTGAATCTTGGTAGTTAGCTCTTATTCTGAAGACACCACACTTAGATCACAAGATATGGAGATCTCAAGGTATTGCTTCATTCTTGCTGGCTCATTTCTTTTTATATTAATTTTTAATTAATTTTTGTATTTTTACATTGATTACATTTTATTCATTTTGTATCCTAGCTACAGCCCCCTCTCTCATTCCCTCCCAATCCCACCCTCCCTCCCTCATCTCCTCCCATGCCTCTCTCTAAGCACACTATATTAATTTTAACTGAAATAAAGTTCCATCAATTTTTCCCCTTCCCTTTCTTCTCCCACCCTCTCAGCGAGCATCTCTTGATCCTCTCACAATAACCGCTCCCCATACCTTTAAGAACCAAAATAAAACCTCTCTTCCTTTCTTATAAAACAAAAAAGGTCAAGGTCATTCTTGATTATACAGAATATTCCAGGACCACCTTGCTACGTGAGACCTTGATTGAAAATAAGTTATAGTAAAATAACTTTTAAAAAATGTGTGCATATTATATAAAGAATAGGGTAGTTGCTACGTAATTGGGAGATAATTTTTCTTCAGTTTAGATGCACATGTGTACTTTTTAGGAGAATGTTGTAGACTGCGCCAGCAAAACACTAGCCTTATAGAAAATTCATTGTAGCAGACCAATGCAATTGCTGCTTTGGTTTTTGTTTGCTTGCTTCTTGTTGTGATGATGAGTTTCAGCTTAATTTTATAATTATCATCTTTTTGTGGGGTAGGGTCTCATGTAGCCAGATTAACCTTAAGCTGATCATCTCCCACCTCAGTTTCCCAAGTGTTGAGATATCAGCCATAGGCCACTGTGCCTGGCTGGTTTCATTATCTTAAGTCAATTTTATGCTTTAAATGTTTCATTTAGCCCATATACTCTCCAAGAATGCAAATATAGATTTGTTGAATATCAGCTCCTCAATTTCTAAGAATTCATGAAATATGTTGCTGATTAGAAACACACAAAGAGTTCTTAACATCCGAGTTCATAAAATACCTGTTCTTAACAATGGAAGCTTCTTCATATGCTCCAGTAGCTAATTATGAAAAACACTGACTGCCCTGTGTTGTTTATGTTTGCAGGCTCAGGACCAGGAGATTCCCATCCTACAACTGCCACTCTGCGAGACTCCGTCCAGGGTTATACATAAATGATAAAAGCACATACATCTTGCAATTTTAAGTGAAGTGTATCTGGGTAGGAATAAATCTCTTCAGGGAAAATTCCAGAAAGTGTGACCCTGGCCTTATTTTCTCATGCTAAGCACTGAAATCATGATGCTCATCAGATAGAGTCAACTCTGATTATAGAGGTTACAAGGTTCTTGCTTGTTTGTGAGAACATTTTTTGTTTCCCTGAGGGCTTTGTAAAGATGGCAAAATGATTTGTTGACAATGAACAAGCACACGCTCGGGAGTGACAACTATTTTTTCTGCTCCTATATGTATATACACAGACAGCAAGCTCCAGAGGACACACAGTGGCTTCTGCTTCCAGTGTCTCTACTATCTCAATAAGGAACAGATAACTCTTAACCATAGCTTTTACAGGGTCCACAATTGCCCTTCAGTTAGTGTCCTCTGACCCATGGCCCTTGCCATCAGCCCTGACATTTACAGTATTACTGAGGCAGGACTAAGACACAGATTTGCTTTGATACCCTCTTCTTGCTGCTATTCAAACACTACAGAAATAAAAATGTAAATGATACCTATTCCTAAAAGAAGAGTTAGAAAACTCTGACATGATTTCCCACTTTTCATAATTACTATGACAGCTCTGCTGAGATAAAATTAACATATCATTAAATGCCCCATTGAAAGCACATAACTCAGGATTTTTTATTTATTTTTGTAAATTAGTGGAGTTATGCAAATTATGCCCATAATCCAGTTGTAGGTCATTCCATCTCCTTTTGAAGGTCTTTTGGCCTCTGTAATCCACCCCTCTTGTCCTTCCTCATCTCCAGTCCCAAGCATTGATGATTTGCATTTTTATTGATTTCCCTATTGCAGAATATGATACAGGTGGAGGTTTGAGATATATAACCCTTTGTATCTGTGAGTGTAATTTTTCTTTATATTTTAGATGATCATAAATGAACAGAATTTGTAAAAATTATTCAGTGAAGATTAAGTCACCTTTCACTCCTTCTTTACTAATGGTGACATGTATATAGTTCCACATTAGGTATTTATTTGTGTTAGAATAATGCGTGTTATGGTTCTGTACTATTTTAGGGTATGCAGTAGAAAATACAGGTAACTGCATTACATGTACATGCTTTATCATGCTTTAGAATGCTGTGTGGGGGAATATGCAACATTTACAACTTGTGTACACTGCACTGCAGTGTTTCTCAAATCAAGAACATAGAATGAGAACATAAAATGCCCTGTCCACTCAAATAAGAAACACCTTGCTACACCTGTAAAACAGGAGCAAATACCTTCATTTTAAAGCATTTTGTCATGGCTTCTCTTGGAGAAAGTTTGGCATACAACTGTCAATTTCAATGCACTATACATTGAACCATAAAACCTGATGAATGTTTTGACAATAACCCTGCAAGCCAGCCTGTGCTTAGATGTTATACTTCCTGTAGTGGAATACTGTAAGTACATCAGCTCTTCAAGGGAGGTACCTAGATCATGACAAAAAAAATTTGGTCACAGATGATGGCCAATAGGATTTTGTTGATACTTGCAAATAGAGAACTCATGTAAGGTCACAAGAGTAAATTCTTTCATCCTGCTTTCATGGAATGGGTGACTTTATTATTTCTTCATAGGGAGACCTGGTAAACGCTTTGGTATTGCACAAAATGTGTTCTAGCTAATCAGCATCCTGTCTTACCAGCTTGAATGAAGTATGGATAGTGTCTTCTGCTACGCTTTGAATGTCTCCTACAACACTCATTTGGAAATTTAACTTCAAAATAAAATAATCTAGAGATGTGGTCTTAAAGAAGTGATTGGAAGAGCTATTATTGCAGATAAAGGTTCTTGGTCATAGCATGAGCACAGCCTATCTTTCCTTTTAGTGTTGAATGTTCTTTGATTTTTACATTCTGATGCAGCAGCTCAGCCCTGGTAAAATGCATACAGCATGCTTTTGAACTTTATGGCCTGATAAATGGTACAGTATATTTTTTTTGTAGATTCCTTCAGCTCAGATATTCTTCTATATCCATAAAAATTCATTCACAACATCCTAGTAGTCCTTTTAATCTTCCTCTTTCGGGAATATGACTAATTGAAATACTACCTCTACCTCTTAATGAATTAAGAACCCACACTAAATGCTATTCTAACTTTTTGACTTTTTCTTTTTTTTTTTTTAGTTACCCCATCTAATATATGAACAAAACCACAGAGCACTTATTACAAATTTCTTGATTTCTGAGGTCTCTAAACAGTCTTCTTTGTTATGCTTTGGGAGAGAAAGAGAAGAGAACTTTACATATTAAATCTAGGCAAATGCTTAGGATGTACACACATGAATGCAGTTATAGCCAGTACTATGTAGATTAGGAAGACGTGAGTCTCACCTGATGTGTTTTTCTCCATTGAATTTATTTTTTAATATAATAGTATTTTATCTTTCTTATCAAGGATGCTTCCTAAGCATGGAGTTTAAAACTAAGGAATAACATGCTGTCTAATATATTATAGCAATGCAGTAGATTTTTCTGGATATAACACAGGGTGCAATAAAGTCTGCGGTTTAAAGCCACATGTACCGTCCCTTGTTTTGGAATTTCTTCCTTGTGAAACTTGGCCTTCATCTGCATACATGAATCACATGCAGCCTTAAACGCTGAGACTCCAGTGCTCTATTTCTTCAGAAATCTTTACTCTCTTGAATTCTTGGAGGTTTTTCATATGATAATGCGAATCTAAACCTATAAGGATGTCTAACAATGTATTCTCTCTTTCCCTTTGTGGTCATAATTTAGGATAATTCTTTGAGCTCAGTTATCTCAAACTGTATCTTCATCATAAATACACTTTGTGCCCTTCTTTAACTCCTGCCTTGAGAGACTCATCACCCACACCTGGGTAGACTTCTCATGCCGCAACATGTAGTTTCTGCTATTTTCCAATCAACTCCTTTTCTCTCTGGCATTTGTCAAGAACAATACTGGGCCAGCTCTGACCTAGTGTGGTGACCCCCTGTGCCTCCCACATTCACACCACACTTCCAGTTGACATTTCCTCGACTCCCTTTCTCTGCTTTACTGTCCCCAGTTCACAGTTTTCATTCGAGTCAGAATCAGGATGCTATCAGTAACATTTTTGTGCTTGAAGAATCTAAGCATTCCTCCATGTGGACTTTTTGCTGAAGGATTCACTGGAGTACTTCAGCAGGAGCAGCAATGGCCTTCTTTTCTTTCAACTAAACTTTTGAAAAGGACTTTGCATAGAGGTGCTACTATTCTCAAACTTTGTTTTTGTAGTGCTTTTTGTTTTCTATCAAGTAATTTCTTCTGGTATTTTTCCTTTCTTAATTAGTTTTGAGAGAACCAGTTTCAAAATTTAATGGCTGTGGATGTTAATGGTATAAAATAATCCTTTGAGTTTTGAAAATTTGGCTCTAACAGATTATTTTAGACTAATTAATTTTGTAATTGCTTCAGACAATCCAGTTAATGATATAGTTGATTACTTGGTTATTAATATCAAATGTTGAGGATAGTAAATTACAGCTTTTCTCAGAATAATAAATTACAAACCAGGGATGAACAAGTACAGATACATACTGTGGGAGGGTAGTTTTCCATCCCAGTGGGAATTACTATTGTTTGTCCATCTTGAGTGGGATAGTGCTAAGTTTGTTGAAAAATTCTTACTACCTTTAAAAAATTTTCTTATGCATACCATCCTTCAAAGAAACTCTTTTACTAAATTAATTAGCAAATTATTAAGAAGAATTATAAAGTGTATATTTTGGGTTCCATAAAATAGATTGTCTATTATAGCATGCAATTGATTATACCAAAATAAGTATTTGCCCTCAGAAAGAATTATTTGAACAAAGCCTGCTATGACCAGAATTGCCAGTATGTCACTATTTATTCTGTCACACAATGTAACTGTTTAAAAAAAGCTTCCACTGTGTTCCAGTTGAAGATAACCTTCTAAAAGCCTATCACAAAATAAAGGCAGTTTGGGTAACTTTGGCATTAGGGCTTCGTCTTCCATTTATTCTTTGTATATGATGCCCATGTTCTTCACTGATAGAATTGTGATTTTCTTATTTGACATGCACCATCTCACATGCTGCTTCAAGTAATTACATAGTATGACTCCTGAAGTCCCTTGACCCCTTATTAGAATGTACATTCCCTTCCACCCATCCGTCACCAAGTGTTCACTACCTGTGGAGTCTTGATGAAACAGCTCAGCTCCGCATGTCAAATAGTCACTTCAGTCCAATTAAATTCTCATCGCATGACATTTGGATTGTTGATGGAGGCAGGAGGAAGTGGTATTTCCATTACAGAGCCTCCTGGAATGAGGTAAGGATAAATATTCCAAAGTTGTGCTGCATGGGTATTTTCTCTTTTAAAAAAATAACCATTAGGTGGTGCAATATTTTCCCATCTCAAACACTGTGATAAATAATCATTTGACAACCGTGCTTAATATAGTCACTCCATGAACTGAGATACTGAAGTTTTATTATTGACTTCTCACGAGGACTTAGCCCCACCAGGCTACTCCACTGATTAAACTCTTGATTAATCACCTGTTAATATGTCAAATTTTACTCACTGTGGCAAGGGCAATATTCATGAAAAACAGGTGAGAAAATGGTAAAGAAAATACTGCTTGTCGCCAATCATATTCATAGCTAGCTCTTGCCCTACGGATTGAACTATTTGTTTTATCAAATGTTTTCTTCAACTGAATAATTCCCCAGGCACCATGGAGGGAAGAGTGACCTTTCTCATTTACATTCAGTATAAATACACATATCTTTCTCTTTTCTTTTGCTTGTGTCATACTATCAAACAGTGCAGGGGCACACAAAGTAGGAAGCAATGTGTTAAGCCAAACAGGCTTATCTCAGTGATTGCTGCATATCAAGTCTTGTTTCAGATACTCTCAGGCTCGGCAGTGCTCATTTTGAGACAGTATTTGCAGTTCCCAGAGTGGAACTTCCACTTACTTGTGAAGGAGCAAGTTAGTGAACTTCCTGAGGAGATGAGACAAAGTGACTCATCAAGCTCACCAGTGACCAGAGTGTGAGAACCTTCAAGATCTCAGATTCTCACCATGTGCCTCAAAACAGCCTTCAGTATTTCAGTCTTTGGTTTCATGTACATTTATTCAATTAGGTTAATGTCAAATAACAACTTTTCAGCATAATATTTGTATTGAATATTAGGTAATTTCATACAATGCATTCATTCACACTCTCTCCCCATTCCTCTCAGCTCTACTCTACCACCATTGTGCCTTTCCCATCCCACAAAATGTACCAAGCACAGTTTGCGTTCCTTTTTTTCTTTTTTATTATAATATTTTATTTTATTAATTACAGTTTATTCTCTTTATATCCCAGCTGTAGCCCCCTCCCTTGTCTCCTCCCAATCCCACCCTTCTTTCCTCTTCACCACCCATGCCCCTCCCCCAGTCCACTGATAGGGGAGGTCCTCCTCCCCTTCCATCTGATCCTAGTCTATCAGGTCTCATCAGGAGTGGCTGCATTGCCTTCCGCTGGCCTGGTAAGGCTGCTCCCTCTGAGGAGGAGGTGATCAAAGAGAAGGCCAATCAGTTCATGTCAGAGACAGTCCCTGTTTATATTACTAGGGAACCCAGTTGGAAACTGAGCTGCCATGGGCTACATCTGTGCAGGGTTTTTTATATACTCACTGGTACATGGTCAAACTCCCAGTGTCCAGCACTTGGAGAAAACTGAGTCCTTTCCCATTCCCCTTCCAGGAGCCATCAACTGTGAAAAGTTATACTTCATCATTATTATCACAATTTTTAAGAACTTTCTTCAATTGTTTCCTGACCAGACTCTTTTGGGGCATCAGTTATTACAGAAGCATTCAATGTCTGTCATTCTCATTTAATATGGAGTCATCAATACCAACACTACTCATTTAAAATATCAATGTATACATGCATAATATGTCAGTTATTGTGTTAGGTTATAATATTATAGATGATAGTCAGTTGCTGGATCACATACTCTTTTGATAGCTCCATTCCAGTTTTGCTGTTCTAGCATCGTGTTAAGTATTGTTGCTGAGGATAATTTTCCAGCTCTGATTTTGGCTTTTAATTTCTCAAGTGTATTTACTGTTTCTTCAAGTTCGTGCCCATTCCATAAGCAATCAGTAGAGTGTGTGAGGAGCTGCAAAGACTAAGCAAATGTATGTTCTGATCACTAGAAGGCCAGGGATCAAAAGAAGAATGGCTCTACTATCACTGGGCCCCAAGGGGCAAAGTAGTAGGTACTTTCTGTGTATAAAATCATGTTGCTTTAGGAGCCTTGTCAGTTGATACCAGATATATCTGCTTTTTCCACTCTTAGTCCATAGCTACAGACGGACTTCAAGCATCATTAGATCACCAATACAATGCTTTTAACTAAGCTTTTAGGCTTCACTTATCTGTTAGATGAATCCTATGAGTGGAATTTTATTCCATTCTTCAAGAGAGACTATTAAAGACTCCACACACCCAATATATATATTTTTTTCTTGAATTTCATGCACGTGGATTTGAACTATTACAGACTCGCTACCAGATCAAGAAATTGAATAAACAACTTTATATTCGGGCTAAATCTTTTATATCCAAGCAGTAATTATTCAATAATCTCACAATAAACACTAGGTCACTAAGTTTCACAAACCATTAATGGAACAATGCTGTGTTGTTATCATAAGGGAAGACAGAAAGAACAAAACCACGTTAGCAAAAGACATGTAGAGAGACAACAAACAAACAACCAAACAATTCTGCTGGCTACATGCTTTTGTGGACATTGAGTTTGCTATATTCTCTGGGTGATAAGCCAAGCAAGTCAGAATGAGAATGCAGAAGAACAAGGATCCTTCCAGTTGGGGTTCAGAGCAAGTGAGAGCTGTCGCAGGAGTTACATATTTTGCTGGGAGTTATTTGAGAAGACTTATTCTTGTGGCTGTTGGTTATTATTCAAGTTAACAGCATTGTCTGCCTTGCATTATAGATAATAAGTAGAAGTTTGACGTTAACAACAATAAGAGTAAACCAGAAGTCAGTGTAAGTATGAAAACTAAGTTGTTAAAAAGAAAAACAAAGATGGTTTTTAGACTTACATTTACTAGTCAACGTAAAACAACATAGGAATTAGAGAGCACATGTATGACTAAGTAAAAGATTTCAATAATTTGCTGCTCAACCTGGGATCCTCAGGCTTGGTGAAGCAGTTTGCCTGATGGTTAGAAGGACAGTTTGAAGAAGGCCTTTTGATTGACTTCAGATGTAAAATAATTAACTTTCTCTTTTTGAATGCCCCTTTAACTCACTCAGATCTAGATTTCATCTTATAATTCACATAAAACATGCACTATATTTTGAAAAACATAAAAGAGAGAGAACTTCAGAGAAATGTCATGCACTAGCTCTGTGTATGACACAGTCTTTCTACATTTTCAGAAATTGAAAACAGTAACAATGGGGAAATTTTTGGTTTGTACTTTCCTTGAAACTGTCACAATGAGTCCTCTTTTTCTTTCTACTACAATCCTCTTAATGCAACCTAATATTATAAGTTTATGTGTGTTTTTTTAGGTCTGTCTGTTTAAATAGCTATTATACAATATGAGACACGTTAGTAGGAAAATGTCATTGGGAAATGCTGGTGACTAAAACAATATTCTCAGAAACTTTTTTAATTAATTAAATCAGTTTAAACCTTGGTCATAAGACCATCCATCTTTTCCTCCCAGTCCTACCCTCCCTCAGGCATCTCCTCTTCCCCATTCTTCAGAGTAGGCAAGTCCCCTACCCAGATACCAAAGCTCATCTATTCAATATGAGGACTGAGTTTGTCTTCCTTCCCTGTGGCCTTGTAGGAAAGTCCCATCACGGATAAGTGATCAAAAGGCAGGCCACATAGTCTATGTTAGAGATATTCCTCACTTTCCTTAGTAGAGGGTAGACATGAAGCCTACAATGCCTGTTGGACTTATCTTCTTGGGGTCTGTACATTATAATATGTCTATCTTGTACTATATGTCTAAAATGTGCTTATAAGTGAACATATACCATGTGTGTCTTTCTAGGTCATTCAAGATAATCCTTTCTAGTTCCATTCATTTGGCTGAAAATTTCATGATTTCCTTGTTTTTAATGGCTGCTGAAATGTATCACAGTTTGTTTGTTTGTTTGTTTGTTGGTTTGTTTATTCCATTCTTCAGTTGAGGGACATCTAGGTTGTTGCCAGTTTCTGGGTATTATTAATAAAGCTGCTATGAACAAAGTTGAGCAAATATCCTTGATGAATGGTCAGGCATCTTTTGGGTGTATATCCAGGAGTGGTATAGCTAGTTCTTCAGATTTGGCTATTTTCAATTTTCTGACAAAGCACCAGAATGATTTCCAAAGGGTTGTACAAGTTTGCACTCCCATCATCAATGAAGGAATGTTCCCCTTTCTCCACATCCTCTCCAGCATGTATTGTCGCTTGAGTTTTTGATCTTAGCCATTCTGACAGGTGTAAGATAAAATCTCAGGGTTGTTTTGATTTGCATTTCCCTGTTGACTAAGGATGGTAAACATTACTTTAAGTGCTTCTCCACCATTCGAGATTCCTCTGGTGAGGATTTTCTGTTTAACTCTATATCCCAGTTTTAATTGGATTATTTTGTTTCTTGTTTTTTATTTCTTGAGTTCATTATATATTCTGGATATTAGCCCTCTGTCAGATATAGGTCCTTTCTCAGTCTGTAGACTGCCATTTTGTTCTATTGATGGTGTCCTTTGCTTTACAGAAGATTTTCAGTTTCATAAAGTCCCATTAATTAATTGTAGATATTAGAGCCCGAGCTGTTCATGTTCTGTTCAGGACATTGTCTCCTGTGCCAATGAGTTGAAGGCTTTTACACACTTTCTCCTCTAGCAGATTTAGTGTATCTGGTTTTATGTTGAGGTCTTTAATTCACTTGGACTTGAGTTTTGTGCAAAGTGATAAATGTGGATCTATTTGTGATTTTCTACATATAGAAAATCTATTGTATGGTTATGGCTTTTCTATTGTATGGTTTTTCTATTGTATGGTTATGGCTCTTTTGTCAAAAATCAGGCAAGCATAAGTGTGTCAGTTTATTTCTGGGTCTTTGATTCAGTTCCATTGATCCACCATTCTGTTTCTATGTCAGTACCATGCAGTTTTTATTGCTATTATTCTGTGGAATAGCTTGAGGTAACATATGGATATACCTCCAGAAGTTCTATTATTGCATAGGATTGTTTTTAGTTATTCTGTTTTTTTTTTCCTATATGAAGTTTAGAATTGTTCTTTTAAGGTCTGTGAAAAATTATGTTGGTCTCTTGATGGAGATTGCATTGAATCTGTAGTTTGCCTATGGTAAGATGGCCAATTTTTACTATATTAATCCTACAGATCCATGTACATGGGAAAATTTTCCATCTTCTGATATTTTATGCAATTTATTTCTTCAAAACTTGAAGTTCTTGTCATATAGGTATATGATAGCATTACTCCTAGATTCTTTATATTATTTGTAGATATCTATAGGGTCCATTTCATTCATGACCTCTGTTGGCTTCATTATTTCTATATTTACCTTCTGTCTTGATGATCTGTCCATTGGTGAGAGTGAGGGGTTGAAATCTCCTACTGTTAATGTGTTGGGATCAATATGTGATTTAAGCTTTAAGAGAGTTTCTTTTATTAATGCAAGTGCCTTTGCATTTGGGTCATAGATGTTCAGGTTTGTGATGTCCTCTTGGTGGATTTTTTTCTTTGATGAGAATGAAGTATCCTTTCCCATTTCTTTTGATTAATTTTGGTTGAAATTCTGTTTTATTAGATATTAGGATGGCTATTGCAGCTTGCTTCTCGGGTCTGTTTGCTTGTAAAACCTTTCCTCTGCCCTTTACTCTGAGGTGGTATCTATCTTTGTTGTTGAGGTGTATTTCTTGAATGTAGCAGAATATTGTATCCTATTTCTGCAACCCATCCTGTTAGTCTGTGTCTTTCTATTACAGAACTGAGTCCATTGATGTTGATACATACTAGTGACCAATGATTGTTAGTTCTTTTTAATGTGGAGTTGGTGGTAATAGTATTTTTTTGTGCTCGTTTTTTGTTGGTTTTGCTGTTGGAATTTATCTATCTCTATATATTTTGGATGTCTATGACTTAATTGGGTTGGCGTTTTCCTTCTACTATCTTCTGTAGGGCTGGTTTGGTGCACAGATATTGTTTAAATTTAGTTTTGTAATAAAATATCTTGTTTTCTCCATCTATGCTGACTGAAAATTTTGCTGGGTATATTAGTCTGAATTGGCATATGTGGTCTTTTAGCATGACACCTGCAAACACTTTCATAGTCTCTGTTGAGAAATCAGGTGTGATTCTGATAGGTCAACCTTTATATGTTACTTTGCCCTTTTCCCTGGTTGCTTTTAATATTTTTTTCTTTGTTTTGTAGGTTTAGTGTGGTTTTATTTTTATTAGGTGGCAGGAGGAATTTTTCTTCCAGTTTAGTCTACTTTGAGTTCTGTAAACCTCTTACATGTTTAAGGGCATCTCTTTCTTTAGGTTGGGGAAATTTTCTTGAAAATATTTTCTGGGTCTTGCACCCTAGAATCTTCTTTTTTGTCTTCTCTTATTAGTTTAGGTTTCAACTTTTTCACGGTGTCATTGATTTCTTGGATGTTTATGTCAGGATCTTTTCCATCTTAATGTTTTCTTTGAAAGATATGTCAGTTTCTTCCATTGTATCTTCAACACCTGAGATTCTCTCATCCATCTTGTATTCTGTTGGTGATGCTTACTTCTGTGGTTCCTGATCTCTTCTTGAGGTTTTCCATCTGCATGGTTTACTTTGTTTGTGTTTTCTCTATTGATTCTGATTCTCTTTTCAGGTCTTGAACATTTTTATTCATTTTCTTCATGTGCTTAATTGTATTCTACAGGCCATCCTTGATGACCTCTATTTGGTTGTAATTTTCTATATTTCTTTGAGAGATGTGTTTGTTTCCTCTTTATATCATCCAATAACAGTGTAAACACAGATTTAAGGTCATTTTCCTGTGTTTGAGGTGCATTAGAATATCCATTGTTTTTTGGTGTTTCTAGTAGATTCATGTTGTCCAGGTTTTTGTTGATTATGTTCTCACACTTGCCTTTAGCCATCTGGTTGTCTCTAGTCTTGGCTGTTTGTTCCTTGAACCTGCAATGAAATCTAGATCTTCTCATCTCTGGTGTCTGCATTGATCTTCAGGATGACAAGAGAGGCCCAAGGGTATACTAATGGATGCCAGGATGGGTGTTTCAGAAGGTAGGGTGCAGCCATGGGTACTTTGAATGGCAGGGGCATAGCTGTGGGTGCCTTGTAGGGCAAGAGACATGGACACTGGGAAACTTTTTGGTTTTTGACACATATATCTGTTGTACAGAAAATAAGCTGGTGGACTCTGCCCTGAAACTTAACAAAGTGATTTATTAATTAGTACTCACTAGACTACAGAACAAATTGAAGGTTGTTTTTTGCTGACTGAACTCTTTGATCAGGAGTTGGACTCTACTACATACATTCAGGGAGTACTGTCTTTTTGGTGGTATCTGAAAGCATCAACTTGGAGGGCCGTCTGATGAGAGCAGTATCATCTGTCTGTTCCTCCATTGGCTCTGGAAGGCCCCAGTTGCAAAGTGCAGGCCACTTTTTCATCTATTCAAAAAAATTACTAAGAAAAATGTGTTGTCTTTCTGCTTCTGGGATACCTCACTCAGGATGATCTTATGCAGCCCCCACCATTTACCATCAAATCTCATGATTTCCTGTTTGTTTGTTTTTTTAATAACTGAATAATATCCTATTGTGTAGGTGTACCACAATTTCTGTATCCATTCCTCAACTGAAGGACATGTGGGTTGTTTCCAACTTCTGGCTATTACAAAAAAAGGTGCAACAAACATGGTTGATCAAATGTCCTTGTTGTGTACCTGAGCATATTTTGGGTATATGCCTAGGAATGGTATAGCTGGATCTTGAGGAAGTGTTGTCCCTAATTGTTTGAGAAAGTGCCAGATTGATTTCCAAAGTAGTTGCACAAGTTTACATTCCCACCAGCAATGGAGGAGGGTTTCCCTTTCTCCACAACCTTTCCAGCATGTGTTGTCAATTGAGTTTTTAATCTTAGCCATTCTGATGGGTATAAGGTAAAATCTCAGGGTCATTTTGATTTCCATTTCCCTGATGACTAAGAACTTTGAATATTTCTTTAAATGTTTCTCTGACATTCAATATTCCTCTATTGAGAATTCTCTGTTTAGCTCTGTACCCCTCAGAAGCAGAAAGACATACAGGGTATATACTCACTCATAAGGAGATATTAGACATATAGTGTAGGATAAACATAATAAAATCTGTACACCTAAGGAAGCTAATCAAGAAGGAATACTCTGGCTAAGATGCTCAATCCCCATTCAGAAAGGTAAAGAGGATGGACATTGGAGGAGGGAGAAAACGGAACAGGACAGGAGCTTACCACAGAAAGCCTCTGAAAGGCTCTGCCTACAGGGTGTCTAGGCAGATGCTAAGACTCATAGCTAAACTTTGGGCAGAGTCCAGGGAATCTTATGAAAGACGTTGGAAATAGTAAGACCTGTAGAGGACAGGAGCTCCACAAGGAGAGAAACAGAGCCAAAAAGTCTGGGCACAGGGTTCTTTTCTGAGACTGATACTCTAACCAAGGACCGTTCATGGAGATAGCCTAGAACCTCTGCACAGATGTAGCCCATGGCAGTTCAGTGTCCAAATGAGTTCCATAGTAATGAGGACAGGGACCCTCTCTAATAGGAACTGATTGGCCTGCTCTTTGATCACCTTCCATTGATGGGGGAGCAGCCTTACCAGGCCACAGAGGAAAATAATGCAGCCACTCTTGATGAGACCTGATAGGATCAGAGGGAAGGGGATGAGTGACTCTCTTATCAGAGGTCTTGGGGAGGAGTACAGGTAGGGAAGAGGAAGGGAGGGTGGGATTGGTAGGGGAGATGGGAGGAATTCACAGGGGTATACAAAGTGAATAAACTGTAATTAATAAAAAATAAAACATAATTAAATAAAAAGACAATGTGTAGAAAGTACTTAGTTCTTTAAGAGAAGAATATGTTTTAGAAATAGGGTAAATTTTAGTTTCATGATGTACAAGTCAAAACTTATTTCAAAGAATAAAAGTTATAAAATTTCATATCAAGACCTGACTAACGATACATCATTTTAATCCTGAATAAAAGAAGTGGAATTCAAGGACATTTGCTTAACTATGTTCGTAGCGGCTTTATTTGTAATAGCCAGAACCTGGAAACAACCCAGATGTCCCTCAGTTGAGGAATGGATACAGAAATTATGGTACTTTTACACAATGGAATACTACTCAGCAATTAAAAAAGAGGAAATCATGAAATTCGCAGGCAAATGGTGGGACCTGGAAACGATCATCCTGAGTGAGGTATCCCAAAAGCAGAAGGACGAACATGGTATATCCTTACTTATATAGACCTATAAGATAGGATAAACATACTGAAATCTATACACCTAGGGAAGATAAACAAGAAGGAGGACCCAGATTGGTATGATCAATGCTCCTTTAGATGGACAAATGGGATGGACATTGAATGTAGGAGAAAACAAGCAACAGGACAGGACCATACCAAAGAGAGCCTCTGAAAGAATCAATATAGCAATGTATCAAAGCAGATATTAAGTCTTACAACCAAGCCTTCGGCAGAGGGCTGGGAATAATAATGAAAATAGGGG